>CM032122.1:27670569-28883486 GCA_018894105.1 Jacaranda mimosifolia
ATTAATATTAATTAATCAAAAAGTGAATCAATAATTATAAAAAAATTATCTAAATTAAGAATAATTAAATTTTCAATTCTAAAATAAAATAGGAAAATACTAAATTATTAACTAGCTAAGGGGACATTAAGATTTAAGAGGGTGTTTGGGTGAGCTTACAAACTTCTTAAAATATCTTATAAGCTCTTTAAGGTAAGATGTTAAGAGTTTATAAGGCATCAACAAGTATTTGGTAATTTTTTTTAAAAATAACTTATAAGCTCTTAAGATAAGAGTTTTTGTAGTGTTAAACAGATAAGAAGTTCAAGCATGTTCATGTTGTTGGACTATGTGAAGAATTTTCTTGTATTGAAATTAATTTTATTTTGTTTATTTTGAATTGTTGTATTATGTATTGAAAATTATTATTTCTTTTGATTCTTGAGGAGATTTGTATGCTTGTTTAATTTTTGGAGCATGCTAATTTTATTGTTTGTTTTTTGGTTTTTTTAGATTTTATTACGTTATTTATATGATTATTTTTTTAATGAAATTTATTAGAAAAAAAATATGCATCTTATTATAAATTAATAGATTCAGATATTCGGATATTCATAAATAGATATTTAGAATAATTATAATCAGATACAAATATATTCGAATTCGGATAATATCCGGCGGATACGAATTCGGATATTATAAAAAAATATCCGATGGATACGGATACGGATGCAGTAAAACTTAAATGGGTACGGATGCAGTAAAACTTAAATGGATATGGATACAGCATATCCAATCCGTTTAATATCCGTTTACAACGCTATTTACTGGCAAACTAGTGAAGGAATTTATCCAAGAGCTAATCATAAGAGAAAATGGATACGGGTTTCAGCTTAATAGACCATTTGAGTGCTATTCCTTAGAGTGTGGTGACCAATATCTTGGCATAAATGTGGTCATTGTGACCATGGAGCTACATCATGTACTCAAATTGGAGTAGGTGCTCATTGGGGTCAATGGATCTGTCATATTTGGGTAAGCCAATTGAAAATTTTGCATTGATTGCTATGTGCTCGTCGATTATCTCCTAAATGAATGGGGATTCTCTCTCTTAGCGGATCGGGAGGCATTATCATGTTGGAGATTTCTTTTAGTCTTTCTCCTCAAAATCTCTTCCAGTTGTATGTTCAACTGTTGGACCTGATGTGACACCTCATCTCATTTCTCTTGGTGTACTAGGGACAAGTCTTTGCTTGGCTAAGATTTTTGGCGCTCAACCCTATTGTGTTATTGGGCTCGGTTGCGTTGGGCAAAATGTTCAACAGATCTCCTACCTTCTCACGGAACTGGTGGTGGGTTTCATCTCGTGGAAAATGCCCATGGCTAACATCACATTTGCTAAGGTGGATATGTGTTTCATTCCTTGTTCTATTTCACATGGGGCGTTTCCTCTTGGGGGGAAGGATGTGGGGTGGTGCTAGCGGCTGCTACGAGCTAGTTATTGTGTTTTTGCAAAGTAACTAACAGTTGTGCTAATATATGATCGCTTATTATTTGTATAAACTGAGGAATGGTCAAAGTCACAACCTACTCCAGCTGAGAACTTGGACCCATCGCGTCCTGGTCCAATTGGAGTTGCAGTAGCGGTGGGGGTAGTGGTGGTGATCTGGGATCGCTCTACCTCTCAGATGCGGTGCACCTAGTGTTCATTATTTTCTCGATTCTAGATTCAATATTGCATAGACTGCGCCAAATGATGAAGTCTTTTTTCTAAGATGTGTTATGTTTCCTCGACCTGGGGATAAGTCGACCAGAAAGATAAGATTGAGAGTGATAAGGAAGGGTGCGGGTCGAATCGAACAAACGTTAAGCTAGTCGAGAGGGTCCTCGACTAAGACCCTTTGATGCATAAGTCAGTCTATGTTCAACTAGAAAGCAATTTGGCAGAGTTACAACTTAGTTAGGATGGAATAACCTACCTCTATCTTTAGGGAAAAGGTATTTATTGTACCTAGTAAGGGATGGAAATATAGATTTCTCCGTACTATAGATTGTTTATTCTCCTCTTCACGAAGGGGAATTGTAGATCATTTACCTAGTTTACCATCATGCTTATGATCGGCTAGTAACAAGGGGCGCCCTTATCGCTATTAATGCAAAGGTGATGGCTGACAGGGCCATTAAATGTGGATAGGATGATGGTTTGGCCACATTTAATAGGGATATGATTAGTGTAGGTACTGTAATTAATGCTCTTGCGGCCGTAGTTTTGTTCTATCATGTGAGGTGCTCGATCTCATATGGTCAAAGAGACTCGACCAGCTCTACATGGCTCCGGTTGACCATATTATGGGGTTGATTTACTTCATACGCGCCCTGACCAGGGTGTTTTTATCTAGGCTTGAGTCTTGGCTTGGGCCTGTTGGTGACGTCAACTTGTAGGCCGAGTATTTATTAGACTTGTGAGCTATACCCATATCACACACATTAACAGCTTATTAGAATTTAAATTTTGAATTTATAAATACAAGTGTGAGGATAAAATCACCAACCACACGACGAGATTGAAAAAAAAAACTTAAGCAAAAATAATTTTAAGCTAAGGAAAATCAGACAAAATTACCCTAAACATCATCCATTTGTCGCATGACCATCAATAATCAAGTGAAAATAAAAAAAGTAAGATCAAATAGACCCACAAGAGAAGTTTATCAAATGGAAAATTATTGCAGATGAGACATCATTACCACCAACAGGTTGAGGACAAGCCAAACGGAGCCCACCGAACAATTCTTTTTTCCTTTTGAAACAAACATATAATGGATGCATTATTTATTACACATCTTCAAGCCCTTTGTTTTATATATCAGTTCCATTTCTTTAATATGTGTACTAAATTAAAAGACAAAACCCTCCCCACTGATCAAACCCTTCATTTCATTATAAGTAGTTGATGTATTATTCTCCAATATCTCCAACAACTTAGAAAAATAAATAAAACATAAGTTCCTTATAATATTTCTTTCATTTTTCCCAACACTAGATTAATATTAATGGCTACAAGGTTGTCTCTCTGATCTTCTCCTATGGTACCTCTGAATAATACTTCAACTAGAGAGACAACATATGGTAATAGACTGGTGGCAAAGTGTGCCAAAAATCCTATCTCACTTGATCTCATACCAGATCATCTCGCAAGAACAAGTTATACTTTTATTTATATCCACTATCTTATTGTTATTGTTTTTCATTTTTTTTTAATTTTTCCTTTTTTCTTAATGATATGTGATAGGTTTTCGAAGATCAATATATGGGTATTGTTTGCTATAAAGATGAAAATAGGGAGATAACATGTGAAGGATACGATGAGGGTCCTCGTTTTCACTAGATATTTTCAAGATTTAGCTATAATAATACAAGGTGCCAAGATTATGATGATCATAGATGTCATAGTATTATTACCAACATATAACTACCATGTTTAGGACTGTTGATTGCAGTTTGATTCTACCTTAAGCTTGCAAGTAAAGTTGATGAGATTCAGCTAGATTTCAAGCATCAGTTGTGTGTGTATGTGTGTGTGTGTGTGTGTGTGTATTAGATTAATTATGAATGCTCATACACCCTCTTTGAAATAGTGAAATTTACAAACAATCCACTCTAATTTTCATAATTGCCAAAATCTCCTTTTGAAGATGCTTCGTTAAAAAATCAAAATAGAAATATGAAATGATCATTCCTCCCTGAAATTAAAAAAATTCTAAAAATTAATTAAATGACCATTCTACCCCTATATATGTTAGCGATGTTTCTATGTATTTGTGAATAGAAGCATTTATAAACTTTTATAATTGAAGAGGTGTTTTTGTATACTACACATAAATTTAATTTTTGAACTTGACTAGCTCTGCTATCATCATTTTTTTAAAAATAATGGACTTAAATAAGTCATAATGTAACTTAGAAGCGAAGTACGTGTCTCCAATAATGCAACTTGACCAATTGAGACTATTAATATTATAAGTATAGTTAGTTGTTTGTATTTTAATAATATATATAGTATCTGATGATATCCTTTTTTGGTGAGATGGAGTCCTTGGTTTCGGCTTAGTGGTCCAAATCGACCAGAAAGATGGGTTGAGGGCATGAGGTGCGGGTCGAATAATTTGACGAGAGAATAATTTGGCAGAGTAACAGCTTAGAATGTATTAAGCGTACCTTTATCTCTGAGAAGAGAGTATTTATAGTGCTTGGTGAGAGGTGGAAAAGATAATCTTCGCCGTCACATGGTTTAGATCTTCTCTTCCTTGGATAAAGGCATTCGAGATCTTTTCGACCTAGCTTGGCATCATGTTTATAACCGGCCGACAATAAGGAACGCTCTCACTGCCATTAATGCGGAGATAATGCACACCATCAGGGCCATTAAATATGGACAAAAAAGTGGTTCAGTTGTATTTAATATAGATACGATGGGTGGCAGGTGCTACCATTAATGCTCCTGCAACCAGGTAGATGCCTCTTTATCAACATGTTCCGACCTCGTTTGGTCGAGAGGATTCGACCTTTAAGGTCAATCTAAACTCCAAAAACTTCAACGCATGTAAACATGCTTGGGCCTAGGACTTAGTTTGTTTAGACTTGATACTATGCCGATGTTTTGTTAGGCTTGTAGGCTATGTACCCACATCATGAGTCCCCCCCACTTTGCAGTCTGGCCGACCCTGTGGAGATCAAATTAATGAGTAGCACATTTTATTGTTTCAAACTTTTTCCTATCGACTAGGATTTTGGATGCAGGAACCATTTTTGAATCTCTATCGATGTTTTGGAGGCAGGAACGATTTTTGGTAGTTACACTGATGTTTATGCGCTGATGACTGATAGTTATGCATTCATTAGCTGGTAATCAATCAATTTAATTGATTGATATGCTGATCCGGCCTATAAATAGTCCCTTTTATAGCCCATTTACTACTTTTACCGCATCGTTGAAAGGTTGAGCCCCGGAGAATTCTGGTCAAGTTTCAGCATTCTACAATTCATAATTTCGAATTTATCTTGTGTAAGTCCCATTCTTCCTCTACTTAGTTCATTCATTCCACTTTCCATTCATCTACTTTCATTCATTGAAATGTCTAGGATTGACAAGGAGCGCAGAGTTGAGTGTTCTAATTCTTAGGTGACTCGATTGTTAAATAATTCGACTAGTGAGAATGGTAGTTCGAATGAGACGTCAAGTAGTGTGTCGGGTTCTTCTAGTAGGCCTGTGGATGTGAATGTCATCGGGGCAAAAATAGAGATTGATGAGGGGATTGGGCTTTCTAATCCTATTGTCAACGAGGCTACTCCTTCTGTGCCTGTGATTGATGAGGTGGAGCCTTCTAGGGAGGCCGACCAGCCTCCCTGGTCGAGGGGTAGGCTATTTACAACTGTCCATTATAGTGAAATCATATATGAGGTGACTACAAATGATTTGAGGTCGATTAGGGCAAAATATTATGTTCTTGAGGAGTTTGAATTGATCAGGCCTAGGGGAAGGGACATGATGCATACACCTCCAGAAGGATGTATAATTGTCTTTGAGGACGTGTTAAAGTGTGGGCTTCAGTTTTCTTTTGCTCAGTCTATAGTCGACTTGTTGAGAGGTCTTCATGTTTGCATAACTCAGTTGTTGCCCAATTACTTTTCCCTTCTATATAGCTTCATCGTTCTTACGATGATTCATGACCAGCCCCCTTCTTAGGGGCTAACTTTGGTAATCTCTTCCACCTATTGATGTCTTAGAAGTTAGGGAGTATTGGGGAGTCAGGAATTTTATTACCTAACTACTCGATCTTGGAGGAAAACTTTTGTGACCCCTTCTTCTTCTTATGGTCAAACTTGGAATAAGAGGTATTTCTATGTTCGAGTTCCCTAATAGGGTCGGTTTTAATATCCCCAGGGGTTGGTGGATGGGTAGGATCAAGATGAACAATGATGAGAACCTGACCTGGAGCAATACTTTCATTCGAGATCTGCTCGAATTTAGAGAAATGGATATATTTAAGTTCACTAGGGAGACGAACTTGGTTTTGGTAAGACTGTCGATCGCCCCGTTGAGGATAGTGTGTTATAGTTTTTAATCAGGATAATGTGTGTTCTTACAGGTTGATCCATCATGAACCGAGCCCGGCAAATAGCAATAACAAGCAGCAAAAAGCTCAAGAGCTCTGCGAGGCTACAGCTGCTCGTTAGGAGGAGGCATCTCAGGTTGCTAAGGCTGAACAGGAGCTCCCAGCTACTCCACTCCCTACTGCTTAGAGCATAGGATCGGTGAGTAGTTCGACCCCTCAACTTTAGAGGAAGACCACGAAGGTCGAGGGATAGGGTACTCCTAAGAAAACTGCAGCTTCTAAAGGGAAAAGAAAGGCTATTGATCCCAATGCAGCCGCTTACAAAATTCTTTCTTACAAGTGACTGTGCAACTTACCCTCGTTTCCAGAGCCCTATTTTGGCCCGAATGTCGGGTATGAAACACTGTAAGTATGATTGGTGTGGGCCCGATGGCCGTGACTCCCTTGGCAGTCCTTACAACTGGTCTCTTCAAAAGAGATTAGAAGGAGATGTTTAACTACAAGTAGGTTGATGCCCTGAAGGCATTTACATAACATACAAACATGGTAAAGTTCTATGCTAAGTGAACTATTCGATTTTGAGTGTGGTTGATTTTTGAAATTAGTCTTTTTTTGATATATACTTTTTCACTCGCAGGTTCGCCAATTGGGGTATAACCTCCATCGACAGTTCAAGCTTAGCAAAATAGCCCGACAAAGATTGGAGGAGAAGTGTGATAAGTTGGAGAATGAGCAGAATGATTTGTCCAAAACTTAAGTCGAGTCTCTGGAGTTGAGGATTGTAGAGCTGACCTAGTTGATGTCCGTGATCCAAGAGGCTTCGCTGTCTAGTTGGGCCCAGGGATATGAGAGTTGCCTTCGCTATGCTAAGGGTGAGTTTTTTAGAATGTTGTTCAATATCCAAAAAGAGGTTGTACAACAGTTCATGTTAAGTTCGGCATTCACTAATACGAGTGTAACCTTTAGAATTAATGACGCCAATGAGGCATTTGAGAAAGCTATGAAGCAGCTCGAGTTCCTCAGCTACAAGATTCGAGCAGAAGATAAAGCTCGACTCAACGTTTTGAAAAATGAACACCTTGAGGACTACAATGAGAATGTTCCCACTAATGAAGTCGAAGCTTCCACGCATCCCAAAGCTGTCAAGGTGGGGAAGAAATTTTCGTTCATCAATGACTTCACCCTGAAGATCAAAAATAATAAGATGGATATGGCATAGTTTTCCCCTGCTTTCGAACGTTCCGTCTTAAGAGATGAAACTAGCCCTTCTTACCTTGCGGGAGTGCTTCCTTTTGGATTGGAGCAAGAGGTCAAGTGCCTACCTCTGGATATTAGTGTTGACACGATTGATGAGCTTGATAAAGTTGTCAACATGGTTGCTGCTCAAGGGAGTCGAGGAGAGGGTACCTATTCTAGCTAAAAAGTTCTTCTATTTTTGTAATCATTTTTGGATGATGTAAAGCCGAGATGGGCATTTGTACAATCTCACTTTCATTTTCAAACATATGTTGGATGTTTTGGGAGTTTTATGTTAATTACAGCCATATTTTTAGTCAATTTTGTGTATTTTTGCTAATTATATTATGTGTATATCATGTCATTTTATTTCGACCACGAGGTCGATTTAGATTTGCTTTAATAATTGTTTATAGATTGACTACAAGGTTGACTTTTACTATTAATAATTGGTTAGAAACCAACTTATTCATGCGACTATGAGGTCGACTTTAATTTTCTTTAATAATTGGTCAGAAATCAACTTGTTTATGCGACTGCAGGATCGCCTTTAACTTTCTTTAATAATTAGTTAGAAACCAACTTGATCATGCGAATCTAAGGTCGGCAAAATTATATGCATTGAAAAGGTTTTTTCCCATTATACAATGGAGAGTTACAACTGTGCACTTTTTCTGGGAAGACTGGATCTCATGCGATTTGGCATGGCTAGATGAGATTACGGGATCTCGATGTAAGCATAAAACTTTTTCAAGTATGTTGAGTTCGATAGTTAGAGGAGCTCATTTCCTCTCATATCCACTAGTCGATAAGAGTTGTGCTTTGCTACTTTCACTACCGAGTAGGGGCTTTCCTATTTTGGGTCGCGTTTACTAATATTTTTTAAGACTTTGACCTTTTTGAGGATGAGATTGTCCACTTTAAAATATCTTGGCCTAACACTTTTGTCATAGTGTTTGGCCATGATTGACCTGTACCTTTGCATTTTTATAAATGCTTGTTGTCATAACTCGTCGATTGTTTGGAGGTCGAATTGTCTTTCTACTTCATTCTTGGTTGGGTTATAATGAATTACCCGAGCTATATGTTGGATTAATTCTACTGGGACTATTACTTTTGAGCCCTAGACTAAGCTGTAAGGGCTTTGTCCCGTGGCCATTCTTGAGGTGGTCTTATAGGCCCAAAGGATGCCTGGGAGGTCATCTGCCCAGCTACCTTTAGATCCTTCCAGGCAGGTTTTGATATGGTCCAAGATTGTTCTATTGGTGACCTCAGTCTGTCCATTCACCTGTGGGTTTCCCACTGAGGTAAAGTGTTGTTTGATTCCCAGGCTTTCGCATCAGTCTCTCATGCTCTTGCTTTGGAATTGGGTGTTGTTGTTGGATATGAACAATTTCGGCAAACCAAAGTAACAGATGATGTTTTTCCATAAGAAACTCCTTATTGTTACATCTGTTATCTATTGAAATAAGCTTTAAAATTTCTTCAATTTATTTTTATTTCCAACAATATAATTTTATTATGTGTTTTCATGTCTTAACTAATGTGCCTATTTATTTGATTCATTTTATATTTGTAACCTCATCAATCATTTTATCATTTGATTTAATAAAATTTTGACCATTTTTTTCTATAATTATTGGGCCTAATTATAATTGAATTTATAGTGTTTTATTATGGTTTTAGTGGCCCATTAATCCTTTCTAATGGTCAAATTCTACTCTTATATAAGGAGGCCATAATTCCTTCTTTGGCACATAGAGTTTGTGAGTTTAGACAATTTTATTTCATACATTCCCACAAGATTTTTGTGTTTTTGGCAACGTGACTATAGGCTGATTCCTAGTCTCCTTATGGTCATGCACATGGGATAAGACACTGCTAAGAGCTAATGGGGTTTATCTTGAAGCTGTGATCAGCTGTTAGTACCCGCACAAGGGGAGGTAATCATTGTTTTAGAACAGCGACAAGTATCATGACTCTCCATTGATCAAGCTCCATTTTCTTCAATCTTTTATTCTGTTTGATCTACTATTTTACTCATTATATTTTATGTAATTATGTTTGTGATGATTATATAATTATATTTTATGATACTAACACAAATCATATAACTATCCACAATAATCTAAAACCAAGATTGTGATTTGTGTGTGAGTAGTAAAATTCTATAATTATAATGAAATAAGTTTAACTTTGATTTCTCACCTTCACATGTTAACCTGATGTTTGAGATTTGAAGATTCAAACAAGGACACATTCTTGGTCAAAGCTTTTATGCTTACAAATAGTAGTAGCAAATGGGTGGGTTGAGTTGGATTTGGTTTGGATTTAAGTGGTTTGAATTTAAAACAAGTTAGGTTCTATATGGGTTAAGATAGATGGATTGGAAGTAAATAGGGTTCAAAATGGGTTGAGTTGTGGGTTGGGTTGACCAGTTGGGTTTGAAATGATTCTAATAGAAAATAAAAAAATTAATTTAATTTACCTATTTCAAAAAAATAAATTAAAAGACCATAGTAATATTATTATACATTCTACACTTTATTTAATATACAATTTTACAATGTAATGAGATGATTTATTACATTTTTGAGTGGACCCATTTTGAATCCACTTAATTCATTTTGAACACAAATTTGATACAACCCATTTTAAACCCAACCTGCTCAAACCTATTTCGAATATATTGAGCCCAACCTAATCCAAAACTATGTGGGTTGAATTGAGCACATGGGTTATAACCCAAATTGACACCTATACTTACAGATAATTAAACCTATGCAAATAGCCATGTATGCTTTCTATGATCATGCCTTTCATTCATATGTTAGTCTAGCTATCCACTGGATGAGTCCAAGTGGTCATGCATTTTGACTTAAAAAATGATACAGAAAACTTATCTCAAACTTATGAAGGAAATTGAAGAAGAGCATACATATAAAATGTTGTTGCCGTTTAGTAAATTTATAGCTGCTTTTCATATTTACTGCCTAACCTCATTATACTTGTTGTGCTTGGAAGACATATTATACATGAGTCTCGAAATCTGTGGAAGTCTATATAACTTTAAAGTCTGATGAGGGAATTTTGTCAATTAATAATTTCTTCATATGTGAATATTATCATCCACAATTCTTGAACCAAAATATTAAGAAGTTTTTGTTACTCTTAAGGGCTGGTTATTTCTCAACAAACATAGTTATTTTGATGAGATGTATTGTTGTGTATGATTTAATTAATCAACAAAAAAAAGATAAATACATTCTGGAGTATCGTTACATATGCCAAGCAAATTTAAGTACTCATAAAGAATGAAATTGATATTTTTCTTGATGAGATCATATATAACCTTTATAATTGAAATTTAGTATTGAGGCATGCATGTTAGTGGAGTTTATATATAAAATAATGATCATATGAATATTAGATATTAATGCTAAGGCAATGAATCATGAGTTACTTATTTAACGGTTAGCTAGTTTGCTCTAATTAATTATAAGTGTGAAAGTCAAATAGAGCTTTTATTATAATAAATAGGGTGATTGTTGAATCATTGATTTTGTGCAATTTATATTATAATTGTACTCATTATAAGTGCATTATTTGTTATAACATGTGAATTGATCATTTTGATTGTTCTTATAGTGACAAGTCATCGCTTGAAATTTCAAAAGAATGATCAAACTC
This sequence comes from Jacaranda mimosifolia, assembly GCA_018894105.1. Lineage (NCBI taxonomy): Eukaryota > Viridiplantae > Streptophyta > Magnoliopsida > Lamiales > Bignoniaceae > Jacaranda > Jacaranda mimosifolia. The sequence continues at coordinate 27,681,591 of CM032122.1, forward strand.
ATGTTTTAGCCTATTGGAATTTGAGATAGTATGTAAGAGTCTAACATATTTAACTCACCTAGCCAAGTATTATGCATATAGGATATGTTCTGTTATACCCTGAATTTGTATTTAAAAATTAAATGGGTGTCAGGTGCAATCAAATTACTTAGTTGAAACTTATGCTATATATGACGAGGAAAAATATTTGGTAATGTATATATATTTAATTTTTTTATCTATAGTGAATTGTTTTAATTAATATCTGTTAAGAATGAGTTTGCTTTCAAGAGAAAAGTTCATTTTGTCAGTTCGTAAAAAAAGAAAAAGAAAAAAAAAAAGACATTATTCTTGGGGTAATTGCTGATGAAACAGTACATTACTTATTTTTCCCATTCTTAGTGATTCAATAAGTGGAATATTTATTTAATCTTAAGTGGTTGTTTATTTTATTATAAGAAATAGTGAAATAGCAGCTCAATATTTGCAAGTCTATGCATCACTTTCTTTGTAGAGTTATGGAATTAGTTAGTTATGAGAAAGGTGGGGGCTATTATTGAATCATGAGATATTCTTGTGATTAATTCCACATTGATTTTATAAAGAAACAAAAAGAAAAAAAAAAGGGCGGGGGTGGTGCAAGAAGGAAATGAGTAATCTTTTCAACTTAGTGAAGTGTGGGGGCGGAACATATTTATTTAGTTTGCAAATGAAATTTGAAATTTGTTGTTCTAACTTCTTCATTAACCCCATGAGTTTATGTTTAACATTTTCTTTTCCACGTGCGTAATTATTGGTTTATACATGAAAGCTTGAAAATGTGAAGAAAAGAGACCACCTCTTCTTCTTTACTTTCTCTAGTTACAAGAGAAATACGGGGGTTTAAGTAAATCTAAGAGTTATATATTATTATTCCTGATTTTATAAGTGTGTAACAAATAGATGGAATATGACCAAAACAATAATGCCACTAGAAGAAAATTTGAACTCCAAATATTCGAAGAATTCCAAGTGATATTTAGATTCATTTAGAGTTTTATCTTATCAAACAAGTGCACATGAGTAAACACAAGAAGGAGGAAAGGGAAGAAAAATAACATAAGAGGCATGTGATGTTATATTCCATGAGTTGGAAAATTGCATCGGGGGACTAGCGTACATGCTAGATCCTTAATCATCGAAGGGGATAGGGTAAGCCCATAAGGGAGTCACCTTCGGGAGCAACCCAACCTTTGTGATTGGTGACCCAATGAAGAAGGTTCAATGGGTATGAATAACCCGTATTGCGTGACTTGTATATAGCATTAATTTTTAAGCAGATTGTACATGAGATACCTCTTTCCCATTTCTAAGGTGAAGTGCTATGAAAATGTGATGTAAGGCTGGGCTTTGACCCTTAATGAGATTGAAGCGAGATTTTCGCGAGGTATGGATCACACATACCTTTAGAGGGCTCATCTAAGCGAGAGTTGCCATGGGCCGTGGTTATGGGTTTGGGCTAACCTTATAGACCTCATGAGAATCAAGATTTAGCGCAAGGCCATTAATGCGCTAAGCCGCTATAATCATGTCCTAAAGTCAATATTGTATGTGTGGTAATTGAAGTTTGGTTCAAGTGACTTAATTCAAGGCTTAGTCCATTATGCCTCCCTCAAACGGATATCGCTAACACTTAGTGTATGCTCAAGCCTGGAAGGCACATGAACCGATTGCACGATATAAGTTGCCGTCATATTTCTTCTATATTAAATTTCTGAAATTTTAAATCTTGTGGGGGATTGTTGGAAATAAGCTTTAAAATTTCTTCAATTTATTTTTATTTCCAACAATTTAATTTAATTTTGTATTTTAATGTCTTAACTAATGTGCCTATTTATTTGATTCACTTTATATTTATGGCCTCATCAATCATTTTATCATTTTATTTAATAGAATTTTGACCATTTTATTCTGTAAGTATTTAGCCTAATTATAATTAAATTTATGGTGTTTATATGATAATTTTAGTGGCTCATTAATCCTTTCTAACAGTCAAATTCTACTCTTATATAAGGAGGCCATAATTCTTTCTTTGGCACATAAAGTTTGTGAGTTTAGACAATTTTATTTCACACACTCCAGTTTAGACAATTTTATTTCATACATTCCAATAAGATTTTTGTGTTTTTGGCAACGTGACTATGAACTGGTTCCTAATCTCCTCGTGGTCGTGCATATGGGATGAGATACCGTTAAGAGCTAATGAGATTTTATCTTGGAGTCATGATCAGCTGTTAGTACCCTCACAAGGGAGGCAATTATGGCTTTAAGACAACGAGTGTCGTGACTCTCCATTGATCCAGCTCCATTTTCTTCAATCTTTTATGCGGTTTGATCTAGTTACGCATTATATTTTATGTAATTATATTTGTGGTGATTATATAATTATATTTGTATAATACTAACACAAATCACACAATTATCCACAACATTATCTTTGGTATGGCTTTCGCCTCGAACCACTTAATGAAATTGCTTCCGCATTTTTTAAGCCAAATGGCATGACCAAGAAACAATATAAGCTATTTGGGACCACAAAGGCGGTTTTATCCCTGTCATCGGGGGCCTTGAAGATTTGGTAATATCCTTGGAAAGCATCCGTCATACTTAAGAGGTCGCAACCTACTGTTGAATTGACTAATAAATCTATTTGAGGTAGTGGATAAGGGTTATTAGGGCATACTTTATTCAGATCGATGAAATAATTATACATTCTCCATTAGCCCTCATTTTTAGAGACAAGGACTACATTACACAGTCAATTAGGAGCCGCCTCTAAGAGTTTGTTGACCTCTTCCTCGATGATCTGGCATCTCTCAACATTGAATGTCCTAGTTTTCTATTTGACTAGTTTGAAGGATAGGTCAATGTTGAGGTGGTGGACAAGGACTTAAGGGTCAATTACCTGGAGGTTAGCTACTTTCCATGCAAAAACATTAATGTTCTTTTTAAGAAAGTCAACCAACATGCATTTCATGCTGCCTCCCAAGTTAATCCCTATCCTTGTGGCTTTATCGATCTGGATTCCCATGTTCCAGCTCTATGGTTTTGAATTCTTCTGCTGGCTCGACCTTGGTTTCTTCCCTCTTTATCTTCTTGTTTGCCTGTCTCTCCTCAGGTTTTATTATAGGGATGTCACCTGAGGGTTTCAATTTTAGTCGAGGTTTTTACTCACTATCTCCACCGAAATGTTGTAACAACACCGTACTTCCTTTATATTGCAGAGCAATTCTCCGGTACCAGCCATTATTAAGAGACCTTCATATGATAAGTCGAAACTACTGCTCTGAAATTGTTAAGTGCTAGTCTCCTTATCATAGCATTGTAAGCGATGGGTGCATTAACGACTAGGTAGTTGATCATGAGTGTGCGCCTTTTGGGCACTTCCCAAAATGATGTGGACAAGTTAATGGATCCAACCAGTATGATCTTTGATTTGCCAAATCCAACCAATGGGATACGAACTGGTTCAAACTTCAGCTTTCCCAACTTCATTCTTTCTAATGTCAACAAGAAGATTCTATTGGCAAAGCTACCGTTGTCGACCAAAATCTTTCTTACTTTAAAGTTTGCAATCTCGATAGTCACCACAAGTGGGCAATCCAATTTGCTCTCTGCTCCTTGACCTCCTAGGTGAAAGAGGTCAGAATTTGAAAAAGAGATAGGAACTGCGCTGGTGGAAAGTTGAAAAACTATATTGGTTGACATTGGCTTGGCTGATTAGAGTTGTTGTTGTGCTTGTCTTTTTGCTAATTTAGAGCCCTCCCCCAGTCGATCCTCCTGTAATAGTATCATTCACGCCTCTCAAGGGGGGGCATTCATCTTCGACCTTTCTCTTGCCCTTATCATCTTTTCTTGGGCTAACCGATCGTTCCCTATAGGGAGTCAGATCGGGTTAGGTCATTGCTTGCTTAGCTTTCTCATCGATATATTTTTTCAGGTGGCCTTGTCGAGTGAGTCATTAAATCTCATCTTGGAGGTTAAAGCAATCATCTATATCATGGCCTTTTTGTCTGTGAAAATGGCAATGCTACTTGGAGTTTTTCATGACTGGTGTTTCATTGAGTTTTCTTGGTCTTCTAAGGAGGTTTCATTTCTAATTGCAAATAGGATCTCTTTTCTAGGAGTATTCAATGAGGCATAATTGTGAAACCTCTTAATAGGGGATCTCATGTCTATAGTTTTTCTCTTTTCTTTCTTTTTATCATTCTCCCTACTTCTATATTTCATCCTATTTATCTCTTCCTGGGTCATGTACCTCTCTATGAGGTCAAGGAGCTACTCCATTGTTCACGAGCTCTCTTTGACTAAAGCATTGGCCCAATCCTTGTGCTTCAGTCCAAAGAATAACACGTCGATCAAAAACTTAATCATGGGGTTACCAATTTTTAGCACCTTGATATTGAATCTGAAAAAGAAATCCCAAATAAACTCTCCTTTGTTTTATTTCACTATGTGTATATGGGTGTGAGGAAGTTTTGCTTTCCTCCTGCTAGCAAATTGGTGGAGGAATTTATAGCAGAGCTAGTCATAGGAGAAGATGGATGCAGGTTCCAACTTAACAAACCATTCGAGCGCTACTCCTTAGATGGTGGTGACTAACATTTTGGCATGAATGTGGTCATTGTGGCCATGGAATTGCATCATGTGTTCGAACTAGAGTAGGTGCTCATTGAGGTCAGTTGATCAGTTATATCTGGGCAGTTCGATTGGGATTTTTGCATTAATTGCTATGTGTTCCTCAATTATCTCCTAAATGAATGGAGATTCCCTTTCTCATTAGAGCTTAGGGGTGTTGTCAAGTTGGATTCTTTCGATGTTTCTTCTTGGAATATCTTAAAATAGCTTGTTCAGCTGTTAGGCTTGATATGACACTTCCTCCTATTCATCCCAGTCTGCTCAAGACAAGTCTTTACTTGGCTGAGATCTCTGGCACTCGACCCTCTTGCGCTGCTAGGCTCGATTAGGTAGGACGAAGTGTTCGACTGAATTTGCCACTTCCTCACGAGGATGATAGCGAGTTTAGTCTCATGGGAAATGGTTAGGGCTAACATCACGTCAACTAAAATTGCGATGCTTCTCATTCCTTGTTTTATCCTCGCGTGGAGGTCTTTCTTCTTAGCGGGAAGGGTGCAGTGTGGCGCTAGCTACAGCCATAAGCTGGTTATTATGCCTCTACAAGGCAATAGACAACTACGTTGAGAGCTATACTAACATCTGATCACTAATCATTTGCATGAGCTGAGGGATGATCAAAGTGACCATCTGTTCTGGTTAAGAGCTCAGGCCCTTGGCTTGCAGGTCCGACTGAGGTTATGGCAGCGGTGGGGTGGTGGTGACCTGCAGTCACTTTCCCTCTCAAAAGTAGTTCGCCCAGTGTTCACCATTTTTTGATTGTAGATTCAATGTCGCACAGACGACGCCAAATGATGATATCCATTTTTGGTGAGATGGGTTCCTTGGTTTCGACCTGGTGGTTCAAATCAACCTGAAAGATGGGTTTAAGGTATGAGGTGCGGGTTGAAACTTATAACTAGTGAACAAATGTGAGGCAAGTCGGGATAGTTCTCTGCTAAGACTCTTCGATGCTTAAGTCAGTATTCGACTAGAATATAATTTGGTAATGTAATGGCTTAGAATGTATTAAACGTTTCTTTGTCTTTGAGAAAGGGTTATTTATAGTGCTTGGTGAGAGGTGGAAAAGACAATCTTCGCCCTAACATGGGTTAGATCTTCTCTTCCTTGGGTAGGGGCATTCTAGGTCTTTTTTACCTAGCTTAGCGGCATGTTTGTGACCGACCGGCAATAAGAGCGTCCTTTCCGCTATCAATGTGGAGGTGATCACCATCAGAGCTATTAAAGGCGGATAGGAGGGTTGTTCGGTTGCATTTAATGCAGATGCGAGTAGGTTGTAGGCGTTGCCATTAATGATCCTGTGGCTAGGCGACCGCCTTATTGTCTGCATGTTTTGACCTCGTCTGGTCAGGAGGATTTGACCTCTGAGGTTGATCTAAACTCCAAAAACTTCGATGTAGTGAACCTGCTTAGGCCTAGGACTTGATTTGTTTGGGCTTGATACTGAGTCGGTGTTCTTGTTAGGCTTGTGGGCTATATCCATATCAGTATCTATTCCCTAACAAGAAATTAATGTAATTTGTGACTGCAGAGATGTTGAGATAATCGAAATCCTCGAAAGATGTTAGCTTCAAGTCACAGAAGAGAAATGAGTCTAGCAATAGAGATAAAAGGGGCTGCATATTTATCAGTTGTATACTGAAATAGTGGTTAGATTGTATTTATAGTTCTCAAGAATTATCTCTATTAAGTCCCTGTTCGTATTAATTTTAATGTCATATTTAAAACTTGACAAATAATTTTCTTGTTTAAAAAATAATAATTCCCTTGCTTATTGATGAAAATTTGGAATTGCAGGAATATAAGTAAAGAAATTACAAAAAGGAACAAATTGACACAAGTTGGTGAGAAAGCAGGATGACACCTCATAATCTAATCAAGAATGGACGAAAGAGTTTTTTTATTTATTTGAGTCCTATTCTAATTAAAAGACTCTTGTAATCAGTTATAAATAGATCTTTCAGACACTTAATTAGAGAGGAGATTTGGATTTTCTATTTTGGATATTACGAGCTTCGCGAGAATTCAGGATCGAAGGAGGACAAAGTAGAGATCAGATTCGTCTAGGAATAGAGTTTCTTCTTCTCCCTTTGATTTTCTTTTTAATTCTGGATTTGAGACGATGTTTCATTTTATTTATGTTTTGTTTAACAATTCAATCATGAACTAATTCTTTATTCTAGGATTATGATGGATTCTTTTGAATAAATTAATACATAATGTTCTTCCATTAAAATTAATAGCACTTAAAGTTATTTCTTTTATTGTGTACTTTTTCTATTTAATTGTCTGATCAACAATCAAATGCATCTTTAAACCCTAAGCAGTCTTGGAAAAGAAAATCTAGAAATTAATTGACAATAGAAGACCTTAGGATTAATTGTTCAAATTGATGAATTAATTAATTTGTGAGTAGGATAGAAATATACATGCTTGCCCTAGGGAGTTATTTGAGTTGTACAACCTTATCCATAATTTAGTTAATTCATATAAGAATATAATGAATTGAATAAATTAGGAATTTGATTGTGGATAATTCGGAAGAATCCCGTAATTGGATAAGACTCAAGATTAATAACATGTTATTAATTTTATAGGGAGAAAATTATGTAATCAACTCTCATTCGATTGATAAAATCATAATTTTAAGTTTCTATATCCTTGTAGAAATCTTAATTAGTACATTTTTTCTTATTCTTATTAGTTTAGTTTAATTCCTATATAATTTATCTTTATTTGAATAAAACAAGTATGCAATAAATTAATAATTAATAGCGAATAATTTATTTCTCATGGAATCAACACTCTTTCCATTACTTTATTAACTATTGCAACACATGCACTTGCGTAATTGTTTGTATTATTTATTTTGCACAATCAATAATCTCCCTTGTATTCAATACAATGTTATGGGTGTAAATGAGTCAAGAAAATTGCACTTACATTTTCAAATCATATACAAAACAAGTTCCGAGTACAAAAACATGGGGAGATGAAAAAGAAAAGAAAAATACATACATATGTTTACAACAAAAACCTTTCTGGGGGAGGTCATCCAATATTTAGACCAGGACTGTTTTCATGGCCTGAACGGCCTTGTTTTCCTTTCTTTTTCTAACAAATAATCATGAATTCTAATTCTAATCCAAAAAAGAAAAATATAAACATGGAGAAACTGAGAAGGGAACTCAACACCAAGTTTTTAGGTTCGAATTATAACATCACCTGGAGTTTACTCAGCAGAAGGTGTCTCGTTCTTTTCACTTTGTGCATTGTTCTCTTCATTTTGTACAATGTTCTCTTCACATAAATCAGTTTGCGACTTACTAGGAATGATTGAAGGAGGCGACCATTGATCTGGGACCATCAGAAAATAGGTTGTCATGGCTTTCCTAAATCTCCTCTTGTATTGCTTCGGAGAAATTACTGTTGGTGAAGCATTTTTGGGTCCACCAAGAATGCCCGATGCCTTTACCCATGTCTCAAGATGCTTGTCCCATGTATATTGTCTCATGAAGTCGATGATCCCAAGAACAAGCTCGTGCCTCTCTTCATCAACCCCAACTAGCAGCGAATAGTCCATTACATCCATTGACTGCATTTCGACACAACATATAAAAGCTGCGAGGTTCAGTGGAGTGGGAATGTGGTTTGAGTTTGGAATATGCATGCATCGAATAAAAAAAGGATAAATTCATTACATTCGTAGATGATAAAAGATATTAGAAAAACTTACTGCGAGAAAAGCAGTATCATTCCAAACAGCTCTTTCCAATAGTCTCTTAGCTCTGTTTCCAACAAAAATTGGGGAAGTAGGCATTGCTTCTATCCAGTTCTGATCCAGCAAAACCTTATTACTTCCAGAAGAATCTGGATTATACCGTGATCTGGAAGATCCTTTAAGATCATAAAGTCGAGTAACATTTCTTCTGAAAAGCAAATTCTCCATGACCAGCAGATCCATTTTTGATTCCTTCCCTCCTTTAAGATGTTTGGACGTAACCTTTTCAACAGAAAACCAGAAAGTCATCCATAGTGTTTTTGAAAATTAAAGGCAACATTTGAAAAGATGATGTTTCTATAGTAAAAAGAGTATCAGAGATCCATCGTCATTGGATTTCGAAACTGAACTTTACATTCAAAGCATTATTACACACACTTTCTTGTGTAGTTTGGGAGTAGAATAAGTCTCTTGGTTATAAAAAATTTAATTGTGAGAATTACAAAAATACTAATTTTAACTTTAGATTCAGGTCCCAAACACACCTGATAAATCCCGAGAATCTTTGCCAGGCATGTCGGACTTCTTGTACCAATTGATTCAGAAAGATATTTAAAATATTCAGGAGCAAACTTGATGAACGATTCCAGCTCAGTCTTAGTCACTTGCTTAATTATAAATCGATCATCAAAAGTTTTTGCAAAGAAGACATTGCTCTTACCACCTTGGGCTCCCCACTTCCTACAACGGCTAAGAGACCTGATATAATCAACCTCAGACGGGCAACATATCCTCCTCAAGGCCTCAAAACACTTTGCATAATAACAAGTAACAGTGTATTTCACCTTCCCAAGTGGCCCATCATCCTCAAAAGACACTCTGGCATGCAAAGCTTTTGCATCTGAGGGTGGATCCCAAGGCCAGGAACTACGAGAACTTGTTAAGGGTAATATGGTCTCATCTCCAAGGCCTCGACTTCTGTAAGAGTCCAACTTCATTTCATCCAAAGAGTGAAATGATTGGAAATTCAAAGAATCGAGGGAATGCATAGAAAACAATGAGTCAGCAGTGTCCTTAAGTCGCTCTGGCTCATCAGAAAGTTGGAAAAGAAAATCGGGTGAAGCAAGTGCATATGCTATAATGCTGGTAGGCTCATCATCATATAATGGAATAACAGTGTCGTTAACTCCCACTGGCAAAAGCAACCTGGCCCCACCTTTAAGTTCAGACTCCCGAAATGATGAAATGTATATTGGATCATATTCACTTAGTCTATCTAGTTTCTGAGCACTTCCTAAGAAATTTTTGTTTAATGATCTGTAGAAGCTCATAAATGACATGCCCAACCAGCTTACAGTGTCTTCCATATTATCAAAACTTTTGCAAGACAAGAAAGACGGCGAGTGAGACAGCCTAGACCCACTCAGATCCTCCCCTTGGTCTTCCACGTCCAACTTTTCAGACAATGCAACAGTGGATAAGTTATCAGTTTCAACTGACTCGGATGAGTTATTGTTCTTGGGAATCCCAGCACCTGGGTGATTTTCACCAGTCCAGGCTGCATCAAAAGTGTCTGATAAGCAAATAGGAGCTTGACCATCAGACAGGATCCTAACATCATCAGATTCAGCAGTGGCCTTTGTTCCAATTGAAAATGCAAGTGAATTCTGATTTCCAGCATCAGAGTTAAAAAATGCATCAGTTTTTTCATGAAGCACCTCTGGATGATGATTCTTGTGTGAATTAAACCCATGTTCAGGGCTTTGGTCAGGCTTATCATCTGCAGCAAAAGAATCAGAACTCTCCAATAGTTCGACTGTCTTAACTGGGACATTTATATCAGCAAGCTTCTCCGTAACAGCAAAGGGTTTCTGAATGGATTCTGAAAAGGTGACCTCCATATCATCTGGCTGGCTCTTATTATCTAAACTATCTGCATATATCAAACGGTGGTCCCACATATAAGACTGGAATACAACTTGTCTTCGGACTCGATTGAGCTCAAGAATATCAATGGTCGGTTGGCCTTTTTCTGCTTGCTTGTTCAAAATTTTCTGGAGCGAATCCTGCCAAAATATAAATACCCATTAGCACCCCAGTATTAAAAACAGAGTCTCTCAATAGTCTGGCATAGAAAATAACTTCAATCCCGCCAATGTGTTGCATGAATTTTCCATCCTGTACATCCCAAAAGATTGCTTCTGGTCATAAAGAAACACTAGTTTTTATTTCCAACTAAAACCTTCCAAAAGAACAAGTTTTGAAAATCAGGCAGTCCCGAACAAGAGGTTTCGAATATCTTGATGTTACCAGCACACCACAACACACAAAATTCTGATTTTCAAAATCAAGTAAAGAATATGAGTATGGCATTTCTATTTAACAGTTCATCAGAAAAAATCCATGTCACTGTAAAAGGTCAAATTCAAGATAAAGCCTCCTTTCAGATGCATCACTTGTAATATTTTCCAGCTGACCACAAACTGTATGAGGAGAGATCAATGTTTTTCTCCTCAATATGTGTTTCCTCAGCCACAGGTTTGTAGATGGGAGATAGATGGTACGTTAATTTTCAATTCCTACATTGTTTCAACTTGCAAATCATGTGGTTTTGTTACTCAGAACATAGTGCATGCTCCTACACTTAAAACTTGTGAAAGAAAAGTTCAACCTGTGAGGATGAAATACACATTATTTTGTCACCCAGAATATACTACATACTCCTCCTTTCACCAGAACTGTGGAGCAAGATAAGTGATTTATTAAGTTGATTAATTAAGTTTACCAATAAATTGTGAAGGCAGATATAATCAACAAATTTAATACATGACCTAAGATATGGACAAGAAACTCTAACATTTGAAAATTGATACCAGACCTCAAATTCTGACTTCTCGTTCTGCAAGATCCCTTCTAGATCTGCTATATGGCGCCTTGATTCAGTAACTTTTGTGCCACCACTGAGCAGGCCTGTGCCAGCTTTTCTTTCTACCAGAAGACGAAGAGCATTAAGCACATCAGAGAACAAAAGCTCAGCCCGACCAGCCACCTGTTAGATTAGATAGACAGATTAAGGAAATTCCAGGATACTTTGATCCACAGAAGTTTGAAAAGAAAAACAAAAAGATACAACTATAATCATTTCACCTCATTGAATTCTCTTTCTATCCACTCCTGACTTTCATAGTTGAAATCAAGTTTTGGAGGAGGCAGGTACACTGAGTGAACATCAATTGATGCGTAACGGAAGCAAGCAACCATTTTCCCAAATCTGCAGCGAAGTAACATCACAAAGCATGCATGACAGACCACAGACATTAAAACATCATTCCCAGTTCAATTACAACATGCTTTCTGATCGTATTCCTGTAGGTTACCGAGAAAAATCAAGGGATAAATCATGGATTTGTTTGGGATTTTAAGAAGGTACAACAGCCAGAAGGCCAACAAGATGGCTCAGTAAAACTGATCTTATTCATTGAACAGTCTCAGTACCCCACATTTTATCCACAGCATAGAAAAAATCAAATCATACATGACCCAAGTATGCTCAACGGTCAAAAAAGAATGACATATATTCATGAACCCAAAGTGATAGTAATTGTCCAAAAGAAACCAATCAAGAGATCGTACCCATAAAACCGAAGACAGTCTCTATGTAAAGAGTGCCCGCAGCTTGCTACTCTGCTAGCAGCTGCATGGTTTGAAAAGCTTAGCTCCAAAAACTTTCCAAAGGACAATCCCCAGGCAGCATCAGACATCACAACCCTTCGCGTTGCAGGTGGGAAGCCATTAGCCCTTGGACACCTCAAGCAACGGTGCCACATCCAAATCTTTCCGTCCCTCTCACCAGGCAAAAGAATTTCTGGCAGTTTCTTAACTGAGATCGTAAGGGTACCTTGTCGATGAGTGTAGCACTGAACATGAGCTTCTGCAGGCAGCTCACACGAGTGGCATCTATAATTCTGTCACAACAAGTTGACTCTCAGTCTGAAACAAGCCTAGGACATTCCTAGCAAAAGACAACGGTAAAGCTCCACCATAATTCTCTTTTTAGAGAGAGGAAAAGAGGTACCTGATCAAATAAATGATCTAGTAGAAAACGACCCAATGGCTTGTCAGAGTTACTATAGTATTTGATCCGAAACAGATGGGATCTCTCACAGACAGTTCCCTTCCACACACATCGTGATGACAAGGAAACCAAGATGCTTTGATGGTCTGAACAGGATGGTTGAAACTCTTCTATAGTAGGCTGTTCCTCAAGAATTTGTTCTTCAATAAGTTGCAAAGATGGTGGATTCGAAACACTTTCTTTAGCACCAATTTCATCACTTTGTAAAATTTTGACACTTGAATGTCCAATATCAAAACTGATGTGGCAATCTCCTGTGGCAGACAATCTGTCTGCTTCAAAAGTTTTTACCTCTGAGGACATGGCCAAATCTAAAAGGCCTCTTTCTTCTGATACATGGCAAGGAGAGGGTTCATTCAAGAAGGAAAATTGAAAACCTTCTGCAGAAGATAAGGCAGGCGGCTCTATGAACTGAGAGTTTATAGGAGCAGGAAGGTTAAATGTCTCAGCAAATTTATTTCCATTAATGGATCCAATTGTTATCTTGATCAGATCTGAAGTGGGCACACTATTTGATCTCGGTGGTTGAGCTACAGATTGAGGCCCAGAAGTTTTTTCATTTTCTGGGATCGTAAAACCACGTACAGTTGAGATGGACCTGTCAATCTTTGATGGCTTATCTGGAAGTGCCACTGTAATGGGGGAGTTCAATGGAAATTCTGGCAGAGAGGCACCTTCATCAGCAAGAAAAGATGTCTCTAGTGCTAGGTGATAAGCAGCAAAAACTCCATACTGTACAACATGCTTCACTTTCTTCAACTCATCCCCATTGGCACCTCGGAGTAATATCTGAAGCAATTAACGGAATGCATTAGATTTTGTTGAACTTAAAGTGGATTTTAATGCCTTCAAAGGTAATCACCGAGACATACTAGATTTTCCACCAACAAATATTGACCTTAAAAAAATGCAAGGACCTCGATGCGAGACTCCAAAATATTTCTCCATAGGTTTGTATAAGAAGTTTAGCAAGATTTCGTAGTTATTTCAGCTACAAAATTGCAACAGCATCTGCTGTAATGCCATTGTGATATTTCCAAGGATAGCTGATAGGGCATAAGAAATCTTTGAACATCTAATTATCTCACATGAATATAATGTGGTTATTCCTGTTAAAGGTTGTAACAGACTCACCGTGCAGCCTAGTGGCTTTGGACATCCTTCCAAATACATCAATGTCTTCACCTGCTTCTTTCCAGCCTGACCGGCACTTCCGTGCTCTTCTAGAAACTTGTCAACATGGAACATGTCACAAAATCCTAATTTCTGTGATGACAGATGATCAATTGAAGGAACTATTTGGCCACCAGTGCATCGGGCTATGCGCTCCAAAAGTTGCCTTTTTATGTTTAAAACAAGTGATATATCTTTTGCAAGAAGGTACTCCTGGGCATATCGTGAAACAGATTTTTCCACCAGAATAATATTAGGATGATGTGCATCTATCTTTGCAACAGCCATCTTAAGATGATCCATTTCCTGGGAACAGATGCATCTGAGTAAGTGTGAAACTCAAGATTCAAAAGTTCATCTAAAATATAAGAACAAATTACAAATTACCAACAAACTTAAATTCCTACACCAATAAATGACTAAAAATTGTCACTGAACTCAACCTGCTGCAACAGAGTATCAAAGCTTGAAAGAGCATTCGAAACCCGCTGGTATTCAAGAGCCCCTCCAAGGATCAGCAAACGAGCTTTCTCAATTTTTGATGTCATCCGTCGATGAGCTACATTTTTCTTGCAAACGACTCCTTTGACCACCATGCTACTCCAGGTAAAAAGGATCACGATAAGAAGAGACAAATTTTTAAATGATGCAAGAGAAACAAAACTAGAAGTGGATAGATCAGCAATAAAATTGAAAAATGAAACAATCCTCCAAATCACTGAGAATATTCATTGGTACTGGGGCCTTAACGAAGACCTCATGAAAGAGAAACCGATGTTGATATAATTGTAAATAATGCATCTTACTAGTCAATGTTAGATATCCTCTGGGCTAGAGGCCAAAACCTAGATTGGGGTGTGTAAGAAGTTAACAATGCCTGGTTCAAGGCATATCCTTTATCATTCCCTCGCCCAAACTTGAATTTGATCAGGAAAAGTAGTTGAATTTTCATCTTAAATCACCATGAACTACTTGCATCATCACTCAATCCTGAATAATATCAAGAGCATATGAAATCCCAATAACAATGGCCCTATTATCCTCACTTCCAGAAGTAAACACTTAAACTCAGTCTATTTTAGACTTCACTCCATAGGTAGGATGAGTGAGAGCAGTGAGTGAGAAGTGCTGAGGGCAGCCTGAAAACAAATTCTGGTAAGAGAGACAGGAGAACAAGAAAAGGCTAAGAGCTGACTCAATCCTTCCTGACTCATTAAACCATAAAACAGAAGAAATATAGTGTCAGTAAATCAATATCTCCGCTTATGCTTCCCATGGACCCCCATAACACAGAGTTCTTGAAGCTCATCATGGTGGATACTGGATACACCATTTCTCTTTCATATATAAACTAATTTAATGTTTTAAAAGTATATTGTTTACGAGGTGAGTTAATTTGGGAAAATACTTCTGAACTTCGAAATTTCACTTGCAATCTGAGTTGTGTTAAATTTTGCTAGCTTCTCCACATCAGAGACAGAGAGATTGTGAGAACATGACTTTATATTTCTATACTAATGCTACAAGTCCTTCGCTTTCAGATGATCATAATGATTTCAAGATTGACCGTTCAGCAACTTCTCGACAATGACTAGATAGGCTGAGAATAGACTATACAACTAAATACAAGAGTTAAGTCATTTAACATCTAAAATTTCCTTAATTTTGCTATGTTGACGTCAAAATTAACATTTTACATGATGACCCAATGAGGACAGAACTGGACATTCAACATGATATTGTTATGATAAAATACGTAAAATATATCTCGCACTTTGATGAAGTGTGAGAGGAAGTAGTCTAATTCTTCAGTAGCTTGTATTCATGTTTAGCTATTGGTAGTTAGAGTTTTAAATCCAGTTAGTTATAAACCCCAAAAGGCTTTTTCTTGTGAGAGGAGGCATCGGTTTTTGCAAGCTTGCTGGGCTAGTTTTGGATTTGAAGCTGGAACATGAAGAAACACCTGTCCCCTTAATCTAAGCCTGCCCTAGACCTATTTCCACACATTCACCTCAGACCTCTGATTCCCAGATTTGCAGAGTTCTAAAAGCATAAAATTAGTAAATGAGTCCTCCTTACAACTGGCTTTCAATCCTGAACGACCTTGCATCAGATAGCAGGATTATAGCTTAACTTCTCCAGGGAATGAACTTTTATAATGAGACTGCTATATTATCCAGAATATCCATTTAAAAACACAGGAAAGAAAAAGGAGAAAGATGAGGTGTTGGATAAATGATGAATTAGAGATACATAGTTACATAATCGATTCTCTGTCATGGCGGATCCCAAGAGATATCCAATTTAATCCATTAAATTTTTCTTTTTCTCCTTTCACAATCCAACCCATACTCAATCTAAAAATGATCAACATTGGAATACCTATTCTGTAGCCATCACTTTCAGTGGAGAATTTATCAAAATCTACTAGATAGATGCAGTAAGAGCAGCACAGATACAAATGATTACCTCTCACTTCGACATCCAGAAGCTAAACATTTTACTTTAACATAACCCCCTGGGTCCATTTGCCCACCTTTGCTTGTATCCGGCTTCAATAATGTAGCAGCTTCCCATGACAATGCCGTGATTATTTCTAACCAACTCTCTTTCTCATTTTCCTCCGCCACAGGAAGACTTTCCACTTGCAGGAGCTGAGCTACTAGAGCACGAAAATGACCATCAACCAAACTCTTCATGGCTCTCTTGTGCTCCTCACTTGATTTGTCCCTGATTCTATACTCTGCACTCCCAAAACTGCTTGAATTGCGTAAGTATCCCCATTCTCCCCAGCCATCCCCATCATCGTCATCCTCAAATAGAAGTGCTTCCCTTTCATCTTCTTCATCTGCCGGTTCAGGAGGGAGCCAGAGAACTCCACTGTTTTCAAAATCCATAGGTTGAGTATCCACATCTTCCACATATAAAGAAGCTGCCTCACATTCATCACTAATATCATGTTCAACACCATTTTGCACCATCTGCTGGACTTCAACAGGAGCCTGGGAATCAAAACCATTCTGTAGGGAAGAGCCGTTCATACTTTCCGTATCAACAGCATCTCCATCAGGATGAACTTTACGTGAATTATAATCATTGTCGATGTCATCAAACTGAACACAACCAAAGTAGCCATCAATGTCTGAAAAGTGACCTGCTCTAGAACCCAAGTGAGACACCCCAAATTCTTCATCTTCATCATCACTTCTGTTTAAGAAAAATGTTTACGTAAGAGTTATGATTACAGCCAGAGAGTTTAGCATAAATAAACTAAAGTAAGAAGAAATAGTATTAGAATTTAGGCAGATCGCAAACCATCTACTCAGGTGCAAAAGATCTCAGGATGCTGAGGGTACATAAAACTCCTACTTGAGTAACACTAATTATTTGCACTAAATAATAGGCATCATTACAGCAAACCCCAAATCACTTCAAAAATCCATACCTTCGACAGTTATGTTTTGTCTTATACAATGAAGACAAGAAAAGAAAAGAAAAAAGAACAATTCTTACCGGAATTTAAGCAGCAAAGATATACACGAGTCGTATAGCAACTAGCCCAACCAGGGAGAAGCAAAAGTTCATAAAAATAAAATAACCTTCCCCAAAAGAACACGATCATGAAAACAAGCAAACAAGATATCCATTAGACTCCAAGTTATTAGCTTATGAAACAAAGATTTTCAGGTATTCCACAGTGATCAGGTCAGCATCAAAATTACATGCAATATAAGAAGAGACAAACACACAGACCATTGTTCTAAAGTATTTTCCATCTGTATCAGATTCTGAAATATGATGAGGCCATGACAAGCCATAGACCTCTTATTCTACAGGACCACCATTAATTATAAACAAAATTTCAGTTTCAAATGCCTCTTTTCAAACTGAACCTGGCGTCACACACGCGGAGACAAAGTCCCAAAGTCAATTGCAATATATGATATTTACTATTTAGGTCACTCATAACTGGCAGCCTACCCAATTTAAGCATGGGTTAGATCAATCACAACTATGCTACTTAGTTCAAGCAGTCAAAAGGGAGATGCATAAAGAACCTGTTTGGGCAAAATCCAAATTGGTTCTGAGACTGATTCCGTTCTTCTATGTCCACGACACGATCATTGCTCGGTGCTGCTGCAACACTTTGTCTTTCAGTAGTTGTTTCCATTATTTTTGATTGGCGTGGGCTAAATCCAGCAGAGTGTGGGAGTGACACAAAGGTAATGCTACTGCTATCACAGGTTCCACTCGACTTGGTGCTAATGAAACTGGTGGCTGATGGAGAAGCGCTGCTGAGATCCAGGTTGGCAACTTGGACCGCATTTTCAACAGGTGCAGCCGTCAATCCCTGTTGCCATTGCTTGAAACAGTAGTTACAGACCCTAATTTTATCCCACTCTTCTAGTTGAGTCTGTGGCTCACTGGACGGTGTGGGAACCCAATTTGAAGTACACTTGGCACAGAAAATTCTTCCACAAAGTCGGCAATGGTGCCTACGGTTGAACAAGGTGAACTGTGAATCACACTCGTAGCATACCCTGCAGCTCTGGTCAGGCATCCAAAAATCCCTAGACACATGTGCAGGCTCGGACCGCCAAGGCATCCAAGAATTAAATAAACCTACCAGATCAGAAAATGTCCTACCCCAGGCATCCATCGGCTCACCAAACCTCCTTTCCCTCTCATTGTGATATTCTCATTTCCTTGCAACTCTAACATCCATCCGTAACCCCTGCCCAATAATGGCAGAGATCAATCTGGGAAATGATAGTGTTACCCAGCTCAGTCAAACTAAATAAACAACTTTCACTTTGAATGGCAGCCCTTCAGGTCCTTGGGCAATTCTCCAAAACCACTCTATACTCAGACAATAAAACGTGAAAAATATAAATTTCAATCAATCAACAACCAATATCACTGAGGAGAAAAGCTGCAACAAGTCTTGATTCTCCATTCAAATTCCACTAAAATCCACAATCCACCCCTCCCCGATACTGAATTAGACACAAAACCCCAATCCCCGAATTGAAATTATCTCAATATCCCTTCCTTGATCAACAATTTAAAAATCAATTTACAGGAACCCTAAAATCCAAATTCTCACTTCTGAGCTTCTGAATTCCAAAATCTGACAGTGACCCAGTAACCAAAATTCAAAATGACAAAAGCAAAAAAAATTCGAAACTAATCTTTTCCCCCCAAGAAAGCAAGAATGGAATAGAACCCAGTCAAAGCTTCATGCATGTAACCCTTCAAGCAAAAAAAGGAGAAACCGCAATTCTTTGATAATATCAATCCTATCCAATTCAAATCCCTCTGTCAAACGATTCACTCTCGACACGGAATTTCCAGTGAATTTTTCTCATTCAAGAAAACCACAGCATGCCTACCCAATTTGTTGATTGTTTCTCCCCGGAATAAAAAACTATAACTAAATCAATCAAACACAAGATAACTAATCAGCACTAATTAATTAATTAATTAAATCAACATCTTCAGAGGATTTATAAGTATATATATAGTAATAAAATGATAAGATGTTGATCGGGAAGAAAGGGGATGTGTCTGAAATGTGTGCTGGGCTGTAGCTTGATATTCAATCAATCAATAATCAGATTTAGGGTAGTTTTGGATTTTCACGTGAGATATTGGTAGCCAGAAAGTCAAAAGTCAAACCTTATTTTAAGTTGTTTGATTCTTCACTTCACAGCTCTTCCTTTTTTTGACTATCTATTATAATAAACCAATTTTAGTTCTGATAAAAATTTTAAGTTCATAACGGAATTTTTAAAAAAATAAAAAACAAATAAATCCTTGTTAAGGAAAATATTTATTTTTACCTTCATTTTAAAAGTGTGTTGACTATAATTAATAACCAAAAAAAAAAAAAAACAAATGCTAAAACACTCTAATGTAAAAAGTAAAAATTTTCAAATATATTTCTTTGTAAGTATTAGTCCGTTGTAGTCGTTCAATGACTCCATTCGTCAAAACTTTTCATAGAAGACTTTCTTGTGTAGAATGCTCATAAAAGTTTGACTATTATGCTATAATCACTTTTTAAAGATAACAGCGTAAAAAGTCATAATAATAAAAATTTTATCAAGACAAAATTGAATGATAAAAAACAAATTTAATTTCATTGAAAGTATTTATAATACATTAGGTTACATACAATAAAATTACGATTATAGTAAATCTTTAAAAATTCATTCTATCCATAATATGCTCGAACAAAAAAATGACTGCTAACTATACAAGTATTTACAATAAAATAGAATAAAAAATTGTACTAGGATATGTTCATTTCAAAGTCCAATTAATCGATAAAGAGTTGTACGATATGTTTACAAGTCCATCGAGGCTGCAATTTTTTTAAACGTGTTCCTCTTTAACTTTGTAATTAGTGTTAGTTTGTATTGTACTCCAATTAAATTTGTCAATAATTATAAAAAAAAAAAAAAAAAAACACAACCCATTGATGAATGCATCACTTGTCAATATTGTATAATCTAATTGGATTTATTACAACAACAACAACAACAATAATAATAATAATATAATCAACTTGATGATAGGAGAGGTGAATTTATTGTATCATGTAGCAATTCAAACTTAAAAATAAAAATAATTAATTACAAAACAAATATAATTTATACTGTTATATAATTGCTCGAAATATATAAAAATGAAGGCGGCGGCATCCCAGTTTAGCATGAGCTGGAAGCTATAGCTTACCCAATAAGCAATTATTGGTAACTTGGTAGTATTAATTAGCTGTTGGGCACTTCTGCTGCTGCTTTCACTTAAAGCTTTTAATTAAGGTCCCGTTTGGTTTCATTTTTAAATTTTATTTTCATATTTTTTATTATTTAAAAATTAAAACACATCATTTATATATATTTTCACTTAAAGTATTTTTATTTTTATTTCTAAAAATGCACTCTCCAATAACTTATATATATTCTCTCTCTATTATTATTATTTTTTTTTTTCTCTCCATCTACAACCTACTAAATTCAACATAATCATTATATATCTAACAATCTATTTAAATACAAACTCATTTTCAATTAATTTTCACTAACTATTTTTTCAAATTTTAAAAATAATAAAAATTACAAAAAATGATAAAATTAAACCAAATGGGCCCCTAGCTATTTCCTTACCTTTTCTATTCTATTTCACGCAAATAAGCTAAAATTTAGTATGCTGATGAAGCTGCAAATATTTATTCTAGGGCTGTCAATAGATCATATTTGGATTGAATCTGTCATATATGAATTTGAATTCAATTAACAAAATTTATATTCGAATTCAAATCAAAATCATATATGGTCTTTGTTAGTCAGTATCATATCCGAATCGATGGATATCCAAAATTCGATTAAAAAATTCGACCTAATTTATTTTTTTCTTTTTTTTCCTTTCAAATGTATAAAAATATTGTATTAATAAATTAAATATATGTCATATTTGAAGTTTTAATAATTTTTTATTATATATTAGTCCAAAAGTTAAATATTTGAATACTAAACTCATTTTTCACATTATATTAATGTATAGATGAACTATTATATGTTATTATATTTGACATTTTATCAATATCCCTCTTATTTTTTAGGATAAAAACTCAATATTAATAGTATAATATGAACGTTAATATAAATATCATATCAATATAATACATAAATTTTATTTTAATTTTTTTTTAATATTATACATAAGAGTATTAATTTAATAAAAAATATTAAGGTTCAGATTTGGATCTGTAACGGATCGAATTGCTTAATTTTATATTCGATCCACTTTTTTCAAATTTTGAATATTTATAATCGAATCTGATCCATCGAATATTTTAATCGAATAAAAATTTTAAAATTCAAATCGAATTCGGATTAAAATCCAATCTATTAACAGTCCTAATTTATTCTTTCAAGAAGTTCAAATTTTGGGCTTCAAAGTAGCACAAATCATCATAATTGAAGTATGGTTCTTCAGATCCGGTAGGTCCAAGAATGGCCCAATGGCCGAGAAGGCCTAATCACCCAACTTATAAAGCTATCAATGGGTCTGATTTAGATCGACTCAGTCATATTCGAATTCGAATTCGATTATCAAAATTTATATCCAAATTTGACTCGATATTCTATAAGATCTTTGTTACTCAGATCATATCCGAATCCGATAAAAAAATTTGGCCCAATTTGATATTTTCTTCTTCTTTTTTTTTTTTCCTTTTGTATTGTATAAAAATATTATATTTATAAATTAAATTTACATCATATTTGAATTTTTGACAACTTTTTATTATATTAAACCAAAATTAAGGTAATGTTTGGATATGAATGATGTGTTTTGGATTATATGTTTTGGGAGAATGAATTTTGATAGTGGGGTTGGGGAATGTGATATATGTTTGTTTATATTTTGGGAATAGTAAGAAAATTATTTTGGAAAAAGTTGGTATGTTTGTTTATGTTTTGAGAGAAGACATTATACTGTAGCGGTCAAATCAATGCCTTTTTGTTGGATTTTGGGGGTGTAAATGAATTAATTTAATATTTTTTTATGATAATAGTTATAAAATATTGTGGTACATAAATATTATATATTATACTACATAATATATATAATAGATAATATAATATAATAATGTCATATATATACTATATATAGTGTAATATAATATATATATATATATTATTGATCATGACAGACTCCTTCTAATCGCTCCAGCGTGCATCATAAAATATGCTATATCGAATCTCATTATGAGGTGGCATCATTCCGATGTGAATTCTTCTCATATTACAAAGTTATATTATTGAACAAGCATTGACATAAACAATTGCCTAAGATATAAAATAGGGAAAACATAGATGACACATGAAGCATTTATAATGCAAAGATCATTTTCATAACAAGACTTTAATACATCACAATCACACAATAAACATACTTCAAATCAGGTTCAGTACAAACATAGTGGAATAGAAACGGTAACTAATAGTAGAACAAACATAATGGGATAAAAATGGTAAGTAATAGTATTAAAACATATCCAGGATGATGTCGGTGGTCGTCGTGTCATCCAAATAGTACTAGCTTGGCTAGTGTGTGACAATCCAGATTGTCTAGATATTCTCATGCCAATGTGACGTACAATCGAGCTCCATCATGATATAGCCCTAATAGCCGAACCCCTATCGTTCTCGTCCTCATACGCAACCGGCATACTTGCCAACACTCGAGTAGAATGAGAAAGTGGAATCTCGGGCCTTAAGGACCCTTTATAGCGTAGAGAACTGCGTGCCATGTCGGAGCTAGAATTAGACAGGATAATAGGGTTATGCTCCCCACCCAATAAGTGATCGTCACGTCTCACTGGAGGTCGCTTGGGATTATTGCAACGTGGTGGTGATGGTTCTGGTGGATCTTTAAAGATCTTAGACAACAAATCAAATCTAGCCACCCCCACCATAAAGTACCGCTCGGCAAGTAGGTATGCCTGCACAGGCAATGAAGGATCGTATTATGTATGGAATACAAACATTTACATCACATTAGAAATGAAATTCATCATCACACTCAACTCTTACTGCAATTAACTCAGCTAACATGCAGCTTGGGACGTGGATATCACTAGTCGACAGTTCTAGAAAAGGTTTAAATTGGTGACGATCGCGTTCATAGTATCGTGGCGCTCTTTCAGCTCATGAAATTTTTTGGTAACAAATTCCTCAATGAACGGACAATGAAACTAACGTTCTAGTTTGGTGGCTATCTCAGGCATGTAGAGGTTTAAATACATGTCGTTCGTAAGTGACATAATGGAGTTTGGATCGAGAAGCATATGAATGAAACGCTCCTCGATATTGAGGTCCCATTGATTTGGAAGGGGCCGCCCTGCATTGTCAACCGATATACAATGATACGTCCCTGCATAGTACATACATGAATAGCGGCCGTAAAGTACTAATTCCATTTACACAATTACAGATTAAACAGTTAACTTGACTTTAACACAAACAATCAACAGACGAAAAGCAAATAACTCCTATATTGGTACATTAGCATATTGCTTAATATGAGACTCTACATGCATTAGACGAAAAATATCTTCAGTAAAACGACGACTAATACCATCATAATAAAGAGTAAAATACAAATACAACTTCCACATATGAGCAACAGCAGCACAGGATCAACACGGTGTGGTGCATGCGGTAGTGTGCCCTGACTAGTACACACAGAGCTTTGCTCATCACCGCAGCCACCGACCGTGGAGGCAACTCCAGCAGAAGCACCTATGGATGTACCAGTGCTATATGTACCATGTGATATGGTAACGTCGACACCTCGACACAGCCTATACGTATCTTCGTGTTGTCCTCCCATGGTGTCTGCTTCTATAAAGCATATAGGGTGCTCTGCTCTAACTGGACACCTAAAATAATAACAGTTATAGTTCGACTTTATCCTGGCCATCAACAAGTGCATGAGCCCGGCACCACATTCGCATAAGGGGAGGTCATACATAGTCATACCTTATCGAAAATAACAATCACATTATTAATGAATACCTATAATTCAAAATCATATTATATGAGTGTAGGAGTAATAAAATATCATCCGAAAAAAGCACATATGGAAAATAGCGTGGTATTAACTTAAAAAAATTGATCTAGACATACAAATAATATAGTCCGGCGAAACAATGTTACAACGGGTTACAATGTTATCAAGGGTTACAAACATGTACCATATCCTATGAAACATATGAAAAACAAACGCATACAAATACATTGATATGCACATTCAACCCTCCATCTCTGCCCATATCCAATCTTCGAGAGCATCACGTAATGCAGTCTGTGCCTGGATGTCTTGTTGACTTGGGTGACCCCGATGATAAAAGTTTCTCTGTTAGGCTCAAGTTCAAGCTCCAGTGTCGCAAATATATCGTCATCCCAACTAAACTTACATATGAAATTATGCACGGCACAGCATGCAATGACAATATCTGTCTGTCTAGTGACAATGTAGCTCGGCATACCCCATGAAAGAATCGGGAATTGCTTCTTCAAAATCCCAAATATGCATTCAATGGTATTCCTCAATTGTGAGTGTCAATGGTTGAACATCTCCCTCGGTCTACTGTACATAGTGACACCCTCGAATTGTTGGAAATGGTAACATGACTGCCTATATGGGGATAAGAAGCACATATAGTTAGTGAAGCCAGCGTCTACAAGGTAATACTTCCCTACATAATAAGACTTTATTAGCATCATGGCCATAGAAGTCGAGCGGACTTAAGCTGATGGAAATCTATATGGTTATATTAGTTGTGCAACTTAAAAGTAAATTTTTCACCTGGTGGGGGGAAGGGAAACACCAAGTCACTTTGTATAGCGTTAAGCAATACTCTTGCATCGATGCCTTCTCATCTGGCATACACATAGGTAAACATCCGGTCGAAGTCTACTATAGCTAGGACATTTTGAGACACATGCCCTTTTCGCGAACGATATGCATTCTGCTTATAAGTGGGTACCCAGGCATGGACCAATGTACCGTCTATTGCTTCAACCACACTCTATTTGACAAACACACTATCTGGTTATGATTTTCAAATTAACAACAGCAGCATAAGCAATCAGTGTAATTTTCAAGTACATTGTACCTGAAAATAAGGAAAGAAGTTAGCGCTGACTGAATTTGATGCAGCACCTCATTAAAATTGGGGGAGAAATTAACTCTTGAGCTAGAATATTAAGTGACCTAATTACACAATGAATATAATGATTTACTATCTCGAGAGAGTGTTGGAAGCATCCATAGTATACCTTTGTCTTTGATACGCTCTCACTGTCTGCATAAACACAGCAAGTTCCTCAATGGACAAAACCCGGCACTAATGCGTTTGTGGTAAGAGCCTACGACTTGTTAATTCATGGACAAAGCGCATAAATATCGACTTCATCATACACAAATTATCGTAGAATCGCTCATGTGACCATCCATTATCTCTCCAACCTAATCCACCCCTTGAAGCATAGATGTGTTACACACCATTCTGTCAATGTATAAGTTCGGTAATGCTATATATGTAACAAAAAAGACATCATCGGCTCCATCCGATATGTTACTGCGGGGCGTGCCAGGGGATCCATCGTTGTACTCCAACTCATCATCATTTGGCAGTTGTGAGCTCGAACTACTGGCCATCTATGTCACAAGTACTTATCATATATATGTGATAATGGAATAATCTTATAAACTAATTTGACTAACACACACAATAAATAATGTCAAATGCTAACATAAATAGGTGCCACATAGTTTATACACACCAAAGCATTAATTAAAATAACAACATAAGTACAAAAACAAAAAGTAACGACATAGGACAACTAATGATGGACGATATATTAAGGAAAGATAAGGATGGCCTAATTGCCTAGTGACTGAACCCAGATTCTTCTCTATTTGTTATCCAAATGTAGGTAAAATGTCTTCATTGCTTTACTCTGAAGAGCAGTTATAGCCTTTCCAAATAGATGATCCGACATGCCTTCCATGCGACGCAGTGCATCTACACAGTCATCTATTAATTGTTCGAATTTTGGCCCAATCCTTGCGAACTTTGCATCTATCATGCCATCTTACTTATTTATAGCTTTCTCCAATCGAGATTGTTTTTCCCTAGCATAGTACTTTCTTTGTTTCCCCCTACTCCTTCCTAAGGATCTCTCTCCTTGACCCCGACAGTGTCTGTAAAGTCATCACGTGAAGCAGCCGATCGTTTGGAATCCCCATTACTATTGCTTATTATGTTATCACTTAGGACAGGATTATTGTCTATGGCTAGATGGGGTTGGGCAGATGACCTTGCATGTGACCCTGTAGCAACTTTCTTCAAGAACATCTCGGTACAGTAATTGTAGCAAGGTAGCCCACGCTCCAGCTAATATGCATGGTTTAGGTTTTCCTAACAAACGATCACCCCAAACATTTAGCGAGTAAGCATTAAAATTTTGAAAAGAAAATTCTAAATACTATATCGAGATCCACTAGGCAATTCGATTAGCATTACCTGTCACTATGTTCTATCGTAATCCCATATGTAGCCTGTACCACACGATATTAACGTACGAAACATACACCAAGACTGTCGCAACCTGTTCTATTTCGTCTTCAGATGCCTCACGCTGTACATATATGTCGATTGCACCTCTATTGTGAGAAAGTGGTGGAAAGCAATTGGCCTAATGGAATTCCTCATACGCAATCTCAAGTAATAATTTCTCATTTGCGAATGGCCAGTTAACATTAGGTGCCCTACCCGACCGGCCTTGGCTTCCTTGTGAGAGCTCATACTTGTGTAGATCCATCTAAGTCATTTTCATAGATTACAAATTGAATAATTTATATTATAAATATAATAATCCGACGACTACTAGTGTGACATGAGTAAGTCGATAGAGTCAAAAATAATCCTAAATAATAATTTATCAAAGTATAAATTTAATTTTATTAATATCAACATTAAATGTGCATCATAAAAACATATAATAGCATGACATCTATATGAATATGTATGCTTTTTAAAGTAACTATTTTAAAAATAAATCAGCTTATTAGGACATATTAGCAAAGAGATGAAATGAAACACCTAACGTTGTGTCCTACATCACTAGTTAAGTTAATTCCATTAAATATTCTATTTTTAATTAAAAGATTACCTTAATAATATCATAATATGTGTCTTAAATAACTAGTGATTTAACTAGCTTTAATAATCTCTTTTAACTTACTATTTAAACTTAGCAAATAACTCATGTGTGTCTTACATTGCAATTGAATTAATTATACAAAAAATTCAATTTTTAAGAATTAGTTAAACATAGGTGTCCAATAATGTGCGTGTTCGAATAGCTACTTAAGTTAAATCCAATAAATATTCTATTTTTCATTAAAAGATCACCTTAATAACCCAAAAAAACACGTGAATTAAATAATTACTCATTTAATTAGACTTAAAATTATATTTTTAATTATTAGTTAAACATAGGTAACCAATAATGTGTGTGTTCCAATCACTAGTTAAGTTAATTCCATTAAATATTATATTTTTAATGAGAAGATCACCTTAATCATACCATAATATGTGTATTAAATAACTAGTGATTTAATTAGCTAAAATAATCTCTTCTTACTTACTATTTAAACTTAATACATACCTCATGTGTGTCTTAAATTGCAATTGAATGCAAAAAATTCTTTTTTCTAATTATTAATTAAACATAGTTGTCCAATAATGTGTATCTTCGAATCACTACTTAAGTTAAGTCCAATAAATATTCTATTTTTAATTAAAAGATCACCTTAATAACCTTAGATTTAATATTCTCTTTTTAATTACTAGCTAAAGTTATTAACCGATTTTGTGTTTATTAGATGACAAGTTAATTTACTAGATGTAACATTCTATTTTTAATTACTAGTTAATAACCCATAATGTGTGGCTTACATCACTAGTTAAGTTATTTCCAGTTAATATTATATTTTTAGTTAGTAGGTCAAATTAATAATGTCCTTTCATTACTAGTTCGCCTTATGAGGCCTTATTTACATACTAAAAATGCTTTATATATGTATGTTGTTACTCAATATCCCTTTATAAGTGCTTTTAATGAACTTTTCATCCCATTGTAGGTAGCAAAAAGGGGTTATTTGTAGGGTTCATAATTCATTTGTTCTAATTGTGTTGACATATATGCTAAAAGAAACTTCCCTAATTATTCAGTTGGTATTTAAAAACATGTAATTACATATCATAATTCTTTTAACAAAATATGTGTGCCATATGAATTAAAGCCACAGTATAACTTGCAAATAATTGGTGATATGCTAATTTTGAATGCTATACAAGAATTTTTTTTTTAACATCTCAATATATGTTTGTCAAATATAGTTCATTGGAAATAAACTATATAACTAAGCTAAAATGGTAAATGGTGAATTGAGAGAACATAATATAAAACTGCATGTAAGAATGTTCATGGAATTACTTCTCATACATAAGATATTTAAAGTTAAGTCATAAAAATTGAATCGAAATAACTAATACAAGATGTAAGATACACAAATCTCTTTAAGAAGGAAAAAAAGAAAATACAGTTGCTGGCCATACTGGTTATATTTTATCATTCTATTCAACAAAAATGATGCTGACAACTTGAAAATACATTTGCGACCTGCATATTCAGGTCTAAAACCAGTTTATGGAAATTAAAAAAATGTTTGCTAGACATTATCAAGGGTCACACAACTAATACATATGCCCCTTATAAAGAATGCTAGTAGAATGTTTTTCCTGTGTTATCACTCCACACAAAGTAGTATGATCCATTAAAATTGGATTGCACACCACTTTAACTTCTAAGATAGAATTTTGAGAAAACAGATTTGAATATAAATAATCTGAAATTATAGAAATAATCTGAAGCTAGGTGGAAAAATGGAAAACAGAGTAAACTGAAATTGTGGAAACAGGAAACAGAGTAAATTGAAATTTATGGACAACAACATATTTTTCTCATCCCACAGACACTTAAGCTATGGATGGGCAGCCTTATATGGACGGAGAACATTACCTAAGCATGAAGTGATAATAGGAACACCATACATACATTGAAAATGAAGTGATAACAGATGATATGTTAGGGAGTCATAACAGGAAACTAAACTTATCCATGATTTGTACAGAGATAAATGGATACTCCTAATAGTAGTCCTAAACCAACAACACCAATTGATGAACACGTCAAATATACAATCATAAAGGCCATTACTTAATAACCCTCATGTCCAGGGATAATAGTAGGCCCGCTGCTAAACTTCACAACCAGTCAGTGTAAAACATTTAAACAACCTAGATAGTCATCATAGGGGAATTACTTACTTCTCCAATTCGAGGATAGAGAAACCCCAAGCATGATGCTAAGTTTTAAATATCATGTCAATTCACTATGTTCAACCATAAGATTAATACAGAATGTGAAACAAATAAAACAAGTAAGCATCAACTAAACCAAACCTATGCAGCATATGCAAATACAGCTAGTAAAGAAGCTAGCTCAGAGAAGATTAAAATATAGCAACTAAGCAACCAATGGACCACTCAGAATGAATGTTCTAAAAACAGATAACCATAAAACTGTACTAAGCATGCAAATAAAACACTTACTAATTAACTAAATGTTGTTGAGGGGGTGAAGTGTGTTGCAGGAAGAGCAGAAACCCAGGTTGGAAGCTCAACTTTGGTGCAGTTATCATATTCAAAAGAAGAGATAGTGCTGTAATTTTTTGAGAAAGAGGAATGTGAGTGAGTGGGTGAATGTGAAAGTAAGGAGAAGAAATAAAGTGAGAGTGATGTGGAGTTAATGAAATAAGATGGGCATATACATAAATACCACTAATGGAAGGACATGGAGGGGGTAGCTGGAATAGTGAATTGGAGAGGACTTTTCA
This sequence comes from Jacaranda mimosifolia, assembly GCA_018894105.1. Classification (NCBI taxonomy): domain Eukaryota; kingdom Viridiplantae; phylum Streptophyta; class Magnoliopsida; order Lamiales; family Bignoniaceae; genus Jacaranda; species Jacaranda mimosifolia. The sequence goes on from CM032122.1 coordinate 27,711,818, forward strand.
GAAGAAATTAACAGAGAAGCATGACTTACATAGATGAACATCCAATAAAGGATGCAAACAAATAAGTTGCATAGTCAATGGTCACACAAATATGACTTAATGTAACCATACTCACAAATTCAGCAAAAGGGTACAGACTTTATTTCAGTGTGCTATCCGCAACTTTACTTGACATGGCAAAAGATGCAATTGGAAGAGCATATAGAAATATCAACACAATTAATAATGCTCTATACAGTTGTATATAAAAAAATTTATTTTTTAAAAGATGAGCACCACATTCAATCTTTACAGAAATATGGTGCTTTTTCCATACCAATCATTCAATTTCAAGACTTACCAATATACAATTGCCTAACTATCTTCAGACTGTATCTACTGAATAAGCAAAAAATGGGACCCAATTTTTAACATATTCATACAACCAATTGGTGAAATAATAGTTAGTCTATATACCCTATCAACTGTGCATGCATATGCTGTACAGGTAACGAATAGAGGAATATACTAAGTCCAAACATAGCCACACATTATAGACCATGACATATCCATGGTTTTCTCGCAAAAAATTCAACACTAGAAAAATAAGCTTTAACCAAATGAAAAACAATAATGGAAAATACCCCTATTTACACGATATTAAATCATAAATAGCAGAATAATCCAATTTCAGTACCAAATGAAACATTTTTCAGAAATCGAATGATAAATTGAGGAAAAATCCAGAATATAACACATGAAAGATTTTCAAAAAACCCGAATAATAAACAAAATAAGATTAGAAAATGTTCCACAAAACTAAGACCCCAATTTACCTCAAATTTGTAAAAAAACCCTAACATATAAAGGCAAAAATGACAGACAATTTCTGTCTTTGGCAGAATGAGTACAAATGGGCAAGGCCGTGGGGTTTTTCCAATTAAATTGCAAAGGCATTATGGACTTTTACTTTGCCCGTTTTGGGAGAAAAGAGAGCTGCATGATTGGTTACATTCTGCTAGAACAATTTTGTTCTGGGAGAATGTATCCAAACATAGCCTAAATATCTAATACTAAACCCATATTTCACATTATATTGATGCATAAAAGAATTATTATACATTATTATATTTAATATTTTATCATTATTCCTCTTATTTTTTAAGCTAAAGACTCAATATTAATAACATAATTGATATGAGAAAACGAATCAATCCCAATAGACCTAATAGTAGTCAACCAGGCCTAGGAATGCATTGAGCCGATTAGCCAATATAAACTATCAACATCTCTTTAATCGACAAGAATATGGTCGATTAGCCCAAGTATGGTCAATAGGCCCTCGGCTAGAGAGGCCTCTGGGCTCTAGGAGATCAACATTCGACCAGAGCATAGCTAAAAGACTCATAGTCGATGAAACACCTCAACCAAAGGTCTATTGGAGAAACAAGAAATATTTCCCCACCATCAGTTACTATCGCATTAAATGCAACTTAACCACCACTCTGCCGCATTAAATACACTGACAGGCAACATGTCTCCGCATTTCTCCTTCATATCCTAAAAGGAAGGGGTACGCACCACCTGAAGAAGGTTTTTAGGCTGGGAAAGACTTAAGGGTCCTCAAACAAGCACAAAAGCCCGCACTGTGTGATCAAGGGCATCATAGACATTTTAACATCTCTCAAGAGATTATAAATACTCCATTGCAACCCCTCATAGAGATAGAGGTATGTTCCATATAACTTTGGCCCTTACTCTACCGCTCTAAATTCTAGTCGAATTATACTGATTTGTGCATCAGAGTACCTTAGTCGAGACCTCCTCGGCTAGCCTGACATGTGTTGATTGGTTGCAGGACTCGACCCACTCCCATCTTAATACTCACCTCCAGCTTATTTTTCTAGTTGGTTATACTGCGCCCGAACCCAAACCACTTACCCTCAGATCCTAGGATCATCAATAATATAAATATTAAAATAGATATTAGGTCAATATAATATATAAATTTTATTTTAAAATCTTTATTAACATTATGTATACGAGTATTAATTTAATAAAAAAATTATTAAAGTTCGAATTCGAATATTTAATAGATCAGATTGTTTAATTCAGTATCCAATTTACTTCTTTTGGATTACAGATATTTATAATGAAATATAATCCATCGAATATTTTAATCGGATAAAAATTATAATATTCGAATTTCATTCTGATTAAATTAGGATTAAAATTCGATTCATTGATAGCCCTACTTATAACAATGAATTAAGCCCAAGGATAGGGAAGTTGAAACTAGCAACCAAAAAGCTTTTGTGGAATTATTTTGGTACCCATTGGGGTTTTCCTTCTCAAGTTGATAATTTTCGAGACAAAACTTAGTATATAAATTTTAATAAATATAAATTTGAATTAGAGACAAAATTTGAAGGTAAATTTAAGTTGAGAAAAAGGGAAGTATATTCTCGGATGGCCAAAGTGCTAGGGAAGTGGCCTTGGATGTAGATAGGGTGAAATCCGTAGAAGCCCCTTCCCTTCTCTGTTGGAAGAATGGGATGCTTTACAAGGCGCTTTCCAGTCTATGATTCCTTGGATTGAAGGATTAGGTAGATAATATAAACCCTATGACGTCCATCTATTCGCTTGACTTAAAATTGGGCTTCTATAGGAATTCGTACGAAGTTAACTAATGCCACTACCATTAAAGATTTTCACAAGAATATATATGCTTGGAGTCATTTGCATTTTTTATATTGTGGAAAATAACTATTTAATTTATTTTTTGAAAAGATTCTTTTAGAGATTCAGATAGAATAAAATATTTTGTGATTAATAAGTTTGTAAAATGTTGAAGTGAATTGTTTGACATACTTGTTTTCAAGTCATGTAATGTAAATATTATTTTTCTAAAAATCGGGTCTAGCCCGGAAGATTTGATTTAAAATTGGTATATAGGTTTTCAAAATATGGTTGCGTTTTTTAAAATAAATTTAAGAAATAGCAAAATAACTATATTTTTTACCTAAAAACACAAAATCTAATATTAAAAAAAATGATTTCATTCTGGGAAGAGTTTAAGAGAAATACAGCTATATATGATGCAAGACAACCTTTGATAAACTTTGTAGTCATTTTATATAGTGAATACTTTAACAAAGTAGGATATTACCTCTATTCCTCTAGAAATGCCCTTTAAACTGTACATAAAGGTACATAGCAATGGAAGTCAAACAATTGGGTCATTTTGATATATCTGCTCATATGTGGATGATACCTGTCCAAATATGCATGACAAAAGTGACAACAAAAAGAATATAAAAGATTTGCTTTTAACATGGAGTTCGAATAGTTGATCTAAAGTATAACACAAGAAGTTGTAAGAACTTAACAATTTTAAGAATAAACCCAACTTCCAAGAAAAATGATAATGACTTAATTCCTTGTCTAGAACTAGACTTACCTAACCACAACCAAAACCTACAATGGGAATCAACAGAAAATAGCATGTCATATGATACTAATAAGACTTTATGTTAGAACGAATATTGATAATTGTAAAATGAAAAAATAATTCCAATATCCACTTAGATAATTTTTATTGGCAAAGATATTATAAGAATTAATTTTGCTCTTAATAAACTAACATATGTGTATTTTTTAATAAAATTAAATTCAACTGCTTGACTTGATACCTAATCTGACGTTCCTGCCTGTGAATTGTGCCACATCACCCACTACACGCTAACAGAATAGCACTCTAGTACAAATGCTCAATACTCACCATATTTCCGTATATGCAATCTAAGCAACCCACACTTTTATTCTCCAATTCATTTTCATCATACTGATTTGATCGTTGAAGGATTTTCGATGGACGAATACTAGTAATTCTAGTGGTTTATTATGATTTCAGGGTATATAAGTCTTGCTCTATACAATTCATTTGATCAATTCGATCCAATTTTGACCGCTTCGAATGATGATGTTTGATCTCAAATCATCCGTCAACAATATGCATGGTTGGAGCCATATTTGTCCAAATCTACTCACATGCCATAGACAATTACAATGTGTTTAGGTCATGTCGGACAAAAGGATGATGCATCATCTTCCTCCACTTGAGGCTTTCTTTTATGTTTCACGTACATACCTAAAAGTGAATCACAAACATCAATTCTTAGCGTACAAAAACTTGATCCCCAAAGCCTCTTGGAGTCCTGAACTACACCATTCTACAGAATTTGGGATAATATACTTAGTTCTTTTTAAATGGCAAAGGTGCACCCTCAAATAGTTGCTTCTTCAACTTCATCCAAACAAGAAATATTCACTCTGTGGATGAAGTCTCTGATAATGGGCAGCAACGGCTGCGCTTTGTTTGATTCCAATGGCCAAATCGTTTATCGAGTCGATAACTATGGTCACAAATGCAGCAACCAAGTCCATGTCATGGATGCCACCGGCGAAGTCTTATTCACAATAGTTAAAAAGGTAAAAAGAAAAACGAAAATAAGTCCACTTTGTTAAATCTGTATCTCCTCCTCTCTGTTAATAATCATTTGCAGCTTTTTTCTATCAGAACTTCTCTGTTGTTGGGCTGTGGGAGGGCTACAGATCAACCAGTGGAGGTATCAACAAGGAAAAAGCCCGATTTCGTGTGAGAAAACTCGTGGGACTTAGAATGTTTCTGGGATTTCTTACAGGGCATTCGTTCTACAAGGTTGTAGTAAAGCAGAACAAAGACCAACCTTGTATATATATTATGGAAAATCAGATTTCCAAGCTGTCGTGCAAAATAATCGACACTTTTGGTGGGCTTGTTGCTGAGGTATATATAATTATTTGTGGATACATGAGCTTTTAGTATAAGCTCCTACTTGGGACTTTGATCAAACAGTTCTAGAACCATGTTCTTGATTTATATGTACAGGTTAACAGAAAGAAAACTACAAGTGGAGTTGTTCTAGGAGAAGATGTGTTGACAATGGTGGTCGAGCCCCACATTGATCATTCTCTCATTATGGGTTTGGCGGTTGTTTTTGGTCTCATCCACCATAAATTGTGAAGTTACATGTTGATCAGAAACAAGAGGGTTCTTTTCAGGTGACTAAACATATGAATTTTGTACCAAAAAGATTAAGAAACTTTTTTTTCTTTTTTTCCCCCTTGGGGTGTGTGTGTGTTAACTTTGTTGTTTGCGTGCAAAATGGTAGAGGAATCATCGACAAATACGATAAGCTCGACTAGATTATCTTATGATGAGAACTCAAATGAAACAATAGGAGCGATTACAAGAAAGAAGAAGATGAAGACGAACGAGAAGGAGCAAATCTAACTATTCCAATTGAACAAGGCTAGCTACACCTTTGAAGAACAACAATATTGTCATTGCATTTGAGAAAATGCATTTTAACATGTGTAATCTTTTCACGAGGTTAATATTTACTGATATAAATTTATTATTTAAAATATTAAAAGTATTTTTTCTTATAATTAAGGATGTAAATGAATTGAATTGAGTTAAGTAAGATTTTATTTTATTTTTTGAATTTCTTATTAATCGAGTTAGATCACTAAAAGGTAGCAATTTAATTTGTTTAACCCATAACTTTTAAGATCAATATATATTTGAATTTTTTTTGCAATAGTAGTTTGTAAATCAATTATTTCTACAGTGGCAAGACTTCAATTTTATTAGCAATTTGTTGGATTATATTGATGAATTCGTCCTCTTCGTATTTGTCATAATAGACACAGAATAAATATTACAAAATAATAAAAAACTTAATGGTCACACCATAGACAACGTTAGACTCGTTGTCCAACCCGCCCTTAATGGAATTGAATTTAAATTAAGTTTTGGATCTCATTAGTTCATGGGTTCTATAGATTTCCTTTTATAATCAATATGAGTTTTATGGATTCAATTTGGATAAATTGAGGGAGAAAATTCTTTTAGGGGAGCAAAATGTGAAGAACAAGAATGTTTTGGGTGAGCATATAATAATTAAGAAAAGAATCAAACGTAAATCCACAATTTGTCTTAAACGCCTGGATAAAAAAAAAAAAAAAAAAAATTGTCTTAAACTAGCCGGAATCTTTCCAAAATTCCGCCTGAGACTTCGTTTTCGGCATAATCGCACAAATTCTCATTCTCATCAAACCCATCAAAAGTGTTTGTGATAACCTAAAAGCAGATGTGGAATAGATCAGCCTCTTTCATCCTCGACAAAAGAGAACTAAAGCAAAACGACACCATAGAGAAGCCCGATAGCCACCCTCTCCGCCCTGCCTCCACAGCCATGGCTGTCGAAAACTCTAACCATAAAATTTCCCTTTACTATCAAACACGCGCGGTGCACTATGGCGTCGTGACGAGTGATTGGTTGGATCAGGCGCTAGCCGCCACCGGCCGCCAATCCGACGACGCACTATCGGAGAATTATTTATCTGGCGGTGAGGAGGATACTAAGGGGTTTAGCGTGGTGGATGAGTTTAATAATTGGCGAAAACAGCCGGAATTGGCGGAGGCAGTGGCTGCGATTAGGGCTTTGGGTTCTGTTATTCGATCGAGTCAAGCTATCACCATGATGGAGCTCGAGATTGAGCTCAAAAAGGCAGCTGATTCACTGAAAGTACGTGATGTTTTAAATTTTTTTTCTTTTTTTTTTTTCTCTCTACATGCCATGGCACTTGGCAGTAAATTTAAAAGTTGAATTGACGCAAGCATGAAGCAGTTAGAATTTTGGAGTTGTATTCCGAAGAACAAAATTATGCATGAGATTTTAGTATTTCAGCATTCATAGCGTCTTTGTAATTTGTCTAAATGAGATAAAAAAAACAAGGTAACTTTTAGTCTGCATTATTGCCCTTCACTTCTATTATGTAACATTGGTTTGTTGCTGTTTGTTTATGTGAAGCACAAATATGTTTTTTGTAGAAACTGAGAATTGATTATACAGATGTTTTAGACTTTTAGCACATGTTTTACTGTTTTGTATGACATATTGCTATGTGATGATTGCCTCTTCCTAATCCATAAGCCTGATAATAAACTGTATGTGATATCAATCAACCACTTCACTGAAGAAAGCGAATAATTAAATGTGCTAATTTCATGAATACACAAGCTTTTTGATGCAGTCGTGGGATACTACTTCTATCTCTTTAACAGCTGGCTGTGATCTGTTCATGCGCTATGTGACAAGAACTTCTGCTCTGCAATATGAAGACTTCAATTCAGCAAAGTCTCGACTTATCGAACGTGCTGATAAGTTCGGAGAGATATCTTATAAGGTATCCATTGGCTTGATAATTTTGGATTCTAAGGGTGTTCGTCATTCTTCATGTGAAAGTAACTGAAAACCATCGACTAATTTTTCTCATGTCAGGCTCGGAGAATAATTGCGATGCTTGGTCAAGATTTTATTTTCGATGGTTGTACCATCTTGGTGCATGGCTTCTCAAGAGTTGTGCTGGAGATTCTGAGAACTGCAGCTCAGAATAAAAAACTGTTTCGAGTTTTCTGCACTGGTGCAAACCTTTGAATCAACATCCTGTTATCTGATTATATGAGGGATAAATGGGATTTGACTCGATAATACAGTAAAATCAACTTTCACATTCTGCACAAAAGATTTTATTCTTGTTCCTTGTTTTCCTTAGTGCAAGATCTAAATGCCCCAAAGATCTCTTCTGCGCTTCTACCAACTTATAATTTAAGGCAAAAAGCAGCAAAGAAAAAGAAAGAAAATCCCTTGGCATCTTATCCATACCAGGGAGTAACTTAAACATCCATTGAGTTCTTGAATGGGGTCTGGACCATCCAGAAATATTAAGTGATAATATTACTTGTTTGTCTTAGGCATTCTGATAGCAACAATTGACATAGGGATATGAGAAGTCACAAATAATACATATCTGTGACCAAGATTTGGTTATCTGGTATGGATAAGAATAATCATCATGTGTTTTCATTGCTTTAACTTGTTGGTAGCTTGATATCTTATATTAGGTGTCTACAAAATGCAGAGGGGAGGCCAGACAGGACAGGACTAAGGTTATCCCATGAGCTTGCTAAGCTTGATGTCCCTGTTAAGCTGTTGATAGACTCTGCCGTCGCATATAGCATGGACGAAGTAGACATGGTTTTTGTTGGAGCAGATGGAGTGGTTGAAAGTGGAGGTATAATAAACATGATGGGCACCTACCAAATTGCACTGGTTGCTAAAAGCATGAATAAACCAGTTTATGTTGCTGCTGAAAGTTACAAGGTAATAAAAATGACCAATCTGCAGATTCTTTGGATCCAAATTAGAAAGGCAACTAAATCTCCAAGAGTCCGTTTCTTGCATTTATTGCTTTGCATCTGCAATATTTTGTAATTACATTTCGTGATGTTTGTTCTTGCAGTTTGCTCGTCACTATCCATTGGATCAAAAAGACATGGTGCCCGCCTTACGGCCTATTGATTTTGGAGTACCAATTCCATCCAAGGTTGAAGTTGAAACATCAGCTCGGGATTATACACCACCGCAGTATCTCACCTTGCTTTTCACAGATTTAGGTGTTCTAACACCTTCTGTAGTAAGTGAAGAGCTCATCCAACTATACCTATAAACAAGGGCTAAGTCTTAACTTTCTGGCATTGCTTACGAATAATACAATGCCTCTAGGCTATAAGGTAATTGACTTATTGCATACTATCTGCATGATATTTCATTGTCATGCTAATAACGTGGATATTTTGTAAAATATAGGCTTTCCTCCTCCAGATATACACCTTTTTTCCTATCCCTACAGCAGTAGATATTAATTTTGGAAGGAATGTGTTTTATTCTGGAAAAGATCTGTCATATAAAAGAGAGTTAATGTTCTAGGATAAGGGCTGTTGTGACAGCCAAAAGGACACTATTAATTTCTAGGCCATTGATGATAACTCAATTCGTCGTCTAATATAAAGGTTCAGGGATGGTGAAGTATTACCCAGGTTGCACATGAACCTTTTGTTCTGAAGAGGGACACTCAACAACTAAAAGAACAAGAGTAATTTCTAAATTGTTTCAAAATTCTCTATTCATGATTTAAGTTCATTTTCTAAGCACATTTAAGCCACTGTTTAAAAAATCAGATCGGACCGGACGATTGAAGTGCTTCGACCACCGATTGCCCTATTGATCGGTCCAGTTTTGAGTAAAAATCGATAACTCAAAAAAATCATTCTATTTTACAAAAATCCTCTAAATCAGTTGTTGTTGGACTCATTGAATGGTTCACAATTTATTTGAATCAAATCGATTCATTTATTTATCTTTTTTTTCTTTAATTATTGGCACAATTATTATTTATTCATTTGCTTAATATACAAATTGTCAAGGTTAAGGTACATCTTGAAAAGTTAAAAGCCTAAAATACTCAAATAAATCTGCAAAATAAAAGTTTCAAATTAAATTTCATATTCTAATTTTTAAATTTGGCTAGAAATAAGGATGGCAATAGGGCGGGTTTGGCTCGCCCCATACCCCGCCTTGCGAGAGAATGCCCCATCCCATACCCCGCCCTGCCCCACCCTGCCATGTCCCGTCGGGTTGGCAGATTTAACCCACCAACCCAGAAAGAGTACAACCAAATTCAAATTTATTTATCCACTTTCAGTCGGCAGTTGGCTGGCTTGTAGATAAGAGAAGTGAATCGGTAAACGGCGGGCGCACGGGTGGGAATGAAAAGAAAGAACAAATGGGAATTGGGAAGTCACAAACAGTCGAAGTGGAACCCTAAACTATTTCCATTTGGACATTATTTTAATTAGAAAAATATAATATAAATTACATATAATATATTTATGATATATATATATATATATAAAATATTGGGGTAGGGTGGCGGGACGGGTTTGGGGCGGGGTGGGTAAACCCTATACCCCGTCCCAAATAATTCGGGTTTTAAAAATATAGCCCCATATCCCGCCCCATACCCCATTAAGCACCCTAAACCCGTCCCATTTTGGACGGGTTGAGCTCGGGTTCGGGTTTTGCCCCGCCTCATTATCATCCCTAGCTAGAAGATAGAAACCTTCAGTTCCTTACACAACCTATGTGCTCTTAATTGTCTCTTTCAAAAAGTTTTTACTTATGAAATTGAACAATATAATTTAGGATTTTGTGTTTTATGTTTAGTATTTTCTTAATTTTTAAGTGATATATACAATATAAATATATATTACGTAATTATATTATAATGGTTTACTTGCCGTTCAATTATTGTTTGATTAACTGTTGAAACGATAAATCGTGAATTGATAATTTTTTTGATTCAATGAACGATGAGATTTTTTAAATACTAAAATATTTTTGCATGTTTATCATGTTTGTCTACTACCCTTAGAGTTTTATGCTGGTGGCAAAGAGAATAGCAGTGGCCTGATTGTCAAGAAGACAAGAACTGGGCCATACCATAATTAGTACAATAATGTTAAGAGACAGACATGGATATATTTAAACCTGCCAACTGCTGTGCTTCTGAGGGGAATGGATTACATTTACACCACATGTTTCTCATCTTTAGTTTCTCAACCGTCAATATGATTGTTTATTAAAAAAAAAAAGAACCTTCATTTAATATTATATTCTGACTTACAACAAGTGTATAAATAATTCATAACTTTGTATAACCATAGAAAAAGGCTGAGCGCCAGAGCAGCCGTATGAGCAGAATTCGTGGCCGGTGGGCGGTGGCCAATGGGTTCGGCCTCTTGAGGTAAATAAAATAATAAATTTGTTTTCACGGTAAATAAAAAATTCCCAGACACAGCTTTCACGTTTCGTTTAATTAAGCTCAGCATGTTTCTGCACAACGCACAGGAAAAAGTAAACGCGGCCCCTGACTTGGGTTTGTTTGTTTGCCTTTTTGTTTTTAAATTATCGTTGAGAGTATTTAATTTATTTATGTGTACGGATGCTTAAAACTTTTTGAGGTTCGAATTTATAATCTCGTTCAAATAAATAAGGAGACAATAACATTCGATTAATTGATTAACAATATTTTAGAGTAGTTAAGAATGTATTTGTGTTAATTTATTTAAAGGATTTTACACTTTTTATAAAAAATATTTTTTTAATTTATAAAGTATTACTCTTTTAAATAAAATTTAAAAATATTTAGGTAAAAAGTGGGTATGGAGCTTATAAAATATTACAATGATAATTTTGTTCTACTTTTTTTTTTAACTACCCAAGGCTTCGATACATTTCGCGGTCGAGAAATCTATACTGGTGAAGGAACTATTTGAGAATAATTAACCAATTTAGATTTACGAATTATTCAAGAAATTCGTTGGCAGAATGGAAGGAATTAGGGGAAGAAGGGTAATTAACGTGATCAAAATTTGTTAATATAAGTTAAATTTTTTTATTTTATTTCAAAATAAATTTTAAAATTCTAATTTCATATTTTAGGAACTTAAACTCATCAATTTTTTAAAAATTTTACCAAACATTTTAAAACATATTATAAAATCTTAAACTTGAAAATATTTTATAGAGCTCATAGAGCTCACATCTAAATACTCTTCACAATAAACTTTTGCAAATGTAGTTTCTTTCCCTTGAACAATAATACGATCTTATTAATTCACTAATATTATCTTAAACATAAAAATAAGAAAGAAAATATTTAAAATCTTAACTTTTTCAACCTTCTAACATTGTGTTAATTTAGAACAATGATTTTTGGATGATCTTTTATTATTATTTTTATTTATACATGTGTATATTAAGAATTAGTTAGAATTCAAATACACACACACACACACACACACACACAATGAATTGAGTAGTTTTTGGCTGAATAACATAAGTTTCACACATAAAGTGTGAAGTTAGGATTTTGAATCTTAGCGATTTTTTAATGTGTGTGTGTATAAATAAAAAAATAATTTATTTAACTTTACACAAATATATGTATAGGTATAAACGATGCCTATACAACAATTGATCATTCCACTTAGGCCTCTTTTACTTTTGTAAATATGATGTAAAATGATAGGATTGAATGAATGATGAAATTAAGGATGTAATTATTTTATAATTTTTATATTATATTTATTATATGGATAAGATGAATGATGAAATGGAATAATTGAGTTGATTGTTTACTTGGATGAATTAAATATTTGGAATGGTACAATAAATTATTAAAAAAATTCTTTAAAAAAAAAAGAAAAAGAAATTAAAAAAAATGTAATTCACACTTTTGTACAGACATGAGGTCAAACTGGGTGTTGTGTTTCTCATCCCACCATGGTTAAGATATAAGATGTTTGCATCCCTTCAAATCAAATTGGTTGGATTGCACATTCATCAATTTGTCCAAACAGTTGCGGGCCATAAAATTCACACTAGACCCACATTCAAATAAAAAAATATGAAATGATTGTGAATTATTACAGTGTATATATATGTCTTCATGCAAGCAAATCTGTCCAAAGTAAACAAGGCCTAGGAGTTAGGACAACCTTTATAATGTAATGTCAAGTGAGGACAATAATTTTGGGGACAAGAGAATATATAAGATACCACACTGTACCCATTGCCAAATATGCACGTGGTGTAAATATGTTGGAGCTTTTGTATTTTTTGTCCATATCCTCCCACTAAAAGCCATTAAATATCCATCTCCCCTCCACCTCACAGCCTTCATCCACACTCCCCACCCCAACCCCCACAGCACACTGAATCATTCACTGTGCACACAGACTCTCTCTTCTCTCTCACACACACACACCCCAAAGCAGAGAGAGAAATCTGAAGAAAAAATGTTGTCAACAATCTGGAGCAAGAAAAAGGGCTCATCATCATCCAAAGAATCTGATGACGAAGGTCTGAGAATTCTTACAAAGACCCCAAACGGAAATTCAAATGTTGTAATTAAGCCCATTTACCTACTCAATCAAAATGTTGTCAAAATATCCAAAACCCCTTCTGATGATGATGGTGATCACTATTATTGCTATCTCAAATCTTGCCATCTTTGCCACAAGCCCTTAAGTCTTGATAAAGAAATCTACATGTACAGGTAAATTTTTTATCAAGACTTCCCTTTTTCCATATATTTATATGATGGTTAAAAAGAAAATTATCAGTGCTTTTGTCTAAACAGTCTCTCTTTTTGTATAGGGGTGATCTGGGATTTTGCAGTGTGGAGTGTAGAGACAGGCAAATATATCTGGATGAGACTAAGGAGATAGAAATCTCCACCCAGAAAATCTTGGCATCTTTCCGCCATCGCCGCCGCGATGGCGGTGGCAGATGTGAGACCAGCAAGCTCTTGGAGGAGTTCCGGCAGCGGCGCCACCCGTTTTCGTCCCCAAAAAGTCGAGTTATTTTCTCGTAGTTTAGCAAATATCAAAGCTGGGCTCTCTTTTTCTTTCTTGTTTTCTTTTGTTATTATTTCTTTTTGATTTTTTCTTTAGGATAATGTACACTTTGAAGAGCTGCGTGATCAGTGATCACTAAACGTAGTAGGAGTTTATGTTGATTTTGATGTGTGCATAGGAAAATGATAAAAGATAATATGAGCTTGAAAATGATGTTGGTGTTGATTTTCTCAAATGAAAAATCAATTATAAGTTATTTTTTATGGGATTTGACCTCATTAATTGATCCATTCTTATAGAATTTACGACTAAATTATTTATTATCTCTAACAAATATTATTTGATAATTGATTTTTGAATCACAAGAATGGGAAAAAGAACCGAATTCTAGTATTATTATTCTTTTCTTTTTATTTTTTTGAAACAAAAAATTGTTTCCAATGTCAATAAGTTGAGAATAGAGAATTAGCAAAAGATGGGATTGTCCAAAAAAGGTCACATAGCAAAGATGTAACATTAGGTATCCCTCTCTATAATTGCCATGTGTATTTGTTTAATTATCTAAATATTTTTAATAAATTTAAAAATCAATAATGTATAGGCAACCCATTCATTAGGTTTTTAATTAAATTTATATTTTTTTCATTATTATATTTTTTAAGAATTAATATATCAAAAAATTTCCATTTCCACCAGTACTATACTCCACTCCTCTTCCCCCATCACTCCAGTACTTTCCCCCATTTTCTATATTTGCAGAGAAGTTGTGGCTGCTACCACTCAACTTATGGTTTTTTTTTTTTTGGAATTAATTATAAGATCAACATAAAATAAATATGAAGGATTAGTAAATAAAATTATGGAATATGGATTAAACTAATTCACAAGATAAATGAAAACACTACGAAATTAAAATATATTGTCAATATATTTTCAATTATATTGATATTATGAAAATTGATTTAAATATAATTACACTTTTTATCGGTAACTAATACAGTATTGATATATTTTAATCCTAGAACAACCCCTTCTAATTTTACTTAAGATTAAAAATATTTACAACTTTTTATTTATTATTGTTAAATACTGTATTAATATTTTTCCACCAACAATTTCATTTTCATTAGAGCAAACAGTGGAATTCATGTTTAACATCTTACATTCATCATTTCTTTTAATTAAAAAAATAAAAATAGCATAAGATTCTTTAACTAATATCTAAACAAATAAGAGATTCATTATATATCTTTTAAAATTAAAACTAAAATAATGTGAATTAGATTTTATTTCCTTCGATAATTAACTGTGGCTAATATAAATAGTATCCTAATTTCATGATTTTCTTTGTTTTTTATTTAAAAGCATATATTTACTTTCATATATGTTTTAACAATTTGATAACAAATAGTAAATTAAATTTTTTTATATTTTGCCCATTCTTTGGGCACTTAACAAATCCCATAGAATGAGCCTATTTTTTGTGAGGAATTGAAATTTTATATAATTTAATTTCAAGTAATGATTAAAGTTTACAAAATGCTTAATTGAGAACAATTAAAATGTTTTGCAAATTTTTTATCTCATAAAGTATATTCAAGTTTATAAGATATTAAATTCTATTTTAAAATAAATTTTGAAGTGTTAATGATAAAATTTAGATCATGAAATTATATAAAATATTAATTTTATGTCCAAATTTAGTATTGGCTAAATTTGAAGTAAATTTGTAGAGGTGAAATCTTTTCGTAAACGAATCTAATTTAATTAAATCTTTTTAATTAGATTTAATGATCAACAGATAGGATACATTTGATTCAATGATCAAAATTTATAAATTAAAACCTAGATTAACATGTAATCTAAGTCACATGTTAAATATAACTTGATGAATAGGTAGCAGGTTATTATAACTTGGTTAACAGGTTGCAGGTAGTGAGTTAAAAAAAGTACCTAACATTAAACTCTTACTAGTGGGTTCCTAATTTTAGACAACCCCAACAAAAGATAATTTATAGCGCCCCCTCCCCCAGCCCCAACCAACCCAAAGAAAAAAAATTATTAGAGTGTTTGTTTTGGCAAAATGTTAAGTCCATATTAGTATTAAGTTTAATATCATGTTTAGGACTTAACAATTAATTTTCTTGTTTAAAAAATTATAATTCCCTTGCTAATTGATGAAAATTTAGAATTACAGGAATATAAGTAAATAAGCTACAAAAGGGGACAAATTGATCCAAGTTGATGGCAATGCTGACAGGATGACACCTCATGATCTAATCAAGGATGGGCAGAAAAGTTTTTTTATTTATTCGAGTCCTATTCTAATAAGAAGACTCTTTTAATTAGTTATAAATAGGCCTTTCATACACTTAGTTGGGGAGATTTTAGATTGGCTATTTTGGAGATTAAAAGTATCGTGAGAATTCGGGATTAGAGGAGGACAAAGTGGAGATCATATTCATCTAGGAATAGAGCTTCTTCTTCTCCCTTTTTATTCATGTTTTGTTTGACAATTCAATCATGAATTAATTCGTTACTCTAGGATTATGATGGATTCTTTTGAATAAATTGATGTATGATTTTCTTCCATGAAATTAATAGTGCTTAAAGATATTTCTTCTATTGTGTGCTTTTTCTATTTGATTGCATGATCAACAGTCAAGTGCATCTTTAAACCCTAGAGGAGTCTTGGAAAAGAAAATCTAGGGATTGATTGACAATAGAAGACCTTAAGATTAATTGTTCAAATTGATGAACTAATTAATTTGTGAGTAGAATAGGAATATACCTGCTTACCCTAGGGAGTTAGTTGAGTGGTACAACCTTATTCATAATTTAGTTAATTCATATAGGAATATAATGAATTGAATAAATTAGGGATTTGATTGCGGGTAATTCAGAAGAACCTCGTAATTGCATAAGACTTAAGACTAATAACCTGTTATTAATTTCATAAGGAGAAAATTTTGTAATCAACTTATTCGATTGATGAAATCATAATTCTAGGCTTCTATATCATGGTAGAAATCTTAATCAGTACCTTTTTTTCTTATTTTTAATAGTTTAGTTTTAATTCTTATTTAATTGATTTTGTTTGAATAAAACAAGTGTGTGATAAATTAATAATTATTAGCGAATAATTTAGTTCATCGTGGGATCGACACTCTTTTCATCATTTTATTATTTATTGCGACACGTGCACTTGTGTAATTGTTTGCATTATTTATCTTGCACAACATCCAACAAGTTTTTGGCGCCGTTGTTAGGGAACTAAAATTATTTTATTTATGCTAATATTAGTTTTAAGCACCAAGTTTTAGTTTTAATTCAGATCTATTTTTTTTATTTCAGGAATCCTTGCAATTATATGCAGGATAATCAGGAACCAGGTAATCAGGAGCAGGAATTAGTGCCGTTTGATCCAGAAATTGAGAGAACTTTTCGGAGATGTAGACGAGCACTTCAGCGAGCAAATGAGGATACTACGGAATGGCAGAAGAAGATGGATATCTGGGTGATTATGCTATCCCACAAATTCAGAGCTTTCAGACAGGAATCGCTAGACCATATGTTCAGGCTAATAATTTTGAGATCAAGCCTGCTATCATTCAGATGATACAGAGTTCAGTACAGTTTGGGGGGGGGTCTCCAATAGAAGATCTGAATGCTCATTTAGCTAACTTTTTGGAGATTTGTGACACCTTCAAATATAATGGAGTCTCTGATGACGCAATCCGGTTGAGGTTATTTTTATTTTCACTAAAGGACAAAGCAAATAGTTAGTTGTCATCCTTGCCATTGGGATCCGTTGCCACTTGGGAGAATCTAGCATAAAAAATTCTTGGCTAAGTTTTTTCCACCATCACGAATAGTCAAGTTAAGGAATGAAATTACATCATTTGTCCAATTTGATTAGGAAACATTTTATGAGGCATGGGAAAGATATAAGGAGATACTCAGAAAATGCCCTTATCATGGATTGAAAAGGTGGCTTCAAGTGCAAACATTCTACAATAGATTGACTGCACAAACAAGAGGAATAGTTGATGATGCTGCAGGAAACACACTTACGAAGAAAAAGATTGGGGAAATATTTGAGTTATTTGAAGAGATGGTAGCAAACAGTTATCAGTGACCAACTGATAGATTAACTCAACCAAAGAAAACTGCAGGAATCTATGAGGTAAATGCTACTACATCTTTGGCTGCATAGTTAGAAACTTTAACAAAGATGATGGACACGCTTACAAGTATTATGATCCAGCCAGTGCAGCAAGAGAGCCAATTTATTACTTGCGAAATTTGTGGGAATACACATTCGAGTGATCAATGTCAGCATACTTTGGAATCAGTGCAGTTTGTTGGGAATTTCAACAAGAATCAAAATAATCCATACTCAAAAACTTATAATGCTGGATGGAGACAACATCCCAATTTTTCTTAGAGTAATAATAAAGGACAAACACCAACCCCTAAACCTCTACCACTAGGCTTCCAGCAACAAATAAATCCACCAACTCAAGAAAAGAAGCCATCATTAGAGGAGATGTTTGTGTAGTTCATGACAAAAACTGAAGTAGCAATTCAGAGTCAAGTAGCTTCAATCAGAACATTACAAACACAAATGGGCTAGCTAGTCACTGCATTGAGTATGAGACAGCAAAGAACTTTGCTAAGTGATACTGAGATAAATCTAAAATGAGAAGGCAAGGAACATTGCAATGCTGTTTCTTTGAGAAATGGTAGAGAATTGTAAGAATTTCAGAAGGTCCCTCTATTTTCAGATAAATTGGAAGAAGGATCACCAGTTGAGAAGGAAAAGGATGAGAAGCAGAAAATTGAAAAAGTTGATCCTATCAGACCACCTCCACCCTTTCCTCAGAAGATTAAGAATCAAAAGTTAGACAAGCAATTTCAACAATTTTTAGAGATTTTCAAGAAACTCCACATAAATATTTCATTTGCTGAAGCCTTAGAACAAATGCCTAGTTATGTAAAATTCATGAAAGCAATTTTATCTAAGAAAAGACGTTTGAGTGAATTTGAAACAATGGCTCTCACAAAGGAATGAAGTGCAATCATCTAAAAGAAGTTACTTCCAAAGCTTAAGGATCCTGGGAGTTTCACCATACTATGCAAAATTGGTACTAAATTTTCTAGAAGGGCACTTTGTGATTTGGGAGCAAGCATAAATTTAATGCCACATTCCATCTACTGGCGACTTGAATTGGGAGAGATCAAGCCAACTAGTGTAACCTTGCAACTTGCGGATAGAACATTCAGGTATCCTAAGGGAATAATTGAAGATGTATTGGTAAAAGTTG
This sequence comes from Jacaranda mimosifolia, assembly GCA_018894105.1. Classification (NCBI taxonomy): domain Eukaryota; kingdom Viridiplantae; phylum Streptophyta; class Magnoliopsida; order Lamiales; family Bignoniaceae; genus Jacaranda; species Jacaranda mimosifolia. The sequence goes on from CM032122.1 coordinate 27,730,496, forward strand.
ACAAATTTATTTACCCTGCAGATTTTATTGTGTTGGACATGGAGGAGGATACTGAAGTTCCAATTATCCTTGGGAGACTATTCTTGGTCACAGGTAGGACTATCATAGATGTGCAAAAAGGTGAGCTAACTATGAGGGTCCAAGATGAAAATGTAACTTTTAATGTGTTTAAAGCATTTGATTTTCCTAAGGACATTGACAAGTGTTTTGCAGTTAGTGTGGTAAATAAAAAGTCAAGTTATATAAAGGAAAGACTGAATATAGGAGTGATCAAAAAATTTTGAAAAACCAATTAGAGCCAGGTGAACAGGTACTATTCTACGGCTCCTATTTTAAATGGTTATCAAAAAAACTAAGATCACGATGGTTGGGGCTATTTCGCATAATTGAAATCTTCCCATATGGAATTATGGAGTTGAAAGAAATTGGTTCAAGAAAGCAATTTAAGGCAAATAGGAAAAGAATTAAACACTACTGGGAAAGTAATTTGATCATCAACAATCCACAACCACTTTAACCAACATCAAGTAAAACCCAAAAAGTCAAGCCGAATACTACAAATCAAGCCCTTTTGGGGAGGCAACCCAAATTTTTAATTGCTTTAAATTTTCATTGTTTTCAACATTTTTTATTTTTTATTATTCTATTTGCTTTGGTGCTCTCTAGGTTTGAGAGAGAGAGAGAGAGAGAGAGAGGGAGAGAGGGGGGGGCAGTAGCCCGTGTGTGGGGGCACAGTCCACATGCGCCCCCCGCGCGAGGTATCTTTTAAGATGCCATTCCAGTGCCATGTGCGCCCTGCGCCTTGGCTCACAATCTTTTTAAAAAAAAAAGGAAAAAATGAAAGTCAAAATTGAAGGCAACAAAGTCAAAATTGGGGGTAGCAATTTGCCACCCCCCCACAACTGACCCCACCCCCGCCACCACAAAACAATCCCACCCTCCACCCCGCTCTCTCTCTTATGTTTTTCTTTTTTCTCTTTTCTTTTTCCATTTTTCTATTTTTTTTTCTTTCTTTCTCTCTACATTAATCTTCTTTTTCTCAAACAAACCCACCTACACCACCATTCCCACCACTTCCTCTTTAGCATATTTTAGATATATTAGTGTTTTAAATTATTTGAATTTTTAGGTATTTATTAGTTAATAAAGGCCTATTTTATTGATTTGAGAGTTTGGAATTAGCTAGATTATTTTTTGAATAATTTTAATTTAATGGCTATTATATGAGATTATTCAATAAATAATTGATTGATTATTGAGGTGAAGTGATGGATATTTGGATGCCAATTGAATTAAATTTTTGGATATTGATTTATTGATTGGAATTTCTTGATTTTCCTTAGATATTATTGGGAGTAATTTATTTGGAGTTAATTCTCACCACAACCATATCCTTACATTGTGGTTGCAATTCCACCCCCAAATGCTGAGGAAGATAATAACGCCGATGATTAATCAAGGCGTATTCTCTTCCTTTTTCTTTTTGTTTGCTTTAATATTTTTACTTCTTATTTATTTATTTTCATTGCTCTCTTTGTCATTGTCCATGTTAGTGTCTTATTTTCTTACTTTCTCTGTCTTAGTATTAGTACTTCGTGGGCAAAGTAGCTCTCAAGTTTGGGGGTGCTTTGCGCGTCAATTTTTAGTCCTTTGTGTTCTTTTATTTTCTATTGTTTTGATTTTGATTAGGGTTAAGTAATTGAGTTGATGTCTTGCATATACAAAAATTAATCTTCTTGAATCAATGAAAATATTACTCCTTTAATTTTATGTTTCGTGAAAAATTATACTTGTGTGATGATGGAACTGTGCACTTTGAATAGAAGTAATGCTAGGATGACATCCCCTATTTTTGAGCACTCTCTTTCTCACTTCTAGTTATTGGTCAATTTAGAGGACATTTATGCATGAGTTACATAGGTAATACTTTAAACTCTAGAATTTGTTTGATTCCCTATTAAGGCGAAATCCTAGAAAACACTCTATTAAAGGAAATGACTTAGGCCATTTTTGACCCGTTTGAGCCTTTCAAGCCTATTAAATGATATTATATCCCTTAGGTCCCTTGTTGAGCCTATTTTTAAATATCCTTTTCAATTGTCAGCTAACTTAACAACCAGCATAAACACATGGTCCCACCAAATAAATCCCACAATTACTTGTTAGATCTATTTGAATTTTTTATGAAGATGGGAACAAACAGTATAGTGCCCATGAATTTGATTTTCTTCCTCCCTAAAAAAAAACCCAAAAAAATGCATAGTAGCATGAGCATCGGAAAAAAAATTCTAAAAAAGGAAGAAAGAAAGAAATTGAGAAGTACTGTTCAACAAGTTTTGGGGAGAATTAAGAGGTGATGATGATCAAGTGTTGTGGTATTGAGTTAGTATTATCCATATTTTTCCTAACCTTTACCCAAGCCTACATTGCAAGCTATGGAAGTCCTAAATGATCCTTTATTGAGTGTATTCTATATTAGTGGAGATAGAGATGAAAAGCAAACATATGGAGTATTAAAGTAGAGTCTTGCACTTGTACATAAATTAATCCGAATTGCCAGTAACTACTAGTAGAGAAAGCACACACATACACGGGGGATTCATTTGAACATTGTATCTGCTTATTTGTAGTTGACTACGAGCATAGCTTTGAAGTAGTTCTGAGAGTAGCAAAAAGAAGTAATGTTTTTGTATATGCATTTTTGTGTTGATTTGTTTTTCTTCGAGTGTCTTTGAGTCTTTTCTTTGCGTTGCTCAAGGGCGAGCAACATATTAAGTTTGGGGGTATTTGTTAAGTCCATATTAGTATTAAGTTTAATATCATGTTTAGGACTTAACAAATAATTTTTTTATTTAAAAAATTATAATTCCCTTGCTAATTTATGAAAATTTGGAATTACAGGAATATAAGTGAAGAAGCTACAAAAGGGGACAAATTGACACAAGTTGGTGGCAATACTGACAGGATGACACCTCATGATCTAATCAAGGATAGGCAAAAAAGTCTTTTTATTTATTCGAGTTCTAGTATAATCAGAAGACTACTTTAATTAGTTATAAATAGGACTTTCAGACACTTAGTTGGGGAGATTTTGGATTGTTTATTTTGGAGATTTGAAGTATCGCGAGAATTCGGGATTCAGAGGAGGACAAAGTGGAGATCAGATTCATCTAGAAATAGAGTTTCTTCTTCTCCCTTTGATTTTGTTTTTAATTCTGGATTTGAAATGATGTTTTGTTTTATTCATGTTTTGTTTGACAATTCAATTATGAACTAATTCGTTACTCTAGAATTATGATGGGTTCTTTTGAATAAACTAATGCATAATTTTCTTCCATAAAATTAATAGTGCTTAAGGTTATTTCTTCTATTATTTGCTTTTTCTATTTGATTGTCTGATCAACAGTCAAGCACATCTTTAAAACCCAGAGAGTCTTGGAAAAGAAAATCTAGGGATTGATAGACAATAAAAGACCTTAGGATTAATTCTTCAAATTGATGAACTAATTAATTTGTGAGTAGGATAGGAATATACCTGCTTGCCCTAGGGAGTTAGTTGAGTGGGACAACCTTATTCATAATTTAGTTAATTCACATAGGAATATAGTGAATTAAATAAATTAGGGATTTGGTTGTGGGTAATTTGGAAGAACCTCGTAATTGCATAAGATTCAAGACTAATAACTTGTTATTAATTTCATCAGGAGAAAATTATGTAATCAACTTATTTGATTGATGAAATCATAATTCTAGGTTTCTATATCCTGATAGAAATCTTAATCAGTACATTTTTTCTTATTTTCATTAGTTTAGTTTTAATTCTTATTTAATTGATTTTGTTTGAATAAAACAGTGTGATAAATTAATAATTAGTAGCAAATAATTTAGTTCCTCATGGGATCGACACTCTTCTCATCATTTTATTACTTGTTGCGACATGTGCACTTGCGTAATTATTTGTATTATTTATCTTGCACAACATCCAACAGAAAACATAACTAAATATGCATATATTTTTTGGGCTAAATATACATTACCCCCTATGTAATTCAAAATTGCGGCAAAACCCCCTGTGTTAAAATGAGATTTATTTAGTACCTTGTGTTTTATAAAAATTGGCTCATTCACCCTATTAACACTATTCGGTGAAAAAAAAATATGAAGAGACAGAATTACCCTTCTAGGGAAAAAAAGGAAAAAAAATTATATCTTTCCTTCTTCCCTCAATAGCGCTTAGACAAGAGGAATGAAAGGAGATAGTGAGAAAAGAAAGATACAATCCGAAAACTCATAAAATTCTCAAAATCTAAAAATCACTCCATCACACAGCGAGGAAATCACTGAGGGAAATCCACTCGAAGAATCATCATTTAAAAAACTCTTGCATTGCACCGCAAGTAAATCATACATTGTAGAAGAGATAGTAAACGGAAGAAGAATCATTTTGCGAGAAACCCTTCCAGGTACGTTGGCTTTCGTCTTTGCCATGTAGTATTCTTCTATTTTTGCTAACTGTTATGAGATGTCATTTCTCTACGAAATGTATGTTTCACTTGATATTTTGTGTGCGAAGTATGTTTGTATATCTTTCTAGGTTGGAGCATATTTTATTTTTGGAAACTCTCCAAAACAACAGAAGATTATTTGATTTGTTTTTTAGTTTCTCTTGTTCTTTCAGGGTCTATTTTTCTATCCAAGTGCTATTCGTCTTCTCTGAAGGAAGAGAACTACACAAGTGAATGTTGATATTGGAGAAGAAGTAAACTCTGTTTGTGGAGAATAATTTTTTTAATTTCATTTTGTAGTCGTTCTTTTCGATTGTTACCGAATCTAAACAAGAAATTTTTGAATCCCATGCATCTAAGAAAAGATTCCTAGGAAGAATTGAAAGATTACTTCCATGTTAACTCCCAATGAATGTTTGTTTTTGTTGTTATGTATGCATAGGTGTGTGTATATATGATATATTTATGTTAATGTTTGAAACAGTCATTGAAAAGGTGATTGATGTTGATTTAGTTATTTTCTAAAAACAAGTTGGGCTACTTTGCCCTTTTTGTATTATACTTTATCCTAACAAAGGGTGTGATAAGGCCCATTATTATCATATGATTGTCATACTTGAAATGGAGGTATTTAGCCCCCTTTTTTTATAGGAGGGGGTAGTGTAACACTTACAATGTTTTCTGGGGGGTAATCTGGCCATTTAAAGATATAAATAAATACTATATGCTTACAGTTTGAATATTGGTTTAATGGATTAAATTTGAGTGGATTGTGGATTAATGGACTTTTTCATTTAGTTCATTGCAGGTGATATGGATGGCCTATATAGTGACATTGAAATATGGGTAGGGGGTCACTTTGTGAGTTCTCCCAACTTGCAATACATAGGTGGTAGGAGTAAGGTGTTCAGAGACATCTTAATTGACACCATCACCCTACAATTGCTTTATGATATGTATGCATGGTCTGGGGGAAATTCAATAGCTGTTGTTTTTTATTTCAAAGTCCCTGGATACTCTCTTGAGAATAGGCTAAGGGTGGTGCTAAATGAGGAAAGTATTATTGAGATTGTGATATGGTACAGTGGTGTAGATTTGGTTTGCCCCATATATGCTGAGGATGTAGGCAACCCTCTTCTTGTGATACATACACAAGGAAATATCATAGCCAATGACTACTTAGAGAGCTAAGATGAACGTGTTCAATAGATGATTAATGAAATAAAATTTCATGATGAGGAGGAGCCTCAATATAAAGGGCAGTCATCCAATGTAGTTATTGAAGAACATGCTGCTGATCCACATGTTAGAAATGGTCTTCATGATGAAGTAGAGGTAACTGGTATGAATGTTGATGGGCAAGCTGCTGCTGAGGGTAGATCCTCTAAGGGGATAGCTGCAAGGGGTGATGCTTTTAACAAGTGTGCCATTGCAGATGTTCTTGGACATGTTGATGCAGTTGTTAATGAGGTTGCATGTCTTGATGATAAAGGACATGAGGGTGCAGGGGCTAAAGGTGTAGGCAGTGATACTAGGGTTGAGGGTGTGGGTACTGGCAGGGATGATGAGGGTGCAGGGGTTGAGCAAGAGGGTGGTAGCAGGGTTGAGAAGGGTACAGAGGAAGAGCGTGTGGCAGCAGTACTTAATGGTGTAGGGGCTAAGCGAGATGATGCAAGGCTTGAGAGTGGAGAAGCTGAGCAAGTGGGTGCAGTGCTTGAGGGTGCAGGGGTTAAGCAAGATTATGCAGGGCTTAAGGGTACATAAGCTGAGTAAGTGGGTGCAGTGCTTGAGGGTGCATGGGTTGAGCAAGAGGATGCAGGGCTTGAGGGTATAGAAGTTGAGCAAGTGGGTGTAGTGCTTGATGGTACAGGGGCTGAGCATACAGTTCTTGAGGGTGCAGAAGTTGAGCAAGTGGGTGCAATGCTTGATAGTGCAGGGGCTAAGCAAGAGGATGCAGGGTTGAGCAAGAGGATGCAGCGCTTGAGGGTGCAGAAGCTGATCAAGTGGGTGCAATATTTGATGGTGCATAAGTTGAGCAAGAGGATATAAGGGCTGAGAAAGAGGCTGCAGGGACTGAGCAATTGGTTAATGATGCTATGGGTGACAAAAGTGTGGCATGTGATGAAAATAAAGCTTATACACATGGTGAAATGAATGCTGCCCAATATTGGGATTATATGAAAGAGATTGGGAGATTTGAAAGAAGATAAAAAAGAAGAAAGATGGCTCTAGAAGTTGTTTTTGGCAACAATAATAGGAAAACAAAGAAGAGTAAACAACCCCAAGGGAAGTCCACTCAAAGGAAGGAGAAAAGGAAAAAAAAGGTACAAACTGATATAGATGACATCCAAAGAAATGTTAATTTTAGCTGGCTTATTTCAGGCTGAGGAAAATATTGCAAAAGAAGGTCATGTTGAAGTAAGGGTTGAGGAAGCACAAAAGCAGACAGAACAAGAGAGAAATCAAGGTGGATTAATGAGGATTCATTTTACTTGTCAACAAGAGAAAACATCCTTTCGTTGATACATGAAGCATCACATAATGTTGGATGTGAGGAATCTGTTGGACCTACTAAGGCTACAAGAGATGATCAACATATTCAGCAACAGCCAGCAAACACAGGGGATGATTCTAGTGATTCAAATTATAGTGATTCAGATTTTGAAAGTGATGAGACTTGTGACATCGTGGATTCAGATGCACCTATTGAGTTGTTTGAAGACGTTGAAGACTCATCTAATGATGACATTTTTTCCGAAAAGGAAAGGCAAGACAACAAGTCAGAGATGGTACAGAAAATTAGAAGGATGCTTAAGAGAAGGAGCAACAAAAGAAAGGGTAGTGCAGCTAGACAAATTGAAGAAGACAGTGCATAGGGTATTTATCCCAATGGCGATTGGTATAGTGATCTAGGAAATGATTCTGACCTTCACAGTATTCATGGTTCAGAGGGTGAAAGACCTAGGCATGCTACCTTTATAGAAGGTATGAACATGAAGTACTTTCAACCAATGGTTGGAATGAAGTTTGCAAGTGCATAGGTATTCAGAGAAGCACTTATAAACTGGTGTGTTAGGAACGGTATCAGGCTTAAATACAAGAAGAATAAAAATGCAAGGATCACAACAGATTGTGCAAATGAAGACTGTAATTGGAGAATCCATGCATCTCCAATTCAAGGTTCAATGACTTTCCAAATCAAGAGCATAAAAGGAGAACACACATGTGCAAGGGTCGATGAGAATAAACTTGCAACTTTCAAATACCTTGCAAAGAAAATGGAGAGGACAGTGAGAGATCATCATAGTGTGAGCATCCAAGGAATGGTGAACCTTATAAAAAGCAAATGCAATGTTGAGGTAGAGTATTGGAAAGCAAAGAGGGTAAGGAGAGAAGCACTGAACTTGGTCAGGGTAGAGACAGTATTCAGTATGAGTATTTGAGGAACTATGCTCAGACTGTGATTGCATTTAATGAAGAAAGCAGAGTGATTATAAAGAGGAGCTAAGAGATTGACATACCAATATTTGAAAGGCTTTATTATGGTCTAGCTACACTGAGGGATAGTTTTTGTTGGGGTACGGACAAATTATAGTCCTTAAAGGATGTTTTTTGAAATCACATCATGGAGGCTAGTTGTTGGTAGCTATAAGGAGGGATGGGAATGACAACATGCTCCCCATTGCCTGGGTTGTTGTCCAGGTGGAAAATAGGGAGAACTAGACATGGCTCTGATAAAGCTATTGGAAGACATAGGGGGCTTTGGTGAGAATAAATGGGTGTTTATTTCTGATAGCCAGAAGGGTTTAGTGGAAGCTATAAAAAGTCTACTGCTTGATTGTGAACATAAGTACTGTTTAAGGCACATGTATGCCAACTTTAAGATAAAGCATGGAGATGACAAATTCAGATAGCTTTTCTGGAGTGCAGCTAGCACAGAGAATAATAATGAGTTTGAAATGTGGATGAAGAAGATTGAGGCAGCTGACCCAAAGAAGTCCCCAGAATATGTGACTGCTGTAGAATAGTTGAGAAAGGTGCCTGCAAAGCATTTGGAGCATGAGCTATTTCTCTAGAAAGTGCTTGTCTGACATTATTGTGAACAATCTAAGTGAGTCCTTCAACAGTTATATCCTACTTGCCAGAGATAAGCTAATCATTAGCATGTTGGAATGGTTAAGATGCAAACTTATGATTAGGGTGCAAATAAAAACACAAGGCATGGAGAAATTTCCAAGCAAAATCTATCCCAATATTCTGAAAAAGATTAACAAATGTTAAGTGGTGGCAAGAAACTGCTTTGCAACATAGTGGGAGGGGGGGAAGAGTATGAAGTTGACCACATGTTGGAATAGTATAGGGTGGATTTGGGGGTTAAAGAGTGCAACTGTGAGATGTTTCAGTTAAATGGATGCCTTTGTCAACATTCATGTGCAGCTATTGCTGAAGGAAGGAGAAATTTGAAGGATTTTGTCAATGTATGCTACAAGAAACAGACCTACTTGGCTACTTACAATAAAATGATACATGTTGTACTTGGAAAGAATGGATACATCAAGAGTGATGCCATTGACCCCCTTTTAAAGGCACCTAAATTCAAAGTCAATAAAGGAAGGCCAAAAAAGCTTAGGAGAAGGGGATCTGGTGAGGTACAGGTATCAAGATCCACAAGAAAATGTCTCACACATACTTGTCAAAATTGCCTCCAAAAAGGACATAATAGAGTAACTTGTAAAAATCCAACACATCCCAAATTCAAGTTGTACAAAGTCAGATGAAGTAAATCTTACCTTGCTATTTCTGAAAGATGTAATGAATGTTCTTTATTTTGTTAACAACATCTTATTTGTTTCATGTCAAGATAATAAAGGTAATGAGCCTCAACATGCTGAGGGTAGTGCAGCGATAAAGCAACCTAAAGTTGGGCAGCATAATCCTAAACCTACTCAAGTATTCATTCATACTCCAAACTTCTATTTAATTTAAATTTAATACATGGAAGATGATATAATTAATTCATTTCTATACTTCTAGGCTGCTACAATGACTGAAAATACTAGCAAGCTCTCCCAGGAACAGGGGCCTTCAAATGCAAATCTAAAAAGGTCAGTAGATGATAAAAATAATTTTAATCTTCATCTTTTTTAACTATATATAGAGAAGCTATTCTTCTTTCAATTTCATTGTTTTAGGGAAAGATGTATAATGGAAGAAGGACAGAAGCTTTACTTAGATGCAAAGGAAGGAAAAAGTTCATGGCAGCTCAAGCTCCAAATGTAACAAAATCTGTGGTTGAACTTGCTCCAGATCTGGAAGGTAGTGCTGCAAGAGCATGTCCATCTGCTCCTACTCCGAAGCAGACCATAGATAATGAGCTAACTAGGAAAAAAAGATTGAGAGGGCCACAATTTTCAGATGTGTTGGCAAGCATCAGGTCAAGGAGAAGTAAAAGAGTGTCCAAAAGATGAAGTCTGAAGATTGAGTCTGCACATATTTTTAGTTTTTTGATTTGGTGAATTTACTATATGGGCAACATTTTTTTTAGCTATGTCCTTGCTCTTGTTGCTGTTTATTGGCACAACTGCATTTAACTCATATTTGGTTGCTTATTACCCAATTATTCTTAGTGGCGTACAAAGTAAGAATGGTGAACTGCTTTTGGTTTTTTGGTGGATGTTGGACCTTAGTTGATGCTTGATGGGTATGTACAGGGAGACATTCGTTGATACCTTTTATTTATGTATGTAAATACACCACATTATCAAATGAAGGAATTATTATATTAAGTCCAATATATATCTCTTTTCCTTTTTTGTTCTAACAAATCCATTTATGCTTACACACAAGAATGGTTTCATAGCCCTTTTTAAATGTTAATGGGGCCTCCACGGCTCATTTGTTTATGTTAAAAGGGTTCCTTGGCACATTTTTTTTGTCATTCATGGATGGAAAACATTTTGTGTGTGTGTGTGTGTGTGTGTGTGTGCAATTGCAGTTACTTTTGGTATGAATACATGGAAAACAATGAATCAAATTAACACAAGATTTGTCTCATGCCTTTTTTTAGTTAAGGTGGCCCATTTCTTTAGTATGTTAAGGGGGTTCTACATCACATTTGTTAGGTATTAAGGGGGTTCTGTGGCACATTTGTTTACGTTAAGGGGGCTTTGTAGCCCATTTGTTTATTTTAAGGGGGGGTTCTGTGGCACATTTGTTTCATGGGGTGTGTTTATTTATTAGGGGTTTTTAATTTCTATTAGCCAACATTTTTGGAGAAATACAAATCTCTTATACATGGAAAATAGCTAATTCATGGAAAACAACAATGAAACAAAATAATATACATAACACTGAAGGAAATATTATCAAACAAAATTAAAAGTAAACTGAATATTACAAAATAAGACCACAAAGTACCTAGTCTAGTCCAAATCAAACAAATGACAACATTAGTTACACAGGGGGGTGTTTAGCACCTTTTCTACCACTAATTTTTCAACAGCAGCACAATGACAACAATGAAGGCTGCCAACAGAATCCATGAAACATGTATGTAAGTCTAGTTTTTTTCAACACTTCCTGCTGGTGGAGTACTTGCAACAACTGGAGAAATGATCTTATTTTCTGCGTTATCCTCTAATTACCCTTCTTCTTGTGGTGGTATGCCCGCTTTGGAGGAGAAACTGGAATGCCCATAGGAAACCATGTAGCACTCACTGGATTACAGCAACGAAAAAAAATCGCAAACTTGGTTGGAACATCTATAGTAGAGTTTCCCTTTTGTGCTACATTTCAGGTTACACTCACAAATTGGAGGAGAGGTAAATCTCAAATCCAACGTCTGCTTCGATCTTTGGCTCTTGCTATAGGATGGCTTGTGGCCATTTTGCTTTTACATATAGACAACACCAACAAGAAAAGAGAAAGGACAAAGGAAATGCAAAAAATAGAGAAGTTGCAGAGAGAAAGAAGAGTTGAGGGAGAGAAAAAAAAGGGGGAGGAATTTTTTAATAAATGGAAAAATATAAAGTTAAAATGGAAGTTCTTAAAAATTACTTTACAAAATGGCCAACTAAGCCCCTGGAGGGCATTCTAGACAATTTATAGCCAAGATTGCTATCCTACATGCAGCTACAACATGTGATCCCCATCTAGGGGTATGGTGGCAATTTCGACGAAGCATATGGTACTAATCAAACTCCATTTTTAACAAATGGGGTTTTATATTAATTTTGAATTTTATAGGGGGGTATGCTGCATTTTTCCCTATATTTTCCCTTCAAAATGTCAAAATAGGCTTTTCTAAAATATCTTTTCTTATCCTTCATTATTTCCCAGAACTCTTCATTTTTTCATATATATATATATGTATGTATCTCATATATATATATATATTATTAGTTTTATAATAAAAAATATTATTTAATTTCTCTATCACCCCAAAAATCCAACAAAAAAAAAATATTAATCATAGACAAATATATCAAACTCCACAAAACAAAGTCCACCTATTTCTCAAAATAAACAAATATTCATCATATTTCCTAATACTACTTTCACATTCTCCAACCCTACACGGCTACACCCAAAATTCATTTCCCCCGAAAACGTACATTAGAAGCACCTCCAAGACATAACCAAACATTCCTTATATCTTTTCGGTCCAACCCAACTCACCAATTCTCATTTTGGGCTGGGCTTTTGAATTGAGGATTTGAGTGGGTTCCTTGAATGCTATGGGCTAGGCCCAATGGAAGCTTTATATTCCATTAGTGGTTGAGGTTGTTGTGCGTAAGAAGATGAGGCCCAAAACTTTTGGGCCATTGGGGTTTCAATTTGGACAAATGAATCTCAAAAGGACCCAAAACTCGTCAAAGATGACAACACAAAAGGGCCCAAAACCTTTTACTAAAGTTTAAATTTACTTTACCTTAAATGACATATTATTCTTTTAAGACGAGAAAAACCGCCAAAAACTCCATTTTCCAAAAGAAAGAAAAAAAAAAAAAAAGAAAAAGGAAAAAGAAGGAATTTTATGTTGCGAGATTTAAATAAAAGAATAAATAAATAAAGCATTTGAATTCCAAATTCTAAGGAAACAAATTAGTTTTCTACAATTTAAATACTTATGAAATCAACAAGATGTCAAGCTCAAGCATTAAACTAATCACAAAGGCTCTTCTTTTGATTTATTAATAATTATTACAAGGAATTTACTATTTTCATCAATTCTTGAAATCAAAAGAACAGACCCGATGATTCACTTACTACGGACAGACAGACTTGTATTTTTAACGTACTGATGATTGTTTGCTGTCTAAGCAAAAAGGAAATTAATTTTTTGTTGTTTGACTTGGATAATGTGAAAATTGAAGTTTAAAGTAAATTTTCACTGCATTAAAGCTGACACAATATACATAGCAATAATTGTAAACAATTTAAGTTAATGCATACCAAAAAAATCTTTCAGAACATGTAGTTTATTACTACATAATAATCTTAAAGACTTTTTCTTTTGGATGGTATTGATTTAACGGTGGATATGGATAGTACATCGCCCATTGTGAAGATTATTTGATAAAGATTCTTGAAGCACACGATTTTCTAGTTTTTTTTTTATTTGATTTTTATTGGTTCAGGTGGAATTTAAAAGAGGGGGTTGGCTTTAGGGTTTCTTTATGTAATAGTATCATATTTGTTCTCTTGTAAATTTACGATCTTTCTTGATATCTTCATCTGGGTTGTTGGAGTTGCTCAATTTCTTCATCTGGGTCGGTGAGTTTTTCTGGTTTCCTGTATTTTGTTTTCCAATCTTTTTTGTTTTCTGTTTGATTTCATGGTTGTGTGGCAGTTCATCGTATTTAAGTTTGAGTTTGAGAATTAAAGTTCGCATTTATACCTTTTTTTTGTTGTTTTTGGTTATTTTTATGCAATTCTAAGTGCTCGTGTTGCAGGAATTCATATACATTCTGTTTGATTTGGGCTTGCAATGTACAGCTGTTTCTCTGCAGATGAGGACTTGAAATTTCCGGAATTTTTGGCCTGGCCAGGAAAAAATTTCTAAGTTTGGTCCTGAAGCAAAAATTCAGCCATCATGTTTCTTGCTTGATGCTTTAATGTGTGTTTGAAGTGAAGACGTGGATGATTTTAAGATTTTTTTTAATTTAAAGTTCTCCAGAGGGATTAGATTTTGGATATGTTTCACACCCAAGGAGCACTGAAGAACACTTGCAATCTCCTTGCTGTCTTGTCTGGCAAAACAGCAGAAAATAAGCTGAAGCAAGATGTTTCAGATGAGAAGAAAAGCTTCCCCTTCCCAAAAATTGCATCATTGTCCGGCCGTTTAGAGGTCTCAATTGCTGCTGATCACTTGTTTTTAAGTTGAAACCTCTCGTCCCCAAAGTTTACTATTGATTCTTTCTGCTGTGATTTCATGTTGTTATGCACTATGTAGGTTCAAATATTGAAAAATCCATCTACACATGAATTTCGCAAAGTTCTTGATTCATGGCAGCCAAATCTTGTGTTCCTACAAGGACAGGAGTTGCCCAATGATGAAGTTGGACCGGTGGCTTTGGACGGGGTTGAACTGTCGTCTCCGGAAGCTTTATCAGAGCTTTTTGGCTCCACGCTGCCCACTACTGTAGGTTATTTATCCTTATTGACTTGTTAATTTTTTTTTTTCTCTCTCCTCTTTAGTAGCTCTGTTCTTCTTGGTTGGTCTGCTTTGATATGAAAATTCTTTATGAAGGTGTATTTGGAGCTACCATATGGCGAAAGATTGGCCGAGTCTCTTTGCTCTAAGGCAAGCTTGCTAGGATATAAGTTATTCGATGATGTTCTTTTTCTTACCACTGTATTTGTCTTTGCAGGGAATTCCTTATGTAATATATTGGAAGAACACTTTTTCTTGCTATGAAGCAAGCCATTATCGCCATGCATTGCTCTCTGTAGTACAGAGGTATTCTCTGGCTACATTTAATTTGACCATGAAATTGCTTCAGTGAAATGTTTTCATCCATCTCATTTTTAGTAGGATCTCTTATAGCCTATAAGTTATAACATCTCATTACCAAACAAGAAAAGCATTACACTAGATCATAAATGTTTTTGTGCTCGAACTGAAACCACCATCTAGTAGTTTATCAAAACCATTTGAACTGCAATATCTCTTCTACATTATTAAAAAAGAAAAAGAATGAAAAAAAGGACTGCTGCTTTCACTTATTAATTGTGGCATAGATTGTCTTGACCAAATTCCAAAGTGTTGATGAGTGAGCACTAATGAATATTAGTATTTCTGAGTTCACTCTGAGGTGATGTGGATAATGGTAAAAAAGAGAGTGGCTTGTGCATTTTCCTTTCCTCTGTATTTTTGCATTCCTATGTTGTATCTGAGAAATGCTAAAACTTCCGTCTGAAGTCTTTTCTATTGTTGCTTGCAGTTCAACATGTCATGCTTGGGATGCCTTCCAACTTGCACACAATACCTTTAGGCTCCATTGTCTTCGAAATAATCTTGTCTGCCCGGACAGCGGCCAGAAAGTAAATGGTAAATCAGGCCCCAATCTTCTTGGGGAGCCTCCAAAGATCAGTATAGATCTTCCTGAGACAGATCCTGGGGACGATGAAGAAAGCTCTTCTGATTCCCTTCCTGCAATAAAGATATACGATGATGATATAAACATGAGGTTTCTTGTCTGTGGGGTGGCAAATTCCTTGGTAACGGCATACATTTTATTTTAACATCATCTATTCTGTAGTCCCATCTCCATAAGCAGATGCATACACTTTGATATTTCACTCATGGATTTAATTTTTCCAGGATGATTTCTTGTTGGATTCTTTGACGAATGGTCTGAATGCCCTTCTGAGAATTGAAGTAAGTGTAACAAAACAATTTCCTTTCCCTTCTCCTCTTGTTCCCTCTTACCTCACAGAGATTATAACAAAAATGATTTTCTTGTCTCCAATATGTCGATGTTACTCAATTTTGTCGGTTTCAGTTTGACCTGATTGTGTACTCAAGTTGAACTTTTTCCTTTGAACTGAATCAGATGCGGGGGAGCCAACTTCATAACCGGGTGAGGTATGTATGGGCCTCTCCCTCTCCCTCTCCCTCTCCCTCTCCCTCTCCCTTCTCTCTCTCTCTCTCTCTCTCTCTCTCATATACGAATACTTATCTTAGCTTTCTGTTGAGAGTTCTTGCCCCTTCTACTATAAATCCTCTTTGCTGCCGGTGATGCAATGTTAGCCTATTACATTTTCTGAAAAAACTGATTTTATTGTTCAGCGCTGCTCCTCCACCGCTTCAAGCTGGCACATTTTCTCGTGGTGTCATGACAATGCGATGCGATATTTCAACCAGTAGCTCCACTCACATTTCTCTGTTGGTGTCAGGAAGTGCTCAGACGTGTTTTGATGATCAGGTAGATCATAATTTTTCGTTCAATATATTAGGGTCGTGGCTTTTTCGTTCTTGCTTTTTTCCTGAAGTTGGCTGATGCTTAATGTATTCCTTTTAGCTATTGGAAAATCACATAAAATGTGAGATCATTGAAAAGAGTCAGCTGATTCATGCACCGCCAAGCTGTGATGAAAATAAGCAGCCTGTCTCTGAACCTCGAAGATCAGTTGCAGTTGCTTGTGGAGCACCAGTATTCCAAGTTTGCATGAAGGTTCCAACATGGGCTTCACAGGTTCGATTTCAATTCTATCATTGTTCTCTTCTGTTTGCCTAAGGTCACACAAACAAATTGATCATTATTACATATTCTTGAGGATATCAACCTGTCAATGCATTTTTGCTTACATGATTTGATGACAAAATGCTCAATAATATACTATTAAGATCTATTCTTTTGTCATGCTGTTATAGCTATGAGAGATGCTCAAATAGATGCTTTGAGGATTATTTGCTAAGGTGCTCTCTTATTTTGTCTTATATTTTATCATTCCTTGCTTCTTGTTTTCAATTTCAGGTCTTGAGGCAACTAGCACCTGATGTTTCTTACCGTAATTTAGTCACTCTAGGTATCAGCAGTGTCCATGGATTAGCTGTAGCTTCATTCGAGAAAGAAGATGCTGAGCGACTCCTTTTCTTCTCTAAAAGACATGCAAAGAATGATGGTTTGAAAAATCTAAGCATAAACACCCCTCCATCCTGGTTAAGACCACCCACTCCAAGTCGAAAGAGGTCCTCAATTTTCTGGGAAACAAGTTCCAGCTCTCATAATCATTTAGCAGCTGAAAATCATGCTATTGTGAACAAGGAAACTGGATTTTCTAATGGGGTCACTCTGCCTCTTGTAAGACGAAAGATTAATATTGCCGCCCTGAGGCCTGTTCCTCATGTTCACCACCAGAAAATGCTTCCGTTTTCTGGAATTTATGATGCATATATGCATGACGGAAGCCAGGTGAAGGCCCACTTGCCTGTTGCTTCTTCCACAAAGCACGGCAGTGCTGGAGTGGCTCCAGTTAATAATCGGAAATCAACTTCAGTCTCACATCAAGCTAAACAGATCATATCTTTAAACCCCCTTCCTCTAAAGAAGCATGGTTGTGGGAGAAGTCCGCTACATATGTGCTCTGAGGTAAGCTTTTTCCCTTTTGCAAACCTTTCTTGTTTGTTTCTCACTCAAAAATCAGCAAGTTGCCTGTTGAATGCTATTTGGGGCTATTAATATAATTGTTACCATTATCTGATTTTTTGAAGTTCTAGGCTTTTTTTCCTCTCATCTCATTTTCATCTTTACTTCTGATTTCTATTCTGCTATTGCAAAGGAGGAGTTTCTGAAAGATGTAATGCAATTTCTAATAATTCGTGGACATAACCGTCTCATTCCTCAAGGTGGGATTGCCGAATTCCCAGATGCCATACTCAATGCAAAGCGTCTTGATCTCTTTAACTTGTATAGGGAGGTAGGTCTGCTTCATCCTGCTCCCTAAAGGAGTGGAATAACTATTTCGGGCATGATACTAACAAATTGGATCTGAATCAGGTGGTCACAAGAGGGGGTTTTCATGTTGGCAACGGCATCAATTGGAAAGGACAGGTTTTCTCGAAGATGCGGAATCACACGGTTACAAATAGAATGACCGTATGCCCCTCAAACTCAAGACTTATTATCTGTTTTACACTTTCATTTCTCATACTGCTTTTTTCTTATGGGGAGGATTGCTACTAGGATAGTAGTATTTCTAAGTTCCTTTATCTACTATACCATGTCATGCCTTTTGTGCGTCTTCATCAAGGCTGAGGCTGCTATTGTTGAACCTGTATTAGGATATGCATAAATCCAGGATTGTCTTTCCTAGATCAGTCTATTTATATGCATCTGGTCAGATACCCACGGTTGTGTAGGGTTTGAATCTAAAATCAACAACATAGGTCAGGGTCTGTCCTTTCAATCCCAGCCATGTATGGATCTGTCCGCGTGTAACCAATGAAGGGTCAGGGTTGTGGATTGACTTCGAGTTGGACTCTGGTCGGGTCCAACTCACGTAAAAAAGACGCGGGTCGGGGAGTGTTGGGGAATTAGTTTTAAGTAGCGAGGGCAGAAGAAACTTGTGCCATATGGGGCATATTCTTGCAATTTTTCTTTTACGTTTGTAACAACGTATTGTTATGTTCTATTGCTTCATATATGTGCGTCTTTGCGCTCCCACTAACAAAAAAATCGTCTTATCCATCGCTAAATCCATCTCTACAACTAGAAAGCTCTTCATCTATTCATATCATTATCTTCATTTCTCCGCACCAGGGCGTCGGAAACACACTCAAAAGACACTATGAAACATACCTTTTGGAATACGAATTGGCTCATGATGATGTTGATGGAGAGTGCTGCTTATTGTGTCACAGGTTATATAACCTATAATCTCGTGTCTTCTTTTTCCGTGTTATGCTTAGCACAAAAAGCCGGTCGCTAATTCTAAAAGTTTCTTGAACATTCACCAGTAGCGCTCCTGGAGACTGGGTTAACTGTGGCATGTGTGGGGAGTGGGCTCATTTTGGCTGCGACAGACGACCCGGTTTGGGTGCCTTTAAGGTAGAATTTCAGAATACTAAGAAACCTGCCATTGTCTTCCTCCACTTGATGATAAGCTTTGTTTTTCAATCGTTTTTGGGCGAATTTTTTCAGGATTATGCCAAGACAGATGGACTGGAATACATATGCCCACAGTGCAGTGTGTCAAGTTATAAGAAAAAGATGAAACAAACAGGGAATGGATATTCTTAGAGGCCTCAAATTAGTTTGATCTATTGTTCATAGAGAAAATACCTTTTTTCTTCCCTTTTCTTACTGCAGAAAGGAAGGAATAGATACACATGTATTAGGCTACTGGCTGCGTTATAGAGGTCCTGCAAAAGTGGGGGCCAAAGTGAAATACTTGAATAGTTGTGGGTGTAAAAGTGAATGGAAAAAATTGTAGGAAATAGGAAATGCTCCTAAGAAAGGGGTTTTGAGGGGCTAATTCGATAGAGCAGCTAAAGTAGTTGCTGATTTTTGTAATTATATTTATTTTGAGTATACACTGTGTAGTCTTTTGTAGCTTTCAAAAAATGTCTTTTTTTTTTAGAACCCGAGCTAGATAATTTTGAGTTCAAATTCAACTTGATTTAAATTCGAACTCAGAATAAAATAATAACACAAATATCTATTAATAAGATAAAAAAAATATTAAATTATGTATTGGCTCATGAGCATGCTCAAATTTAAGTATAATTAATTAGTCTTTTCTTATAAAAAATAAATAAAAGATTGAGAAGATGAGTAAGTTCAGGGATCAAACATGTAAGTAGTTCATAATAAAAAAAGGCATAAACTTTAGATCTATCATATAATCTTCATATTCATACTATGCCAACACCCGATATGTATATAAAAATTAAAAAAACAAAACTAATTTATAGATTTTTTCAATCCGGTAACTTATTATGTTAAGTTTATAACATCCACCGGGTTCGATCCAATGGTGAAGTAGAGATTTTCAAAGTTTATATTGTGATTGCTTGTCAACCAAACTCCAAAAATTTGGTCAGTTGGATTGGAAAAATAGGAAATTGTGCTTGGTTGTCAAACAAAACTCATTTCTCTTGAATCACCACACTATTCCTCATGTTTCACTTTTCTGATAAATGAGATCATCACACTATTCTCTCTCCCTCCATTTGAAAAGTTAAATCTTCTAAATAAGATTTTAGATTTTGTTTATACTTAAGAAAAACATTTACGAAGTTTTCATTTTGTGGTTTAATTTGAATTTCTCAAAAATATAATTACTTAATTATTTTTTAAAAGCCAAATTGTGAATATAATATTCCATTTTACAATATGATTTTGAACTTTTTTTATTTTAACGAGTACACTTTTTCAGAGTTTGTAAATTACACACTACATTAATTAATAATATTTTACAAAAAAATTTAATACGTCTACCAAAATAATTTCTCAAAATTGAAAAAGAAAGTTTTAATTTACCATTTTTAATTTTTTTTTAAGCAATAAAAACTAAATTCAATAATATGTGACATTTTACAACAATTGAAAATTATTCCATTTAATTTAGAATTTGTTAATTTTAAATAGTTCTCTAAAGAATTAAATTTGTAACTAATCCGATTCATTTTCCTAAATTAATAAAGAAATTCACTCTCCTTCTTTAAATGAGGTCTAAAAAGTTAAAATTATTAAATTTATATTTTATCTTAAGTATTTTTATAAATATTCTCAATCCAAAACAAATCAAAAAATCAAAACTCATAAAACATTCTCATTCTCTTAAATATATCTCACAAATAATCCCACAATCAATTATAACCTCACATCACATCAACCCATTACATCATTATAATCATTACAATTTATCTCACAATCAATCACAAACTCATTTATCAATCTCATATCTCTAAATACCAAAACAACTCCACTTTCTTAAAAACATGAAAAATGAGGTAAGGCCTCATAAACAATCACAACCTTATATTTTGAGTTTGAATTCTATCAAGTATACAACAAATACTCATTTATTTTCGGTAATTATTTTTTTAATTTGTATCCTAATATAATAATATATTCTATGGCTTTGCCTTTAAATAAAATAATACCTGTTTATAACCTTCCACTTAAGAACTATTTGACACTCCATATATATACAACTCAAACTGCATGCATCTCAAGCTCAATTCCAACCCTCCAATGGCGGCCGTATCTCCAATTATAACCCTCAAAATTCTCCTTTTCCTCCCAATTTCTCTCACGACACTTGTAAGAGTCCCGGCTTCGACAACTCAACAAGCGGAAGGAAGAAAAACCTTCGTAATCCGTGTCCAGCCCGACGCAAAACCCTCCATTTTCCCTACTCACAAGCAATGGTACGAGTCTTCCCTGAGAACCCTCTCCACTTCTACTGTCGGCGACGATTTGCCAGATTCTAGTGATGCAACCCGTTTAATTCACTCCTACGACACCGTTTTCCATGGCTTCTCTGCCAGATTATCAGCTTCCGAAGCTCAGAAGCTGGAGGACTTACCGGGGATAATAGCGGTGATTCCTGAGCAAGTAAGGCATCTGCACACCACGCGCTCGCCGGAGTTTCTGGGTTTGAGAACTGGCGACAGCACCGGGCTGTTGAAAGAGTCTGATTTTGGGTCGGATCTTGTAATCGGAGTTGTTGACACCGGGATATGGCCTGAGAGACAGAGTTTTGACGATCGGGATTTAGGTCCTTTTCCTGCGAGATGGAAAGGCGAATGCATCGGTGGAGAAAATTTCCCGGTCAGTTTGTGTAACCGGAAATTAATCGGAGCTAGGTATTTTTGCAATGGATATGAAGCAACTAACGGGAAAATGAACGCAACTACCGAGTTTCGTTCGCCGAGAGATTCTGACGGACATGGCACTCATACAGCTTCAATAGCCGCCGGGAGGTATGTGTTTCCAGCTTCAACTCTCGGATACGCTCGCGGCGTGGCTGCTGGGATGGCGCCAAAGGCTCGACTCGCCGCTTACAAAGTCTGCTGGAATGCCGGTTGCTACGATTCGGACATTCTCGCCGCGTTCGACGCTGCTGTAGCTGACGGCGTTGACGTTATCTCATTGAGTGTAGGCGGAGTGGTGGTGCCGTACCATCTCGACGCAATAGCCATTGGAGCATTCGGCGCATCCGATGCCGGAATATTCGTATCTGCTTCTGCCGGAAATGGAGGCCCCGGCGGCTTAACTGTTACTAATGTTGCGCCATGGGTTACCACCGTCGGCGCCGGGACAATTGATCGCGATTTTCCTGCGGATGTCAGGCTGGGCAACGGGAGAATGCTTCCCGGCGTCAGCGTGTACGGTGGGCCATCGCTGTCGCCGCATAAGCTCTATCCGCTAATTTACGCCGGAAGCGAAGGAACCGATGGATACTCTTCGTCTCTCTGTTTAGAAGGTTCCTTAGACCCTAAAATGGTGAAAGGAAAAATAGTATTGTGTGACAGGGGGGTAAATTCCAGGCCTGAAAAGGGTGAAGTGGTGAAGAACGCCGGCGGAATTGGAATGATTTTAGCTAACGGAGCATTCGACGGCGAAGGTCTGGTGGCGGATTGCCACGTATTGCCGGCGACGTCCGTCGGTGCGGCGGCGGGAGATGAAATCAGAAAGTACGTACAATCAGCATTCAAATCGAAATCAAAATCCCTGCCAACGGCGACGATTATTTTCCGCGGCACTCGAATAAACGTCTCCCCGGCGCCAATTGTGGCGTCCTTTTCCTCCCGCGGGCCGAATCCGGTAACCCCGGAGATTCTAAAGCCTGATTTAATCGCCCCAGGATTGAACATACTCGCCGCTTGGCCCGACGGCATCGGCCCAAGCGGCATTCCGTCGGATAAGCGGCGGACAGAATTCAATATTCTCTCAGGAACATCCATGGCTTGCCCACATGTTTCCGGCTTGGCGGCTCTGTTGAAAGCGGCCCATCCGGATTGGAGCCCGGCGGCCATTAAATCAGCTTTGATGACAACAGCTTACACAGTCGACACCCATGGCGAAACAATGCTGGATGAATCGACGGGAAATTCATCCACCGTGATGGATTACGGGTCGGGTCACGCCCATCCCCAAGCCGCCATGCATCCAGGATTGGTTTACGATTCAAATTCCTACGACTACGTCGATTTCTTATGTAATTCAAATTACACGACGAAGAACATTCGAGCGATAACGAGAAAGGCAGCCGACTGCAGCGGCGCAAAGAGGGCGGGACATGCCGGGAATCTGAACTACCCGTCGTTGACGGCAGTTTTCCAGCAATTTGGGCGGCAGAGAATGTCGACTCATTTTATAAGAACGGTAACGAATGTAGGCATTCCCGATTCTGTTTATAAGGTTAAAATCCGGCCGCCGGGCGGGGCGGTGGTGACGGTGGAGCCGGAGAGGCTGGCATTCCGGAGAGTAGGACAGAAGCTTAATTTTCTTGTGAGGGTTGAAGTGGAGGCATTGAAACTGTCCCCTGGAAGCTCAGTTGTGAAGAGTGGATCAATAGTATGGTCTGATGGGAAGCATTATGTCACCAGTCCAATAGTTGTTACACTGCAGGAGCCCATATAATCACTCTTGAACTTAATACTACTTACAAAATCAGCTTTTGACGATGGATCTTTATATATTGAAATAATGGTTCACCTCATGCCATTCACTTATATGTTTAGCTGAATTATCAATCATGGATTGTACATAAAAACATCAGTATTTTACTTTATAATATTATCATATTCAAGATCAATACATTTACATAAAAGACCACAATATTGATAGCAGATAGGTGACTGGGAGCACAGAGCCTATCGCACCACTATTGCATGGCCATGAGACATGCTATTTCAAACTTCTAATACCCTATCAAATAAGGAACACATGCATCCTATTTCATTATAGTACATATCACCACAACTAGATCCAATGTTAGGGGTTTTATAAGTTTAATTGTTTATTTAAATACTTAACATATATCGATATTTGTGTTTCTATGAGTTTATTAACTGAATAAAACCCCTAACATTGTGTTTCCTATTTTAACTGAATACACACGAGTTTATTAAATTTAAATTCCTACCTCATATTTTATATATGAAACTGATGCATGGGGGCCAAATAATCACTCAATCATTTGGCCCAATGATTGGAGCACTTGCATTCTATCCCACCCAAAAATTATTTATGCCTTTGCATGAACTCTTTCTTCTTTGCAATGAAAAAAAGAAGTAATTTTAGTCCATTGTAATAGTATCAAGATTGGATTTCAATATAGCCACATAGAGGACTAATGGAGTGGTGGGGTTGAGCACGTCTCCATCATTTTCTCCTCTCGTGAAGCATAGAGTCTAGCATTTCTCATCATCTATACAATTAGTTTGAAAAACGAAATTATTAAGTCAATTTTTTCCTCAATCAAAAGCCCACGTGGGCCCAACGAGTGTGCAAATTTCCAGATGAATGAATAATTAGGGGAATAATATGTATGTATTTGTGTGGGTTAAAATTAGCTCGTGCTGCTCTACTACTTTAATGATATGAGGAGAGGAGTTGTCTCATTCTTAATTAGCTGTCCGATATTACCGACGGCGTTGTCTTCCTGCTTGCTAATTGCCATGATGCTTTTTTGACAAACGCCCGATGATTACTCCATTCTCTTGCGCGCACGGGCTCCACTTCATTTACATAATAATAGTTTGTCAATCAATTAATAAGATTGTAAACACGAAGTTAACTTTTTAATATTAACGATCGTTGCACGTGATTTTTACAGGTACAAAATATTTTTAGATAATATATATTATTTATGTATATTTTCGCATTCATTATATTAAAAATAGGCATCATCTAAAAATATATTTATAATTTATATAATTATAAAAATAGCAGTATATAATAAACATTTTAAAGTTCATTACCAAATTAAAGAAACAATTCAAAATTCATCGAAATATTGAGCTTTTTGAAGACATGATGGCTATTAGATTGTATATAATAATTATAACTTGATTTTGGTATATTTGAAATTTAGTATTATAACTACATACGATATGTATATGAATTTTCAATTTTATCCTTAATATTATATTTTTATTTAATAAAAAATTAAAGGATAAAACTTATAAAATGCACAAAATAGCTTTCACTTTAGACACAAAATAAGCTTTCTTTTCTAATAGTATAGATTATTATAATTTAATTTGAATATTTTACAGTAAAAAAAAAACCTCTTATGATGGGAACCATAACAAAATTATTATACTTAATGTAAGTATGAAAAAAGAAAAAAAGAAAAAGAAAATCTAGTTAGGACTGGACTATTTCGAATGTCCGGTTAAGCTTAGATGACTTGATCTCGAACCTTAAAGCACATACCACTAAGATTGTTGAGACTTCCGTCTAAAAGGTCTCATACTTCGTCAGTCAGTAAATGCTCAAGCAAAATAAACAAAGGAAAAGACTACAGAGTAAATGCAAGTCAAATAAATACCACTTGGATACCTTTAATTCATATATAGTGAAAAAGGGTATTTCGAGTTGTGGCCGTGTGGGCATATATCTTTTTGATATGGATATGTAAAAGTCAAGTAAATTTCATTTGAATACCTAAATTTATGGCGAAAAAGAGTATCTTCTGAACATAATCTTTGTTGATATAGACTTATTTGTGTTATTCAATACGTCTAATCTAGCTGCTACTTAAAATTAAAGTTTATATTATTCCTCACTAGGATTTGGGTAGGGTTAATCCAGTTTAAATTTTCTATTCAATTCCTTATTCCATCTCCTATTTTATTTTATAAATATATAATATATATATATATACATTGAATATTTCTTTATAAAATAATTAATTGAGAATCATATATACTTGATAAAAATACAATAAATTAAAATAAAAAATGAAATAGAGAATATAATAAAGAATTTAAAGTGAGGTTGACCACCTCCAAGGAACGCAAAGTTTAGAAATAAGTAGTAACTAAATATTTTCTCAAGGATTTTTCTAACACTCCTTACTTTTCTAACCCATGAGAAGTATTACTCATTCATCTAAAGTTGAGTTTGCTTCGAGATAAATACGTATAATTTTAACATCCCGACTTGAGTTTTCAACGTAAAGAAAAATAATGGCTATGTTTGGTTATATTTTGGGAAAACAATTTTGTTTTAATAAAATGTAACCAAACATACAAAAAAATTTCTTTCAAAATGCTAAATTAAACTTTTCAAAATACTCTCTTCCTTTCTTCACTATCCCTAAAAATTTTCCATTTTCTAATATATACATACATATATATTATATGTATCATACATATTTTACTATTATTCTAACAATAAAAAAATCACTCAATTCTATTTTTACCTTAAAAACCCAATGAAAAATCATTGATTTGATTGTTACAGTAGAATTTGTCTTCTCTCAAAACATAAACAAACATATCAAAATTTTCCAAAATAATTTTCTTACTATTCCCAAAATATAAAAAACATACATCACATTTTCCAACATAAATTTCACATTCCCTAACCCTATTCCTAAAACTCATTTCCAAAACACATAATTCATATCCAAACATTACCAATGCTTTTCATCTTAGATTAAAAAAAAAGAAGAAGAAATAGAAGAACCAAAAAAAAAAAAAAAAAATCTAATCTTCATTCGGTTTACAAGAAATATAAATGGATTTTTAGAAGTACGAAAAAGCATTTACATGATTTTTCGGTGGTACTTAATTAAATTTAAAAACATTTCCAATTAATTCTTATTCTTCTCAGAAGAAAATGGAATGTCTGGGCTCAATTTTTATTTTTCTGAATAGAGTCTTATGTGTAAATATCAATAAGGGCCCAATGACCAAATGTTGATGATGACCTTCTGAGAACAGGCCTGTCATTTGCCTATCCTATTTTACTGTATTAGGTTGTTTTAATGCCCATATCCTGGGCCGCTAGATTGTGGATCAAGGTCCTATTTTTGGCCCGCATAGTGTCTCAATTTTGTATTTATCCAATTTTTTATGTTAAGTTCAACTTATTCAAACTCGAGTTCATTCAACATAAAAGAAATAACTTGCGCATGAGCAACATGCTAAACTTTTTTAGCTCATTCTATTTGAATTTTTGTCGGTGAGTAAATATAAATACTTAAATTCTATGGCAGAATTCCATCGTTTCATAACTCAATTTAATAAAGTATATCAATTTGAATATGCATGTGCTTCATAAAATATATGCCTAAAATATTCTTATTTTTATCTTTTAGTACCAACAACTATAAGTTATACAATAACTATTATTTACAACGCATTTAATTTATACACTACTAATAGTATTTTATCATAATTTTTTTATTTTTATTTATCAAAAATTTAGATAAATATATTAAATTTATTGAAAAAATTAGTATTGTATAGAAAATAAATGAATAGTTTTATTTGTTTTAGACTAAAACTTTAGCACAATCATAAAGTTTGCTAAAATTACTAGTATTATATAGATTGCTTTCCCTAGCAACTCATATATCCCAAATTATATGCTCTATTTTATTTTAATTTTTTTTAAAATTTGTACACACGTACTCAAGAGTTTATTATGTTCAAACCTCTAATATCATAGTTTATGTATGAAACTGATGTCATTGAGCCAAATAGTTATTTGATCTAAATATGTTCCAATTAATAAATTATTCTTAAAGATATGTACGGTGCATTAAAATGGACCGTCAAACACAATAATTTTAAACATAAAACCAAAAAGCATTGTTGGTGAACAGTGAATAGGAATTAAAACAATAGCATGAATAGAACAATAACGTCCTATCCTTAAAACAGAATTCACCGTTTATTACCACTTTGTTATGACTTAACAATTTTGATTAATTAAAAACACATTGGTTGATCAAACTGATTCAATTAATCAACTGAATAACAAGCCAAATTCGAATAAACCAACTAATGAGGGCTCCTCGAGACGATGCGCACGTGTGAAGTGCAAAGTGTTCCTAAAGCTCGTTTTCTTGCTTTGATATTGTATGATAGATACGTTATCCAACTCAATTTCAATATTTGGTTCATTTTTAGAAGCCCTTAATACAGTTAGGCCTAATATGTGTTTAAGGGCAAACTTAGCTTGTATAGCAAAACCCTATGATGTAATATGTTTTCCAACCTAAGTTATAAATAAATTATAGTTTATCAAATGAGATAATCATATCAAGCAAACAATCAAAATAGGATATTAAGTTATTTAAAATATGCAAACAAATAAACATTAGATATGATACACAATAATTCATCATTTATTCTAGTCATACGTATCATGTCTAATCTAAACACACTAAGCAAACGAGCTCCTAAGGTGCTAATGCTCTTTTGCTTTGGTGCCTGGCCCCAGCCCGTGCATGGTCTCCTCCACTCTTGGACTTCTTAGAACACAAAGTTTTAGAATCAATTCATAAATAAAGCTACTTCTCTCACACACATATTCCAATGTAGGACGATAAAAAGTCCTTCAGCTTACAACTCTCTTAACTAAATTTGTGCATTAAACACCCTATCCTATACATGAAAAATTCCAACAAGCACTACAAATATCAACATTTTATATCCAAAAAAAAAAAAAAAAAACAGAGTTCCAATTTATTTTCCATATTTCGAATAAATTCTATGAATAGACACATTTTTAAATTAGAGACTCACAACTTACAATATTCAATAACAAACTTTTAAAGAGACTTGGAAGACAAATTTTAACCACATCACAACTTGATGAATTGATTAGGAAAGAAGACAAATGCGAATAAGCAGCTATTTTTATAGCAACTCTAACCAGAATAAAGGACTACTAAAAACCAGATTAGGTTTATTGATACCAAATCCAAATCCAAATCCCGGCATCCACGTAGAACCAAGAAAGGAAAACAGGCGCGGACGCAGTTTTGACTTCTTCATGGCCATTGGCCAGCTTAATTAGAATGGTGGAATGGAATAACAAGTTGAGAATATTAAAAATAATTTATGCTGGCAAGTTGATGGATATATGCCTGTCAGTAATTTGATACATTTTGGTGACCAGATTAATAAAGAGGACAAATTCATAATGCATACGAACGGAACGGATATCTACAACTACAAGAAATGCTGAAAAATTAAGTAATGATTAATCATGAGAATGACATTATTTATTAATCTAATCTAATGCTTAGTGGTAGACTAATTTAATCATCCCCCTTGCTGGAACATGGGACCATAACAAAAGGATAATTGAGAATTTAACTTTACAATTGAATCCAAGGGAATGTTGGAGTTTCAAATTAATGTTCCCATTGTTTTCATTAGTATTTGAAATGGTAACCAAATTACTTAACTTTATTGTTGTTTCGCCCAGTTTATTTGTCATTTTAATATATTAGATGATTTGAAATGAGAATAATAAACATGTATAATTGTGTGGTATTTGTAAATATACTATATTCTACATATAATGCCAAGATATTTTTGAATTGTATATGGTTCGTTTAAAGAAAAGCCAAAATGCATCCTTAGTTCGAGATGGAGGTAAATAATTAAATTATCATTATATTTTTATAAAAAATTCTACTTCTTCTTTCAAGTGCAGGATAACCTCGAGGGATATTGATCATTTTTGGAAAGAAAGTGTGTGTGAATTATTAATTTCAAGAATATATTGGTTCTAATTAACTGTATGCTCGAGTCATCAATGAGATATCACTCAGGAAGAGTTAGAATTCTAACAATGTGTCAGGACCTAGGGGCCAATGGACAGTTTCAAGTAGACAGTTTTTATGGGCCTTCCGAAAGGTAATAAAAGCATACAAAGATTTCCTTAAACAGGGTGAAGATTGACCATCGAGTACAAAGATAGAAAGGAGCTTGACTGCAAGACCCATTCGTCGAGCAAAGACGAAAGTCGATCTTAGTAATTTGACAGTATAGAGTGGAAATGTTTCATATATTATTTTTCCTACTTTTTTATCATTTCGCTATAATTATTTTCTAAAAATGAATATATCAAAATGAAATGGTGTTTCTCGCAAGCCACTCTTTCCAACAACTTTCCCATGGCGAGGACACCAAGAACCATAGTTGTGACTTGTGATAACAGCGCAGAAAACAATACATATCATTAAATTGTTAACTCTTATAGATACCTCAACCCTTTGATAGGTGGCAAGTGGGTATGAAGCTTAAATTATACTTCAACTTGTTCATTGGCTTTTCCTCCATTCAACAGCTAATAAGTGTTTTTAAGAGGTGTAGACGATTGAATTCACATGAATCAGATGACTTATCATCATAAAAATTATAGTTAATTCCAAATTATTTTTTAAAAATAAAATCATATCATTTTGGGATAAATAAACTTGATTTGAGTTTTGGATTGAGTTGAATAGATTTATGCATGTCTTTAATTCTAAAATTTTGAAGGTCGAACTTTGAGCATCAACTTCTTAACTTTAGCGCAATTATTTTAATAACAGGGAGACACAAATATCCTCTTTTTAAATTTGAAATCAATAATTTATAATTCTTGAAAATTACAATTTCTACCTTTTATATATAAATTCCACTTAATTGATCAAAATTGTACATATATGCAGAATTGTATTAATAACACAATTCAGAGACGGACTTATATGGGTGGTTGAGGGAGTAACACTTCACCTTTAAATTTAAACTTGAATATATGATGTTTAAATTTTATAAATTTTATAAATTTATCATCGCTCAATAAATAAAATTGCCTTCATTCGATGAAAAATATATAATTTATCCTTCAGAATATTTCTAACAATCAATCTTGCTCCATAAAATAAAGATATCCTAACTCTGTCCCTCGAGCTAATTAATACTCCTCCTACGACATTTTCATTACATTTATTCCGTTTTCTAAATGTTTTTAGAAAAGATA
The DNA here is from genome assembly GCA_018894105.1 of Jacaranda mimosifolia. Lineage (NCBI taxonomy): Eukaryota > Viridiplantae > Streptophyta > Magnoliopsida > Lamiales > Bignoniaceae > Jacaranda > Jacaranda mimosifolia. The sequence goes on from CM032122.1 coordinate 27,760,959, forward strand.
ATATTGAAAAAAATATTAATACTATTTTTAATATAAATACTTTATAAATATCTCATGAAGAAGTATGGAGCATAACAACATTGCACATCAGCAAATGGCGGGCCCATGCATGAGGATGAAAGAAAGGCCACTACCTGCCAAAAAGTTTGGGCCTACAATTTTAATTTAATAAAAGTTAAGGGCCTGAAACTGAAATTTACAGATTCCTGGCGTCGTGTGTGCGGGGCCCTCTCTTGGTGTCGTGTTTCTCTTTTTTTCCCCGACTTTTAGTCTAGTAGATCCATGGGGTCCACATATTCCGCAAGAAACGGGTTCTGGTTCGTGCACCTTGCCTAATGCCTATTACTTTTGGACTAATAATAATTTATTTTGTATTTTCTATCTTTTGGCCCCTTCTTCTTCATAACAACTTTAGTAATCTAAGAAACGCGTTGTATTTGCGTTTTTGACCTCCAAATATTGACCTAAGATAATTTCTTTTTCTCATACATGGTCAAATTAAAAAACTCAATAATAATAAAATTCATTAGTCTTACTATTTTATTACGAGTGTAAGATTAACAAGCTAGTCTTGAATTAGATAGAATAGAATTCAAATATTTTTGTAATTTATTTTAAGTATTTTTATAAATTCAAACTTATATATGTTTACACAAAGTATGTGAGTTATTTATTAATTTAAAATATTTTTTATTTTACTTTCTATTTTATGTAAATACATTGAAATATATAAATAATGTACACCGACCCATCACGAAATAAATATTTAATAAAATACATTTATACCCCATCCCATTACATTTTTTCACCTCTTCCATCACTCTACAATGCTATTCTTAGTAAAAAAAAACAACAACTTCTCAATCTTATATGAAGCTGGCTACCACAATTGTCTTACAGAGATAGTTGGGTGCATCTAGAACCATGTGACTTTGACTTTTCTCTATAAAATTAATTAAGTTATGTCGTGGATCAATGTTTTTAAAAATGGATTGGATAAAGAACTGATAAAATAATTGTTTAATAATTTTATTAATTCAATCGGTTGAACTGATATTATACTATAAAGATGTAATAATTATATTTAATTTTATAAATATATAATATTTTAATATTAATAAAAAATAAAACTTCCAATAGTATAGAAAAAATATTATTTGAAAAAGTTTCAACTCTTACTCATTCTTTAAAAAAATATACTACTTCACAATTGGTCAACTATAAATAAAAATAATAATATTTAACATTAATTTAATTAATCGTTTGTTTCATAATTCAAAACCAAGTAAAAACAATTTTTTTATAAACTAAATATTCAACACAAATTAAGAGAGATTAAATAAAATAAAATAATAAAATAAACATAAGCATCTACATATAACTACTACTTCATTAAATTTTAAAAAATCAAATTCATGTTTCAAAAAACTACATTTCCAAAATCTTTAGTTATCATCTTCAACTCATAATTCTTTTTTCTTTTTCTACATTTTTTTATTTTTTAAAAAAATTTTAATTTTTAAAATAAATAATAAAAAAACCATCGGTTTTTAGGTTTCAACCCGATCTGATTGGCCTCCAGTCATCTATCCGACCGGTTCGATCGACTGATCTGGTTCGATTTCAAAACATTGCGTGGAATCGTCCTTGTGACTATGTTGTGAAGTTAAAATTCAAAATTTAATGATTTTTTAATGTATGTATGCATGCATAGTGTATTAAGAAAAGTATTAAATGAAAATAAAAAATGACATGTATTTTCCTTGTCTTTTAGGTTTATATTGATCTTCATTATTGTTGGTTTGCTAGGCTTACGTGCAATATACTTCAAGAATGTATATCAAACCTTCAAAAAAAAGTTTCAAAGTAATAACAATCTACTAGAAATGTAAAAAAAAAATTGGAATAATTGCAGTTAACCCTCCATCCTATAGCCTCCTTTGCACATTGCCCCCCAATCGTTGTTGATGTGCAATTTCACCACCTGAACTAATAAAAATGTCTGCCAACACCACATTTGCACATTTCTGATGGAATCTAACAAGAATATTCTGGTGCCTTCGGTCCACGTGTCCAATGTTGATTGGTTGGATTCCACCGAAAATGGGCAAAGGTGGTGTTGGTGAATATTTCAATAGTCAGGTGGTAAAATTGCACATCAACAACGATTGAGGCCAATATGCAAATGAGGCCATAGGTTGGGGGGGCAATGTGCAATTAACCCAAAAATTTTGCCGAAGGATGATTGAAATTGAGAGAGGAAGAGATTATTTATATACAAAGCTATTTAATAGTTACATAAATAGTTTTGTAATGACTCTTTAATTTTTGTAATTGACAGAAATATTTTATAACTATTCTTCGATTGTAGAAATGTTTTATAACCCTATCAGCAACGTTTTGTAACAATCAAACACTCATTAGTACAAAATTAAATTTTCACGCAATTATGCGCCTTTTCAAATACCTATTTTGGATATAATCTAAACACTTGAAATAATTATACTCGAATTATAATATGGGCACATTAGTGTGTAGTCAATTGACCGAATATCATCTTCCTTACAACTTATTTGTATGAGGTTTTATGTAGCCGACTAATGAGTTGACCAAGTATATTGTCTTCAAATCTAATTGTGTAATGTTTGAGATTCGAATCATCATAAATTTTTTGCGGCACGTGCTTGTACGCATAAAGAAAATGTGCGAAGATAATTTCTTTTAAAAAAAAAAAATGGTTAAAATGTGTTAGTAATGTCAAAATAATCGTGATTGGTGTCCTAATGACCTAAAATTTAAATTGTACGCTTTCACATACCTAATCTTTGAATCAACAAATCGTCAAAATTTCTTGTTGAAAATGTACGTCCAACCACTGGTTACCTTTATCTGAGTTTGGAAGGTAACCAAAGTAAAATTTGGGTGGCTCTTTCTAAAGTTCATCTTAATCTAAAGGTGGAGGTCGCAATCTTCCTCCTAAAGTTAAATTTTCTTCATTTGATATTTGAATAACATATTGAGTAATTGAATATTATGATATCAATTTTCTTTGGTCATATGTGCTATCGTTTTTCAAACCTTTTTCAAATGTTGAAAAAAAATCAACATATATTATTCACTTATAAATAACATTAATAATTTGACAAATTAAACAGTCATATTTTTTGGGCCAGTTCAAAATAAATGAAATAACATATGTAGTAAAACTAGAATAGTTATTAGATAATTTTTGCATAGTATGAAATGCAAAAGCACATAATAAATCAATATAAATATTATGAATAGTCCGAAAGTAAATTAGCTTGAAAAAATAATATGAAAGTGACTAATCGTGTAACAAGGGTAGGACTAGGAGTCCTACAATGGAATGTCCAATTCGAGACATGTTTATTTTTTAAATAATGAGTTTATTATCGTAATCATATTAAAGTATTAATATGATTGGAACTTTTCTAGTATATAAGTGTTTAATGTATGGATTACAATAAGCAAATCTGAATCTTTTAATTTTTTTTGAGAAATTTGAACTATTATTTTATTTTGAATTTATAGATAAGTTATTGCTGATAATTGTTGTTTTTTAATGTGTAATTCCCTTTGAAACTCTCGAGTGGTATAGAATTAGAAATAAAGGGAGCAATTACATAAGTAGAATATTTAGATTTTGAAAATAATATATTTCATGAGAAAAAATACCACACAACTAATAAAAAATTCAAAAATTTGATCTTAATTCAATCAAAAAGATTATATTATAATTAAAATTAACATATGAACACCCATTTTAATTCAGTCCAATCTATATGTTCTCATGTTCATTTATATCAAAATAAATGAACCAAAAATTTTCTTAAAATATAGGTAAGTGTATTGATTCCTTTTCTATTTTTTAAATAATAAATCATGCAAGTGTCAAAAAAAATTATAAATCATGCATGAAATGCAATTTTGCATCAAAATCAAGGGCATTTCAGCCCAATCAAATCCCTCAAACGCAATTATGTCCATGCTATAGGGGTACAAAAGTAAATCGACGACACCACCACATCGGTCTCATCACCCTCCTTTTGCTCACTGCATATATAAAATAGCTGAGGCCGTTTCAAACCTACTCTGCAAAAATCCGATTCTTTCCAAAGCAAGTTCCATTTTGAAGCCAAAAAAGTTCACGGAAAAAAGGTGGAAAGTTAAATTGAAATGTGTGGAGGAGCTATAATATCCGACTTGGTACCACCGGCGAGCCGATCGTCTCGCCGGCTCACTGCCGACTTGCTCTGGGGCAGCCCCGCCGCCTATCTGAATAAGAAGAAGAACCATGGGAAATCGAAGCCGCTGACATATCAGCCGGTCATTGATCTAGACGATGATTTCGAGTCCGATTTTCAGGATTTTGAGGATGATTCGGACGATGAAGAGGAGATCGGTGTGAAAAAGCCGTTCGCCTTCTCTGCCTCGAAAGGTCCTGGTTTTAAAGGTAATGGTCATTTGTATTCTATAAATTTTCTTCATTGTGATGGTTAATTTGTTTTAGAATTTTCAGATTTGTGAGTAAATGATCGTGTTAATAGATTATTATCAGTGGTAATTAATTAATTGTAGTTAGTGATTTGATTGGTTAGGACGCATATGAAGTTCTGATTTTTTATGTATTTTTTAAGTTATTTTTCCAATAAAGATTAAAGTTATACGGTAAATTGTATGGTAGCTCATTTGCTAAGTTAGGATGTAATTTGAGATCAAAGGTTTGATTTTTCTGATATGTTCTTTTTTATTTTTGAAGTTTTTGAATGAATTAAGAGTATTTGTGAAAAAATTAAAGAAAGGAAATATCGATGTGAGTTCTTTTCTTTTCCTTTTTGCCTCGGGTTATTTTTTTAAGAGCCCGTTTGCTGATTTATGATTTGGGTATTGAATTAGAGTTTTTTCTTTCATTGATTTTGGATGACTTAAAATTTATTTCTGGGGTTTTGCTATGACTTCTGTGATTTTTGCTTGAACCAAACGACTGATTTCTAACTTTTGATTTATTACTAGATATTCTGGTTTATTTTTGTTTGATGAAACCTATATTCACCTTTTGCGTCTTTTTTTGGATTTAGTTGTGTGGGTTAGATCATAGATTTATGCTTCACTAAAGAGATACCTGGACCTCCGGGAGTCTGTTCTAATTGCCTAATGAGGATTTCCTTGTTAAACATGTTTGCATTTGATTTCGAGGATAGAAACTTGATTATTGGATGACTGATTTATTGTTATTTTTTTTAATAATGTAAATAAAGATCATTTTCTATTCACAGATATTGCTTTAAAATAACTCTGCGGTTTGATTTTTTTTTTTTTTTAAAAGGTTTGAATTCTGTTGACTCTGCTGAATCTGATGAGGATGCTGAAAAGTCGTCAAAAAGAAAGAGAAAGAATCTGTACAGAGGGATCCGACAACGCCCATGGGGTAAATGGGCTGCTGAGATCCGCGACCCAAGAAAAGGGGTTCGAGTTTGGCTTGGTACTTTTAACACTGCTGAGGAAGCTGCAAGAGCTTATGATGCTGAAGCTCGAAGGATCAGAGGCAAGAAAGCTAAGGTGAACTTTCCTGAAAATGCCCCTGTCTCTGCCTCACGATGCACAGTTAAGGTGAATTCACGAAAGGTGCCTCCTAAGGAAAACCCGGATTCCGCTCAGCCCAATCTGAACCAAAATATGAATTTTATGAACTCGGTCAACAACGACTACTACGATTCCTTGGGTTTCCTGGAAGAAAAACCACAAATGAAGCCATGTGCCTATACTGATGCCTATTGTGCAACTGGTGATATGGGAATAAAACAACTTACCTCCACGGATGGCACTAATGTGTACCTCAGCTCTGATCAAGGCAGCGATTCCTTTGACTGCTCGGATTTGGCCTGGGGTAACGACTGTGCAAAGACTCCAGAAATATCATCTATTTTCTCCACTGTTCTTGAGGATGACGCTTCCCCAGCAAAGAAAACAAAGTCAAGTTCAGAGGATTTGGTGCCTGGTGTTGAAAACACCACGAATAAACTCCCCAATGATCTATTTGAATTCGAGTCCCAGATGAAGCTATTTCAGATGCCATATCTTGATAGCAACTGGGAGGCTTCAATCGACTCCTTACTCAATGGAGATGCAACTCAAGATACTGGGAATGCAGTCGATCTCTGGTCGTTTGACGATATCTCGGCTATGATGGGTGGTGTCTACTGAGGCTGCATGCCGCCCTCGCTTCCTTTCTTTGTGTAAATAAGGCCGCATGTCAGTGCCTTATGGTGCATTTTTTTGGTTAGTAGTTTTAGTGATCTATATTTCATAAAATGCAGTTTTACTTCATCGGGAACATATGGTTATTGGGTTTGATCACTATCTTTACCATATGTGTTTGTTGCTGGTGATTAAGGAGGTCCAAGGGGTCAAGCATGCTCGAGCCATGGGTGGTGTTAGTTGTTAGGCTCTGGTTAAATGAGCTGTACATAAGTAATTACTAGGTTCAATCAACGTTTTTGTGACTTTGAATTCAGGATGTCTTTGGTGTATGTCTGTATGCATGGATTATTAACTTTTGATGCAAACTGATGGTTGATTATTATACGCTTCTCGCGTTGTTACACTATTTGTTATTCATTGCTAGTTGCTACAGAAAATGTTTGGTTTATTGAGTTGGTAGTAAAGTAAATGTTTAATTGTTAAGCTCATCACTAATTTGGGACGTGGTGAGTTAAATATAAAGTGTAAGGTTAAAAATTTGAATTTATTAGAATTACTAGTATGTGTGTGTAAAAGAAAAATTCATCATTTAATTTGAATAAGTAGATTATCATGTTCGCTTCAATCAAGTGACTAATTGATTTAACGGTAGTGTTTCACATTGTATACATAAGGTTTGAAATTCTTATTGAGTGCAGATAATTTAATAATATTACCTTTATTTATAAGTGCGGGGTATGAAGTTTGAGTGTGCGTGTATAAATAAAAATAAATAAATAAAATTTAAAGAATTCTCGATATGTGTATGAGCGTAAAAAATAAAATGATGTCTAGTTTAATTGCATAATAATTTTGTTTTCTTCAATATAAATGTAACATGAATGAATAAATAATGTTGAAAATTAGAATATCAAAGTTATTATATAATTTACCAATTTATAATTGATGTAACAGTTAATTCATTTAAAATATATTTGCCTACTTTCACTTTACACTTTATTCTCTACTTGAATTTTTAAATGCTAAACTTCCTACTTTTTCATAAACTTTAGAAATCACTCCCCACATCTTTGAGAAAGACTTAAATATTCTTGTACCTAACCAAAACAACAAAAACACTAGCAAATTGGCAAATTTTTTTTCTCCCCACTCAAACAAATGACGACTTCTTTTCAAGAAACACGCTTTTATTATTATTATTATTATTATTATTATTATTATTATTATTTTGTGGAAAACCGTCTTCTCCTCTGCCAGACAAAAGTCGCGAAAAACGATCTCTCATCTACCAACAAAAGAGCGCGAACAAACGAGCGAACGGAAAAGGCAAAAGAAAATCAACATGACAAGGGAAAGAAAAGAAAAAAAAACACTATTTCTCTACAACTCTGCGAAAATGGAACAACCAAGAGCACTAACAAGGAGCAAAGAACAGAAGGAACATAACAAAGGATAGAAAGGCAAATTTTCTGCTTCTCATACTCGTGGATTTTGTTTTCTTTCAAATGTCCGTATTTTTCAGTTTTACAAGTTTTGCAGGTAGATTTTTTTCATCTTTCTTTGTTTGAACTCTTTTTTAGTTATTAAAAACTTGAACTCATTTGTTATATATATGATTTTTGTTTTAATATTTGAAAATCTCTTATTTGTATTTGAATGGCATGAAAGTTATACTTTACTTTCTTGGGGTTTATATTTCTTATACCTGAAATTATACCTTGAAATTATCTAAAGCAGTAGTATATAATCTGTTTGTGTAAAATATATTTTACAAGTAACTGTAGTACAAAACATGTAACTTTTCAATACACATTATCTGAAAGTGGCAATATAATCTGTGCATCTGAAGTACATTTTACAAGCTACTGTAGTACAAAATATTCAATCTTTCAGTACACATTATCTGAAAAGTGGTAGTAGTATATAATCTATGTATTTGAAATATATTTTACAAGCAACTATAGTACAAAAACATTCAACCTTTCAGTACACATTATCTGAGTGGTAATAGCATATAAAATAATATGTGTATCTGAAGTACGTTTTACAAGCGACTGTAGTACAAAACACTCAACCTTTCATTACACATTATCTGAAAGTGGTAGTATACAATTTGTGTATTTGAAGTATGTTTTACAAGCGACTGTAGTACAAAACATTCAACATTTCAGTACACATTATCTGAAAAGTGATAGTATATAATATGTTTATTTACTAATTTTTCTATATTTGATTGCAGCAAAGGCAAGACATAATGAGGGGTCTGCTCTCGTTGCTCCCCCCAATATTTTCAGACTAAATTGGAGCATGTGAAATCCAAGATGGGGTCAAAATATTTTGATACATTGAAGACGACTCATTTTTATATATACATGGATATGCCTAGCTAAGTCAAATTCTATTCTATTGATATTGGATGTTAATATGGTGCAATATTTTCCTAGCAAAGCCAGCATGGATGTTAAGTCCAAAATTTTGTACATCAAGTGTATAAGTGGAATTAAAAGAGTACAAATGTAGTCGATTTGAAATATAAAAGTTTTGGCGAGGTAAAGTACAAAATACTGAAAATCAAGTACATAAATCAAACAAACGAATTACAGATGTTATTTTGAAGTACACTTTGTGCAAATAAAGAATTAGTTTCATTAAAGTTATAGTGAGATTAAGTATAATATGCTGGAAATCAAGTACGTAAATAGAACAAATCAAGTATAGATAATGTTATTTTAAAATACATTTTGTATATTTATTAGTTAGTCCATAAATAGTTGCAGTGAGGTTCAGTACAATATATGGGAAATTAAGTATAAATACTGAACAAACAAAGTATATGTTGGATTATTTTGAAGTACACATTGTGCAATTGAAGAATTAGTTCCATCAAAATTATAATGAGGTGAAGTATAATCTTGGAGAAATCAAGTACATGAATCTAACAAATGAAGTATATATAGGGTGGTTTCGAAGTACAATTTGTGCAATTGAAGAACTAATTTACAATAGTTGTAGTAAGGTTAAGTATAAATATGCGAAATATCAAATACAAGGATCGAATAAACAAAGTATACATAGATTTATTTTGAAGTACACTTTGTGCAATAGAAGAATTAGTTCCATTAAAGTTGTAGCAAGGTGAAGTACAATATGCCTGAAATCAAGTATAAAGATCGAATAGACGATGTATATATAGGGTTATTTTGAAGTATACTTTGTACAATTCAAGAATTATTCCTACTTAAAGTTTTAATGAGGTTAAGTACAATATTTGTTAGACTATTACACCAATTATTCTAAGTATTTATAATGCTGATAGGACATATATGATCATCGTATGCTCATTGTGTTTACAACTTTGAACACATAAGAATGCTTTACACTACCTCGAATGATCACTTAATTTGTTGAATGCTAGTTGTCATCTCTTAACTACTTTAACCTGTTTGTATCTATACCTTACTAATAGTGCACGTTTTTTTAGAATTTTGGTTTTTTATTCTCAAGAAAAATATGAAATGAAATTCATATTCCATTAAAGTAGCGAGGTGAAGCACAATATGCAAGAAACCAAGTATATAAATTGAACAAACAAAGTATATATATGGTTATTTTGAAGTACACTTTGTGCAATAAAAAACTAATCTATAATAGTTGTAGTGAGGCTGAGTACAAAATGTGGAAATTGAGTACAATGACCGAACAAACAAAGTATAGATAGGATTATCTTGAAGTACACTTTGTGCAATTGAAGAATTATTCCATTAAAATTGTAGCAAGGTGAAGTATAATATATCGAAAATCAAGTATAAAGATTGAATAAATAAATTATATATGGGGCTATTTTGAAGTATACTTTGTGCGAAGAATTAGTTTTATTAAAGTTGTAGCGAAGTGAAATACAATATGCGGGAAATCAAGTATATAAATTGAACAAACAAAGTATATATATGGTTATTTTGAAGTACACTTTGTGCCATTAGTGAGGTTAGGTACAAATATGCGGAAATCAAGTATAATGATTGAACAAATAAAGTATAGATAGGGTTATTTTGAAGTACACTTTGTGCAATTGAAGGATTATTTTCATTAAAATTGTAGCAAGGTGAAGTATAATATATTGGAAATCAAGTATAACGATTGAACAAATAAAATATATATGAGGTTATTTTGAAGTATACTTTGTGCAATTGAAGAATTAGTTCCATTAAAGTTGTAGCGAGCGAAGTACAATATGCAAGAAATCAAGTATATAAATTGAACAAATAAAGTATATATGTGGTTATTTTGAAGTACACTTTGTGCCATTAGTGATGTTAAGTACAAATATGTAGAAATTAGGTACAATAATCGAACAAATAAAATATAGATAAAGTTATTTTGAAGTATGCTTTGTGCAATTGAAGAATTATTTCCATTAAAATTGTAGCAAGGTGAAATACAATGTATCGAAAATCAAGTCCAAAGATTGAACAAATAAAGTATATATGAGGTTGTTTTGAAGTATATTTTGTGCAATTAAAGAATTAGTTCTATTAAAGTTGTAGCGAGCAAAGTACAATACACGGAAAATAAAGTATATAAATTGAATTGCATCTATTTTGTACTACAATAGCTCATAAAATGTATTTTATATAAACAAATTATATACTACCATTTATACATCTTATAGTAATGTGTACTGAAAATTGAATGTTTTGTGCTATAATTTATTGTAAAATGTATGTTACATAAACAGATTATATACTCCTACTTATTATGTGTACTGAAAGATTGAATATTTTGTATTATAATTGTTTGTAAAGTGTACTTTACATAAATAGATTATATACTCGCACTTATAGTAATGCGTAATGAAAAGTTGAATATTTTGTACTACAATTGCTTGTAAAATGTACTTGTGATAAACAGATTATATCTACCACTTATTGTAAAGTGTACTAAAAGGTTGAATATTTTGTACTACAATTGCTTGTAAAATGTACTTTATATAAGCAAATTATATACTCCTACTTATAGTACTATGTACTGAAAAGTTGAATTTTTTGTACTACAATTGCTTGTAAAATGTACTTTAGATAAATAAATTTTATACTACCACTTTCAGATAATGTGTACTGAAAGGCTGAATGTTTTGTACTACAATTGCTTGTAAAATGTACTTTAGATAAACAAATTATATACTATCACTTTCAGATACTGTGTATTAAAGAGTTGAATGTTTTGTACTATAATTACTTGTAAAATGTACTTTAGATAAATAGATTATATACTACAACTTCTTGTAAAATGTACTGAAATGTTGAATGTTTTGTACTACAATTTCTTATAAAATGTACTTTATATAAAAAATTATATAGTAGTACAATTCCAATACAAATGATATAGTCCAAAGTTCTTCAAAATTTGTCTCCTTCTTCATACCCACATGTCCGGCAAACACTCTTTTTGCTAATTAAGAGAAAAATACAAGATGGAGAGAATGATATAGTAATAATCTAAGAAAATAAACTGAGAAGAACGAAAATAAACTAAGAAAATAACCTGAAAATGATGAAAATAAATTGAGAAGGCGAAAATGTGGTGGTCGTGCTGGTGGTGGTTGTGGTGTCGGGCTCCTTGTTCACGCCGTAGAACTCAATTTGCTTTTGCGACTTTTTTTTCTATTTTCGGTAGTGAAAGATGAATGTAGGGTTTAGTGTTTGAGAATGGAGATTGATTGTGTGGATAGAGAAGAAGTAAAGAAAATAAGTGAAAAATATTGTACTTAAGGGCATTTTTGTTAAATCAAGTGGATAGGGAGTGATCTCTAAAATTTTAACAAAATTAGGGAGCTCATTCTATAAAAATTCAAGTGGGGACTAAATGTGAATTTGAAAGTGCTTTTGGTACTTTATAATAAGTACCCCTTGATTTAATTACATAAATTCCATAACAGAATCCAATCACAGTATGTCCATTGAAACTATCAATACTCTCTTGTACGACTGTCAATGGGTAGGGTTTTACCCTACCTATGCCCATGATAATAGTACAATACTCATATCTAATAAATAGACATGAGACCCGAACCCTACCTAAGCCCATTAAAAAAAATGGAAATGGGTAAAGGTGGGTCTATAGTCTATACCCATAAAATATCCAAATACTCAATACCAAAAAAATATAGAAAAATGTATTTTTAGCCCCATCGAAAAATCGTTTTAGTGGTTTACCCCCTCATGAAAAAAAAGGGTAAAAAACCCTACTTGTGATTCTTAAAATCAGGCCAAACCCCCCCTTCTGGGCATTAGTGTATCTCACGCACCCCACATGAGAATTTTTAAGGTTTTTTTACATGTAAAAAGACTATGATACCCTAATTATCAACCGTTGGATATTTTAAAAAAAATCAATGGTTCAAATTGAATCTTATTTATTAAAAAAAATATAAAAATATATTTATTTATAAATATATTACATTATATAATATGTATGTATATAATAAATATATACATATTTATGTATTAAAAGATATATATATATCTAACATTTACTAAAATCCTAAACTCCACCACCCCCACCCACCACTGTGGACCACTAAAAACTGGTGGCGTGGTCGCCGCAAAAAAGAGCTGGCCATGGCCACCCTTAAAAATAGGCAGTCATGCTCGTCGCAAAAAACGACTAGCCACAACCAGCCTTAAGAACCAGTTGCCATGGCCGTCGAAAATATATATGTGTGTAGAAAGCATATATAATTTGTTTTATAAAAGAAAGCCACCGACTAGCAGTTGTTGGCTGAACCTGGCCAGATCCAAATCTGGCTAGGAACAGCCAACTTGCGGGTGGGCCGTGGTGGGGTTTGGTTGGGGGGAATAGGTGGGGGGAGTGTGAATGGGCAGGCTGCCATGACAGCTATGTTTTTAGGGTGGTGCAGGGGGAAGGCGAAGGAGTGGGGTATAGGTGGGGGGAGTGGGGATGGGTTGGTGGTAGGGGTGGGGATTCTATATACATATATGTATTTATATATGTATGTATATATAATTTTATAAATAATAACTACCATTTAATATATATATATGTGTGTTATGAATAATTTTATATGCATAGATGTATATATATAATTTTATATATATGCATGTATATAATTTTTTAGAAATATTATATAGTATTTGATTTATATAAATATGTTAGATATTTTATAAATATTAAATTATTTAGTTTTGATAATTATATATATGTATGTATATATAAGTGTATAAATATTAAATAGTATTTAATTTATATAAGTATGTTATATATTTCATAAATATAAAATTATTTAATTTTAGACTAAATAAAAGAAAATATATATTTTTATTTATATGTATATAGATATGTTATAAATAATTATATATATGTATGTATATATAATTTTTTAAATAATAAATAGTATTTAATGTAAATAAATATGTTATGAATAATTTTATATGCATATATGTATATATAATTTTATATATATGCATGTATATATTTTTTTATAAATATTATATAGTATTTGATTTATATAAGTATGTTATATATTTTATAAATATGAAATTATTTAGTTTTGATAATTACGTATATGTATGTATATATAATTTTATAAATATTAAATAGTATTTAACTTATATTAATATGTTATATATTTCATAAATATAAAATTATTTATGTAAGGCCCCGACTGGGAGGTGCTTGCTTCCCGCTGAGGTGCCACTCGACCATATCACACAAGTCTTTGTTACAACCGAAAATACATTTTTCAAAATTTTAAAATAATTAATTTATGCTACGACCTGCATCAGATGTTCTAGTCTGAACTGAAATATGCACTTCTATCACCCTCATTGTCTCATGCGTCGCCTGGATTAGTCTATCTTCGCCACTCGATTCTATCTTGGGCAAAGAATGGAAGAAACAATAAAGCAACGTAAGTCCGAATGACTTAGTGAGATAATATAGCAATAACAATAAAATGACAATTTCATAATTATGGCATAGGAGACAAATAGAAGCATACATTTTTTTTCAGAAATTGTGAGAACAAGTTTTAGTCAAAGTTTTGAGGTGATCCATCTCACAACCGTCCAATACCAGTGATGAGATTTCACAAAATTCACTATCTTTCACAGAGGTTTAAACCTCAATTTATGATTCGAAATGGGGTCGATATGCCTTTTGAACATCTATTGGGTTCCAATCAAATATTTGAGATTCAAAGTCTAAGTGTTAGGCATACCGAGCAACTGAATATAATTTAACAAAATATTTTCACTATTAAGCTGTTGGCGGTTTTCCTACCTTGTTACTCCACTTTCGAACACATGAAAACCCTTATTCCTCCAGTCCCGAGTGATCGGCTCGGATAATATACTGTAACTAGTAGGCATGGCTAGCTACATGCCTCATCCCTCCTATAGCCAGCTACCTCCAGCGAACTACGGAGCCAGATGTAATGAGTAGGGTATCAGCATGAGATTGATCACCGTCGGTCCGTCCTAAGATAATCCCAGGGCCTACCCCCAAGAGTATCAGTAATCAATACAGTATCAATTATCAATAATCAATGCAACAACATTTCATATAGCACGTCACTTCGCCATGACAGCCGAAATTCGGATGCTCAAATAGTTTTGACCCATTTCTGAGAAACAGTCATGGCTATGACTCATAAATATATCTCAAAACCAATGTTCCAGATAGTATATCAAATCGCCATGTTTATATACAGAATAATCTAGCACCAGGCTGGTTTCTAGAAAGGTATGGCGATAAAACAGTATATTTCAAAATCACTTTTCAGTTTCTTCAACACATCGCCAATTTCAGATAAAACGATATCAATCAAAATTAACAGAAACGCTTAATATAGAAGGGCGATGTGGAGTACTATTGTTAACACATAGATTGAAAGAAAGCAAATGATCAGGATATAATAGCAAGTATATAGGTTATTTCCCCAGCAAAGAGTCTCATACTAATAAGTATAAACTCACCTAACAAAAGCAGAGGATTCTTAGCCGTAGTCGCTCAGGTCTTGGCTTTCTAGGCAAGCCGAGCACTGTCATAAGATAACTCAGGTTATCATCTTATTAATCCTCTTATTCTAATTATAAATATAACTAATGTCTTATCAAACTTAAGGTTATTCTGACATAGCCTTAATAATCCTTAGATATTTAAACAGTCCATGATCTTGTTTCCTAATTAATTTAAAGTTCAGAGTACATAACCTGAACCCAACATTGATTATGATTTCTCAATCATAATTCTTAATGCACTTTAATATCCTTATCATGTTCCTCAATTACTCTAATTGTTCAGTCATAATTATCTGTTACACTCAACTGTTCAAGGTAATCACCTATCATAGTCCTTAACCCGATAAGTCGATGAACTGGTTGTTAACATCTTATTTAATGTCTCAACAACAATCGGACAATTCATCCAAGTCGAATAAATTCAATACTATATTAATAACAAAATTAATCTATAACCTTAGGCTAAATCGTAGTTTAACAATCTTAGCTTAGGTCATAATTAAACTTTATTTGAAAACCCAATACATCTGATAATTGAATCGAATTAAAATTCGATTGTTGAAATTTACCCAAATTAGGTCGAATCGAGATTCAAGTTCAAGATGAAAATAGCCCATACGCGTTCGGAAGCCAATCCTGCACAAACTGCCTGAAGTCACGTGCCGCTGCCAGCAATGGAGACCGCCACCACCAGTAGGCGCGCCTTGACCACAGGAGCAAAACGACCCAACCAATTCCGGATTCCGACACCGGTAAGTCAACCAATTGGCCGCTCAAAGCTACGGTGAAACCCTACCCCCGTCGTTGACCACCACCGCTAATTCTCCCGCCACCGCCAGTCAAAACCTAAAATTGAACCCACCACCAGCATACTCACATCTTCGTGACCAAAGTCTATCCAAACACAACCACTTCCTGCAGTGAGCTCGCCGTCGCCCTTAATTTCCCGTTGATTTCCTCAGTGGTTTAGGGTAAACTTGGTATGGTTTTGCTCCCCGAGCTGAGAGGAGTCTAACTATGGTTTCGGTTTCATGTTTTGCGGCTAATATCCAGTGATTCGCGGTGGGGTAGCTTTGGGCCTTTTTTGGGAATTTGACAAAAATATGTCCTTAATCCTATATATGTAAATGTACTTTTCAACCCTTTCAATTCAGCCCCAAACTTCCTAACCGTCCTATTTTTCAACCCAAAACTCTTTAGCCGCCTTCAATTAAGTCCTTTAACTTTCAATTCTTGCACATTGACCCTCAACATTTCTATTTCTGGGCAATCAAGTCCAAATCCAATTATTTTAAGGTCCTCCAACTTCTAACTTGTCCATATGAACCCCCCCAAACTTCATAATTTTAAACAATCAAGTCCCTTCCTTATTTATAATTAAATCCTCCAATTCCCAATATTTCTACCTAACCTTTATTGATTTAATTTAATCAACTTACATTTATAATCCCAAAAATTGAGGTGTTAAAATTTAATTTTAGATTAAACAAAAGAAAAAGAAATATATAGATATATATATATTATATGTATATAGATATGTTATAAATAATTTTATATACATATATATTATGCATATATGTATTTATATAATTTTTTTAAAAGAAAAAGAAAAATATAAGGATATAAAGTAATTATATATATGAGGGTATTTTTGTCATTTTAATAAAAAATTCAACTCAAATAGATGAAAGGGGCCAGTGATCCAAATTTTAAAAACATAAGAGGGCGTTTCACCTTCTTTTTTTTCCACAGGGGGTAAACTGACAATTTCGTATAACACAGGGAGGTAAAAAGATTTTAGCCCAAAAAAATACCCATGTTCCAACTCCCTCCTTCTCAACTTTAATTTTTTTTACTCATAAAACTTTATTTAGTTACCATTTTCGTCAAACTTAAATCCAAAAATATATTAAAAATAATTGAATGTGTGTAATTATGTTTATATGCAAAACTTACCCACATATCCTATACCTCAAAATTACTCATTATCCAAATACTCAAATTTAACTAGTTAACCCAAATTATTTATATCAAAATTAATTTTATACTAATAATCATGGCATAATTGAAGTGTAAACTTACATTTTTAATATGTATAAAATAAAAAAATTAAAATTATTTTGAATTTATTTATTTTCAATAGCTTTGGACAGTGGAGAAAGAAAGAATATTTAAAGGCATTACTATAGAAAAATTTAACAGTATAAATATTATTAAAGTTGAAATTGCGTTTATTATCCGTGTGTCCATATTATTTTGTTTATATTTTGAAAATAACATATTATCTTTTAAAATATAAAAAATTATGGTGCATTGTTTGAAAATTTTTATTTTTCAAAAAATATTTTTTAGAATTATATTTTATTAAACATGTTCTCTTTGAAAAAAATATGAACTTATTAAAAAATGATTTGAAGACATCCTTGCCTTTTTTTTATTTATATTTAAAAATATTTATTAAATGTAATGGCATAAACTTTTTCTACTATTTATATATATTTGATTAAATATATTACGTGAAATAATAATATTTCAAAAAAATGAAAAGAATAAAGTTAAAGAAAGAAAAAAATAAATCTTAGAGGAAAAATAGAGAGAAAAAAAAATATGGGGGAAGAGAGAAAAGTGATACATACTCTTGTGGTTATTATTTGCTTAATATATCAAAAATTAAATATATAATTAACTAAATTAAATTAAATGACTAAAATTAAATATATACTATTTTTAATTTAAAAAAATCGAGTTAACTTTTTTAAAATATGTCAAAAAAATTGGCCAATATTAATAAATTACTCTAACATTTAAGTATTAAGTAATTTTAGCATGTTGATTGACAATAAGAAAATTTTAGAAAAAATAAAAAAATTATTCAGGTCAAAACACAATCCAAATATTTAGTCTAATAAATTAGACCCAATCATAGATCCAATGGATCTTAAGTTTGATAGGGTAGAATCTATTATTTAAATATTTTAAAGTATGAATCTAATTAAATGTATGGATTAAATAAAATAAGATAAATATAAAGTCTAGTTATTTGAATATATTAAGGTGTGAATTTGATCCATTTGGATAGGAGTAGGACAATACGTAACCATTGACAAATCAACTCTTTTGACTTGTCCAAGCCCGACATTTAATAGAAAAACACTGACACAAGTCAGTTTCAGTCCTTTATCACAATGAAAGCCCGCTAAATGGCGGGAAACCCAAAATTTCCCTCTTCAAACCCAAATTGAAAGACGTACCGTGAATACGGGAAGTCCCTTTAAGTAGGTGGGTTCTCCTCCATTTTTCATTTGCGTGAACCTCTATAGTCTCTTCCTCTCCTCGAACGTAAGGAGCTCAACCTCTTCTATTTCCTTTCTTTCCCGTTTCAAGTTTCTTTTGTTTATTCTCATTTTCCTTTTATTTTGTTTTCGCCATATTTCTTCTTCTGACTTGAATCTCTGAATTTAAATGAAGCTTTCAGCTGCTGCGATTTTGCCGTGTGTTGCTGGGAGTTCCAAACAAGAAACAGAGAAGATCAGGTTGGTGCGTGTATATACAATGCATCGCTTATATCTTTTTTGCCTGTTAAGTGTGACGCAACTATTTTAATTAGTTTTTGATCTGTTAATTAAGAAAAAAAATGTCGTTAATTATTTCAAGAGATAATATTTTCTCTGTTGAATTTTGCATTATCATTTTTATGGATTACTGTTTTGTAAAATAATCTGGACGTTTTAATTAATTTGTGTTTAGGTTTCTTCGTGAGGAGAGCAAAAATTGATTGATAAAATGGTAAATCTACAGATAATGCGTATCTCTTAGTTCTGATTGGGACTGAGGTCAGCCTAATAAAAACAAATCTGGAGCTGGAAAATTTCAAAAAGAGATAAAAAGGTTTATAATAATAGTAATGAAAATAGCTAAATGAGCTTAATTGATATTAGTGTTTGTGCAAAAATTCGCAATGCTTTATTTTTAGGAATACGTATGATTTCTAAATTAGAGAATAAATTATTATAACAATTTAGAAGTAGAAAATTGATTTTAGATTTATGAAAAAATATGAAAATGAAAAATGTTACTTAGAGCATTATGATGGTAGATTCTGGATATCCTTGTCACAAGCATTTTTATTTTTGGATAAATTATATAAGGCCCACTCAACAATATCAAATAATAAGAATTCCCTTTTAATTATTTTTGTGATATTATTCAGTAAATAATACAATTAATTGTTGAAGCGTTGTTAGTTTAAATACTGCGCAGAAAAGGTTATCTTATAACAGAGATGTCTGTTTATTTTTTGAAGATATGTCGTATCCAAGTACAATTGACATTCTGCTGTATACGGGAGGCAATATATTGCAAGAGAATAACTCAGTGAGATATGACCGGCCTGCCTCGAATATGATGAGGATACCTCGCACCACAAAATTTCTGCAGTTGACGGCAAAAATACATGAAGTAACAGGTATCAATAGAATCAAATTTCTGTTGAAGCTATCTGCTAAATATTCATTCTCACGAGAAAGAGCAACAGTTTTACCCATCAAGGACGATCAAAGTTTAGCATTCTTCTTGGACCCTGTGGGTGGGTTTAGATGTCTAGAACTTTATATAGAGAAAGAAGAGATGCGATGGAATGTTCCAGAAATTTCCACGAGCTTCAAACCGAGATCATTCATGTCGCTTTTAACGCAAGTCAGTCAAGCCGACTTATCAGTGAACACTCCAGGCTCAAGCAATATTGTGACTCATAGCAAACATGTTTCTGTTTCTACTCGAGAGAAATTGGGGGCTTTGACACCTAGTATTGGGCCTAATGGTAATAGAGAGCGTGGCAAACATGTTTCTGTTTCTACTCGAGAGAAATTGGGGGCTTTGCGACCTAGTATTGGGCCTAATGGTAATAGAGAGCGTGGGAAACATGTTTCTGTTTCTATCCAAGAGAAATTGGGAGTTCAGCGACCTAATTTTCAGTCTAATAGTAATAGAGAGCATGGAGATGCCCCCAGAAAGTGTATCGGCCCTGAGCCATCAGTGGGCAGTTCTTGTAATCTTGTAAAAGATGATGAGACTAAACCAGATGGGGCTAAATTAGATAGTGGATGTTCTCGCGATGAGGTTGCAAATCCTGCTAAGAGGAAGAAAGTGCAAGTTAATGAACCAATGCCCCCAGCAGCAAATGGCCCAAAGCTTTATCCAGTCCTTCCATTTTTCACAGTGGATTTTTCAGTTCCTGCAGATTCGATTGGTATTCCCGATAAGACGAAGCTAATTAAGTTGTATGATCCATGTAAGGGAGTTGATTGCCGCTGTGAAGAATTACTGTGCAGAGGTTTTGAAGCGTAAGTATCATGTGGTTGAGAGCACAAAAAAAAACTATTTAGAAAATAGTTATGCAAACATAGAACATCAGCCTCATGGTGTGAATGGGAACTCCAGGTCTCTTGGAAGGAAAATTTCAAGTGGTTTAAAATCACCAAGTTTGGATCGCCCAACATGTGTACTTTGAAAGATGTCATGTCAATAATTTTTTGATTTAGTTGTTGAGGTGAAATGAATATTATAAAAAATATATATATATATATGTATATATAGATGGATTGATTAGTAATATGTGTGTATATTTGTAAAAATTAGACAATGATTGGAAGAGAATTGTGTTGAAATGATTGGGAAGAAATATGAGATATTTTTTATATATAGAACATATAATAAACATTGATTTTTTTATTTATTAAATACCTAATAAAATATGAAATTTGACATAAACTACTTTATTTATGTTGATTACATGAAAAAATTATTTTATTTTATAATAATGATTATTTTGGGAAAAAAATTATGATTATGATTATAATTTTTATTTATTATTTTAAATCTTATTGAAATTATTTTTTATGTATGATAATATTTTACTTTTATGTTAGCCATTTAAACTTCATTATTGATTTTTGTAATGAAGTTTAAATAAATAGTTGCAACAATATCGGCAAGTTGTCAAATTTAAAATTTGTAAAACTATTGTTGGTAATAAAATTTCATTCGACAATAATTTGATTTTATTAAAAATTTTACCGGATTTTTCTAATTTCCATATTCATGATTTTTTGAATATATTATTGAAATTTACCATTTAATAACATAATTTAAAAATATTTTAACATTGCTAAATTAGAAGTCGGTGAAATCTAGTTATAAGAAAATAATATATTTAATTTTAATTTTTAGCCTCAAAATTTTCGGACAATTTCGAAAATGTTTGTATAAAAATAGGAGAAAAGTCTAATTTAGCATTAAGTTGAGTTATATTATGTAACATAGTCATTAATAACCTAAAATTTTCATTCAAAATTTGCCTAGCAGCAATTTATTGTTTAATAACAAAATCAACTGACTTATTAATTTTTTATTCATATATTTTGTCGCATATAATTATAGGCCGAATAGAGTCACGCAATAAGAAAAATATTAGTAGTTACTTCATTACATGATAGAATGGATTATAGTTGGTGCACAACGTAAGCAATAGAAACATGTGCGATTAGGTAACACAAGTACATGTAATTAGTGTCCGACAAGATTACGAAATACATAGTTACAGTCACACATGAAGATAAATGCTACGGGCAGGGAAAGTTGCGCATTCTTGAATGTGCAATACTCAAATCACTTGTGGTAGTAGATGATGACGGTCATGGTCCTCTCAATTGACATAGGATATCGCGCCAAGTACTGACAGTACCAACTGTTGAGCCTCTGTCAAAGTTGAGAGGGTCACGAGCGGTATCAACGAGACCATGTGGTGCCTGAATTCTGTGTAGAAACAGTAGATACAACATGTCGGCTAGAGTCCTGAAATTGGATCGAGCTCCTAGATGCATCTGAGTCAGTAATGAGAATGGGGTGTTGCAGATCATGTCCAACATCCCTATGAATGGCAAGGTGGTCCACAGGTATAAGCTCAGTAAATATCTCACGTAAATGATCAAATCTTGGCTCCTTTGCCTCCAAGTACAAAGGCGCCAGTGGTAAAATCTAAATAAAAAAATATTTAGCGAATTGGTTATTTGTGTAAATCATGTCATCAAATTTGAAAGTTTTAGATAAATAACACATTTATTTACCTCAGTCAGTCGATCTCGTGCTTTGGAAGGCACGTACATCACTCCTAAATCTCGGTCGCATTACACATCAGGGTCCTTCATTAGCGTATCCATGGTTCTATACCTTTCTTTAACTTATAGAACTTTTGAATTATGAAATCAATAGTGTAAGGGCGCTGAAAATGTCAGGTCAACTTATACACAAAACTCGGCATGCAAGCCGCAGCATAGACATCATTAGTCATTGACTCTGTAGTGTTAGCATCTAACAACATATGTATAAAATGCTCCTCCACCTCTGGTCCCCATACATCAGGGAGCTGACTGGAATTAACATCTAATGATCTACGTCTGCTCATGTCGTTACCTGCATTTGGATAATATCTGGAGGACAACAATGTAATATATAAAGGAATAGCAAAACATGCTCGGAAGGTTTCAAAAATGTCCATAACATCACATAACTTAATACATTAGTCTTTAATATCATCCAATGTGATTTCCAAAAGATGAAAATAGACATAAGACTAACACATTTAAATGAATGTCACAATCAAGATACTAGTGATTTCACAAGTACAACAATAATAAGGATCAAAATGATGACTATGGCAAATAGGACACATCCACACATGGAGAGGACAACCAATCTACGTGTGATATCACCGAATGTGTCATGACGAGAAAATCTGTCCCTATCATAGTCATATCCACCACGAGTGCCTGCACGAAATGAAGCATCTCGTAATGATGATGGAATAGAACTACCAGTCTCCGAATCGGTTCGCACAGTGGGAAAGCTAGATGCACTGCACTGTCTACTGTGAGATGCGTGCTACCCCCAGGTATCCACCCACAAGAAAGATCCAGGATGATTCCTACCCATAGGGCACCTGTAAAAGTACCTTCCATAGTTCACAGAAGTTTTTGCCATGAACATGCACATAAGTCCTGCCTTATATGCGCACAACGGCTGGTTCTAGGTTCCCATCTTAGTTGACATGAGTCACAAAAACTACTAAAGTTAAACTCATTTTTGCAAGAGAGAGGGAAATCAAGTACGACATCAAGTAAATTACAATAGATCTAAAGCATACATAACATAAATAGAGTTGAATTTAAATTACACATATGTGGTCTCATATTTAAAAGTCTAAAAAATACATAAAGCAACAAGACTAATGCAGTCCAACACCACGAACTTGAACAAACAAACGATGATGCCTATTGCATGTTCACATCCCACATTTCCTGCGCTAATTGATCCCTAAATGCCGTTTGAGCATTTATTTTTGCTTGACTATAGTGGTTTTTGTGATAAAAGGTGTGCCAGTCTATATCTTCCTAAGTCAACGGCTCATTGAATATTTGATCATCTCTATTGAATTTCCTGATGAAATTATGCAGAACGCAACAAGCAATGACTAGGTCAGTCTAGCGGTGCAAAAACTAATTTGGCATCCCCCAAGAGAGAATTGGGAACCGCTTTTTCAAAACCCCAAAACATCTCTCAATCGCATTCCTTAATCTGGAATGTGCATGATTGAACATTTCTCTGGGATTGTTGTACACTGCATTTCCCTTAAATTCATCCAGGTGGTAACGAGACTACCTATAAGGTGTCAGGAAACACATACAATTTGTGTATCCAGCATCAACTAGGTAGTATCTCCCTATAATAGATTGAATTAGAGGACTATTAATTAATATATAACAATTACGTTATGATGAGTTAGTATGTAAAAAGTACTTCACCTGCTGGAGTAAATGGGAATGAAGGGTCACTCTGAATTGCATTAAATAAGACCCTTGCATCGTTTGAACTATCCTCCCACCTAGCATGCATGTACGTGAACATCAGGTTGAAATCACATATGGCAAGTATGACCTTTTCATGAACGGTATGCATTCTTCCTACTAGCCGGTACCCATGCATGGATGAGAGTATCATCTACTGCACCGACAGCTCCCTATTCACAGAGAATATCTAATGTGGAATAAATATTGCATCCCATTCATACTCGCTTAAAAATCTTAAGGTAGACTTATGACATCATACCTGAAAGTAAAGATAGAAGCCTGGATTGTTCTCAATTTGTTGAGGGACTTCATCAAAATTAGGTGTACATATTGCCTCAGGTGCCAGGTAGTTCAAAGCGCGTAAGACCCTTTTGACATGTTGATTAGTTGTCTTGAGGGAGTGTTGGAAGTGCTCTATTATTGTTCTTTGTCGTTGGTGCATTCCAACAGTTTGCATAAGCATAACAATTTCTTCAACTACAGACACCTTTGACTTTTTTGACTGTTTTAATAAGCCCTGAGATGTTAACGTGTCCACTAGTGCCCAAAACGTGGGCTTAGTCATCCGTATGTTATCATAGAATCTTCCGTCGTGCCTATTCAAAACTTCACCCACCCAATCCGATCCTTGGAAAGACGAATTATTTTATGGTATCCTCTCCCACGACAAGTTGGGGGCAATCACTTCAGTAACAAAAAAGAGTTCTTCATATCTATCAGATATATTGCTTTCTAAGGTACCAGGGCTCCTCTCACTCTCAGGGTTCTGGGTGGGTTCTTATGAGTAGATGAGCTTGCCATTCTGACAACTAACAATAACAAAATCATCCATTGCCACACATATTAATATAATAACAGAACCTCTAGTAAAGGCAAAAATTAAACAAGTAGTGACATGTGATATAGTTGAAAACATGAATCCATAACACATTTTAGAACATAGAATAACACAAATAAAAATAAAAAACGTCTGGGGAAAAAAAAGTTAGAAGGTGTTTGACAAAGATACAACATAACCAGATAATGAGTAAAAGTAACTCATCCGAGAGACAGGCCATTGATGGAATTCTCATCACTCGTGAGCTAACGATTCAACCCAAATTCGCTTCTCACGATCATCAAGCCTATTGAAAAATGATCGCATGGTGGAGCTCTTCAAAGCATTAATGGCCTTGCCAAAAAGGCTATCGACCAAACCATCCATTCACCGCAATGCCTCAATGCACAGATCCCAATCCTATTGTTCTTTGCCTCGATAAGGTCATCCCATTACTCCAAGGCCATCGTTAAACGGATGTCCTTCTCAGCTGTAGGGGTGACCTTTTTCCTACGTGACGAACCATCCTCACTCCCGGCTGTATTGTTAAGTCCTCTCCACGACTTAAGGATCTCCTCGATCGGTTGCAACCGCCACTCATAGACGGTTGCATTGAGAACCTAGACTGTGAGCCTATGGCTACACTAGGAGCGAACATCTCCGTACAATAGTCATAATGGGGCAGTCCATGCTCGATGAGGTGTGTATGATCGGGATTCTCCTACAATTTTGGAATACATGGTATTAATCAATTAATAATGAGCTTGATATTATTAAGTGATATGTTAACGAGTATTTACTAAAAAAATATTACCATGACCCACTGCTGGATACAATCCGCGGACCCGTAATAGTGTTCCTCTCATAGTCCTATCCATAAACCGTATCACTCATGACCAATCGATGGAATAATCACCATGCGTGACGAAACCTACACCACTTGGTCTTGCACTATTGGACCGTGTAGTTGTACTTTGGGTACAACATCTGATTTAGCTTGTTGCATATTTGGTTCCATATGAAAGTGGAGAAAGTAGTGGTTAGGAGTTGTCCTTGCGTAAACTCCTCATACGCAAGTTCTAAAAAAATACGTTCACACTCAATTGGCTATGAGTGCTCATGATCCTAGTTGCACCGGCATTAGGAACGAATGGTGCTTCATTTCCCCTCGGGTTTATCTATATAACATCGCATTTATCGAACCTCATAATGGTTATAAATATAGCAATAAGGGAAGAATTTCATTAAAAAGGTCAATTAATATAGCTTAAGCTTATGAACATATTCTTTAATATATTGTATATTTAAGTATAGATAAATTCCTTAGAGAGAATCATCATTAAAATGCAACTATTACCTAAGTATGTCATCTTAACTTTTATTCGTGATAATTAGGTCAAATAACCACGACTAGCCAAACTATATCTAGTTTGGAATTTCTACTATATTCTATCCCAAAAAACTAGTTAATTAACCATTCTTGTATATATATATATATACTAAAAACTAGTTTGGAATTTCTACTATATTCTATTCCAAGAAACTAGATAAGTAACCATTCTTGTGTGTGTCTGTATATATATATACTAAAAACTAGTTTCGATTTTGTAATATATTTTATCCCAATAAAATAGTTAAGTAACCATTATTATGTATATACTAAAACTAGTTTGGGATTTGTCCTATATTTTATCCCAACATCCAAACCAAATGAAGTAACCATTATTGTGTATATACTAAACTAGTTTGGATTTTAAACTATATTTTATCCCAACAAACTACTTAAGTTACCATTCTTGTGTATATACTAAACTAGTTAAGTAACCATACTAGCTGATGGAAACTAGTTAAATATGTTCTTTATATATATATATATATATACAAAACTATAACCTTCATTACCATGTTTTGCTTGAGTTATTTTGAGATATTAATTGATCTCTTAAATCTTACGTGAACAGTACCAAAAAGTGGCCACTTTATATAAAAACATTCAATTACCAATAAAGCAAGTCTTCTGCCTCTACTTATTTAATATTCATTTCATGCCGATTAATTTTTTTAATCATTTCCTAATTACATTTAAGATAACAATAATTGATGAAATTTCGGTAATAACAGAATTGCAAAGACAACATTTTTAATAAATTTAAAACTGAAATTTGAAGACAACTATATTTTTTTCTCAAACAATTGCTACAGAAAAAGATGTAATAATACTAAAGATAGAGACAATTACAAGAAAAGGACAATAAATAATAACCTTGGAAAACGTTTGTGGGCATAAAACTAAAATATAGAAAACTAGTGCATATACAAAAATTCAACTCCTGGTCTCAGTACAAAAAACTTGGCCCGTTTGTCTTCAATGATTACACTGCATGACTATTCTTCTACAAAATTGTCATCCCCTAACAAATGGTCATCAATTAGCATTCCACCAGTTGCTAACTCTGCTCATAATCCATTCATGAAGATAACCTCATCTAAATGTGGGGTTAAAGCATGGAGAAGTATGACACAAATATTAGTCATATACCCTAAATGCACATCTAAACCCCTTATATTTTGTTATAATTATCACCCCAATCAAATGATCAAAAATGCCATGAAACTTTGGACATTTAGATAGACTAACATTGCAACTTTGTACACAAAAGAAAACTGCACAACCCAAATTCTAGTAGACCATTTCAACTCAAATCACTCTTTTTGGGAATTTTTTTTCTTAAAAGAAAGAAGAAGCACTATTTTTAGAGATGTGAAACAGAACCAGAATTATTTTCACTTGAAAAAAGACTCACTTAGTTGAAAATGAATCAACCGAGACACTGTACACGAAATAGACTCAATGAAATAGAATGAGCCGAAACAGAATTAGTCACTTGAACTAGAATCAGCCAACATAAAAGTGTGAAAACAAACCTACTGTTTTTAGGGACTTTGAAATAGAATCATCTAGCACATATTGTAAACTAAAATTTGGCCAACAACACTCACATTTTCTTTAAAAGAGACCAGAAAAAGGAGATACCTTATGAAATTTAAACCAAGGACAGGAGGAAAGAACACCAATGTGATCTAATGGGGTGATAATATGGACCAGCCGTAGCTTTATACATATAAGCTGGAAACATGTATTCAAATAAGAAAAAGCTTGGAAACAGTTGAAGCATCAAACCGTTCCACTTAAGTAAGTGAAGTTTATATCAGCAACACTTGATCTCACAATATCCATGTGAGTTGAGGGTTGTTGGAGAACAAAGGAGTTCTTCAAGAACCAAGTTTAACTTATAAGCCACCATGGGAAGCATCAAACTGTTCCACTTAAGTAAGTGAAGCTTATATCAGCAACACTTGATCTCACAATATCCATGTGGGTTGAGGGTTGTTGGAGAACAAAGGAGTTCTTCAAGAACCAAGTTTAACTTATAAGCCACCATGGAGGTATACTTACTTCTCCACTCGTATGATGGAGAAACCTCAATTATGGTGTTGTTTCTAGTGCAGAAAATTAAAGAAAGAAGCTCATAGCAGTAGTTGTTAAGCATCAAGGACAGCAACATATTCTCCCAACATTTAAAACACATAAATCCATGTCATATATACCACATTGACAGCAACAAAAACATGCCAGCATAATCTTTTTAACAAAAAAAAAATCAACATATAATGCGCTAAAAATGTATGCCACTCACAGATGAACTTAAACTGGTTGAAGGTGAATGAGGTATAGCCTCTTCTTCATAGACTCCTTCCCTAAAATGCTCCTCCCTCGAATTGTCTCCCCAACTAGATGTATTCTCGTCCGCCGTTGTGCTAGTGTGTCGTGATTTAGTTTGAATAGTATTTTTCTCAGTAGCAAGTAAGTGGTGAATGAGGTGGGTTCAGTTTTATAAGGAAAACTTTCACTGGAACTCTTTAATGCAATAGAGTATGGGTAGATACACATGCTAGAATGGTGTGATTTGATAATAACACAGCCTGTGGGTAGCCTTTATAAAAGATGAATGAGGTATCATGCTCTCATACATGTATTATATGACTATTCAAGTTGTCTACAACACCACAATAGTACTATATATGGTCATATAATAAAAGAAACAACACTACTAGACAAAGCCTATTCTGCCACAAAATGAGAGTAGAAAATAAAAAATGCATACTACGAAGTTTTGCCAAACTACGTAGGGCAAAGACCAACAGATAATAACATGCAACTCAAGTATTCAAGAATACACAAAATGCATACTATTATCCCACTAAGTGTTCAAGAAAAAATGATATCCAAGTAATAACATGCAACAAAAAAGTGTCATTTATTGTTGGAATTTGAACTGTAACTGAGAACCTCAAAAATCTCTTGGCTTGTTTCACATTTTTGCTACTAAAGTGGCATTGGATGGTTGTCAACAGTCATAATTTTCACTCGTCCTGATGACTCAACAGAAAGCAAAGTGATTTCGAGAAAAAATATTTCACTGTAATACACAATTTAGGATACTGACTATAATTGGCATAATATCTTTAGGACAACTGAATCCTTTCACTGTAATACAAAAATAAAAATAGGAAAGTAATTTTTGAAGATGATTTAGGAAACTGAGTGCTTTCTCTGTAGTTCAAAAATTAGATTAGGACAGTGAAGATAACCTCATATAATTGTGGGGTTAAAGCATGTAAAACCACAGTCATGGTCCTTAATAATCAACAATATGCCCAAAACTTTCAGATGAATACAACAGTCAACCAATCTCCCCAAAATCATCTTTCTTTGCTAGAACTACAAAACAAATGAGCAAATTAATATCACGAAAAATAGTAATAATCAACATTTGAGGCTACCCATATCATAGGCCAGCAAGAATCGCATCAAAAAATATATAAACTCCCATCCTTTTGCCGAATATTACAGTACAACCTTTCTCCTCAAACAAGATTAGCATATGAGGAAACCCTAACATGACAGAATATGTGCAGACCTCAAGGAAATATCATGAATATTCACCAAATAAGTCACGAGCACTAGCAAAAGGGACTGAATCCCGTGACCTAGGTGTTAGGCAATAACACATCATCGATCATCAAACCTATCCCAAAAATAGAATACATACACCACCAAGCATGCACGAGGGAACGATTCGTAAGAATCGATTCCTTTTGTTCCCAGGAAAAGCACTCTGGAGTGCTTTTTTACAGGGGAGAGTGAGAAATTCATTTCAAGCGAGAAAGTAAAAGCTAGGTAGTTTCTGGGTAGGTTTGGGGATGAGGCGCAGAGAGAAATGGAGTTAGATGGGATGGGAAAGCTGAAGAGAAAAGGTTGGGGGCGAGGGCATCTGGCACAGAGCATAGAGAGGCGTGGGGTGGGGGGACATGCCACTGCCAGCTGTAGACTTGGGGGAATGGGCGAAAAATTGATTTGGGGGGGTATTTTTGGGATTTTTGGAATTATTTTGGGAGTTGGATTGGGGAATGTGATGATACGTTTGTTTGTATTTTGGAAGTTGAAAAATTTTGGAGGGACTCATAAACAAACAAGGCCCAAGTTATTGTATTTGCCACATATTTTTGGGTTCAATTATTGAATGTCAAAGTTGGTGTGCTATAGCTGATGCTATCATTCTGTTCTCTAAATCTAGGATATGGTAACCTCAACAGTCTTGGCCATAGATGGTGGAGGTAGCTTTTCCACCCTCATCGCCTGTAAGCGCAAATTTCTTTATCTGCAAAATTAAAATTATAAGACAAAAAATTATATAATTAAAATTTATCAATTGTGGATCTAATCTCTAATCTAACCCTTTGATTCTTCCATTCCAAATATGAATTTGCTTTAATGAGCTTCGAGAAGAACGCCTTGAATGTCGTGGATCTCTTTAACTTTGATTTTAAGAAATAATGCCAATTCGAGGCTTCACACCTTAATCTCGAATCAAACTCCAAAATATATGAGCTCCGCGAAGAACGCCTTGAACATTATGGATATTCTTAAATTTAATTTGAATAAAATAACGTTAATTCGAGAGCTTCGCACTTTAATCCTGAATCAAATGTCAGAACATGATGAGCTCCATGAAGAACGCCTTGAATGTCGTGGATCTCCTTAAATTTGGTTGAGAGAATTATTAGGCTCCTTCAAAGTTCCTCACTTGCTGGAATTTATGTTGTGTGTTGAATAAGTTTTGGTCACCCCCTTTATATAAATGCTTGATGGGAGATTTTCAGATTGACTTGAACTTCTTTGAGGGTTATGTCTTTGGTAAGATAATATCAAATATCAAGTATCAAGATATAATATCAAATATCTTTGATTTGATTGGTCCATAAGTATAGACATTTTATCTGTGATACTTATCAATATTTGATTGGTGCAAAAAATAAATATTAAGTATTAATTAAAATTATTTATTTATCTTTTGAAATTAAATTTAATAAATTCCAAAATAAATAGAAAATTTTGAATTAATAACTAGCATATTATTTTATACGTATCACTCTTCAATTAGGGCAAAAATTGATATGTCTACAAATGCCCCTCACATCAAGACTTGGCAAAATATGTGTTAATCATCCACGAAAGAGGCAAGGCTTGAAGTATTTGAGAAGTTTTCTTTTTGTCCCAATTTTTTTCACATATGTTTGAGACAAGAACATATTCAAAGCATTTCTCGAGCTATGGTGCCCAATGAAAGGGTTAAGTCATAATGTAATTCAAAGTAAATATCCTTTTGAGGAGAGCGCCTTACACAATTTATACTCATGTAGGTCTGGAGTAACATGCAGTTTAGGCTCGTGTATTAAGGAGTATATTTAACTTGAATAGACATTGTATACTCATGTCAAGGAGTCCACTTGAATTTAGTTGACCATTTATACTTGTGTCAAGGAGTTTATTTGAGTTTGACTTAATAGACAGTTTACACTCTTATCAAGGAGTACATGGGGATAATTTGAATATTTAGATAGTTTATGCTCGTATCTAGGAGCCTTATTGACAGTTTAAGCTCTTATCAAGGAGTACTTGGGGAGAATTTGAATATTTAGATAGTTTATGCTCATACCTAGGAGCCTTATTGAAAGTTTAAGCTCATATCAAGGAGCACATAGGGAGACTTTGAATATTTAGATAGTTTATGCTTATATCTAGGAGCCTTATTGACAGTTTAAGCTCTTATCAAGGAGCACATGGGAAGAATTTAACTTTAGAATTTTAGATAGTTTATGCTCGTATCTGGGAGCATCATTGACAGTTTAGACTCTTATCAAGGAGCATTTGGAGTTTGAAGACTTAAGCTTTGGACTTGAAGACATGAAGATTTGAATCTTTGATTAGGAGAATTAAAGCTTGAGTATTTAATTGGACATTTGGAGACTTCAGTCTCAAATTTGAAGACTTGAGCCGTGGATTTAGAGATTCGTATACTTAAGTTTTGAATTTGAAGACTTCAAAACTTAAGCCTTGGCTTGAATACTTGGAGACTTGAGACATGATCTTGAATTTGAAGACTTGGAGACTTGAATCTTTGATTTGGAGACTTAAAAATTTGAGTCTTGGATTTGGAGACTTATAGACTTGAGCTTTGACTTGAAAGTCTTAGAGACTTGAGTCGTGGATTTTAGAGACTTATTTTTGGATTTAAAAACTTGGAAACTTGAGAATTTTAGATAGTTTATACTCTTATCTGGGAGTATTATTGACGGATTATATTCTTATCAAGAAGCGTATGAAACTTGAAGATGAAAATTAATTGCCCCCAACATCTTTATCATCATTAGCATAACTTAAACCTTTTTGTTCATAAAAATTCCTATTCATTTCAATATTATGTGCACGAGTTGCCAAATTTTCAAAAGTTGTTAGTTTAGTTCCTTTAAGGATATAGTAAAGACTCCAATGCATTCCTTGGATACACATCTCAATTGCTGAAGCCTCCTATAATTAATCTTTGCAATTAATACTCAAATTTCTCCAGTGATTGATGTAATCAATGACAGGTTCTTCTTTCCACTGGCGAGAATTGGTAAGTTCTATCATGCTAATTGTCCTTCGAGTGCTGTAGAAATGATTGAGGAAGTCTTGTTCCAATTGCCCCTAACTATCGATAGAGCTTGCCTGCAAGTCAACATACCAATCAAAAGCATTGCCCTTTAATGATCGAACAAATTGCTTGACTAAATGATCTCCATATGTCCCAGCATTATTACAAGTCTCAATGAAATGAACCACGTGCTGCTTTAGGTTGCCTTTGCCATCAAATTGCTGAAACATTGGGGGTTGGTAACCGATCGACATCTTCAAGTTATTAGTCCTTTGAGTTATGGCTTGGAGTAAGTCATAGACGATTTATAACTTCCATCAAGCTTGTCTTTGACAGTCTCCATGATAAACTTCTTTAGTGGGTTGATGGGAATTAATCCAGTAGAAACTTCTAGTTCTTTTGTTGCAATCTCATCATTTTTGGCTGATTGTTTCCTTGTGGATGTTTCACCTTGGTCTTGAGCCTCGATTTGTTTCTTCATCATGCAATGGCATCAAGATTGTCCACTTTGCTCATCAATTTGGAGATTTGAAAGTCTCGCTCTTGGACATGCTTCGTGAGTCCTTCAATGGCCCTCGTCAAATTTGAAATTTGTTCTTTCAAGGTTCTAGCACTTGTCACCATTGCCACGCTTGATGAATTTGATGTGAGTAGGGAATGGATGATGTGGATTTTTCCTTTGAGTTTCCTTCCATTTTCATTAATATTAATAAAATGTGGCAACACCTTTTCCATAGCAAACGAGGGAGTCACCTTCGAAGATGATTGTGACTTCTTGAATATACGTCTTGTGATGACACCAACACTTTTTGCTCCAGCAATTGACGAATTTAAGGTAGTAATTTTTAATATAGTAGTCCTGTTGCAGCCATTTGATACTTCAATCTTGATGAAGGAAAGAGATGAGAGGTAGCCAAAATTTGTAAACGCAAATTTCTTTATCTGCAAAATTAAAATTATAGGACAAGAAAAATCGTACAAATAAGAATGAAATTAAAATCTATCAATTGTGGATCTAATCTCCAATCTAATCCTCTGATTCTTCCCTTCCAAATATGCTCTTGAATTTAATGAGCTCTGAAAAGAACGTCTTGAATGCCGTGGGTCTCCTTAAATTTGATTTTAAGGAATAACGCCAATTCGAGGGCTTCGCACCTTAATCTCAAATCAAACGCCAAAATATATGAGCTCCACAAAGAACGCCTTGAACGTCTTGGATCTCCTTGAATTTAATTTGAATAAAATAACACCAATTCAATGGCTCCGCACTTTAATCCCAAATCAAACGCTAGAATATGATGAGCTCCGTGAGAACCGCTTGAATACCGTGGATCTCCTTAAATTTGGTTGAGAGAATTGATGGACTCTTTCAAAGTTCCTCTCACTTGCTGAAATTTGTGTTGTGTGTTGAATGAGTTTTGGTCACCCCTTTTATATAGATGTTTGACGGGAGACTTTGACATTGACTTGAATTTTTTTGGGGGTATCTTTAATAAAATAATATCAAATATCAAGAGATAAAATGAAGTATGAAGAAATAATATAAAATATCAAGATATAATATCAAATATTTTTGATTTGATTGATCTATAGGCATAGACACTTTATCTTTGTTACTTATCAATATTTGATTGGAGCAAAAAATAAATACTATATTATTAATTAAAATTATTTATTTATTTATTGGAATTAAATTTAATAAATTTCAAGATAAATAGAAAATTTTGAATTAATCACTAGTATATTATTTTATACATATCATTCTTCAATTGGACAAAAATTGATATGTTTACACCGTCAACACTCCATTCTCACATTTTGCAGAAACAGCCGATATGTTGCAATTCTCCGGCAGCAGGAATTTGCTCGTCGCCTTCTGGGGTGGCCTCCTTTCCAATCTTATGTACTTGCACCCTTTTTCCTCTCCATCTTCATGCTTCTCTTTCCGTTGCTCTTTATCACCAGCGTATTCTCATCTTCGACAGTCACCTACATCCACATCGGAAATTGATTCACAATTTTGAAGTTTATCAAAGAGCATGTGGGTAGTTTGAATGTTGAAATGGGTTTTGCACCTGAATATCGAATTTGGACATCCCGGGTACACATCCACGTAGAAAATGTGTTCTTTGCTAGTATCAAGAATGTCCACCGGAATTGGAGGCATGTTGCCGCCGCTGCGGTTGTAGTGGGTGCTGTCATTCGGGCGCGAGGAAGAGAGCACGAATGATCACTCAATGGTCTCTGGGAAATTCAGTAGCTGGTTCATTGCCTCCGCCGCTATGCTCATCTTACTATTAGGTATCCACAAATATTGGGCTCAAAGCCTGAAACTTGGATATTTTCGAACTGAATGTAATGTGTTTGTTGAGAGTATAGAGCCTTCAGCCTTCAGCGAAGATTTGATTCAGTTGAAACCTCAAGGAAGAATGTTCGAGGGAGGTGATTAGGCTCTTTAATTTGTTCGAGAAAAGTCCAGACAGGCCAATAATACAATTTTGGATATTTTATGTCATTTATTGTGAATAATCTGCTGATAATGCTGGAAAGTTCTCATTATATGTGATGCAATATTTTCTACTTCAGTTTAAGTATGTTCAAATGGAATTGTATAAAATGAGCCATTATGATGTATATTTATTATCTAGTATGTTTATTGGTTTTGAACGTAAAATATAAAAAAAATTAATACTAGCATGCACCATATAAGTTCTATTAATGATTTAACAAATGCACCATATAAAGTTTGATAATCAACAAAAATTTAGTTTTTCCATTTTAGGTAAGACGTTGAGGGTTCAAATCTAGGCTATATGCATTGGGTCTGAGAGCAATTTGTGTGCCAATAGGCTTGGAATTCATAAGAGGAAGTGAGATTTACAGTTTGTTTGTTTGTTTATATTTTTAAATTCATTACTATTTTTATAATTTAAAAATAAATTATTAACAATTTATTATCATTTTTATTAATATTTCAACTCATTTTTATTTCGAAATATGTTTTTCAATAGCTTATATATTTTTCTCAATAACTTACATATTTTTTCTCTTTTTTATTATTAATATCTCACTCTACCTACAATCTATTAAACTCTATATGATCATTATTTTTCCAACATATTATTTCAACTCATTTTTTCTCACTAATTTTTTAAATTTTAAAAATATTGACAATAAAAACATAACCAAACATGTTGTTAGCGTCTTGTGCGATTGTGTTCTGCCTACAAAGTCTTGAAGTTGGTGTTTCCAGTGTTACTTTTAATGGGGACATCATATTTGGGCCGACATTTTGGGCTTTGGTGGTTTCGGCGTCATCTTTAATTTGGACATCAATTAGGCTTTGCCTCAAAAGTTCATAAACTTAGGGTTATCAATGATCGGATTTGGATCAAATTAGGATAATTTGAATCCGATAACATATATATAACCGAATTTGAATTCGAATCCTATAGGATCTATGCATGCCAATTCCATGTTCGAATCCGATAAAAATCCAAAACCAGATAAGAAAGTCCGATCCGATAAGAAAGTCAAAAAAATTTTGCGTTCTTTAAAATTTTATATTATTAGAAAGAACCGTCTTATAAGACATGTTGTATGAGATTTCAAGATTACCTTTTAATCCAAATATAATATTTACAAAGTTAAGAGAACTCAAATTTAGATTTTTTTTCATAACTTTTTATCATATCATTGCAAAAGCTAAAGATTTAAGGCATAATCCATGGGGGTTATATCAAATTGATCATTCGGTAATGTATATTTTACAGTGCATAAGCCATTATAAATTGTGTATTTAGGTTATAATATGAAACATATGTATATATATATATAATTACTTTATTAAATTAATTGCTTCAAAGAAATAAAAAAAATTAGAGCATTATCAATTATAATATCATATATATTGCATTCCAGTCAAAAGTTTTCATTAATATAATTTATACTACATAATTATCAATTTAATAATATATTTAATAAAATTCGGATTTGGATCTTTATCGGATCGGATTGTATAATTCCATATCCGAACCACTTATTTTGGATTATGGATATTTATAATCGGATCTGATCTATCGGACATTTTAATCGGATAAAAATTCTAAAATTCGGATCGGATTCGGATTAAAATCCTATCCATTGACAGCCTTACATAAACTTAGTAAATGGTCCCTAAAAGTTTTTTGTGATCGTTGGTATTTATAGTTATTTAATTATTTTACCTAGTCATGTAAGTATAATTACCTGCATCCATGGGTCATTTTTAGGAGAGATTCACAAAGCATGAGGCATCATGACCTCTCAAGGCTTAAAAACTATTTTGGTGTATTATTTAGGAGGGCATTTGGTTAATTTTTTTTTTTTTTATTTTTATAAAAGTTACATTTTATAAGATGTCATATTTTATTTTAAAAAATAAAATTTTCAAATATTTTAATAAATTAAGATAAAACTTATAAGATATTAGCAATATCAATTTTGTGTTTAATATAATGTAGTTAAAGAAACTTACTGAAATATCTAAACATAAGTTGAAAACTCCTTTGATACATTTTATTTTGGAAGTTTTTCAAAATTTACCTTTTAACCATTTTATTAAGTCCTCTAGAACACTTTTTTAAACTCACCTTTTAACCATATACTAGTTGCTAATATTCTTCACAGTGTAACCATAATTCTATTGTAATTATGTTAACCTTTTTCATGTCCCAGAAGTTAACTTTGCAATCCACAAAGTAGAGTATTTTGGTTGTAATAATTCACATAACCTAATATATTTTACTAATTGTCATACAACATTAACAAATATAAAAGTTGGTAGCAGCCAAGTGGCATTTTCTACTCAATATGCGTCAATAGTTTATAAATTTGTTGAAATTTTGATTATAATTTTTAATTTCATTTTAGTGGGTGGAATTTGATGAAGCCCGATCATGTAAGAGAGAATACCAAGGCTTCGTTCATCGTGGCATGTCTCTCTCCATGCAATGAGTTTGCTTTAATTTATATTTTTCTTTTTCTTAAAAAATTTCCATACTTTATAGGATATATATTTTTTCTTGGATATAAGTGATATTGTAATTGGGTGTTAGCCTGCTGAAACCTTTTGGTTCTTTTGCATGTGCGAAACAATGATTTGGGAAATTATGTTAGTTGTTCTAGTAATTTCAATTCCTACTTTGGACAAATGAGATTATTTCTATTATATTAAATTGAAGATGTTTTTTTCTTTTTTAATATTCAAACTTTAAAAAAAAATTGTTATATTGATTACTTTTATGTATTCATATTATTAGAATTATATATTATAAGTAGTTATTAAAAATAATAACATAATATACATAGACCCCCTTCTCCATAAGATGAAAATCCACTTGCCAAACTTGGTTATTTCTAAAACTGGAAAAAAAACAAAAAACAAACCGACATTATTGCTAGAAACAATGCAACCCTTTTCCACTATATTCCAATTTTGTGCCCTTTTTCTCATGTGATAGTGAAAGTATGTACTCTTGCAATTTAATTTATTGGGCACCCCTATTTTTCTGATGTGATCCGCCAGATGATTTCGAGCACATTCCAAACCCTCTGATCCATAAGATTACCAGCATTGGACCACTCCTATTGCACCATCACTACGAACATCGAGAAGAGAACCCAAACATATATACATGATACATTTGGTTTTTGTTGCCCCCATATATTGAGGGAATTTATTTGATGGCGGGGCCAACAGGAAATGGCTTCATTGTTGTTGTTGTGTACTTGAAGGCAATTTGATTTTTTTGGGGGTTTCATCATGTAATTAAAAGTTGTAGCCATATTTGAGATGAAACTACTAAGTGAACATCATTTGTTCCCCAAATTTTAGATAAGTACAATATATCTTATATTAAATGTTGATTAGATGTGAGATCAAGTGAAATAGTTTAGTCAGAAAATATCTCAACAAGTTTGATTAAGAATGTGTGCTTGAAAGATCTTACAAGAATTGAGCAAGTTCTTATCAACAAATCAATAAATTAACATGAAAGTTGATAAAATATATATATATATATATATATATATATATTTCTTGAAAGATTTCTACAAGAATTGAACAAATTCTTGTTTTCATATTAATTAGCTAGTTGATAAAGAATGCGTTCTTGAGATCCTTAAAAGAGCTAATTACAAGTTTTTGTTTGCAAGTAAATAAATGAACACTAAAGTTTACTAAGAACATGTTGAATTTTTTTTACAAGAAATGGGCAAATTATTGTTTGTAGATATTGTGTTGTGTCGCTTATGCTATTGGATGTTCCAAAGAAGTTGGAATTGAAGAACAATTATTTTGAGGTAGGCTTACTATTTAAATATTTTCAACAGTTATTCGCTCCGTACTTTGCTACCTAACATTTATTGTGGGTATGATAATTGGAACATTAGAATTGCATTCTTCTCAATTATCTCGTATTAGGAAAATATCCTCTCAATGCTCTAACGCCCATATCAAATATGGGTCAAACTGTCTCAAAACGTTCAAACTCAATTCACGTACTCTTTTAATAGGTGCATAATAGTTTCGCTTCATCTACTCTTATGAACCATTATTGAGAGAGAGAAAGAGAGAAAAGATATGAAAATGAAATTTCTAGACAAGGTCTTTATCAATTAATTGATGAAAATGGGCTATACAGTATAGGGACATTGCACTTTTGCAGAAGCATAGATGAACTTAAAAGAAAAGCCAAATAGTAGCTTCTACCACCATCCCTTCAAGTTCAGTTATTATATGTCGCTGAAATTTGCACACTATATAACTCCAAGTTGCCCACATGCCATACTTCGCTGCAAGAGAACCAAATGACACAGAAATCCAATTAAATAAGATTCTTCTAGTTCTTAGCCGGATCATTCTTGGGACACCAAAAGAGTAGCCCCCCCCCCCCCCCCCCCCCACATATATATATATATACCCCTCCATGTGGGGGTCCACATAATGTGAATTCCTCTATGGAAAACGACGTGATCTTTTGAGAATGCTTAATCAAAAAATTTATATCGTTTCAATAAATACTTATTTTTCATATTTTTCTATTATTGGAATTCAACACATTAGATTCAAAATAGATATTTTCTAAATTTATTTTTTCATAATTCAACGGTAATTACTGAATTGATAGTCTTACGTTATATGTGATTATACTTATTCAAAATCTCAAAACAGCCTCAAGATCCGCGTCTTTCTTAAATGGGCCAACTCGACCACCCGACCTGGGTCCGTAACCCGGGATGATCCGGGCCATCCAAGGCGGCCACCTATACGCTTAGGAAGATGGACACGTGAATTCAATAGTATCCTGCCAACTGAATCTTTAACTATAAATACCCCCTCATTTATTGTAATTGGGGACTTTTAATGAGATCAGACACCCGCCCATATATCATATCCTCCTACCTAACGACCTACGCACCTCTACCTGGACAAGCCTTATAATCCAGAAAATGCTCACCCGAGCTCCCATCTTTGGTCAACCTCTCGACCATCGACAAATATAGTGTTTGTCATTTATTGCGACATCAGTAGGCACCGTCAATGTGAAATTGGATTTGAGTGTTTTGTACCCCGTGTGAGTAAGGGCACATGGCAGCGACACCTAGCAAGAACATGGAGACACCAGAAATTCGAACCAGTTTACCTTCGCTGCAAAAAACACCTCTGACAGTTCAGCCTAAATCGGTGACAGGGATTACTCGATTGGAGTTGCAAGCTTTGATCGAAACAGTAACTAATTGAGTTGTGGAAGGGAGGTTGACGGGCACAACAACAGCTTTCATTCCCGAGGCAGTTATTCTGGGAAGAGCATTTGGACCAAGATAGGAGAACGGAGGTGGTGGTAAGCGAAGGGGATTCGAAAGAGGACGAAAGTCACCAGAAGAGGTTGGATGAAGAAGCTACAAGCACACATGTGAGCAAAGGTAGGAGGATAGAAAGGAAACATACAAAAGGCAAAGCTTCTACGGAGGTACAAGAGATCAGTGATCAAATAGAATAGTTAAGCAAAATGCTAGACAAGATCAAGAAAAAAGAACAGCAAGGATCCACTTTGCAAAAGAGAGGCTCTCCCTTCGGTGCAGAGATCTTGATGGAAACAGTACCAGTGGGAATTAAGATACCCGAACTTTCGAGATATGAGGGAAATTCTGACCCTCAGGAGCACTTGACAGCGTTCAAGCATGTGATGAAGCTATACGGACTATCAGATGCCATCAACTGTAAGGTGTTTATCACTACCTTATACAGGAGAGCACAAGAATGGTTCACTTCTTTGGTGCCAAGAACTATAGTGATGTACGACCAGCTATGCAAGAAGTTCTTGTACCACTTCGCCAGTAAAAAGAAATCCAAAAGGCCAGTGACATATCTGTTTACCATCAGATAGAGAGAAGATAAGACCCTGCATGCATTCATGAGCCGCTTAATAATGAGGTCTTGGAGGTTCCCGACCTCAAGGCGGACATGATGGTCAGCATTCTAATTCACGATCTTAAGAAGGGGCTATTAGTGCCGGCATTGGCTCGAGAGCCGCCTCCTGATGTGGAGACCTTGATGGAAGTGGCCGAGAGGTATGTTCATGAGGAGGAGATGAATGCGATGAAGGATGAGGAATGGTCTAAAGTTGTTGCAGGAACAAGGCCGCAGAAGATTGAGGAGATGAGTAAACCTCGATCTGAAAAAGACCGCCGAAGGTCCCCACCTCGACCAAGGTTCGACCATTATACGCCCTTGAGAACCACTAGGACTGAAGCCATGTTCGCCGTCGCCTCGTCAGACATCATAAGGTGGCCAGCTAAGCAGCAGGACACGCCCAGTAAGTGGAACTCAAAGCAGTATTGTGCTTTCCATCAGGACAAAGGGCATGATACGGAGAATTGTCGTCACTTGAGGGATGAGATAGAAAGGTTGATAAGACAGAGTTACCTGAAGGAGTTCATGCAGCACTCACGTGGGGATTCCCTAGGATGGCAGCAAGATAGAGACCAACCCCGCAGTAGGTTGCGCAGTCCTTACAGGAGGTATAAACGCAGGAAATATCAAGATGTGGATAAGGCTCATGACCCAGGCCATGATGATAACATTCCAAAGAAAGGAGTGATAAACATGATAGTTGGAGGGCCTACTGGAGGGGACACTCGTAATGCTAGAAAGAGGTATGCTCGTGTAGATCAGAGAAGTCCCTAGGTTTGCATGGTGGAAAATGACACGAAGCCCATAACCTTCGATCATAGTAATTTGGAGGGGGTTGTACTACCACACGATGATCCCATGGTGATAACTGTAGACATCACAAATTTCTC
The DNA here is from genome assembly GCA_018894105.1 of Jacaranda mimosifolia. Taxonomy (NCBI): domain Eukaryota; kingdom Viridiplantae; phylum Streptophyta; class Magnoliopsida; order Lamiales; family Bignoniaceae; genus Jacaranda; species Jacaranda mimosifolia. The sequence continues at coordinate 27,803,323 of CM032122.1, forward strand.
CGTGCAAAAGGTGTTGGTAGGTAATGGTAGTTATGTTGATATTATATTCATGAGAACTTTGAAGAAAATGGACTTAGATGTCACGGCCATTAGACCAATTAGCACCCTGCTAGTAGGTTTTGGAAGATCGGAGGTCATGCCCCTCGGAACCGTCGATCTCCCTACCTACTTAGGGGCAGAGCCAAGAAGGAAAACAATTATGCTGAAGTACATTGTGGTAGATTGCCTTTTTGCTTACAATGTGGTGTTGGGGAGACCAGGCCTCAATCATTTTTGAGTTATCGTGTCAACATATCACCTAAAAATAAAGTTTCCAACTAGGGCAGGCATTGGGGAGGTACGATGTGATCAGAAAGCAGCGCGGGTATGTTACAATATTTCATTGACGAAACCTAAGCTGGAGTAAAAGGATGGGAAAAACATAAGAATTGAAATAGGTTAGCAGTTGGAGCTACCTATGAGTGTGGAGCAAGAAGACAGTAAGAAAAGAAGGATGGAGCCTTTCAATCACAGACAGGTAGAGCTCCGACCTGAAGACCCAAGTAAAACCACGAGGATAGGTACGTAAATGAATTCCCAATCTGAAATTTTGATGATAGAATTTCTCAAAGAAAATGTGGACATTTTCACATGGGGGCCAGCAGATTTCAAGGGCATAGACCCAGAGGTCATTATCCATAACCTTAAAATGGATCCCGATGCCCGACCTGTCTAACAAAAGAAGCGTAGTTTTGGGGCAGAGAGAAACAGGGTAATAGAGGAAGAGGTCAGAAAGTTGTTAGAGGCAGGCTTTATCTAGTGGTCCCCAAGACGAGTGGAAGATAGAGGATGTGCATGGATTACACGGATCTGAAAAAGGCATGTCCTAAAGATTCCTACCCTTTACCTAGAATAGATGCGTTGGTAGACTCTACGGCAAGATGTGCCATGTTGAGCATGATGGATGCGTACCAAGGCTACCACCAAATATGTATGGCTCCGGAAGATATGGATAAAACAACCTTTGTGGTCGAGAATGGAGTATACTGCTATCGGGTTATGCTATTCGGATTGAAAAATATAGGGGCAACGTACTAGCGGCTGGTAAATAAAATGTTCAAAGATCAGATAGGTCGCACTATGGAGGTCTATGTAGATGATATGCTGGTTAAAAGTGCACGAGAGAAAGAACATATAGAGCATTTGAAATAGGCTTTTGGCATCATGCGCCGATATGGTTTAAAGCTGAACCCTGCTAAATGCACCTTTGGAGTCAGAGGTGGGAAGTTTCTGGGATACATGGTCACTACGAGAGGGGTAGAGGCCAATCCAGAAAAGATATAAGCTATCTTGAAAATGCCATCACCCAAAAGTGCTAGAGAGGTACAACAGCTAATAGGTCGGATAGTGGCACTGGGAAGGTTCATAGCGTGTTTGGTAGAAAAAGGTTTACCATTCTTCAAAACTTTGAGGAACCTCAGGGAGTTTACATGGACAGAGGAATGTGAGAGGGTGTTTCAAGATTTGAAAAAGTATCTCAACTCTCTACCCCTCTTAGAGAAACCACTTGCAGGTGAACCACTGTATTTGTACATGTCTATATCGGATGAGGTCGTTAGCTTAGTATTGTCGAAAGCTGTGGGAAATAGCATGAGCCGATGTACTACATCAGCAGAGTGTTGCAGGGGGCAGAGAAAAGGTACAATGAGATCGAGAGGTTTGCATTGACATTGGTCACAATTGCTAAGAAGTTAAGACCTTATTTCCAAGCCCATCACATAGTGGTTCTGACGAACCAACCCTTAAGAGAGATATTGCACAAATTAGACCTGTCTGGGAGTTTAGTCAAGTGGGCTGTGGAACTAAGTGAGTTTTTGATAGAATTTCATAATAGAATAGCTATAAAGGCGCAAGTATTGGCTGACTTCTTGATAGAGATGGGGGCAGAGAATGTTGAACAACCTCTAGAGGTGAATGTTTTGGAGATAAGTCGATGGATGGTGTACATTGATGGCTCATCGATGTCTCGACGAGGCGGTTCAGGAATTTGATTTCGAAGCCCATCGGGTGATGAGCTAGATTTTGCCTTGAAGTTGCATTTTCGAGTGATGAACAATGAAGCAGAATATGAGGTTGTTGTAGCTGCACTAAGGATGGCAAAGGAGATGCAGATCAAGGACCTTATCATATATGCAGAATCTCAACTTATAGCAAACCAGTTTGATGGGACGTACGAGGTAAAAGAAGAAACCATGAAGAAGTATCTAGAAAACGTAAGGAGTTTGGCAAGACAGATGGAAAGAGTGTAAATGGTACAGATATCGAGGGTCAAAAATGAAAGAGCCAATTCTTTGTCCAAGTTTGCCAATATGATCAATGGGTTAAGAACCAAGAAGGTGATGATAATTACGACAGAGGAGCCTGCTATTTGAGACCAAAAGACCTCTGGGATAGAAGTCATGGTCGTAGAGCTAAGTACGTTGGAATGCGATAGGTGGAAGAAGGAGATCATATCTTACTTGAAAGACGGAACTCTACCAACAGATATGGTAGTAGCAAGAAGAATTCAAATGCAGGCATCGAGGTTCACGGTATGGAAGGATGAACTGTATAAGAAGTCATATGGCGGACCGTTTTTGAGATGTTTAGATGCAGACCAAACGGAGTATGTCTTAAGAGAAATATACGAGGGAAGCTGTGGTAACCACTCGAGAGGTCAAGCTTTGGCCCAAAAGGTCGCTAGGCAGGGATATTTTTAGCCAACACTGGTTAGGGATGCTATTGAGTTCGTCAAAAGGTGCAAAGAATGTCAGCTATATGCCAATTTGATTCACAAACCTAGTGCAGAATTGAAGTCGATGATGGTCACTTGCCCGTTCGATATATAGGGGATAGACATCGTTAGGTCTTTTCCTCATGCTAGAGGTCAAAAAAGATTTTCTATCGTCGCGATTGAGTATTTTAGTAAGTGGGTTGAGGCAGAAGCCGTGGTCAAGATATCGAAAACGGAGGTCAAGAACTTCTTATGGAGAAATATCGTGTGTCATTTTGGGATACCCAGGATCCTCATTTCGGATAACGGTGCACAGTTTTAGGGTTAAAAGATTTTAGATTGGTGTAAGAAGATGAAAATACGTCAGAACTTCACATCTGTAGGCTACCCCTAGGCTAATGGTCAAACAGAGAAAACGAACAAAACCCTCTTGGACAACTTAAAAAAGAGGTTAGATGGTGCGAAAGGTGCATGGGTAGACGAGCTACTAGAGGTGTTATGGGCATATAGGACAACCCCTAGGGTTCCGACAGGTAAGACACCGTTCAGTGGTCTATAGGTCAGAAGCAGTTATCCCTGCAGAGATTGGGATGGAAACCCTTAGGGTTCAGGAATTCGACCCTGATAACAATGTTGATGACATAGTTTTCGACCTGGATGTTATTTAGAAAGCCAGAGATGTGTCGGTAAGAAGGATGATGTTGCAGAAAAGGCAGATGGTAAGAGCTTATAACAAGAAGGTAAATGTGAGAAGCATGGAGGTAGGGGACTTTGTCCTGAAGAAGGTCGAAGTATCCCGACATGTAGGCAAGCTAGACCCAAATTGGGAAGGACCCTCAAGGTCGTAAAGGTAACGAAGAATGAAGTATACATGTTGCAATCACTTGATGGGTCCACAGCCATGGGGAATACAGAATCTAAAGAAATTCTATGTATAAGCATGTTATGCTACTCTTTGTTTTGAAAATCGTTGTTTTGGCTTGTATGTCTTAAAATTGTAAGACTATTATACACATACACACACACACACATATATATATGTCACCGCTACTACTTTCCAACTATTGTAATAGGTTGCAAGATATCCCAAGATGACCTGTAAAAAATCGAAAAGACTCGAGATTGAGTTAAAAGATTAGACCTGAAAAAGGTCAAGAGGGCTAAAGCCACCTCAAAGATAGTAAATCAACACGAGACCTGAAAAAGATCGAGAAGTTTAAAGCTACCTCAAAGATTACTCAACACGAGACCTGAAAAAGGTCGAGAGGTCTAAAGCTACCTCAAAGATAGTAAATCAACACATGACCTAAAAAAGGTCGAGAGGTCTGGCGTTGTTTCAAAGATCAATAATGAGATCAAAATATTTCGAGGCTTGACCTGAAAAAGGTCTGACAATCCAAACCTGCGAAAGGTCCAATGGTCTAATGCAGCGACTAAACCAACAATAGGTCGCGGAACCCTAAACCTAATTGGAAAATGGAAAAACCTTGACTCGTGATATAAAAGCCAGTAACATCGCTACGCATCGGAAGATTTAATGTTTCAACATTTATTTCCACTTATGAACTTACGAAAACAAACAGTACAGTGCAATAAGAGAAAAAACGAAGAGGGTTGCGAACAAAAGAAGAGCATCTAATCAAAAATGATATATATTCATTTAATGTTTCATCTTAATGCTTGGTCGAATCACAACCCATTTACAGGACAAGCATATTCAAAGGAAGGTCGCAACATATATTAAAAAGATAAAAATATGAAGCAAATTGACTGATCGTACAGCTATTCTATCAAAAACTAGATCGATTTTCTAAACATTAAATGAGCACAAAAGGAGAGGCGCTCGATGTTGCCCTCATGGTGCAGGGGGTGTGCCAAACGGGCCAGCCTTCGACGCTGCAGGGGCCTCCACAGCTTTCGACGTTGTAGGGGCCCCCCGTCAGGATTCGCCAACTCCTGAAAGATGTACCCAAACTCCTCTTTAGAAAGGTCAGGCAAAGGGACATCTAGGTAGTCCTTGAGGTCTTCAATTTTGCTGGGGTCGAGGAGGTCGACGTCGAAGCCATCTTTCAACCCGCTTAATTTCTCGAGCTGAAACTGACACTTGTAGAAGTTGTCAAGCCCCTCGGTACTTGCTTTCTAAGCCACCGCCAAGGTGAAGACTTGTGATTGCATGAAATCCCCCACCCCGGCATATCGGGCATCGTGGAGTTGCTTTTTGAAGGAAGCCGATGTCAGATATTCCTCGAGTCATTTCTTTCGACCGGTCTCGAACTCCACTTTCTTCACGGCCTCCAATTGAGAAGATAATTCTTTGAGGTCATTCTGGGAGGACAATAGATCTTCATTTGTTCTACCTCTTTCTTCCAAAGCTCTACCTGATGATTCCTCTCGACATCAACGGAATCGTGAGCCACGATCTCTTCCTTTAGATTTTTTATTTCGTCCTGCTAATCACTAAGTTGTGCATCTGCAACTACCCAGTGGTAGCAGAAGAAAGTACATTGAAGAGCTACCTGACGAGCGAAAGCGGCAACCTGGAAAAAAAAAATTAATTAAGAGATTGGTTGAAACCAAAACAAGTAAAGGAGAGGTCGAACTATGAAAAACCTACCTGCATGAAGTTGTGGGCGAAGTACTCCTCGACCAGGCAAAAAGGTGCGGACATTAGCAAAGCTTGATCCTGGTCACGCAGCATGTTGTTGTAGAGGTCGTAGGATTCACCTCTACCTCATTGCCCAAAATGGAAGTAATGTTGGCAGAAGGTCAAGGCACAGAGGCATTTTGGTGAGCAGCGAGGCACAAGACCTCCAACCTCTAAGCCTACTGACGTGCCCTTTCTAAGGCCTCATTCCCAGTTGAGGAGGCGGAGTGGTCATCGATGAAGGAGCATGCGAACTGGCAGACATTCTGGTGCCACGTCGACGTTTGTTGCGAATGATCAGGCCTGCGGATTATGTGGAATGGCTTTCCAAGGATTGTTTTGCCCCTACATTTTTCTTCCCTTTGTCCGTTGAGAGACATTCAATATGCCCACCCGTCGGTAAGCCCACATTGGCCAACTCCTCAGAGGTCGAAGGTATGGTCTGAAAAGGAGTCGGATTCAGAGAGACTAAGCCTATAGCATGCTAGGGGGTTGCACCCGTCGAGGCCAAGATCATGTCATCAGAGGGGTCGACAGGTTCAAAACCCTCATCAGGGGCAGCAGCAGAAGCCTCCTTGTCCTTCTTACGCTTCTTGGCCACCGCGATCTCGGCCTTCTTATGTTTCATTAAGTTGGCTGTCATCGTTTTGAGAGCCATCATCTCTGCAAAAGAAAAACAAGTAAGAATAAGGTTGGGAGGTGAGCATAATAAAAGGGAAAACAGCCATAATTACCAAGTGTCTTCCTAGGTCGAAGCCTAGCAGGAGAAAGGTCGACAAGTTTGAGGGTCTTCTCGCTAAACAAAAGTTGGAAGTCGAACCAGTGAGCAGTTAAGAGATCGTTGACAAAACCTTCATCCTAAGAAGGTTCTTTGTCGAATGAAAAGGTTGGTTTGTCATCTCGCCACTCACAAGGGACGTTCCAAGGGTTGTGCGGGGGAGCCTCGATATAGACCCATTTATTACGCCAAGAACCGGCAGAGCTCGGGAGGTTAGTCAGAAACTTAAAACTCTAACAGGCCGTTACGTAGTAAAAGCCTCGATCTCCCAAGCGAGTTGAGGGGTAGACATGGAAAAGATACCAAAATTTGGTAAAAGAGGGCTCGACATTAAAATACTGCATGATGATAATAAAACCTATAATATTGCGAATGAATTGGGCATTAATTGGGTCGAGTAGACACCTAAAGTTCTAACGATATTAGCCAATGTTCAGAGATCGGGAACCTCAATCCAGCTTCTAGAACGGGCGGATGGAAAGCTAAACAGTTTGGAGGAAGTTGGTACATTTTTTGCCCGACCTGAGGCATTATTATTTTGTAACTCTCTAGTATAAAGAATTTATTACGAAGAGTAGAGAAAACTTCGGGACTTATTTTGCTAGGGGCATTAAGGGGGTCGCTCTCATCGTTAGGATCGATGAAGAAGTCGTGGGGTAACCCCGCCTCACGACCACTTTGGTCAGAGCTCAAAGAAGATGAGGAAGAATATAAGGAGCTACAGCTATTACTACCTCTACGCCTTGGAGGAAAAGGAGAAGGTGAAAAGGGAGGTTGAGAGCCTTCAGCCATGAGACAGGTCGAGTAACAAATAAAATAATCGCAAAATAAACAATTGATACAAAGCAAAAATTGAAAGGTCGGGAATCGGCACCTACTTGCTAATTAACTGTCGCCGACTGAGAGTAAGGCAAGTCTACTGGTATGAAGGTTGAGTAACCGATGCCTATTAAGACTACAATAGATCGAAAATGATTAGAAGCTCTTTTTGGAAGGAAGGTCGAGGTTTTCGATCTAATAGGGCGATGTGTAGGTTACGGAATGAAGGAATGAAGCAGGATTGGGGTTATCTATATATAAGGTGTATATCCTTGGAATGCATGAAAAGATCTAACGACTAGCAAAGAGAGACTCTTGAGGTCAATGGCATAGATCAACTTCCTCATTTATGGACACTTCTATCATAAATGAGAAAGTTGGGGGGGAGAAATGATAAGGGAGAATTATTAAAAGACCCAAATGCCCCTATACTTATTCAAAATCTCAAAATAACCTCAAGATCTGCGTCTTTCTTAAATGGGCCAACCCGACCCGGGTCCGTAATCCGAGATGATCCTGGCTATCTAAGGCCACTATCTATACACTCAGAAAGATGGACATGTGGATTCAATAGTATCCTACCAACTGAACCGTTAACTATAAATACCCCATCATTTATTGCAATCGAAGACTTTTAATGAGATTAGACACCCATCCATACATCATATCCTCCTATCTAACGACCTACGCACCTCTACCTGGACAAGCCTTATAGCCCAGAAAACGCTCACCCGAGCACCCATCTTTGGTCGATCTCTCGACCATCGACAAATGTACTGTTTGTCATTTATTGCGACATCAATATGCATAAAAAAATTCCCTTCAATTAATTGTGCACACACACATTGAGGTTATGTTTGGTTATGTTTTTTGTTGATTTTATTATGTGTTTTAGGAGAATGAATTATTAGAGAATGTAAAAGTTATTTTTTGGTATGTTTGTTTATATTTTGGGAGAGATATTTTTTACTATAGTAGTCAAATATTTGCTTTTTTGTTGGGTTTTTGGGATGAAAATGGAATTGAACGATTATTTTAATGTTAGAATTATAATAATAAAATATATATATATATATGATGTATATATATAATATACATGTATGTATATTTGGAGAATGTGCATTTTAAAGAAAAAATGGAGATATATTTGGTTATATTTTTCCAAAATAATATTATTTTGGGGAAACATAACCAAACAAAGCCTGAGTATTTTTCAATCCGCAATGATTTGGATTTTAGAAATACTTGATTTGCGGCATATACATATTCCCTTATAATCTACTGATCTTTAATAACTGGAAGTTTTTGGTCTAATTCATCAAGAAAATTCCCCCAAACCAATACACATGAAAATACAAAGGATGATGTGTATGTCACCTCAAGATTGATTTCTCAATTATATTAGGTGTGATCATTAAGTGAAAAGGGGTAAATGAAAATTAATGAAATGGGATCGAAGTCTTCATCACCAATATGGAAAATTTGGTGAGTACAGTGTAGTAGAAAGGAGGATTGGCAAGTTGGTACTTAGTTGAACCATATAGTTCCTCTGCCTGCCAACCGCGTTTTGTTTTTGGGCCCATTTCTCTTGGCAAGTTGGCTAGCTCATAACTATTAATAACTACTAAAAGAAAGATTTGCAAATCCTTTGAGAGGGATAATCATGTGAGGACATTAAAATATTTAAAATTTACTATATTTTACTATGAATTTTTTTTATAATTGCGTTTGATTAGTTTTTATATTTATTTTTAACGATTATATCAGAAAATCGACTGTTTTTCACTACTCATGTGCTTTTATCCAAAAATCTTAGATAAACATGACATGTTGTGCTTAACCTAGAATTTTACTTTACTCATTACTTCTTCCAAAATCAATTGTTAAAGGATAGATTAGTTTTAATGAATTAAGTTTCATACTATTTAACAATAACTAATTGTTCTTATAGATATATGACTAACTTATATCAATTTAATTTAAAATATACACTTTTAACATGACAATTTATGTTTATGCATACCAAATATTTGTTAATATTTGAATTTCAAACTCACTTATAAGTGTAAGAAATTTATTGGAACTTGAATCCTTTTGTCATTTGGCCTTATAGTACTATTGAGTCGGTGGTTACTTTAGGGAGAAATCGGGTGCAGACTTATCATCATGCTCATTGCATGAAATTACCAAAACACCCCTCTACGATTTCTTTTCTTCAGCAGTGGGGAGAATTTTCACTTTGAAGAGAAGAAAAGTAGTGATTTTCAACTAACATAAGAAAAGTTAATGAAGTGCTCTGATTTCAGGGGCAAATTACAAAGTCAAGTTACTTTCACCCTATGAATGAATGGTAGCAATCAGGACAACCAATGCCAATTTATCAGAAAAAGAAAAAAGAAAATAAAACGCAGCCAATGCAATTCGAGAGATATCTTTTTAATATGTACTTTTTGTTAGATAGGTTCATTATTGTCACTTAAAAAAATTAGTAATGACAGAATAAAATTATTATCACTTATCATTATAGATATTATTTTCAAACCGTCACTTTTTTTTTATCACAAATACTATATTTCTTTTGTAGTGTGTTTGGTCCATCAACCATCTATGCTGGTCCATTTTCCCAAATTATATTAAGAAGGCAAAGTGAGTTATTGGTCAATATATATTCTATAACAAATATATATATTTTCTCAATTTCATGTTAATTACAATTATTACACTTTAATTTTATTTTCATTTATCTAAAAGTACTTTATATTTTATTCACATCCAAATAACTTCATGTAAAAAAATACCACAACTATAATTATTATACTTTTATTTCACATCCAAATACACTCTCAACAAATACCATTCTCATTTACCTTCAATTATTTTTCTCTCAAAATCTATATCTCAAAAATATTATGCCAAGCAATTGCTCTCAAAGAGGTTTCAATAAATTATAGTTCTAATTAATCTACTCCCCTAAAATTATAATTCTTGAATCTTGACTCAGTGGTAAATTAGAATTTAAAAATTATTATCTAAGGCTAATAAAAGCATGAAAATTAAAATAATAATATGAATATGATTTAAATATAATGTTTAATTGAAATGGATGCAAAGGTCACGTGGGAGAGGTATAGATACATGAGACTACATCATGCCATTACTTTTAAAATATTTACCATAAGGTCTATCCCTACGTTAACACATTTAGAAGGATATTATTACATGATTATAGAAAAATATCATTAACTACACTATCAATTATAACTCCGCAACATAGTATGCTAGTCCACGCTTCATTGGATAGAGCAGATAGAGAAGAGTCATTTTATAGGCCAAGTTATTGTGCCATACTTCTAAGCCCTAGATAAAAAGTGCAGTAGCTTTGTCACCCTATCAAGCATAAATTTTTCTAAACCAATTAGGTAAAGAATATAATGCATGCAATTATAATTGCAAAAAGTTGATCTTGTAATTTTATAACTTTTAAGTTAATTTTGTACTTTTGCATGCTGGAGATCATAATCATGAAAAGTGTTGATGGAGTTATTGAGTAACTTATTTGAAAAAAGAAAAATGATAAATAAAAAAAATTAACCATAGTAGAGTACATACCTCTCAAGGCATGAGATTATTGAGAATCACCCTACGCAAAAAACAATAACATGAGAAAAATCAATTTAAGTGAAGAATTAAACAAAATTAACCACAACAAAAGACTAAAACTCAACTTGTTCTACACTCCTAATTTTTAATTTTCACACACCAAAACTCAGTTTATTCAACCACCATCATGAACAGGTTATATGTTAGAAACAAATTAAAATTGAGAAAGCAAATCAATGTTCCTATAGTGTAGAGACATTAATGGTATAATTTGTATGCAAAAATGAGGTAGGAATGGAATGATCATCCTCAAGTCCAATCTCAAACTCATGATTGGTATAATTTAGATATGGGAATTCCATTCCCAAAAGGATGGGTTTATTCATTCCCTCTCCCCCCATGGGTTTAGCTATTCCCAATCCATTGGGAATGAACCTGATATGGGATGGCCCAAACCAGCAAAGCCCAGGCCCAGTGGGAAATGGCTGCCCAATTGTCTCATCAACTTTCACTCGACCAGATCTGCACAGGCCCAGTTAGGCTCCCTCAGCCCCGGTACTCCTCGACCTCAGTCGACCTTGTCGAGGTCGAGTCCTAGGTCGAGACCAATATAGTACTCTATCACCGCATTAAATGCACTGGTAGGCGCCACGCCTCCGCATTAATGGCGCATGCCATCCCCCTCACCGTTTGACACAGCAAGCGCCGCTACAGTGTACTATCTTGTCCTTGAATCTTGGAAGGGCAGCTGGCCGGAAATATTCAAATGGGGGAAATGACCAATTACCCCTGGCCCAAGGTTAGGGGCTCCTGGGGGTACCCGAGGGCTTCCCGGACATTTCCTAGACGGAGGAAGGATATATATACCCTCAACCCAGCCTTCTAAAGGTACGCAGTCATATACTCCTAAAAAACCCATACTCCTCTGATCGGTTCTTGAGGTCGAATTCTACTGACTTGATCGTCAGAGAGCCTAAGCCGAGGGCCTCTCGACTAGCCTAATTTTTATTGTGATTGCAGGATTCTTTCCCTAACCCAGCAGGAACTTAAGCCATCCAGGCCAAGTTCTACCCTTATTCAAACTCGGATTCCTATCCGAATGATTGAACCCTCATCATTTGGCGTCGTCTATGGGAAACCCTGAATCTTGTATCGAAAATGGTAAACACTAGGCGAGCCCCATCGGGGAGAGAAGAAAATCGGAGGTCCAGCTTCCTTCCCCTTGGACAGAACCCAGAGACGAATGTACAAAGACCCAGCGCTCAACCTAAGCCTATGGTCACACTCACAATGCCACAGTTAATGCAGCTCATTAGTGAACAAATCTCCACACAGATTTTAGCCCAACTATCCACTGCATTAAACAGACATGCTGTGCAGGCAGTGCAGCCGAAGCCTGCAGTCAGCGCCACGCCATAGCCTGCGGCCAAAAGAGTTGTCCCAGCGACAAGAGTCACTAAGGCATAAGTCCAGAAGAGAACTAAGCCCGGGGCGTTTCCCTAGGGAAGCAACCCATCCCCCCACTGAGAGAGGAGGTGGCAGACTCCGTAGACCATGACATTCGGCCCTTTCGAGCCCCGCAGCGCAATAGGGCCGAACGTTCCAGGCTCAGGCCCAGCAGGCATGCGTCCCAGGCATATCAGCAAGAGTGGGATGAGGTATCCCACCAGGTGCAACAGCTGAACAAGCGCCTGGAGGAGATCTCAAAAAGGAACACAGACAGAGCTGTTCAGCCAGACGGGCCACAAAGGTTCAGGAGGGAGCAAGATTCGCCGTTCGTGCAGGAGATCATTGACGAGTGCATCGCCGTTGATGCAAAGATCCCAACAGGACTCCCGAGGTACAATGGCTCCACAGATCCGAACGAGCACTTACTGCAGTTTGAACACATGATGCAGTTGCATGGGCACAACGAGTACATCCATGGAAAAATGTTGGTGACCACGTTTCAAGGGGTGGCTTTGGATTGGTTTGTGAAGCTAGAACCAACATCCATTGTCTCCTACGATCAGTTATGTGACAAGTTTCTGCACTAGTTTGCGAGCAGGAGAAAAGCAAAACTCCTTCACACCCACCTGCATACAGTGAGACAGGCTAAAGAAGAATCCCTTCCGGATTTTTTCACCAGATTCAACACAGAAGTGCTGAAAATCGATAGCCCGAGGCTTGAGTTCCTGATAGACGTACTTTTCTTGGGCTTGAGACACAAAGAGTGCGCCAATGCCTTGGTGCGCGCTCAGCCCAGAACAATGGAAGAGCTCATCGACCTCGCAGAGAGGTACATGACCCAAGAAGAGATGAACAAGATGAAATATGGTGGCATGGAAATTGACAAGAAGAGAGGCAAGGAAAAAGATGATAGACAAAACAAAGAGGGACGCCGTTCCCCGATCAAGCGCTTCCATGAATACACTCTGTTGAACCTGTCGAGGAGAGAAGTGTTGTTCGCCATTCAACACGACAACCTGCTCAAAAACCCTCAAAAAATCACAGAAACTGAAGCTATGAAGAAGTCAAAAAAGTACTGCTATTTCCATAAGCAGAAAGGGCACGACACCGAGGACTGCTTTAATCTGAAAGATGAAATTGAGAGGCTGATCAGACAAGGCCACTTAAAAAAAGCCGTCGAGGAATAGGCCCGAAGAGAGAAAGACGTGACCGATCGAACTCCCCGAAGAGAAAGGTCGGTCAACCCGATGAGAGAGGACAAAGGAAAGAGACCGGCCCATGAACCCCACCCACCCATCAGGGTCGTCATCGACATGATCGTAGGGGGGCCCACGGGATGAGACTCTCGAAATGCGAGAAAGCAAACACAGAGGCAGCTCGGCTCAACCAGGCCATCCAAGGTCGAGATAGTCTTCCAACTGGCAACCAGCACTGAACCAATCTCGTTCACTGATGCAGATTTGGACCATATGGAAAATAGAGAAACTGACGGTAGAATAGATTGCCCCCTAGTGGTCGCTCTGGAAATAGCTAATTTTGAGGTCCGAAAAGTGTTGGTCGATAACGGAAGCTCAGTGAATATCATTTTCCTATCGACTTTGAACAGGATGGAGTTGGGACAGTTGAAGTTTGATTTGGTCAGGACACCCTTGGTTGGATTCGGGGGGTCAGAGATTATCCTAGTAGGGTCCATCTATGTTTCCACCACAGTCAGGCAGGGCCAGCGCAGCCGAACATTGATGATCAGTTACCTGGTGGTCAACACCCCCTTTGCATACAATGTCATCATAGGTCGACCAGCCCTCAATAATTTCAGAGCCATCGTGTCCACATATCGCATGAAAATAAAATTTCCGACCCCAGCTGGAGTGGGTGAACTTTTATGCAATCTCAAGGACGCTTAGCGATGCTACACCGGTTCTGTCAATTCTGCCGACCAGAAGAAGCGACCTGAACTGAATCCCTCGGGGGATGCCCTAGTAGCGAAACCTGAGGAGGGATTCTCATCGAATAAGAGAAAGTTGGAGGACACTAGGGTCGAGCCCGTTGGGGAGTTCAAAATGATCGAGCTCGAACCTGGGAATCCAGAGAAAACCACCAGGATTGGGACCGAGATGGGAGATCGACTAGAATGCCTTATAGTTGATTTCCTCCGGCGAAACGTCGATGTTTTTGCATAGAAGGCTGCGGATCTCCAAGGCATTGATCCCAACATCATCGTCCACCACCTTAACGTGGATCCAGCCCACAAGCTAATGCGGCAGAAGAAAAGAACCTTCAATGCTAAGCAAACCCAGATTATCGAGGATGAGGTCGACAAGCTTTTGCAAGCAGGCTACATTGTAGAAATCCAATATCCCTCTTGACTTTGTAATGTTGTACTTGTCCCCAAGAATGAGGGAAAGTGGAGGATGTGTAATGATTTTACGGATTTAAATAAAGCTTGCCCTAAGGATCCTTACCCCTTGCTTCATATTGATTTACTTGTTGATTCTACGGCTGGTTGCGAATTGCTTAGCATGATGGATGCATTTCAAGGCTATTATCAAATATTCATGGCACCAGAAGACAGAGACAAAACCTCTTTTGTCATTCCCAACAAAGTGTATTGCTTCCTAGTTATGCCATTCGGACTTAAAAATGCAGGGGCAACTTACCAGAGATTGGTTAATTTCATATTCAAGAATGAAATCGGGAAGTCAATGGAAGTCTATGTGGATGATATGATTGTAAAGATTGAAAGAGCCGAAGACCACTTGATCGACCTCAGCCACATCTTTTCCATTTTGAGAGCTTTCGGTATGAAGCTCAATCCTAGCAAATGTACCTTCGGGGTTTGAGGAGGAAAATTCCTCGGCTACATGGTCAGTCAGAAAGGCATTGAAGCCAACCCGCAGAAGATTCAAGCAGTTTTGGACATCACCCCACCTTGCACGGTTCGCAAAGTCCAGCGCCTGGTCAGCAGGGTTATAGCCTTAGGCAGATTCATAGCTCGACTAGCAGACCAAAGTCTACACTTCTTCAAAATCCTAAGAAACGCAAAGAAATTCGGATTCAAGTGGGATCAACAGTATGATCGAGCCCTACTCGACCTCAAGCAATACCTCTCTTCACCACCTATGCTCGCTAAGCCCAAGCTGGGAGAAGTACTACAAATATACTTGGCAGTCTCTTCGGCCTCCATCAGTTCAGTGTTGATGACGATGAGAGCAGGAAACCCCCGTCCAGTATATTATTGCAGCAAGGCTCTCCAGGGGCCCGAGCACAATTATTTAGAGATTGAGAAGTTCGCTCTGGCCCTAGTCACGTCGGCCAGGAAACTGCAGCCTTATTTTCAATCCCACACAATTTTGGTGTAAACGAATCAGCCGCTAAAGCAGGTGTTGTCGAAGCTAGACACTTCAGGTCGGCTTACCAAATGGGCCATTGAGCTCGGAGAATTCGACATCCAATTTCAACTACGGACTGCCATTAAAGCGCAGGTGTTGGCCGACTTCATCGTCGAAAGGCTCGACCTGCCAACGAAGGATGTTGAGAGCATACCATGGTGGACCTTGCATGTCGACGGGTCTGCAACCTCATCCGAATGAGGAATAGGGATATCCCTTCGATCCCCACAAGCCGAGGACTACAATTTCACCGTGAAACTCGACTTCCCGGTCACTAATAACGAAACAGAATGTGAGGCTCTTATTGCAGGAATGCGTACGGCCACAGACGGCAAGGTCGAGCAACTAGCAGCATTCACGGACTCTCAACTCGTTGCAAAACAAGTCAAAGGCAACTTTGAGGCGAATGAGCATAAAATGGCACAGTATTTGGCAGAAGTACACCAATTGAGGCAAATGTTCAGAAATTTTTCACTGAGCCAAGTCCCCCGATCAGAAAATGAGCGAGCAGATGCGCTTTCCAAAATCGCCAGCTCGACGAAAGGCACTAGAGAGATAACAATAACATTCCTTATCGCCGACCAGCCCTGTGTCCCTGCCCCCGGCCAGGGCCTGGTCGGGTGCCTCGAGGAAACAACCCTTTCTTGGCAGCACCCAATCAAACTTTATCTAAGTCGGGGTGTCTTACCCGACGATGATAAGGAGGCCCGTAGACTCAAGGGTTTAGCACTTAAATATGCGCTAGACGAGCACGGACAACTATACAAGAGGTCGATAGCAGGACCGCCACTCAGATGTCTGGATCCTGACCAGGCAAACGAAGTATTGCAGAAAGTACATGCCGGCATTTGCGGCAACCACTCTGGCGGTCGATCCCTGGCACATAAGTTCATTCGCTACGAATATTTTTAGCCAACTTTGCTGAGAGATTCTGTCGACTTTGCTAAAAAATGCTCCTCCTGTCAAATTCATTCAAACATTCCACACCAGCCAGCCGCACCGATGACCAATGTTAACATCACCTGGCCATTCGACCAGTGGGGGATCGACATAGTTGAATCCCTCCCAAAAACTTTCGGCCAACGAAAATTCATCATAGTGGCCGTTGAATACTTTACAAAATGGGTAGAAGCTGAAGCAGTCCCGAAGATCACCAACGCCGCTATTAAAAGTTTCATTTGGAAGAATATTGTATGTCGCTTTGGGTTGCCTAAAGTCCTAATCTCAGATAACGGCACCCAATTTCAGAGCAAAAACACGATGAGGTGGTGCGAGACCTTGGGGATCGCCCAACACTTTACTTCGGTGGGAAATCCACAAGCTAACGGATAGACTAAGGTTACTAACAGGACTGTTCTCGACCACATCAAGAGTCGAATAGCGGGGACAGGGGCCAGCTGGGCGGATGACCTCCCTGGTGTCCTTTGGGCTTACAGAACAACACCTCGAACAGCCACAGAACAGCCCGTACGGCCTAGTCTATGGATCTGAGGCAGTGATCCCGTCAGAATTAATCCAGCACACAGCGAGGGTGATCCACTACAACCCGATAACAAATACATCGAAGAGGACGCTAGATCTAATCACCGTCGACGAGCAACGCCATGTAGCTTACAACACAATGCAGTAATATCATTCAAAGATGGCGGATCGCTATAACAGGTCAGTACGACCACGGAGCTTCAGGGTGTGCCACCTCGTTCTCAAGAAAGTGGAAGTATCCAAGCCTATCGGGAAACTCGACCCAAAATGGGAGGGACCATACTCAGTGATCAAGGTGTCTAAAAATAATGCCTATCGATTAGCTGATGCATCAGGCCATGAGCTACCTCGACCTTGGAATGCAGTAAACTTGAAAAAGTTTTTTGTATAATTGGCCACCGATGACCTTTGTATCGCCCAAAGAAATGAAATCGCAACATGTTCAAACCATGTGAAACAAGGACAATTTTTTCCGAAATAATTCGACCCCGCCGTGGACAAAAGGCTTCACGCCGTCAAGTTGAGGCCATCGCGCCGAGACCAAACAGTCGACCCCACAGTCGACAAAAGGCTTCACACCGTCAAGTCGATGCCATCGCATCGAGACCAAACAGTCGACCCCGCAATCGACAAAAGGCTTCACGCCATCAAGTCGAGGCCATCGCGCCGAGACCAAACACGACCCCTGCACTTGACAAAACGTTTCACGCCGTCAAGTCGAGGTCATCGCACCGAGACCAAACAGTCGACCCCGCAGTCAACAAAAGGCTTCACGTCGCCAAGTCGAGGCCATCGCGCCGATACCAAATGGTCGACCCCGCAGTCGACAAAAGGCTTCACGCCGTCAAGTCGAGGCCATCACGCCGAGACCAAATAGTCGACTCCATAGTCGACAAAAGGCTTCACGCCGCCAAGTCGAGGCCATCGCGCCGAGACCAAACAGTCGACAAAAGGCTGGAGACCACACAATCGAAAGTTATTCCAAACTTGAACATTAACTATTATGCTACAAGATTGATTACAACTTGCTCTACAAGAGCTGAAAATCAAGTCGGGAAGCATAACTTCCATTCGACGTGAGACTTGAATGGAAATTACTTACCACATTCGTGGGCATCCATTCAGAAATTCCGACAAAAAGAACAACAATTTCATGTTTCACAAATCTCATGCTTTTC
The DNA here is from genome assembly GCA_018894105.1 of Jacaranda mimosifolia. Lineage (NCBI taxonomy): Eukaryota > Viridiplantae > Streptophyta > Magnoliopsida > Lamiales > Bignoniaceae > Jacaranda > Jacaranda mimosifolia. The sequence continues at coordinate 27,821,414 of CM032122.1, forward strand.
ATCAATCCAAACACAATGGCAATCAAAGCAGTTCATAGAAAAAGCAAAGACAGTTATGGTTAAAGTTATAGTTTAGAAAAGGCCGAATCGCCATCTAATATTCCAAACAAAAAGCCCCATCGAGGCAACAATTCAACAATTGGATAAAAAATGTCAAAAGCCTCTTCGAGGCGTATACAAAACAAGCAAGAGAACTAGGCCTAGCCGGAGCTACCGGTCTCTTCAACAGCAGTGGCGGGGGCAAGAGCAGGCGCACGGGCTGTTGCACCATATGGTTGGGGCTCAGGCGGCGCCATTGACACAAGTACAACGGCAGTCATGGGCCGAGAAGGGCCAGCTGCATCTTGTAAGAACAGTCGCTCGAAGGTCGGGAAGAAGGAGGCCACATTAGCTCTTCCCTCTAATACATCGTAGGCGAGGTCGCCTGCAAACTCAAACTCCCGGGCCACTGCCTTCAGTCTTCTGTCAATCTCAGCCTGTTCTCTCTCTTCGGGCGTAAGTTCGACCTCCAGTGTGGCCTCGACGATGGGCTCAGCCTCATCGGCCTCTTCATCTAGATAAGGACACAGCTGCTCGTCGAGAGCGTGGCTCATTCTGGAGCGGTCCTCAGCCCGAAGGGCATAGCCCAAAAACTGTATTTGCTTGACCGCTTTTTGAAAAGCATTCCGGGCGTCATCCAGAGCGAGCACAACACTCGCATCCTAGAAAGCTGGGCTCACCATAAACTGCTGCACAGCTTCCCGGCGCACTTCCGACAACACCTGGGAAAATTCAGTCCTGGCCTCGGCCAGACGTTTATTCCAACCAACAGCTCGACCAGACTCATAAGCAACTTGCACATCCAACTGTAGCTTCTTCAGCCTCTCGTCCATTTTGGTCCTCTCTGTAACAACAAGGAGTACCTGCTCATCTTTCTCCTCGAGCTCCTGGGCCTACTGGTTGACTTGCTTCTCCAAGTCGTCAATCCGCATCTGAGAAGACTCTAGCTGAGCCTTCAAAGTTTCGGCGTCCCCGCCACCCTCCAATTGCTCTCGATCAGCAAGGGCTAGCTCTGCTAGGTGGTAGAAATGGTAGCCCATCTGCCCGACCTGACATATAAGGTTCATTACTTCCTGATCGAGGAAAAGGTAAACAAGCAGGAATAAAATATGACGCCTTACCATGTTGGCGTGGTAGGCAAACTCACAAAGAGCTGCAGCCTGGCTCATCCCTATAAATCTTTTCTGGTCCGCCAGAAACTGACCCGCCATCAGCACCTTCAAATGATCCATCCCGGTGGGCCCCGCCGTATACATGCTGGAAGAATTATGCATAATGGGGCTTGGCTCGGGCCCAAACCGCGGAGACAGGAACTTCGCCAAGGTGAACAGCACATCGTCCCCTCGATCTCTGAAGAGATCATTCCCGATCGGTGGCCTCGACCCTGCTGCCTTCCCTTTACCTTTTCCGGCAGCCGCTTTCTTGGGCGAAGGACTGCCCTGCTCGACCATCGCTCTTTTGCCCCGACCCGCGGGGTTCTCGCTCGCGGCTGCTGTAGCCCAACTGGGGGAAGGGGTCAGCGAAGGTGCAGTAATTCGACAAGGCTCCTCGGAGCCAGTCGGCTCTTGACGAGCAGCGGCGCCTTGCTGTCGCTGCTGGTTTCTTTCTGCTTGTGCCAACGCCTCAGCTCTCGATCTATTCATGATTTCATCGCGGTTTGCCAAACATCAAAATTAACAGAGATCAGAACAAAGAACCATGCACACTATCAAAGATAAACAAGTACCAAAACACACTTTATCTACCTATTTCATAATCTGCAGGGAAATCTATTGGGGCTGGTGACATCCCAGCTAACACTAAGTGCCTCTCCTCGATGAAGACAGAGGCCTCCATGGGGCCGAACTCGACCAAGTCCCGTACAAACGTGTTTGGCTAGGTCGGGGCACGATTACCTAGCATCTCGACATGCCCCCTCAACTAACCCCGAGGAATATTAAAACCCCCATTCACTCGAACAAAGAGGTAGCGTTTTTTCCACTCCTGACCATACGAAGAAGAGGGGGCTACCAGAAATTTTCGACGGGGTCGAGCAGTGAGGTAATAGAACCCCGACTCGTCGGCACTACCCGACTTGCGGGACATGGGGAGATGGAATAAGTTGGAAAAATTTTCGAAGCTAGCGGGTTGGTTGAACAAACGCATCAAAACTATAAAACTACAAAGGGTGGAAAAATAGTTCGGCAGAAGTTGTGTTATACACACTTGAAGACCCCTAAGTAGACCTATCAGGTTATCACTTAGAGGAAACTTAAGCCCACATCTAAACGCATCCTCGAACACAGTTATGCAACCCGCAAGAGCACGATGCATTCGACCAGGTGGACCAGGAACTAAAAGCTAGTATTCAGTAGGAATATGGTATAGCTCTCTCAGACGCCTCAAGTCCCTAGGGTTCATGGTCGATATTATTTCACTACAGTGATGGGGGGTAAACAGTCAACCTCACGACGCGGGTGTCTGGCTTGGCCCAGCTTCTTCCCCCCCGCGGTTACTACTCGAGCTACTAGAGCTCGAGCTGCTCGAACTAGAATCGTCCCGCGAGGGATCATTAGATGACGCAAGCGAATCCCTATGCCTTTTCGATAGGGTGGCCTCACTACCCTCAGAACTATATAATCCCAACATGATTTTCAAAAGAAAAGCAGACGACAGGAAGTAAAAACAACGGAACACTTACTGAGTATGGAAGTTAAATGCAGGAAGCCTGGGGAGAGAATGCGAAAGTTAGATTTAGAAAGCCTGGGCACCCAAGAGTTTTCTACAAGCACTCGCGCAAATTCAAAAGTGGTAAAAGTAAAAATGGCCAGAATTACAGTGGGTATTTATAGGGAAAGGGGCGCGGTAAACCAAATGTATGCAATAATGACTGTAACCGCCACGCCGCCCCACACGCGCCACGATGTAACCGCTCAGTAAATGCGCCAAACCCTGGTCGACTATCATTAACACCGATTTCGCTACTTCCCAATACGTTCAGCCTTGCGAAGTGGGGGGACTCATGATATGGGATGGCCCAAACCAGCAAAGCCCAGGCCCAGTGGGGAATGGATGCCCAATTGTCTCATCGACTTTCACTCGACCAGATCTGCACAGGCCCAGTCAGGCTCCCTCGGCCCCCAGCACTCCTCGACCTCAGTCGACCTTGTCGAGGTTGAGTCCTAGGTCGAGACCAATACAGTACTCTGTCACCGCATTAAATGCACTGGCGCCTGCCCATTAATGACGCATGTCATCCCACTCACCGTCTGACACAGCATGCGCCACTACAGTGTACTATCTTGTCCTTGAATCCTGGAAGGGCAACTGGCCGAAAATATTCAAATGGGGGAAATGATCGATTACCCTTGGCCCAAGGTTAGGGGCTCCTGGGAGTACCCGAGGGCTTCCCGGACATTTCCTAGACAGGGGAAGGATATATATACCCTCAACCCAGCCTTCTAGAGGTACGCACTCATATACTCCTAAAAAACCCATACTCCTCTGATCGGTTCTTGAGATCGAATTCTACTGACTTGATCGTCGGAGGGCCTAAACCGAGGGCCTCTCGGCTAGCCTAACGTTTATTGTGATTGCAGGATTCTTTCCCTAACCCAGCAGGAACATAAGCCATCCAGGTCAAGTTCCACCCTTATTCAAACCCAGATTCCTATCTGAAGGATCGAACCCTCATCAGAACCTATATCACTCAAAAATTTAACAAAATACTTTTATATTTAAGAAAAAAATCTTCACTTTGTAAACATTTGATATTATATTCTAACTTATTTGATTGCTACGTTTTTTATTTAATTATATATTTTATTCATATATTTTTTAGTAATATTATAAAAATTATTAAATTATTATAAATTATTATAAAAATATAAATAATAAATAATAAAAATAAGAATAATGATGCGCATCTCAATTTTTATAATAAAAAAAAAGTAGAAGTATCATCGACTTGGTCCATGCTAATGACATATATATATAGTTTAAAATATCATTTATATATGCATATATTTGAATGATTAATATATATATATAAATTAATAAATGAAGAGTTGTCCATTCTATTAACAACTTTTCAAATTAAACTTATGAAAAAGTACAATAAATTGTTCTCTTATTACAAAAAAGTTAAGCACTCTAGTTATAAAGTATTTTATAATTTGTTTAATTATATTCTATCAAAAAATTCAAAAGAGCTTGCTAAATTATAAATTTAAAAATAATAATTTTAAAAGAGTTGTGTTTATACTTTTGCGCGTAAGCATATATAACTTGTTAATAACATATAAAATGCATATATTTACTGATGTAATTTGAATAATATTAAAAGTAATATTAAAATTGCATAATTATAGACTCATTAAAAAAATATCTATGGTAATACATATAAAAAAATATTTTACTAGTAAATACTTTTATTTTAATAACTTTTTACAAAAGGATAATTTGGTCATTTAAAAATTTGATTATATTCTTAGCGGTCATTTCTATTTATCAATCATTAGAATGGAACCAAGAAGGAAATGACGATTCCATTCCTTGTACATACCAATCATAGGATAAAATATACCAACATCATTCATTTTTCAACTTCATTCTATTCTCATCTAATTCCATTCCTGCATACCAATCACTATCTAAGAATCACATCAACAAAATCTTAATAAATCTTAAAGTTTCCTAGATTCAGAAGAGCAAAATTAATGCATTTTTCAAGTGAGGCTCATATTAGTTGATATATTTATGTGCTTTGCATTCATTGGATATTGTGTATGGTAGAAAGAAATTAAAAATACAAAGAAGAAAAAGCGTACCAAAAATTTCTCTCCATCCATTAGTGTAGGTGCACGGTGCATATATTCGCTTGAATTCTGAAAAAGTCTATAATTTCAATAAATTTCCAAGTAAATAATTATCATCCAAGAGTTTATTAAAAAAATCATAATCCAAAATAAAATAAAACATGTAGAATTGTTACTTGTGGTTGAAAATCTTAGGATGGTTGGAAATTAGTGGGAAAATGAGTTATGAATAATGACAAGAGAGAATTAATGAGAGGAACTATATGCCAAAAGGGAGAACAAGATAATAAGAGAGAGAATTAATTGAGGAGTTATATGGGAAGAGGGAAATGGGTGGGAAAAAGAATTATGGTTAGTGGGGAAGTTACAATAAGGGTATTTTAGATATATAATATTTTGGTGTAGCATGGAAAAAATTGTCATTTGCGAGGGTAAAGGGCTTCTATTTTTTATTTTTATTTTTTTTAATAAATAGTACAGATATGCACTTTTTGATAGATAGGTCCATTTTCCACACATGGGCCCAAAACCCTTTTTAAATTTAATTTTATAGTATTCTGTCAAATTATAAAGAGGCTGCCAAAAACCTATGGTGATTATTATTAATAAAATATAATGACTTCGACAAAATTAAAGTTTGCTCAACAATTTCAAATAAATGTTCTTTAAACGAAAGAGATGCTTTGAGGTTTTAGCATTAGGAGTTCTAAACTTTCAAAAAAATTAACTTTAAAAGGTTGAAATAATTTATAATATGTAAATTAAAACCAATCACAAAGTTTGGATAATATGTTGGAAAAATAATGATTATATAGGATTTAATAAATTTTAGGTGGAAAGATATAGTAATAATGAATAAGAGAGAGAGAAATATATATGCTACTGAAAAATGTATTTTAATATGAAAATGAGTTGGAATATAGGTGAAAATGATGACAAATTGTTGATAATTTATTTTTAAATAGTAAAAATGAGTGAAAATGAATTTGAAAAATGAACAAACCAGCTATTACTAATATATGAATTCAATCATTTTGAGAAGAGTGATATTTTGTTGTTGAAATTATAAAAACAAATACTATTTATTATTCTTAGTACTAGAGTGGATTGAGGTATATAATGAGCTGATGGTAAGATTTTTAGAAACAAATTGGTTGTAGATTCTAATTAAATATGAAATAATTGGAAATCAATCGTGACTTTTATTTTAAAAAGCAAAAAGAAAGAAAGAAAAAGGTGTATAAAGATGGAAGTTACAATAAAAGCAGCATTAGATGATATTTGTAGGACTGATAAACATACACAACTAGAAGTTAGCAAAAGTTCTACACTAATAAAATTATAAAACAACATAAAATATGACTAAACGTTGGAACTTTTACTGTAGCTGCAGTCAGTAGTCAAATAATTTAAGTTGCCACCTCAGTTTCTGTGTTCCCTTTCCTTGTCGAGAGAGAGAGAGAGAGAGGGAGGGAGAGAGGGAAGGTTCTGGAGAGGGATCCCACAAAAATATCTAACCCAAAATCCAATCTTAGCCGCTCATATTTTAACCCCACATCAGCCCACATGTCCTCTTTTTTCTTTTTCTAAACAACTTTTTGATCTATTCAATATTTCAATTCTTTCAACCTTTTACTATAAAACCCACCAGCGTACAAGCAAGCTTAAAGTTGTTTCTGGAGGCTTCAGAGGAGATATATAGCTGTTGATCTCTCTTTAAAATCTTTAAGGTTTCGTGGTAGAGCAGTCTTTTGGCCTTAGTTTGAATAGTACTATGTATATTATATTCATATAGTAATATTCTATTACAAAATTTTGTATTATAGGCATTTGTTATATGTGCTATCTTGAAAAGGTTGGTTGGTTGTTGGTTCAGAAATCATAATTCTTATAATTTGTCGACAAGATTGAATTTTGTGTTGAAAGTATTGTGGGGTTGAGGGATGGCAGCTGAGGAAGAGAACAGTAATGATTTCTATGCTGTTTTGGGGTTGAAGAAAGAATGCACAACAGCAGAGCTAAGGAATGCGTACAAGAAACTTGCAATGGTCAGGATTTGAGAAACCAACACCTTTTGTTATTTTATTTTTCTTTGCAGCCTAAAAAAGATATGATTTTTATGTAGAGGGGAAGGGAAATGTCGTGGGATTTCATAAAAGAAGTTTTTTTTTTTTTTTTTTTTTCTTTCTGCAGTTTGATAAAAGATTGATTGTTTGTGTGCTGTAGAGGTCTGAAAATATGTTTTCGTGAAAATATAAGTTGCATTGTGTTTTACCTGGAAAATTTGTTGTTTTATATAGGAAGATCATATGATAATATTTGAATTTGATTTCTTGTTCTTGTGGGAGTTTGGAGATTTTGAGGAGGAATAAATTTCTGGGCCTTTGTTGAAAATATTGGGAAAAGACTTTTCCTTTTCCTTCCATTTTGTGAATTGTGTTTTGTCAATTTCTGGTTTTTGTTATAGAAATGGCACCCGGATCGCTGCTCTGCTTCTGGGAACCCAAAGTATGTAGAGGAGGCAAAGAAGAAATTTCAAGCCATTCGACAAGCCTATTCTGGTAATTGCACCACCTGTAATATATATATATATATATATATGTATGCTCCATTTTCTTTTTTATCATTATTACAAAGAATTTGCTTCATGGATCCCCCCAAAAAAAGCTCAATTATACAGTTGAAAGTGCTTTAGCTGTAAAAAAGTTCTTTCTTTTCTTTACTTGGATTGTCAGAAGATGCATTGGGTTAATTGGTCTAAAAATTTTACTCTATGATCAGCTGAGATGGATGGTGTGGATAGGAACAATGTTTCATTTAAAGAGAAAATAATAACTCCTAATATTTTATATTCTGCATTCTAATCGGCAGCTGGTTTCCTAACATAAAATTTTAAATTATTAGTCACTCTGCGGATGCTCTTTTTAAAATAAAAATAATGAAGCGGTGATTTATTCCTATTGTTTATCAATATTTTGACATGATTGCAAGTGCATTTATTCTTGTATGATAATTGGATTCACAAGATGCTACTTTTATTAGTGCTTTCGGATGCGAACAAAAGGTTTCTGTACGATGTAGGAGTCTACGACTGCAATGACGATGATGACGAAAATGTGAGTTCTAATGACTATATAAATGCAACCACACATTTCATTTGACCTTGTCATTTGATTGGTCTTGAATTCAAGAATGTTCTGTATAATTATGAAACCCTTTTTAGTAACTTCAACCCATCTTAGCTGTCTTGTTTTCTGCCGGTCATGCCCCCGTTTCTTTGCTTTTATAACACCTTTGTGCCCCTCGTGGTTTGGTGTTAGGTATGGCAAGGGACTGATACTGGAAGCAAGTTGGTGTTTGGAGCCACATTTAATTTTTTGTAGTTAGGATCATATTTTATTTCGGCAGTTAGGGTAATATTGGAATCGAGAAATGGAAATGTAATTAAAACATCGTTGTAGAAAGGAAGCAAATGGTGTTAGACAAGGATGGAAAGAAGAATACCATAATAGAAATTAAAACTGCAAAGTTTTTCCGGCTATTCTTCATTTTTCCAATCTCTGCAAGAGTAGGATTTTGTTCTCAGTTATGATAATTAACAAAAGATCCCGATGATTGAAATAAATATTCTTGTACTTTATATATGTTAGTACATAATGATTCTGTGTCTGTGTATGTGTATCGGTGATCTAATGCAGGGCATGGGCGAATTCTTGAACGAAATGGCAGCAATGATGAACCAAAATAAATCGAATGTGAGTTCATTTTACTATGTTTTTATCTTTATATCTTTTACCATTTTCAAGTGAAAATTATAAATATATGAAGAATAGAGTGAAAAACAATTTTGTGGAAATGTTACATGTTAGCAAGATGGTTTACTATAAATCTTTACTTGGACTTTAGTGTTATGTGCTTTTATTCTCTCGTCTCATGTTGTCCGTTGAACCGTTTTAATGCTTTTGTAAGTGATATCTTTTCGTTCCAACACTAAGTGCAGCAATTGAAATAAGGTACTTCAAATTGATGATACATTTTCTTTTGCAGCAATTTGTCTAAAACCATCTTTATCTGCTTCGGGTCTTATAAATCTTAGTTTATGTGGTACATGGCATGCGAGAACACAAGTAACGAGAGGCCCTTTCTGTCATTTTCAATGTCTTGAGGTTTTTGAACATCTATGTTTTGCATTTGTTTCATTCCTTTGATCCTGCATCATATCTCTTGAAATTAGAAAGAGACTCACAACTTTGGATGTCAATATCTGTTAGCTGAATTTCCCATGTCTTTTTGGGGGGATATAGTTAGCATTTTGCTTAGGATTTGATCCCATGTACCAAAATTTTGCCTTAAGATGGACCCATTGCTGAGTGGTGGCATCATGTTCAAATGTAGTTCTATGATTGACAGGAAAATAGAAATGAAAGCTTCGAAGAATTGCAACAACTCTTTGAGGAGATATTCTGTAGCGGAACAGAGGGTTCTTCTCGTTCTGCCCCTCCTCCCACACATTTATCATCCCAAGAATCTTGCAGCGAGACCTATAGCATCTCAAACAAGAGAAGCTCCTCCGACATGAGCTCAAGCAGTTTCAACATTGGAGCTACCCAGTTCCAAGGATTCTGCATAGGGGTACATTTTTCTCTCCCACTTCCCGTTGCCCTTCCTCTCTTAGTAGTTAGTTTGCCTCTTTCAATACTTCATCTGACTAAATGTTTGTTTAATTTGTCAATTCATAATGCATAAAGACAGACGGAATATCTGGAAAACATCAAGTTGGGGAGACCAGTCGGAGAAAGAATACTAGAAGGGCCGGAGGTAGTAGGAGGGATGGCAGAAAGCAAAAGATTTCGTCTGGCCAAGACGTCTCATGCATCTAGCTGGTATAGTCGAAGATGCATTACCATAAGCTCTTAACATTTACCTAATTCAGCTTTTGAACGCTCAAAGAAGATGCAAATCTATGCTAGAGGATCAAATCCAGGCAGGTTCTTTGTAGGAAGGACCGATCAACAGCCGTGCTTATTTCTGCCATGGTTGCATTTGATGCTTTGAAGGGCTTCTGCTTATCTTATATAAGTGCCCCATGTGACTGTTCTAGTTTAGTTTCTTTAATTTCCTAAGTTCCTGAGCTTTTATGCTTCTAATTGAGTAAATCTCAAAGTGTAGCAATTCAACTTCACATTCAATTATATTCAAGCCACAAGGGCAATGACAATGTCTCTTGTATTATCACTGCCTTTCTAATGTATATTAAGAGTTGTGTACTTTAATATTCAACCTCCCTCCCTTCTTGCTTTTGTAAAGTAAGGTGGGTCAGTGGTATAAATTCAATCCCATTGTTGACCTGATGTGATTTTGGATTATTGGGCCATGGATCAAACGGACCCAATTAAGTTGAAATCTATTGGATAAGAGTCACAGACCAATTGACTAGTATTGAATTCCTCATTAGGCCCTTTTGTTTTTAACCCACTGAAACTTGTATTCATACATTTAAAAGAAGAGGCCCGTTGATCCAATACTCTTTTCATCCTTTACCATTGGAATGTCAATGATTAGTGAAGATTTTAGTGTTTCAAAAACCAAGTTTATGATAATGAATGGCAAGTTTATTATAATTTTATGAGCCTCATATGAAGTAGCCAGGGACCGAGTCACAATTTTCTTAAAGTAAAAAAGGTGATTACAATTTTAATATAAGTGAAAAAAATATATTGCTCGATTTAACAAATCAAGTTCAAACCACTAATTTGCAATATAAAAATAAAAATAAAAAATCACATTGTATTGATTAAGTGTTTGGTGGTTAAGAAAGATTTTCCACTATAATTCTAAAAGATTCAAGAGCGTTATGCATATTTAAAAATATTTTAGGAAAGTGAATTTGGATTTTTGCTTGTAAACATCTATGGATCTCCTTAAAATAGATCAAAACAATCTACATCATTAGTTCAATGTAGTAAAATTATAAATGTGTAGTGTGACATATTTGTAATCCAAATGTTCTTAATAAGGCATGTGCTTGAGCTTATAAACCTTTTCCATTCTCGTTTTATTTAGTCTTCAATCAATAATGTTATAAAGTTGGTTTTATTTAGTCTCCATTGGCAAATATGATTATACTTCACTTCATACAACAAAAAGGCTATCATCTTCTTATATGAATCAAAAGTGTTGAAAAATGAGCTAATGAAATATAAAAAGATGATAATTTTATAAATAATTCAATTAATTATCTAAATCATTTTATTTTTTTCAAAACTATTAAAAGTTATGTATATATAATACCAATTATATACACATACAATGTATTTTTTTTATTTTGTAATTTGAAAGTAAAGACAGTTAATTTATTTTGTTACAATGATTCCTAGTTCTGTTCAAAATATTACGTATGTGGATTCAAGTTTTAGATGCATATATATGACACAATATGAATCAGTCATAGAAAAATTAAAAACTTTAGAAAATATACAACCTTATAGTTGTAAAACCCACTCTAATGATGGGAGAATTTTGCATTTGCTCTTGGAGGATCGTCAATCAATCTTTCCTATATACAAAATTTAGCATGGAAACTTAATAATTAGATAAATGTATTGATAATTTTCAGTTTTATTCAAGTTTCCTTAATGTTATTGTTGGTGGGGGGGGTGGTGGAAATCATTTGATCTAAAAAAAATAAGAAAACTAGAAGGGAAAAAAATGAGATAGAAAGACGTTTATTATTAACAACAATATCAACAGTAACTAAATGAAGAATTACTTATGCAATTTATTAGTTTTATAAAAGCAAATGGATGACTATTTTCTCAAATATAGAATATAAATGAAAAGTTAAAAAAATAAAAAATACTTCTGATTTCTTTTACTTCTTCTTTTAAAATTTCAAAAATCCAAAAAAAAAGTATGTAGCTCTGAAAACAATTATTTTGACATCATTAGTTTTATAATTACTATTTCCAATTTTTATCTAGAAATTAATGTTGAGATGAAAAATTAAAATATACATAGTTGTAAAATGGAACGAGTATTTTTATCGAAATAAAAATAAAAATGGAACGAGTATGTTAGATTAAAAGGATAGACAACCCCCATCACTATGACTCCATGTGGACCCAATTGAACTGAATTTTCCACACCCAAAATGTAGGTGGATTTCAGTATCAACCTTATCCAATGACGTGTTCGAATAATAATAAAGTCGAGCCAAGCTATCAAGCTATATGACTAAGTCAACCTCTCCCTTGATATTTCTTTCTTTCCCATTAATCATGTCATATCTCGGCTTGGCTACTTTCGTGGCTTGGCTCACTAAAGTAGCCAATAAAAAAGATCTACATTAATCACATTATTAATAATTAAGACAACAATTAAGCATTACAAATTTCTTATACAGAGAAAAAAAAAAGGTTTTCATATTTTTCAAGATTAATATCATTGTCCATTAAATGTGAAAAAAATATCTATTATTTAAAATAATATTTGATCACCAACAAAAGTTCTAATTTTCATTTTTAACATTGATGACTTTTTTAAATTATAAGTTTAGAACTTATATATTATTTTGATAAGATTAACTGCAAAATAATTACCTCAAATTTGTAATTTAAAATACATGTAACTAGAATAAATACTAGAATTGAGTATTTTAGTGATGAATCTAATTTTCTACTGTTTGCTATAATATTATATTAAGAGAAGATTTTGTGTCTATAGATTTTAAAAGTAAGTATAATGATTCTTATATAGTAATATCACTATTAACAATCAATATCACAAATAATAATAATAATAATAATAATAATAATATGGAAAAAGAAAAACTTTCAGACAATTGGGTGACTATGTTTGTATATTAATTATACTTATATCATGTTGACAATGATAATTTAGGCACAATCCTTTGAGTTATGAAATATTTTTTTTGGGAAACAAAATATTAACTTTATACAATGATAAGAATTATCATTATTCCCATAGCTTCCAACAAAGCCATCTTAGCCAGAGCCACCAGTTCTCCCGAAGGCTGAAGCCATCCAAAAAGTCACCTAACTTTTTCCCTTTCTCTTCTACAAAAACCCCTTATGCCCCTCCCCCCTCAAACCCTAAGTTACAATTTTTACTTTTCCAATTAATCCATCTCCAACATAATGGGATTTCTCCACAAGCTTTGGGATGAAACACTAGCCGGGCCACCACCGGAGTCCGGCCTCGGAAAACTACGAAAATACAACTCTTTCTCCGCCAGATCTGCCGCCGCACCGCCGACAGGTGTGGTCGAAGTCGGCAGCCACCCAGTCCCGACTTCTCGGAGCATCACCGCCGCAAGAAGCAATGCTCCTAGGAACCTGAGTGTCTCCGTCGACTCGCCGCTGGCGCCGTCGTCTCCTTCTGGATCCAGTGCTCCAAGCTCGCCTTTTTCACGTAAGAGCTTGAGCTTCTGTTGTGTAGGATGATTTTCTGCACGGAAATGTTTGAATTTGTGTTGGAAATTTATTTTACTTTTTTGGGGGGTGTTATTCTAATTTCGGTTTCTTTGGGCGTTTTTTAGCAAGTACCCTTGGTGGGAATTCTAAGAAGTTGACGAGAAGAAAATCGGCATCTGCAGCCTTGCCCAACTCAGAGCCCAAGAGTCCTACTGGTTATGATTGGTTGGTTTTTTCCACTTTGGACTTTACCTATCCTTTTTATCATTTTTTTGCATATTAGTCCTTCAAGAATGCCATACTTCGAGAAGTTTGGTCGCTTATATTTGCACCCTACTTATTTACAAATGAATAGTTAAATGATAATAAGATAACAACATAATTATTTGTTAGAATTCTAAATATTAGTAGAAAATATGCATGTCGAATTTGGTACAAATCTATAAGTTATTCATTTTGATTCAAATCCAGATGAATTTCTTATCATTTATCAACGAAAAAAGAATGAATATTTTTTTTCAAGGAAAAAAAACAAAAAACAAAAATTTCGAAGCTTAGTGAAAAATAACAACATTTGATTTTCTGACATGTGCTTATTGTATCTCTAGGATCGTGCTAAGTGCTTTGGATCGTTAACTATCTTCAAAGAGGAAGCAGTGATTTTGTTGGATCTTTAAATATCTTCAAAGAGGAAGCGACAATTTTGTCGACACAATCAATACTGCTTCTGTAAATATTTTTCTTAAGAGAAGTCCCCTTTTTATGTACATATTGTCACAATAAGATGGTTTTCTTGTTCATTAGCTAGTAAAATGAAGGGGGGGAAAAGGGCCATCTCTCTATTGCATCCAATCGAAGTTTTTGAGAGAGGAAAGTGGGAGGCTTGACTTATAGCTAGCTTGAAGACTGAAGGCACTGAAGGCCTGCTTCTCCTCTTTGTGAAAGAAAGTGATGAACTCTTTGTTTTTATTTTATTTTATTTTTTGTAAGATATTTGTGGGCAGTTTTAGACTTGTTGATGCATGAGTTTTTGTTTTTGTTTTTTTGAAATAAAATAAGGATTGTACGTATCTTGTTTACGTTGTATTTGTACTAAGTGTTGTGTCTAGTGTACCAATGTGAAACTTTCACTTGGTTTTAATTAATTAGTAGTTCTTATCCAAGAGCTCATTTGGGTGTTTGGCTTGACTTATTCAAAAGGTCTTGTGAGTTCTTACATCTTATAAAATATTTTTGGAGCTTATAAGATGCTAGTTCTTTTTTTAAAAATAAGTTCTTAAAGCGTTTGGATAAAATAAAATTTTGAAACTTATAAGATGTGAGTAATAATAATTTTTTAATTAATATGTTTAAAATTAAGAAAGTTTGTTCAGATCCTAAAAATAAGTTAGGAATTTCTAACTTTTTTTAAAAAAGTTTATAAGCTCATAACAAAAGCTTGTAAGCTCTTTTTTAAAAAAATCTACGAGACACTTTTTTAATATCTTGTAAGATATTTTGAGGAGCTTATAAGTTCAACCAATCACCCTCTTAGTTTGGATGAAAAATTGGATGTGTAAGAAAATCAATAGCTAAGAGCATGTTTGGTTTTATTTTCATTTTCAGTATTTATTTCCATCATTTTCAAAATATTGGAAAGTAATTAGCAGAAATGAGTTGAAAATGAATTTGAATTTGGATGAATTGTTGAAAAAATAATAATTATATTGGGTTTAGTAGGTTGTAGGTAGCGAGAGATAAAAATAATAGAATAGAGAGAAGATATATAAGTTATTAGGGAATGTGTTTTAAAAATAAAAATAAAAATGATATCGGGTGAATATATATATATATATATATATGTATATATAAATTGATGTGTTTTATTTTTGAAATAATCGAAAATGTGATAAGAGGTTTTGAAAATGAAACCAACTAGGCGCTAAGTAGGGTATATAATTAACATCTTGTTTGATTTGAAAAAGTAATTAGAAAGAAAGTTAACAAGAAGATATACAGAATTATTTGGATTAGTATAGTTTTATTATTTGTTCAAAGTTATCTAAAGAAAATAGAAATACGATGCACAAAAATCCATAAAATTTTTCAATTATATTTTTTTTATTTATTATGTTATTCCCATTGATTCTATCTTGTTGTACTTATCTTCTCATGATTTATTTTTTATCTTTCGGTAATATTAGTTGTATTTTTACTTATCTTCTATTTTTATTGTTTTTATTACACCAAACAAGAAAAAGTATTTGAAATTGGCTTTTCATTATATTATACCAAACAACTTGTAGAAAAAGTAGTATACTTTTTTTATATAAGTTACATTTCACTTTCCCTTCTTCTTTAACTTACTTTTTCTTTAATTGAACAAAGCAGGCCTTATTATCCTTCCTTCTAGACAACTATAATTTGGCGAACCAATGGAATTCAAACCACAAGTTTAGGTTTTGGTTGGTACTTTCATTTTTTATTTTATTTACATAGGCACGGAAATTTATAATTTCTTAAAATTTAAATCATAAAATTCATAATTATAAGTTTGAGGGTGATGCCAATTAACCAACTAACCGATCCATTGATCATTTCAATTATAATTAGTTAATTTATATAATGCGAAAAACAATATAAATAAATTGTCTTCAACGAAGAAATAAAATAAATTGAAGCAAAGCTTACATCATAACATTGAAAGACATACTAAAATCGAGATTAATTCATCATACCTCAGCATCATTAAGACCTTCTCAATAAAAGCATTAATAATATTCATTTATTAACCAATTTTTCATGATACGAAATTATAAAAAAGATAAAATTTTGTGCAAGAGACAACAATTTTACGCAATAATTAAAAAAGATAACACAATGGTGGGGCAAAAAAACAGAAAAGAAAAGAAAAGAAAGGAAAGGAAAACAAACAAGATGCCAAGGCCATGATGCAAATAGACCGGCAAAGTGATGTGACTTATAAATAAAGACAAAAAAATTCCTATTCTTGGTAGGATTTGAGCTGAAGGTTAAAAACATCATATTCATATTTCAAACTCATTAAGTACAAATAACATATTCTTCCTTACATCAAAATATCATATATGAAAAAAAAATAATCCTAATATATTAGCAAGACTTGAACCCAAAACTTCTTAATCATTGGTTTGAGAGAATATGATCATTTTATACTAATATCATCAAACCACAAGAGGAATAAGAGTTTAGTAATTCCAATTATTTTTGAAAAATTGATAAAACTTTGTAAAAGTAAGTAAGTGACTCAAATTAAGCACAATCTTGATTTTTGAGCATGACAAATATTTGATGATTAGATGGCCTTAAAGCTCTTAGTGCATCATTTTTAAGGTTCCAAAATTCAAGGCACAAACTTTTTTGCGAACGAAAAATCCATTCTAATAATTACAAGGATTAATCATCAGATAATGCTATTGGTAAATGATGATTAACCCAAAAGGGTCCAAAATAAATGCTTCCCTATTGTACAATATTAAAAAGGCACTCCACTATTTATTTGATTCTTTGTTAAGTTTCAAATGTTAATTATTGTCATTATATCTTAAGTATCCAACTTAGAAGGTATTTTGGTGAGCTAATAAGATGTTAAAAAATATTTAGTAATTTTTTTTTAAAGAAAAATTTTTAAACTCCTAAAATAAGATGTTAGAATTTTATAAGTTATTTTTTAAAAAAGTAAGGAATTCCTAACTTATTTTTAAAATTTTAACAAGCTCCCTTAATTTTAATCACATTAAATACAAAATTGACATTCCTAACATCTTATAAGTTTCAAAATCTTATTTTATCCAAACACTTTAAAAACTTATTTTTAATAAAAGATCTAATATCTTATAAGATTTAAAAATATCTTATAAAATATAAGAGTTGATAAGACCTTTTAAATAAATTCAGCCAAATACCCTCTTAGGCTGCCACAAAAATACGATTACTTGCTTGATTTTCGGGTAAGCAACCTACAAAGTTAGGACAAGAATGGATATGGTTGAGATTTTCTTGAGAAATTTAGTTAGACAACCTGACGAGATTGAAGAAAATGATGCAAGTTTACTATTGAAATTAAGTAAATTAAAATATTTAATCAAATTAACTACAATTGTGTTACTTGGGCTAATTGATCATGGTCTCCTAGGCCCGAATTGACTTTAGAACTTGAATTACAAACACTCCAACTTGGGCCCATAAAATTGAATGAGCTATTGCCTCCAAACCTAGCCCAAACAATGAATATTGAATATTTTTCCTTTAAATTTTTCATTCAATTTTTTAATGAAGTACTTAATTTGAAGTAGGAAAGAAATTTTGTTATTTAAATTATTTGAGTTTTAGGATCCTAAGTTAAAGTACCAATAAGAATATAACTAATTATATAATTTTGTATATAAAAAAGAATCATTTATATGCGCCTGGTTAGAAATTAGATCTATTGTAAATATAATTATATTCGAAATATGAATATACGATTAGCAAAAGAAAAAATGTTTATTCATTATTATTATTTGGACTATTTGACTACACCTTTTATTATGGGTGATGAGGGTTCGATTTGATGGATTTGGGTCCAACTACTGATTTGAATGAGACTCGACCTCGCTGGTCGAGATTCTTGTTTAGGAGAGATGAATCCTGCAATCATATTAAACGTTAGGCTAGCCAAGGAGCCCTCGGCTTAGGCCCTCCGACGCTCAAGTCAGTATAGATCGACGAGATATCGAGCAGCGGAGTAAGGGCTTTTTGTATATATGAGTGCGTACCTCAAAAAGGCTGGAGCGAGGGTATTTATATCATTCTCCATTCAGGGAATTGTCTGAGATGCCCCTGGTACACCCAGGGGCCCTTACCTTTGTGCTAGGGGTGACTAGTCATTTCCCCTATCTGTATATTTCCAGATGACTATCCTTCCAGGTTTTAAGGACATAATGGTACACTGTAGCAACGCATGTTGTGTCAGGCGGTAAGGGGATGGCATGCACCATTAATACGAAGGCGTGCCCCGCTTGTCAGTGCATTTAATGCGGTGGCAGAGTACTGTACTGTCTCGACCTCACTGGTCGACCAAGTCGACCTTACACCGTTCTGTGCATGGGGCACCATCAGGCGAGTGGTCGATTATGCATATGGGCCACGGGTGCCAGATTAGGCCTGGTGCTGCACCTCTGGGCCAACTTGGTTTGGGCTTAGGTATTTGGGCCACCCCATATCATGAGTCCCCCCACTTCGCAAGGCTGAACGAGGATTCGACGAGAAGCATTGGGAAGTAGCGTAATGGGCATTGGTAATAATCAATTAGAGTTTTTTCAAAAATCGACCAGGGTTTGGCGTATTTATTGAGCGGTTACATCGTGGTGCGCGTGGGGCGGCGTGGCAGTTACAAGCATTATTACAGGCGCTTGGTTTCCCACGCTTGCTCCTCTATAAATACCCGCGGTAAAACTAACCATTTTTACTTTTACCGCATTAGCTTCTGGTCAAGCGCTTGTCCAAACGTCCTCGCTTTCAAGATTTTCTGCTCTTAGTTCTTCCGTTCAATAAGTGCTCCTTCACTCCTACTTTCTGTCCTTTAGTTTTTCTTTGAAAATCATGCTGGGCTTATACAGTTCTGAGGGTAGTCAAGGGAGGGATAGTGAGGCCACCCAATCTGATAGGCCTAAATATGCTACTAGTCAGTCCAATGAGTCGTTGAGTGACGCTTCGAGCTCTAGCAGCTCGAGTAGCAACCGCGAGGGGGAAGAAGCTGGGCCGAGCCAGATTCCCCCGTCGCAGGGTCGACTATTCACACCAAACCATTACAGTGAAATTGCATCCACCGTTAACCCTGGCGACTTGAGACGTCTTAAGGAGTTATACCATGTCCCTACTGAATATCAACTTCTGACCCCCGGGCCGCCTGGTCGAGCAGGCTATATAACTGTCTTCGAGGACGCTTTTAGATGTGGTCTTAAGTTTCCCTTGAGTGATAGCATGGTTAATCTGCTCAGGGGTCTTCAAGTGTGTATAACACAACTTCTACCCAACTACTTCTCCACTATTTGTAGTTTTATCGTTTTAATGCATTTGTTTAATCAGCCTGCTAGTTTTGAAAATTTTTCCAACCTTTTTCACCTGCCCATGTCTCGCAAGTCGAGTAGTGCCGACTAGTCGGAGTTCTATTATTTAATGCTCGACCACGGCGTAAATTCTTCGTAGCCCCTGCTTCTTCATATGGGCAAGAATGGAAAAAATGGTACATGTTCGTTCGAGTGGAGGGGGGTTTCAATATTCCACGGGGCTGGTGGAGGGGGCATGTCAACATGCCAGGGAACCTAATCCCGACCTGGCCAAACACCTTTGTTCTGGACCTGGTCGGATTTGGCCAGATGGAGGCCTCGATTTTTATCGAGGAGAGACATTTAGTGTTGGCTGGATTATCGCCGGCTCTGTTAGATTTGCCAGCGAATGCCCAGCTAAGTAGACATCATTTCTTATAATTTTGTTGCTTTTTCATTATTGTTATGGTTTCTGACTGTTGTTAATTTGCTGCTCGGTAGATTGCATAGATATCATGAACAGGTCGAGGGCAGAGGCTCTGGAAAAAGCAGAGAGAAATAAACAACGACGATAGGGTCCGACGGCTCGTCGAGAAGCCGCTGCTATCGAGGAGCCACGCCCAGGAGGTCGCAGTGCCAACTCCTTCTCCGACTCCATCATCTGGTCGATAGCTGGCGACCGTAGGAGACAGCCCCGCGGGTCGGGGTAAGCGAGCCATGGTGGTGCAGGGAGGGCCTGCTCCGAAGAAAGTTGCTGCCGGTAAGGGAAAAGGCAAAGCTGTGAGGTTGAGGCCGCTGACCGGGAATGATCTTTTTGGGGACCGAGGGGATGAAATACTGTTCAACTTACCTAAATTCCCCTCTCTTCGATTCGGCTCAGAGCCGAGTCCTGTCGTGCACAATTCCTTGTTCATGGATACTGCGTGGCGTACTGGGGTCGTTCCTCTAAAGGTCTTGCTGGCAAGTCAATTCATGGCTGACCAGAGGAGGATCATGAGACTGAGCCAAGATGCGGCTCTTCGAGAGTTGGCTTATCATGCCAACATAGTAGAGTTTCCTACTCTTACTTTTGTATCATTGCATTCTAGTCGAGTATCTGATGGCTTTCATCTTTCAGGTCGGGCAACTGGGCTACAACTTTTACCTACGGTCGGAGTTGGCCCTGGCTGATCGGGAGTAGCTGGAGGCCGGAGGGGATGTGGAGACTCTAAAGGCTTAGCTCAAGTCTTCGTAGATGAGAGTCGATGAGCTGGAGAGACAGGTCGGCCAGCTGACTAAGGACTTCGAGCAGAAGGATGAGCAGGTGATCCTGGCGATCAAGGAGAGGACCAAAATGGACGGGCAAGTGAAAAAGCTGCAGTTGGACCTGCAGGTCAGTTACGATTCCGGTCGATCTACGGGCCGAAATGCAGGTTTAGCGGAGGCCTGGGCTGAGTTCAACCAGATACTGCCGTTGGTACGTCAGGAGGCTGTGCAACAATTCATGGTAAGTGCTGCCTTCCAGGATGCTAGTGTTGTTCTTGCTCTCGATGATGCCCAAAACTCATTCGAGAAGGCCGTCAAGCAATTGCAGTTTTTGGGCTATAGCGTTTGACCTGAGGACCGGTCGCGCATAAGCCATTTGTTCAACGAGCAGCTGCAACCCTACCCTGAGGAAGAGAGCAATGCCGAGGGACCAGTCGTCGAGGCCGTAGGAGATAAGGGAGCGCCGGAGGTCGAACTGACTGAAGAGGAAAGAAGGCGGGCCGAAGTCGAGAGAAAGCTAAAGGATGTTGCCAAGGAGTTTGAGTTTGGCGGCGATCTTGCCTTCGAGGTGTCAGAAGGAACAGTTGATGCCGCTGCATATTTCCCAATTCCTGAACGACAATTCTTGCAAGATGCTGCCGGCCCTTCTCAATCCGTAACTGCTGCCGTGCCCATTTTCGTGGCTTTGCCTGAGCCTACGCCTACTGGCGCTCCTACTGCCGAGGAGGTCGGGCCTGATGCTGAAGAGGTTGCCAGCTCCAGCTAGCCTTGATCATTTACTCTCATTGCTTTTCTCTGTTGTTTTTGAGAAGAGATGTATATGCCTCGATGAGGCTTTTAAGTGATTTGTGAATTTTATGCCTCGATGAGGCTTTCAAATACTGGTGAATGAATGGGTATTTTTATTATTCCATGTTCAACGATGGTTATTTTTGCTTTTGGTATAAGTTATTCCCGTTAATGAGCATGTTATTTAACAGGTATGGACTGTAGTGTTTATTATTCTGCATATTGGAATTCTTGGGCGAATGCTCTCTAACGTATCAAGTAGCATTCATTCAAGGCCTTCGTCGAATAAGTGTTGTACTTTGCAAAATTCATTCTTGGTCCCTGCCAAGTAAATTGTAATTAATGTGCCAGCGTAATAGCTAGTCTTTGGGTTTTTTAAATAATCTTAAAGATTATGGAATCGAGTTCATGCCCTATGTGATTTTATCGACTGCGAAGTCGAGCATCTGGCTTGGGCTGGAATGTCTGGACTTGGCGGCGTAAAGCCTGTTTTGTCGACTACGAGGTCGACTGTTTGGTCTCGGCTCATAGGCCTCGACTTGGTGGTGCGAAGCCTGTTTTGTTGACTACGGGGTCAACTGTGTAAAGGAGATTCTGCAAATTTCATGTAGTTTGAAGGTGCCATAATTTTATTTCGTTGGAGGGATACAATAGGTGCCCACGACCCTTTACACGATTTTTTTTTTTTCAAGTTTACTTCATTCCAAGGTCGAGGAAGTTCACGGCCTGATGCATCCGCTAGTCGGTAAGTGTTGTTTTTCGACACTTTAACCACTGAGTAAGGTCCCCCCCATTTTGGGTCAAGTTTTCCGATGTTTTTTGACACTTCCACTTTCTTGAGAACGAGGTCGCCAACCTTGAAACTCTGGGGTCGTACTATCTTGTTATAGCGTTCTGCCATCTTCAACCGATATCGCTGCATTGTGTTGTAGGCTGTGTGGTGCTGCTCGTCGACAGTGACTAGGTCCAGAGTCCTCTCCGATACATTTGTGATCGGGTTATAATGGATCACCCGAGCTGTATGCTGAATCAGCTTGGACGGTATTACTGCCTCGGACCCGTAGACTGGATTGTACGGGCTGCGGTCCGTGGCTGTTCGAGGTGTCGTTTTGTATGCCCAAAGCACCCCTGGGAGGTCGTCTGCCCAACTGGCTTCCGTCCCTGCTATTCGAGCCTTGAGGTGGTCGAGAATAGTTCTGTTTGTGACCTCGGTCTGGCCATTAGACTGGGGGTTTCCCACCGAAGTGAAGTGTTGGGCGATTCCCAAGGTCTCGCACCACTTCCTCGTGTTCCTGCTTTGAAACTGAGTGCCATTGTCCGAGATTAAGACCTTAGGCAATCCAAATCGACAGATTATATTCTTCCAAATAAAACTTTTAATGGTCGCATCGGTGATCTTCGGGACTGCTTCGGCTTCAACCCATTTAGTGAAGTACTCAACCGCCACTATAATAAACTTACGCTGGCCCGAAGTCTTTGGGAGAGATCCCACTGTATCAATCCCCCACTGGTCGAATGGCTAGGTGATCTGAATGTTGATCATCGATGTGGCTGGTTAGTGCTGAATGTTCGAGTGGATTTGGCGGGACGGGCATTTTCTAGCAAAGTCGACTGAGTCCTGCAATAAAGTCATCCAAAAATAACCGTAACGGACAACCTTGTGAGCTAAAGATCGGCTGCCCGAATGGTTGCCGCAGATGTCGGCATGTATCTCCTGCAACACTTTGTTGGCCTCATCGGGTTCTAGACACCTCAGCGGAGGTCCTGATATCAACCTCCAATAAAGCTATCCATGCTCATCTAGTGTAAACTTGGTTGTCAGCCCTCTAAGTCTGCGGGCCTCTTTGTCGTCGGTGGGCAGGGTACCCTGTCTCAAGTCAAGTTTGATTGGCTCTTGCCATGAGAGGGTTATCTGTTCGATACAGCCGATGAGGCTCTGATTGGTGGCACCAACATAAGGTTTGTCGGCTGCTAAAAATGTTATGGTCTTTTCTCTGGTACCCTTCATCAAGCTGGCGAGCTTTAAGAGTGCGTATGCTCATTCGTTCTCTGCTCGGGGGACTTGGCTCAGGGTGAAGCTCTTGAACAACTGCTGTAATTATTTTACTTCTAACAGGTATTGGGTCATTGTGAGCTTTTTCGCCTCGAAATTGCCATCAACCTGCTCTGCAACCAGTTGAGAATCAATGAATGCTGCGAGATGCTCGACTCTGCGAATTGTGGCCATACGCATTCCTGCGACGAAAGCCTCGTATTCTACTTCATTGTTGGTGATCGGGAAGTCGAGTTTTATTGCAAAATCATACTCCTCAGCAAGCGAGGAACGGAGGGATATGCCTATCCCGCCTCCTGACGAGGTTGCTGATCCGTCCACATGTAAGGTCCTTACGGAGATGTTGTCAGTATTTTGCGAAGGTAGGTCGAGCCTTTCGATGATGAAGTCGGCCAAGACTTGTGCTTTTATGGTAGTTCGTGGTTGAAATGTGATGTCGAATTCCCCGAGCTCGATAGCCCATTTAGTGAGTCGACCTAAAGTGTTGGGCTTCGACAACACTTGCTTTAACGGTTGATTCGTTAGCACCACGATCGCATGGGACTGAAAGTAGGGCCGAATCTTTCTGGCCGACTTGACGAGGGCTAGAGCGAACTTTTCGATCTCCAAATAATTGTGCTCAGGTCCATGCAAGACCTTGTTGCAATAATACACCAGACGGGGGGTCCCTTCTCTTGTCGATGTTAACACTGAACTGATTGAAGGCGATGACACTGCTAGGTAGAGCTGTAAAACTTCTCCCAGGTCGGGTTTGGCGAGCATGGGCAGCGAAGACAGGTATTGCTTGAGCTCTACCAAAGCTTGATCACAATGTTGATCCCACTGGAACCCAGATTTCTTGGCATTTCTAAGGATTTTGAAGAAATGTAGGCTCTTATCGGCCAATTGAGCTATAAATCTGTCGAGGGCTATGACCCTGCCAACCAAACATTGAACTTGTTGAACTGAGCGGGATGGAGCGATGTCGAGGATCGCTTGGATCTTCTGTGGATTTGCCTCGATCCCTCTCTGACTGACAATATATCCGAGGAACTTGCCTCCTCGTACACCGAATGTATATTTGTTAGGGTTGAGTTTCATGCCGAAAGCCCTCAATATGGCAAAGGTGTGGCTAAGGTCGGCCAGATGATCCTCGGCCTTCTCGATTTTTACAATCATGTCGTCGATGTAGACCTCTATCGACCTCCCAATCTCATTTTTGAACATGAAGTTGACCAATCTTTGGTATGTTGCACCTGCGTTTTTAAGTCCAAAAGGCATGACCAAAAAATAGTATACACCGTTGGAGACGATGAAAGAGGTTTTGTCCCTGTCTTCTGGTGCCATAAATATTTAATATAGCCTTGGAAGGCATCCATCATACTGAGCAGTTCACATCCAGTAGTAGAATCAACTAACAAATCTATACGAGGCAAGGGGTAAGGATCTTTCGGGCAAGCTTTATTCAAGTCAGTGAAATCATTACACATCCTCTATGTTCCCTCATTTTTAGGGACAAGTACAATGTTACAAAGCCAAGAAGGGTACTGAATTTCTACAATATATCCTGCCTCTAAGAGCTTGCTAACTTCCTCCTCAATGATTTGTGACCTCTCAGCATTGAAGGTTCTTGTCTTCTGCCTTACTGGCTTGTGAGTTGGGTCTACGTTGAGTTGATGGACAATGATATTTGGGTCGATGCCCTAAAGATCTGCAGCTTTCCACGCAAAAATATTAATATTGCGTCGGAGGAAGTCGACCATAAGGCATTCCAGTCGATCCCCCAGATCACTCCCGATCCTTGTGGTTTTGTCGGGGTTCCCGGGTTCAAGCTCTATTATTTTAAACTCGCCGATAGGCTCGACCCTGGTGTCTTCCAGTTTCCTTTTCTTTGATGAAGGTCCCTCATCGGGTTTTGCTACTATGGCGTCCCCCGAGGGCTTCAATTCAGGTCTTTTTTTCTGCTCGCTGGAGTCGACTGAAATGGTGTAACAGCGCCAAGCATCCTTGAGGTTACATAAGAGTTTTCCTATTCCGGCTGGTGTCGGGAACTTTATCTTCATGTGGTAAGTAGAGACA
Organism: Jacaranda mimosifolia; assembly: GCA_018894105.1. Taxonomy (NCBI): domain Eukaryota; kingdom Viridiplantae; phylum Streptophyta; class Magnoliopsida; order Lamiales; family Bignoniaceae; genus Jacaranda; species Jacaranda mimosifolia. The sequence continues at coordinate 27,846,873 of CM032122.1, forward strand.
ATGGCTCTGAAGTCATTAAGAGTCGGTCGACCCACGATGACATTGTATGCAAATGGGGCGTCGACCACCAGATAGTTGATCATCAATGTTCGGCTGCGGGGGCCTTACCCAAATGTGGTGGAAAGATTGATGGATCCCTCAAGGATGATCTCGGAGCCACCAAACCCGACCAACGGTGTTCTGACCGGATCAAACTTTAGCTTCCCCAATTTCATTCTGTTCAAGGTAGACAAGAACATAATGTTCACTGAGCTCCTATATCGACCAGTATCTTTCTGACCATGAAGTTGGCAATTTCGAGGGTTAACACCATGGGGCAGCCTATCTTCCTGTCTACTCCCATGTTCTCCATATGGTCGAGGTCTGAGTCGCTAAAGGAGATCGGTTCAGCGCTGGTCGATAGTTGAAAAATTGTCTCAACCTTGGATGGTTTGGTTGAGTCAAGCTATCTTTGAGTTTGTTTCCTCGCATTACGAGAATCTCCTCCAGTGGGGCCTCCCGCAATCATGTCAATGACTCCTCGAATGGGTGGGTCGGGTTGTTTGGCAAGTCTTTTTCCCTTTTCTTCCCTCATCGGGCTGACTGATCTTTCTTTATGGGGAGTTTGATCAGTTCCACCCTCTTCACGCCTGGCATGCTCCTTGACAAACTTTTTCAAATGGTCCTGTCTGATAAATCTTTCGATCTCATCTTTCAAATTGAAGCACTCTTCCATGTCATGGCCTTTCTATCTATGGAAATAACAGTATTTCTTTGATTTTTTCATGGCTTCAGTTTCTGTGATTTTCCTAGGCTTTTTGAGCAGATTCTCATGCTGTATGGCAAACAACACCTCTTTCCTCGGGAGGTTGAGTGGAGTGTAGTCGTGAAATCATTTTATTGGGGAACGACGCCCCTCTCTGACCTGACGGTCATCTTTCTCCTTGTTTTTCTTTCTGTCAACTTCCAGGCTACCATATTTCAATTTGTTCATCTTCTCTTGGGTCATGTACCTCTCCGTGAGGTCGAGAAGCTCTTCCATTGACCTGGGCTTCTCACGCACCAGCGCGTTTGCACATTCCTTGTGTTTCAGGCCCAAGAAAAACATGTCTATCAAGAACTCAATCCTCCGGCTGTCGATCTTCAAAACTTCTGTGTTAATCTGGTGAAAAAGTTACGGATGGACTCTCCCTTATTTTGTTTCATAGTATGCAAGTGTGTATGGGGGAGTTTAGCTTTTCTCCTACTTGCAAATTGATGCAGGAACTTATCACACAGCTGGTCATAAGAAAATATAGACGCCGGTTCCAGTTTCACAAACCAATCGAGGGCCACTCCCTAAAACGTGGTTACCAACATCTTTACATGGATGTACTCATTGTGCCCATGCAGCTGCATCATGTGTTCAAACTGCAGCAAGTGTTCATTCGGGTCTGTTGAGCCATCATACCTTGGTAATCCAGTCGGGATCTTAGCATCGATGGTGATACATTCGTCGATGATCTCCTGAACGAACGGTGAGTCTCGTTCCCTTCGGAACCTCTGTTGCCCATCCAGATGGAGGGTTCTTTCTCCGTTCCTCCTTGAGATCTCCTCTAGTCGCTTGTTCAGTTGCTGCACTTGATGGGATACCTTATCCCATTCCTGTTGATCCGTCTGGGATGCATTTCTGCCTGGCCTGAATCTGGAGCGTTCGATCCTATCGCGCTGCGGGGCTCAAAGGGGTTGAACGTCATGATCAACAGAGTATGCTACCTCTTCCCGCGGTGGGGGGCGGACCACTTCTCTAGGAAAATGGCCCAGGCTTGGTTCTCTTCCTGACTGGGGCTTTCGCGACTCTGGTCACTAAGAGGGCTCCTCAGACTGCACGGCGTGTCTGTTCAATACGGCTGAGAGTTGGGCCGAAATCTGTGCTGAAATTTGTTCACTGATGAACTGCATCAACTGAGGCATCGTTAACATGACCACGGGCTCAGGTTGGGTGCTGGATCCTTGGGCATTTGGTTCTGGGTTTTGTCAAAGGGGAGGGGAGCTGGACCTCATGTTTTCTTCTTTTCCTGAGGGGGCTCGCTTGGTGTTTACCATTTTCGATAGATGATTCAAATGTTTTCTCACAGACGGCGCCAAATGATGAGGGTTTGATTTGCTGGATTTGGGTCCAACTACTGATTTGAATGAGATTCGACCTCGCTGATCGGGATTCTTGTTTAGGTGGGATGAATCCTGCAATCACAGTAAATGTTAGGCTAGTTGAGGAGCTCTCGGTTTAGGCCCTCCGGCGCTCAAGTCAGTATAGATCGACGAGATATCGAGCAGCGGAGTAAGGGCTTTTTGTATGTATGAGTGCGTACCTCAAAAATGCTGGAGCGAGGGTATTTATATCCTTCTCCCTTCGGGGAATTGTCTGAGATGCCCCTGGTACACCCAAGGGCCCTTACCCTTGTGCCAGGGGTGACTAGTCATTTCCCCTATCTGTATATTTCCAGATGACTGCCATTCTAGGTTTTAAGGATATGATGGTACACTGTAGTAGCGCCTGTTGTGTCAGGCGGTGAGGGGATGACATGCGCCATTAATGCGGAGGCGTGCCATCCGTCAGTGCATTTAATGCGGTGGCAAAGTACTGTACTGTCTCGACCTCGTTGGTCGACCAAGTCGACCTTACGCCGTTCTGTGTATGGGGCACCATTAGGCGAGTGGTCGATTGAGGTCGATTATGCATATGGGCCACGAGTGCCAGATTGGGCCCGGTGCTGCGCCTCTGGGCCAACTTGATTTGGGCTTAGGTATTTGGGCCACCTCATATCAATGGGTATCTTGCAAATAGAAAATTTTAGCAACAAAAAGAAGAAAAAGACAAAAGAAAAAAGAACTTCTATGTTCTTGAGGTTCCCTAAATGTAAAGACATGAATCGTGACTATATAATATATAGTCAAATATACCCCACATTGCCCCACCAACCATTGTTTGTTGGCCATATTTGAATTCAAATCCAAGCATTTTTGGTTTTTTCAAATTGAGAATATATATTTTTTAAACAAAGATCATGCATCACAATGCGATATGCAATTGGAATTGGGAATTAATGTGTCTAAAAATGAATAGACGCCCACAATTTGGACAAAAACTATTTGAAATGAAGAATCCACTTCTATTGTGGCCGATTAAAATCTTAGGCCCCGTTTGGTATTATTTTCATTCCCAATTTTTATTTTTATAATTTCTAAATTTTGAAAAGTTAATTAGTAGAGATGAATTGAAAATGAGTTTGTATTTGAATGAATTGTTAGAAAAGTAATAATTATGTTGGGTTTAGTAGGTTGTAGGTGGAGAGAGATAGAAATAATGGAATAGTGGGAGAAGATATATAGTTAATTGGGATAAGATATATAAGTTATTGGAGAATGTGTTTTGGAAATAAAAATGAAAATAATGTTTTGGTGAAAATATGTAAAAAGTGATGTGTTTTATTTTTAAAAATGTATAGAATGAAAATAGAGGCTATGAAAATGAAACCAAACAGGGCCTGTAGAGTTTTACTAGCTAGTACAATATCTTGTGAATTTATTATCTTATTTTGTACTATAACTAATTATGATAATTATATCAAATTAATTATTAATTGATATTTTGATCCGTTAGTATAATTGTCGTTTGTTTATAGTTTTTTTATTTTATTTTTTGCCAATTTTTACCAATAATTTTGAGAAAACAATAAAATCTCAATGGCTTCAATATTAAATTTTGATAAAATATAGGTCCTCTTCGAGCAATATTATTTGTCACTCTCACTTCGTTACTTTTTACCTTTCAGATGCCCGTTCATTTTAGAATCCAATAATGCCATATTTTTGGGAAATTAGAAAACGACACTGTCCTTTACAGTGGTCCATTTCAATCAATATGCCAAATTACACCCCTCTCCCACCAAAATAAAAATAAATAGATTAATTAATTAATAAAAAAAAAAATCAAAGTTGAGCTGAATTGATAAGAAATTTAGGTTAGATATTATATTAATGAGCTTATAAAGGTGATTAAAAACAATAATTACTGTGAAAGAAAAGTAATGTTTAATTTAATATTGATGTTAATTAATCTACGGGCATTATCTCCACGTGTAAATATGTAAAATTTGAGGTTCAAGTCTTAACGAATTTTTGATGTAACAAATGCATGTATAAATTAAAAGAAAAAAAAAGAAAAAATTGAGTATCGATTAAAACAAAATAAGGTAATTACCATCAACAAATTAAATATTGATGAAAGCAAGACAAAAATATTGAGATAATTAATCGTATATGTTTTGAAGTTATTGAAAATATAATCATTTTTGTTGCCTAACTCTCATTTTATGTACAATTCTCATGAGATGTGACAATAAAGTAGGAAAAATAAGAAAATCGAATTATTTAATTGAAATTATTCAATAATTTGCTTAGATTGAAGGAGATGGTATTTGTATGAACTGTTTGATAAAAACTGTTAAAATATTTATGATTAAGAATCAATAAGTTTCTTCTGAATCGACTTGGGATGAAAAGAAAAAAAAAAGTGGAATACTTATGTATATATGTCTATTATTGAATTAACATAATTTCATAGTGTCGATTATAATATTCATTACCAAAATCACTAAATCTGTAATGTCTAGAGAACATTTTATTATAAGATAATTACCTAGTTAATTGGAAAAAATTAACAACGACCTCCTTAATCATTAAAAATTTAGGCAAAAGTGAGATGTGATGGGAGTCGAAACTTATAATTAAAGAAATAGTTTTCTTTTCACATAATTGATTTTTTTTGTTTTTTATGGAAATGAAGAGAATACTAAGAGCTGGATTGTTCGTATTCTACAACAATATTTTCTTATTTTACATTATTTCAAAAATAGAAAAAGGGATTGTTTGTACCATTTTTAATGAAAATACCTTCAATTTTTATTTTCATACATATAAAAAACCTATAATACCTACTAATTTAAAAATAATTAAAATCCACTAACTAATTAAATATTAACTTTTTCTATCATTTCAAGACAATAGGACACACATAAAATTTAATACTAATTTTTCATTACATCATAATCTTACTAACTTATTAAATAGTTATTTCTTTTTCTATCTTCTCAAGACAATGAGATCCACAATCAATTAAACAATAATAATTAATGCTATTATATTAAAATATTTAACACTATTACATTAAAATATTATTTTCAATATACATTTTTTCAAAATTTTCACAATTCTCATACAATCACATTTTTATTTCCATACAAAAAACAATGATAAAATGAAAACACATTCTAAAACGATGAAAACAGAAAATGAGAATAAAAATACAATCAATCTAGGCTTAAGTATTTAATTCCTATTTCCTTTGAATATAGAAATCCTAAATAGTAATCCAGATTTAATTATATTCTTTTTTCTAACATTCTAATAAAAAATGTGACCACCACTTAAGGCAATATTTGGATTTGTTCTCCCAAAATAGCTTCATTCTTCCAAAATATTTTCAAAATTACAAATAAACACTTTCAAAATTCAATCGAGTGGCTTTGTGGCCCAGTGACATTAGTTTCCCCCTATTATGAGAAAAGCTAGGAGTTCAAACCCGATTGAACTCTTTATATGCATAAAAAATGTGTAGTTTGTACTTCAAATTATTTAATTCGATTTCAATAATATGATAATATTATCTTATTGAAAAGATAAATTTGTCATTGTAAGTTTTAAAAAAAATTCAAAATTTCTCTCAAGTTAATATTAAAAAAAAGTTTATCATTTCAAATCAATATATTAGTAAATATTTTTTTTATTATTATATTCCTATAAAAATAATACATAATGATGCAAAAAAAACTTGATATGACGATTGATACAACTAGTGTAACAAAAAACTTACAGATATCTATAATAAAATTTGTCTTTTCTCTAAAACACAATCAAACATAATTCCATTCTCAATAAATTCTCCCATTCCCTTCCTAAAATATATTGTTCCAAAATATTCATCCAAAACACCCGAAAACAAATTCAAACATTATCCAAATTTTTATTGGATTGATTTACCAAAGAGGGAATGTAAATTGAATTTTTTCAAAAAAAAAGTGAGATTCATGGGCATAACCGTCATTTCAGGCCTAGAGCGAATGAAGTTATCAGTTTATAAAATCTTATCATTGGGAGAAAAAATAAAAAAAGAAAAAGAAAAGAACCTCCACAGTTCCTCACAGGCGACTGTCTCTTTTGTCTTTCATCCCCAGTTTTGAAAGATTGCAAGCATTATTACAACATGGAACAAAAGTAAAACAAAACAATACAAAAAATTGAAAATAGAAAATAAAAAAGATAAATTCGTTTTCATTTTTCATTTTTTTTTTTTGAAATCGCAAACAATAACAGCATGAAATCAAACACCATTTGCATTCTTCATCTTCACTCCACCACTCTCCTACTTTCTCTTTCTCTCTCTATACATACAGTTCCCCCTGTCTCTATATATGCATATTTAGTGAGAGAAATCTGAAAAAGAAAGGAGAATATAAATACACTATTTACAACACACTCATTTTTACTAAAGAAAGGAGTAAAGCGAAACCCCAAGCCTCATTTGTAGGGTTTTTTTGAACTTTTGTAGAGAAAAAAAAAAAAAAAAATGAAAACCAAATCCTTGCATTTTTTAAATTGAACATTCTGAGAGATTTTGGATATAATTGACCTTGAATCCGATGATCGGGTTCGGGAATTGAAAATCTCCGCATTGACATTGGTGAGGCTTTACTTTTGCTCGATCGTCTCGCATTTAGTGGGTGTTATGTTAATTTGGATTTACTTGGGTTTTTCAGTTCACTGACTTGGTAGCTGTGATAAGGGTTCAATTTTTTTGACATTGCCTTTTTTCTATTGAACTTATACTGAGTTGGGGGTAATTCTGAGCTAAACCGGCCGTTTAGCATTTCAGTTCTGTTTTTGTCTAGTCAGATCTGAGTGAGAATCGATTTTGTGTTCATTTTGGATTGATATTGTGGTGGTGACAGAGTTCAGTTTCAAGTACATTGTACTTGTAGATTTTTTCATGTTAATATAGTTCAATTTCAAGTTCATTTTTAAGTAATAAGATTTGAATTGAGCTATTTTTTTTAGAAAAAGAATATTTGAATTGAGATCTTGTGCCTATTAGTTTTCATCTTATTGATGGTCTTATCTAATCTGAATATATGCGTACTTCTGGAAGTGCATTGCTAATTATGGGCATATTTGCTATCTGAATTTATGCATACTTTTGGAAGTGCATTGCTAAATTTGAACATAGTTTTATTTGAATTTATGCATACTTTGGAGAGGCTCATTTCTCGTTTTGGATATGTTTTTAGGCTAACTTTTATACTTGGACCATAGGCTGTTGCGGGCTGTGCATTGCACGCTGGTCCTAAAAATAGGTAAATTTGCTGGTGTATATTGAGATTTTAGCAGATGGGAGTGCATATATGAAAGAAGACCAAGAAGATATTGCCTTTTGCTAAGATGGCAAAGATGAAGTCAGACACCCGTCTAGACTATGCTGTATTTCAGCTGTCACCGAAACACTCACGGTGAGAAATATGGTATATTATGCTTGGTTCCTATATCATTTGAAGGTGGTATTAGTTATTAACTGCGAGCTCCTTTTGGCCAGATGCGAATTGTTTGTATCCAGTGATGGAAGCACAGAGAAACTAGCTTCAGGATTGCTTAAACCATTTGTTGCGCATTTACGGGTTGCAGAGGAACAAATTGCTTCTGCTGCACACTCAGTTAAGCTTGAAGTTGGGCGATGTAAAAATGCTGAAACGTGGTTCACCAAGGGAACAATTGAGAGGTAGTGCCATTTGCTAATTTCTAGGCAGTTTAGTTATTAATGCAGTATTACAGCTGATATGCATACTCACAATTTTAATATTCAGGTTTGTAAGATTTGTAAGCACTCCTGAAGTTTTGGAATTGGTCAATACTTTTGATGCCGAGATGTCACAATTGGAAGCAGCTCGGAGGATATATTCTCAGGTATTCATTTTGGTATACCTGATGTTTAATTGGTATTTCTGTGAAAGATCATGACTAAGTTGCTCCCCTAATAAATTTCAGGGAGCAGGAGATCAACTTTCTGGTATGGATTCCTATTACTCGTTTAATAGCTCTCTAATTTCTTTGAATACTTATGAAATCTGGATGTGGCAAACCCATCCAAAAATTGATGATAGCTCGAGATATATTATTTGTTCCTTATAATACACCTTCAATTATATCTTTTTCTTTTTCGTTTTTTTGATGAAATAAAAGAGAATGGAAAAGACTGCAACGAACATCCCAGTCAAGTCAGTTGATAAATCTAGAGATGAGATGTGCCCTGTATAAACAAAGGAAACTAGATGGTTAGGTCAAAATGAATTCTTGTATTGACTAAAGCGTAATGGGATGACCTTATAACTTCAAAGTATCAGTTTGAGATCATGTCTTCGGACTGTTCTGGATGTACAATTTCATTTTGAGGGTAATATTCCATATCGCATTAAATTTTGTCAAAAGTACATCTATTCTTGCTTACATATTACTTTAATGGCAAGAGCATTTCTTGCCTGCTAGCACTAACTTATTAGTGGCTAGAGTCTAGGATAACATTTTGTTTAACTCATTGGTGTTCATCGTCTTTGAGTATCTCCTCCTCTCTTTAATTCTTGTCTGTTGATAAACTTTGATAAACTAAGTCTTCTGACATAATGCAAGTGTGTCCCAAACCAGTTGAGTAGTTTATACTTCCTTGAAGGAAATTACCCTGAAAGAAAAAAGAAAATTGGATTGCTTTGGAGGTGTGCATTGTTGCCACACAAATATAAGTGCTGAAATGTTTTTCTGTGTTCAAAAGTTTCGAGGACTACCACCACGAAATGAACATTTTAATGAGTGGGATTCATGCTGTCAAAAGTTTCAGGCTACCATTGGCAAGACTATTGCTTCCCTTGATATAGTGATCTATCTTTGATATAGGGAATACAGTAAGGTTTTGCCTGCTCTACATCCAGCATCTTTTGTAATTGCTATACTAGTTTTGGCCTTCTAGAATACTTTATTTCAATGGTCTGATGACAAATGAGCAACTATTCTGCACTCACTCTGTCTTTAGATTACCTCCCACGAGCAAATATGAATTGAATCTGGGCTTTTCTCAACAAATTCATGCCAATTGACAGATTTTAAGATTCCGATCAAGATTGTAATTATATGAGAATACTTCCCTGCAACTGCCTCTTTAGCTCTATAGGAACCGCGAGACCTTGACTTTGTGTAAGGTCCTTAATCTTTCACATAATGGATTGCCAAATCAGTGAGATAATTTGTTCTGGTGATGCCTGCATGAATATTCATTGGATGAGGTTCCTAATGATGTCGTAATAGCTGTTTGTCTATTTCTTTCCTTGTATGTATCAAGCTGCCGAGTTATCAAATCTATATGACCTATCAGCTATTGGGCATACCTTTTGGATATTCTGTCCTAGCCCTTTTTGTTATGTCTTTATTTCTAAAGTTCTGGTTGCTGAATAAATTTCATGTCTTGAAAGTTTTTGAGTTGTATCAAACAATAATAGAGCAAGTCAAGAGATTTGATTGATTCATTTTCTTTATAGTAGTACTTTTCTCCTTGTTGTATGTGAAATCATTTCATTCAAACTGTCGCACCTTTAACTTTGGTAAACACTTAAGGCTATCATGGCCATGGCTGTCGAAATGGTACTCGGTAAATTCTCCTATAGTCTCTTTGACATTGGATCTTTTGATGACCTTTTATTTTTGTTATGAGGCATGTGGCGCTTAATAATAGATGCCCTGCGTGCTTACTGGGTTGCTCCCTTTTTCTTTGCTGGAAATATTGTTAGTATTTATTATCCAAAATGTTTGATGGATCTATCAATTGCTTCAGGTGGAGGTGGATCTGGGGTGACAGCTGCAGATGATGCCACAAAGTATAACCTCACTCCTCTATTATTGGTTTATTTTTCTAACTGCTTGTGTGGGCTGATGATGTTGACGATTATATTTTTCGTTGCTATCTGAGATGATCTTATTCTATTTGGCTGAGTTCTGTACTTCTGCACTTGGTTCTCGATGCACCTCAGGATGTTTCTGAGCTATTATTTTCTAAATCAAAACTTTGAAAGAACTAACTTGTGGATTGAAGTCATAAGATCTGTGTAGTTGTTAGGGTGCCTGTTCGAACACATGGATAAATTGATGAGGTAGGTGGTGCTATGCTGTGAAATTCATGAAAATTGATGTTAAACTGTACATATTTTAGATTTGAGCCAGAGAGAGGATAGTTGACTGAGAAAATATTGAAGTTTTAAATATTAGTTGAACTGTATAGGAAGTCAGCTTATATCTTTTGATGGCTGCAAAATTTGAGATATAGAAAAGTGATTTGTGTCATCAGTCATGGTACCCTGGCCAGAGATGAAAGCCATTCTTGTTTCATTTGTCTTTGGCATGTATCAAGGTCGCGTGGAATTTTATCCTAGCTTCTTATTTCCTCTCCCTCCCTCTGCCTTCCCTCTGTCTTTCATTCCTGTGATAGTCATTCTTTTGGTTCTCATCAACACAGGAAAGAGCTTCTGAGGGCTATTGATGTAAGGCTTCTTGCAGTGCAGCAGGACTTATCTACTGCCTGTGCTTGTGCTGCTGCTGCTGGCTTCAATATCGACACTGTCTCAGAACTTCAAATGTTTGCTGATAGATTTGGTGCTCATCGCCTAAAGTAAGGACTCTTAACACTTCCTTTTTATTCACAAAAACAAATTCTCCTTTCCCATAGCATTTGGAAATGTACCTGCACTGTGGAAGCATGCATCAAGGGTAATTGAAAATAGGCAAACAATCCAAACTTGAAAGTTAGTTGTGCAATTGGCCTTGTTATTTGATACTTGAATTACATCTTAGTCAAACTGGCAACATTGAAGTGTACAGTATCAGCAAACATGTTGCCTATCACAATATAATGGACTTGCATAGAATTTAGGGGGCCAATTTTTCGATCGATCTGAGTTTCACTGTTGCATGTTAGTGGAATAGAATATTGGGTTATACCATGGCTGTGAAAAGTCTAGCTGAGAAATTTTACCCACTCTTTGTTGTCGACGTGAAGAAGTAGAAACAACAAATACAATCCATACTTGAAAACATGGAGAAGATTTTTTGATCAATTTCACTTTTTATACCTGATATTGCTATATATTCATTTTTTGATGGATTCCTAGAACATTGGTAATTGGTATAAATGAGTCCTTTTCCTCTCTGCCTTTGCAGTGAAGCGTGCGGCAAGTTCATATCTCTGAGTGAGAGGCGGCCCGAACTCATCAATCCATGGAAATCTGGACCTGAGGATCAGGCCCTCCGTTCCTCGTATGGGTCGGACATGTCGATTGATGACGATCCAGCTTCTCCACCAGCCCACCAAGAACCTGCCACCTGTCAGCAGCCCAATCCCCCACCTGTCACCTTCCTGTCGTGTCGCACTTTCAGCAAAGAATCCAGTGTTGAAAGGGATAATGGAAGCAAGCCAAATGATCTTGTGCCAGAAAACGATAGGAAAGATGAGAGCTCAACGCCTGATCAGACTGAGTCGAGTCAAGTTGGTCAGCCTGCAAGGCGACTCAGTGTCCAGGACAGGATAAACTTGTTTGAGAATAAACAAAAGGAGAATTCCGGCGGGAAGCCTGTGGTAGTCAAGTCTGTTGAGCTGCGGAGGATGTCCTCTGATTTGTCCTCATCAAGTGTGGCTGCTGAGAAGGTAGTTTTGAGGAGGTGGAGTGGAGCTAGTGATATGAGCATTGACTTGAGTGCTGACAAGAGGGATACTGAAAGCCCTGTATGTACTCCATCTTCTGCAGTGGTTTCTCAGGACAAAAAAGTTTTGAATTCGAACAATGAAAGTGCCGATAGTTCTTCTGTTCGTAAGCCAGAGATAAAGGTTACTCCTGGTTTGGGTTGGGTTAGTGACAGCAGATTGAAAGGAGTTCCTTTTAATAACTCGGAACAGTTTGAGTCCAGCCAATCTGATTCTAATTTGGGTTCTGTGGAAAGTGATGGTTTCAAAGATCAAATGCGTGGGAAGACTCAGTCAAGTTCTCTTATAAGCAGGTCTGAGTATCAAGAAAGTTCAGAAGAAAATTCTAAAACTTTGACTGGTGGTAAGAGAAATGGCATAGTTGGGTTTGGGTATCAAGGGAAGTTGAGGGGTTCTCAGAGTGGTGAAGAGCTTAGTGGGACCCAGACACAGATTACTGGAGCAAAGAATCAGGTTTCTTCCCAGACCCAGATTAGGGCTTTTGCAAGCAAAGGTGGTGAGCAGTCTGAATTTCCGAATCAAATGAAAAGTTCTGATTCGAGGGATGAGCCTATTAAGCAAATATCGTTGAAACCTACTCAGAAGACTGCAGTAGAGTTGGGGATACTTGAAGGTGGTGCTGGTTCAAGAATTCGAGAGGCTTTTGCTTCTCGTTATAAAGTGATAGAAGGAAATTCATCATCTGCTCAGCAAGAGGTAGGGTCTGTTGGGGAAACTGAAGTAGCTGAAAAGAAAGGATCCCGCATGTATGACAAGGCGTCTAATACTTCTGGACAAACTGGAGTTGCTGGAAAGAAAGAAACCCCCTTGTCTGAGAAGGTACCCAGTGCTTCTCTATCAAACTTTGAAGATTCTGGACCTCAGAGATTGAAGTTCAATAAACAAGGTTTGATAGCTGAACAGAGTAAGAAGGCACAGGTTCAACGAGATGAAAGCAGTTTTAGTGGAAAGAGCAGGACACAGTTTTCTGGTAAAGTGATGATAGAGGCTCAGGAAGGCTTTGATTCTTTTTCGACGCCACGTCCAGAGCAAGCTCAAAGAGTACGGCAGTCAAAGGGAAATCAAGAACTGAATGATGGGTTGAAGTTGAAAGCAAGTGAGCTTGAAAAACTCTTTGCTGAGCATAAATTGCGAGTCCCTGGAGACCAATCAAATTCTGCCCGCAAAGGCAGGTCAGGAGGCACACAATGTGAGCCATCAAATAGTTTACACTACACAAAACCAGTAGCAGATATTGCTCCTCAGTCTGACAGTTACCAGTCCACAGAACCTGCTAGGTTTTCAAAGAGCTCAACCAAGTTCAATTCTGCCTCTCCCATGAAAACAATTGATAGCCAGCACCACGGTGATGCTATAAATAAGAAGTTCTCTGAGCTTAGCGTTTCAGAGGGTTCTCGAGGGAAATTCTATGATAGGTATATGCAAAAAAGGGATGCAAAGCTAAGGGAAGAGTGGAGCTCCAACAGAGCAGAGAAAGAAGCCGGGTTGAAGTCTATGCAAGATAGCCTTGAGAGAAGTAGATCAGAGATGAAGGCCAAAATTTCAGGATCTTCAGACAGACAGGATTCAGTATCAAATGCTCATCGACGTGCTGAGAGACTCAGATCATATAATAGCAGGTCAATTATGAAAAGGGAGCAGGTAGATCTATAATTGTTCTAGAGATATGTTTCTAATGAACTGAACCATCTTACTTCCGTTTTCTACTTTTAGGGTTTACTGGAGTTACAGTCTTCTGTTGATTTTTTAACCGACTCTATAAAAGTTTCCTTTTGACAGCAACATTTAGATTTTGGTGATAGTGAGGATGATAAGGAAGCATTGGATTTTTCAGAGCAGAATCGTCTCCATGAGAATAGGGCTGTAGATGACACCTCTTTTAGAGATGGTGTTTCTAGGAGTGCACAGGGCAAGAAGCATTTACCCAATAACCGAAGTTCATCATCAGCTACTCCTCGCACCTCAGCAGCTCCTGTTTCCAGGTCTGCTACCAAAAATTCCAGCATGAATGCAGGGAAAAGAAGAATGCAACCGGAAAATCCACTTGCACAATCTGTCCCAAACTTTTCTGACTTGAGAAAAGAAAACACCAAGCCTTCATCTGGAACCAGTAAATCAACTCGTTTGCAAGTAAGAAACTATGCCCGCAGCAAAAGCACGACTGATGAAGCAGCCATTGTCAGGGAGGATAAGTCAAAGGGATCGCAATCACTAAGGAAAAGCTCCGCAAACCCAAGTGACTTCAGAGAGATGTCCCCTCTGGACTCTGATGATGTTGTTTTGAAACCATTAAAATTTGATGAGGAAGTACTAAAAAATGTTGGGACAAAGCCTTTTCTTAAAAAGGGTAGCCGCACAAGCTTTGTTGCTCAAACAAGTGTTTTGAGGCAGAAGGCCTCTGTGGGATCTGAGCTTATAAGCAATGAAGAAGAAAATGATGAAATGGAATCTGCACCTGATGACTTTGAGAGTACAGTTAAAGATGAAGGTGAGGAAGAATTTGAGACCTCGAACACTGAAGGTCAGAAGATTTTGTACAATGGGGAACCAAGAGAGGGGCTGGAGGCAGAGAAGTTAGTAAATTCTGGATCAGAAAATGATGATAGTATTCTAACATTTTCTCATGTGGACCAGGCTTTGGGTTCTAAATTGCCCACTGTTGTTCCTCCAAGTTTCCTCCCTGTCGAATCTATGCAAGATTGGCCAGAGGAAAGTCCTGTGTCATGGAATTCACATACTCAACATCCCTTTTCTTATTCCCACGAGATGTCTGATGTTGATGCTTCTGTGGACTCCCCTATTGGAAGTCCTGCTTCATGGAATTCACATTCTTTAAATCAAATAGAGAATGATGCTGCTCGAATGAGGAAGAAATGGGGAACTGCACAAAAGCCAATGATTGTGGCCCATTCAGCCAGTAACTTATCCCGCAAGGATATGGCTAGGGGCTTTAAACGGTTACTGAAGTTTGGAAGGAAAAGTCGTGGCTCAGAGAATTTGGTTGATTGGATCTCTGCTACCACATCTGAAGGAGATGATGACACTGAAGATGGTCGGGATCCTGCCAACCGGTCATCTGAAGATCTCAGGAAGTCAAGAATGGGATTTTCTCATCCTCAACCTCCTGAAGATAGCTTCAATGAAAGCGAATTTTTCCATGAATCAGGTGATTTGTGATATCTGTTCATATGTTAACGCATCCTTAGCTGTTTACAAGCGAACTTCTGTTCACTTCTTTGTGGTCATTTTCCGGAGTGTTCATGGGATGAGCTGTGCATGTAGCATTGGTGCATTTCTAAACTATCTTTGCTAAGACATTTTTCTCAAAACTTTTTAGTCAGTAGTGATTGATTGGTACAAGTGTTGAAGATCAAGCTAATATAAAGTGTGTGAAAA
Source organism: Jacaranda mimosifolia (assembly GCA_018894105.1). Classification (NCBI taxonomy): domain Eukaryota; kingdom Viridiplantae; phylum Streptophyta; class Magnoliopsida; order Lamiales; family Bignoniaceae; genus Jacaranda; species Jacaranda mimosifolia. Next base: position 27,862,135 of record CM032122.1, read on the forward strand.
TGTATTGTTTCCCATTTTATTCCCTGAAGATACTAGCTGGATAACGTTTACAGCGGGAAAAGTATCAACCTTATATTCTTCTGTGGTTCCTCCTTCCTGCATTTGCCAGAAGGCTCGTTAAAAAGTTGATTTTGATGAACCAGTAACATTATTTCTTCCAAGTTATGGGTATACCTGTTTCAGGAAAATAGTTCTGGACTGAAATACATAATAGCCAAAATACGTTCAGAATTATGCTCTCAAATGTTTCCCAGTCAATGAGCTGTATTTCAGTGTGGAGGTTACCATCATTTTTAATAATTTGAAAATCATTTTCTGATATCTTTGGAAGGATATGCCAAAACTTGTCTAGTGGCAGAATATTATTTGATGCTAGGATGTTCTTTTTGGTGGTGTTTGAATGTTCATTTTTCAATCGAGACTACATTCTCCCGTTTTTCTGGCTCGCTATTGTCAACTTTTGCATGATGATCTTCCTGTGGCTCTCAAAAATTCACAATTAAATTGGTTAAAATATGATTAATGTTGTTTACCTTTCTTGAGCTAAGTTAAGTCAAGCAGGGTCCATTGTTTTTCATTTTAGGGTGCCTATTTAAGCAAGAATGAGTGGGTAGATTCGGTTGCTGGTTTCATGTTTTTCAGTTTTGTTTTGCTTGAAGCACCTCCAGTTCTTTCAATCCTTTGATTCTTTGTTTACTTTTCCACTTCAATATTCATATTAGGGGTTAAGCATTCTAGGTTTGTTGTTGACGTGTGCCTTTTTCTTCCCACAGTTCAATCTTCGCAGAATTCTATCCCGGCACCTCCAGCCAACTTTAAACTGAGGGAGGATCACATGTCCGGAAGCTCAATTAAAGGTGGAACACAATATCATGTTTTCTTCATTTCAAAATTTATAAACATTGTGAGCTGAGGAATACATGACTGAGCAACATTGTCTGCTTTAACATTATCACTTGAATCAAAGAGCTAAAAGTGCTCTTTGATTTCACAAACTAGGATCTTGGCCATCATTAAAACTTCTTCCCTCCAGCACTTATGGACTTAAATTTGGTGTTCTAAAGCCCTGGAGAAGATAGCTACAGCATATTAGACAACACACACTTCCGATTGAGTTCAGCTCAAAAGATAAACTGAAGTCAGACCAGGGTTTTTGTATTCTGAATCTCTGATAGTTTCTCTAGAATCTTGCTTATGAAATTCCAATTTCTTATAAAGTTTTCTTCAATATTAGTTAAGTAGCTTCTCCTTTGACACTATATGGATATCCAGGAATAGTTTTAACTATAGCTGGGGTTAATCTTGTCTTGACCTTTAATTTTAATCTCCCTTCTGTACCTTGTTGCAAGTTCATAAACATGTTGCTTTTATTTATCTTTTCTTTTTTATCTCTTTCTGGACAACTTGTGTGAACACTTTCAAATTGGCATTCATAATGCAGATCTCATGATATCTTTCAGTAGAGCCTAATTATTCCCTTGAAAATTTGGCTTGCTTACACTTTCCTCTGATTTTTCAGCTCCAAGATCATTTTTCTCATTATCGACTTTCCGGAACAAGGGAAGTGACTCAAAGCCTAGATAACTGTTTCCCGAAGAAGGTCCACTGTACAAATGCTTCGATTTTTCCTTCTTGGACTGAGCCATAGATGATTACAATTATATGTTAGCAGAACATTGAGATTGGCAGTGCCTATAGAGCATACATATCATGGTATGCTGCATATCTGTCTTCATGGATTTATGTGGCCTACCTGGGGACTTAGTTATTTCTTGTAGATTTAAAATATTATGTTGTATATTGCAATGAGTTCATAGTTCCACTTAGTGAAATAATGAGTGATTTTGGTAGCTAAAGCATTCTTTTCTTGCAGTTGCTGTTTATGGTGGACTTACATGAAAATTCTTGCTAAAATCAAATGTCAACAGCTTATATTAATGTGAAAACAGTGTTAACAACTTGATGAATATGGTTATTATGATAATAGCTGCTGCTTTATCGTTATCATATTCTCTAACAACTGATTTTAGAAGTGAGAATTGCGATGTTGTATCCCCGAATGTACTGTATATTGTTTCTAGATCTTAGTTTAAGGCTTAGGAATTCATCTGGTTAGTTGTTAATATTGCAGCTCTACCATTTGCAACTGGTGCCGGGCCTTGGCCAACTTTATGTGTAAGTGAACTTGTGAGCAGTTTACTAAAATGTGTTTGTTAGTGCTTGGTGGCTCTTAGGTCATTTTTGCTTTGATTTAGGCACTTCAGATCTTCTATTCTAATTTTACAATTTTATCTTGATGCTGTGGATATGACGCCAAGTTGATGCTAAGTGTATGTCACAACATTTCACCTTAAAAAATAGGTTAACAAGAAAAGGTGTTTAGTCCGGTGTAGTTGACAGCTTTCTCCTTAAAAAAATAGGTTAACAAGAAAAGGTGTCTCTGGTTCGATGTGGTTAATGTGACTTTCTCGATTTAAAGTCATTTTTTCTTTCTCTCCGATTAACATAGAAAAGATAGATGTGTTGAGCGTAATATTCATCTTCAACATTGTGGTTTTGGAAAAGGTATTTAAATAATATTCACCTTGAGTTTAAAATGTTTAATGAATGGCATAATTCTCTGGTGCCGCCGCCCATGCTCATGAAAAGAAGAACACGAAGGGCCTTCTCGGACCGGCCTTGATTAACATTAAGTGCAATTTGTCAAAAAGTTTAAGTTGCAATAATATCATCATGAGCCATCATACATTTCACTTACTAACAATGAATTCTCTATGCAAAGGGATAATGATCAGTATTGCTAAATCCAAGGGGCAAAAAGTTGGTAACATAATCTAGCATATTTGTGCCCATCTGATGAGATTAAGCTATCATAATACCCCCACCTCTCGAAATATGGCCATCCCCTCTTCTTAGAAATGGAAATGTCAACCCTTTGAACAAATCTTGCCAAATTCCCCAACCAACCCTTGTACCATAACCAAGACTTTGTCTAATGGGGTGGGCCAAAATTGCAATTCCACAATCCTCAAGAGGGACCCATCTTACTTTCAAGAAAAGGTAGTCCCTTGGCTTAAAAGCCAAGAAGAAGTTTTTGATGGTAACGTGCCTCCCATGTAAAGAAATGCACTTAGTTCGTGCCTTCCACCACGTTTGGTTTTTGGCCCCAATCCCATTATTTGCTTTTCAAGATTTTGATTTCCCATTATTTACCCTAAAAACTAGTCTTGTTGGATCTGTTCTTCTGCTTGCCAAATTTGAACTTTTCTTTTTGTATCATTCTTTCCCAAGAACTTTGTCTGCAGAATCAAGATTTGAAAGTTTTAACAGTTTTTCCTATCTGAAAAAACAGGTAAAAATGGCTTCTCTTGTGCCTGGAGTACTAATCAAACTCCTCCAAAGTATTAATTCTAACTTAAAGGTTCGTGGGGAGCATAGGTCTGTACTACTACAGGTGATCAGCATAGTTCCAGCCATAACAGGATCAGAGTTATGGCCGGACCATGGATTTTTCATCAAGGTCTCAGATTCTTCCCACTCAACGTACGTCTCACTATCAAAAGAAGACACCGATCTCATCTTAAACAACAAGTTGCAACTTGGCCAGTTTTTCTACGTGGAGAAAATGGAGTCTGGGACTCCAGTTCCCGTTTTGGTTGGCGTTAGGCCCATCCCAGGCCGGCATCCATTTGTGGGCAATCCCAAAGATTTGATGCAAATGTTGGAGGCGTCTGAGGGGCCGGTGCAAGTTGATCATGAAGGTGGGGTGAATGTGAAAATGCCTGAGTTGGTGGAAGCAAAAGAGGAAACTGTAAAGAAGAAAATTGTGATCAAAGAGGAGAAGGCAGCCGTTGCTTCTAGGTATATGCAGGGTGTATTGAAGCAGAAATCAGAGGGAAGAGAAATGGACCAAAGTGGTAGTGGAAATGAGAATGACAGTGGAGGAGTAGCCAAAAAGATTGTTCCTTTGAAAGCCAAGCAAAATGAGCTTAAAGGTCAGGTACGATGTTTTTACTTGGATTCTATTTAAATTTCATGTTTTCAGATAATGATGTGTTTATGGTTGTAAGAATGCCAAGAAGATGACAAGTTTTTACTGCTCTATTACAGCCGCGGGCATCAAGTCCTTCCGGGGCACGCCCTGATGCATTAACACAGAAATCCGATACAGATTCGCTTAGCAGCAAATCAGATGTGCCATCGTTGAAGATTCTGTCAGTCAAATTCACAAACAAACAAGAAAACATCAACTTGAACTGTTTGACAAATAACAGCAACAAGAAGCAATCTGTTGAGGCAATATCATGGACCAGTCTGCCAGCCACACTTCTGAAGCCTGGAAAGGTAAATTCCTTGTCTTAATCACTCACGGGAGTACCCTATGTGTGAATGCTTCTATTCAAGCTTTGTGATATGAGGTCATTTGGAAAATACTCTCCAAGATGTGTCTACTTTGAGTCCTCCGGGTCGGGTGATTTTGATCTGGTAGGATGTTGGTTCTAAATCTGAAACCAGAAACAAGGGTTTAGAGTCATTGGACGGTCCGAATGAAAACTCTGATGCTTAAGTTAGGAAAGTAGAAGATCAAACTATAAAAGCTGATAAGTGAATAAAATGCGTACCTTTATCTCATCTCATTATGATTAGGGTATTTATACCAGGGACTCTGACGTGGACCTGTTATGTCAATCCTGTAAAAGAATCTTGCCATATAAACTTGGTTGAGACTTGAAATATTAGATATATCCTATAGAAGTTTAGAGATAATTTGCATTGAAACTGTTTAGACTGAGCAGTAATTTTTTTGCTGCCATGCATACCATCTATATCATTCCTATTTATACTTGTCATTGTATTGTTACAAGGGAATGCTTAGAAGGGGAAACTTGGCCTCTTTGGTAGCAGCAGAAGCACAAAAAGAAGCAAATTTAGCAGCAAATTTGGCCAAGTGCCTCAGGTGAGTTTGAGTATTAGAAAACTAAATTGTCATCCCATTTGCACATATTATAATAGTGTTCTTAAGACTGCTCTTTCTTTTCTCACTTCAGTATGTTTGCCGATCTTTATTCATCTGCCTCTCCAGAAAACCCCCATCTCCATCTCTCCAAGTTCTTTATCCTCCAACAACTGATTGAAAAGGCAGATGTAACAATTCCAACAAAAGATGGCTGGGATAATCTACATGTAAACTCGACCCTTCAAGAAAATGACAAGTCAAACAAGAAGTGTGGTTCATTACAACGTAGAAGTACGAGCAGAACTTTGAAGCCCTCATTAGAACTCACCGGTGCTGACAGACTAGAATGGTCGAAAGGAGACGGTTCAAAAGACATCATGGAACTACGAAAGATTCTTACAAATGAAACTCAATCATGGTTTCTGAATTTCCTAGAAGAAGCACTGGAAATTGGCTTCCGAGGAGGGGGCAGCCAAGAAAAGAAAGGAAAAGAGAGTGCTGCAAGAGTTCTTGAACAAAATAACCACATTGCTTCGACGTTGTCACAGCTAAAACAAGCAAATGAATGGTTAGATAAGCTGAGAAGCAGCTCAAGCTCAGAGAAGAGTGAACTCCTGGAGACTATTGATAGATTGAAGCAAAAAGTTTATGCCTGCTTGCTGGTTCATGTAGATTCTGCAGCATCAGCACTGGAAAGTAGAAAGTTACTCTGATCATGGGAAATATATCCACAAGAACAAACTGACAAATGTGTAAGATCTGAATAATTTATTGTGCTTTATGTTTCAAAATCTCAAATCACCTCAAGTTATGGTCACTTCTTATTCTGTAAGTGGCCAAACCATCTATGGAACTTTTAGGGAAGAATGTGTGCCTTAAGATTGATTTCATGAGTGAAAATCTGTTTTCTACTTTCTTTAACTTTTCTCCAGCCAAGGGAATTTGATATGGAAAAGGGGTTTTAACACCCAAATAATTTAGGATCCATGTTTTTCGATCGGGTCGGTTTCGACCAAACCCGATACCAACTATGACACCTAACAGAAAAAGGAGACATATGGATAAATCTCGATTACACTACTAGGATGGACCGAATATATCACATCAGCAGACGAATATAAATAAATACCTTAATCATGTGACGACAAAAGCATGCTTGTTACTTGTACTTCATATTCTATCATTCTATCTTTTAGTCTTTACTAACTTAAGTATCAAGGGACACTTACGAGCAATATCCAGTGATCCTAACGTCGTTCTTGTTTTAGGTTTGACTCTTGACTCTTGAGTAGTTTCAACCGAGTCTACCAAGACCATTTGACCTGACGGATTTGTAAAATAGATTGATTGAATCGACCTGTGGACGATCTCGGATCAGAATTCGATCTAAAGGGCTAAAAGTGATTACCTGCACGGCTTCATTTCATCTGACAACAGCCTCTGAGCTGGTCTAGTACTTCTCCTCAGGAGAGGGACAAAGCTGGAGAGCTAGAGCACATGCCAAATTCTCATACGAGGATTCAAGCAATTAGGCATGTGCCCTGCTTCTCCAGCTTCAGCTAACCTCATCCCTTCTTCTTTATGGTTAGATTCAATGATGATTAATCAATCTTGTTTCTTCCCTAGAGTTTTGCAGCATTACCCCAAAGCAAAGAATTGAATCCTCATACCTATTTATACTTTTATTGAGTTAAGATAGGCTTACACATGCTTTATATATCATAAGCTTAATTGAAGTTCTTGATCAATCCCCCCCAAAGAAGATTTGGAAGCCTTTTTTGTTGGTTGGATTGGTAGATAAATCTTGGGTGTTTACTTATAAACCTGAACTTTATATTTTCTCCTGTCTTCTCATGTCTGATTCAGAGTAGTTTACATCTTTGCTATGGTGATTGTTGGAAGTTTGGCTGCCAAAAAAGGAAATGAAATTATAAAACAAAAATGAGGTCTACCAGCTGCCAGCGTAAGCTCAGAGGAGGCTGGCCACCCACCAATATGGACGGCAAATTTGCTTATAATATACTGTGCTGTTATAAGACCATTGAAATGCCGAGTTCTAAATTATTAAACCATGACCACATGTAAATCCATTAATTAAGCACTGTACTAAGGTAAACCTGCCATTTCTGGTTTTTGGACAGCATATGATTTCTACCGTCAGGTACCCTCGTACATACTTGATCGTAAAAAGTCAATCGAAAGCCTCCATTTAAATTTGGTACGAGATATTGATAAGATAGATAGAGAGGATTTGACTATTTTAGCCCCTGAATACTGTGAAATTGTACTTCATTTTTTCCTTAATATGAAGACATGGCTGGAAATCGCTACAGTCAACATTGTGTCACTACTGTGAAAAGCGACCCAAATGGGACTTTGGTTCAACAATATGTCGCTATTGTTAAAAGCAACTCAAAAGGGCAAAAAAAAATGCATCATTGAAAAAAAATAGAAATATGTAAAATTCATTTTACTGAAATTTTGATTCAATTATTTGTAACACAAAAATCGCTAATATGAGTAGCAAGTAAAATGAAAAGATAATATTTGTTTGAGATTAATGTAGATTTTTGGTTTTACCCTAGCATGAAAAACAAAGGAATCGCTACTCATGAAATGTAGAAACTATTTATGAATCGAGAGACGAGAGCGATATATATTATTCTCTAATTGTGGCAGAAATTTTGTTTCAATTAAATTGTAATATTCATAAAAAAAATCGCTACTATTATTAGCGATTATTGTGTAAAGAATTATTTTCAACCTAAAAGAGCAATATATATTATTCTCTAACTGTGGCAGAAATTTTGTTTCAAATAAATTGTAATATTCATAAAAAAAAATTAAAATCGCTACTATTGTTAGCTATTATTGTGTAAAGAATTATTTTTAATTAAGAGCAATGTAGATTGTTTTGTTTTAAAATTGTTTCAATAAAGTCATTTTATCAATCATGTAGAAAAAATGTGCTTTTCCATTTAGCGACTTAAGCGATGTAATTATGTACCCCAAACATGACGACGCTTGTTCAAATGGCGATAAATTAGGGATAAGTTTTTTGAATAAAATCATTGTACATCATACATATATATGTTAAGCATACATATACATGTTAACAATATCGTGAAGAAAATAAATATATACATGCATATTTGAAAATTTGTATCATTCAAACATCTTGTCGCTATAGTTAGTAGCAATTCAGAAAAAATATCTACACTAAATAACAATAATTGGAAATTTTTTATATACACCCAATACATTGGTTAGGTGGTTGCCTAGCATGGCACATTGCTGTGTACGAGGCAACTAATATCACTTCCCAATGTGGTAGCTTTTGCATAGATTAGTCAATGTGTAAACATTGTATTGTCATTTTCATTAAATAGTGTACTTTGTTGCATGGAGTTGTTAATGTCTCATCCCAATGAATACATTTCATCAAATAACTGACAACCGGATTCTTACCATAAATGATGATCTATACATGTGATGATATCTTTTCTTTCTTTCTCATATATGCGTCATGACCTAACGGCTAAGCCTATGCTAATAAAATTATGGAATGCAATAGTTACGTGAATGTTAAATTGTAACGCCCTGACCGGAAGGCGCTTGCTTCCAGCCAAGGTGCCACTCAACAATACCACACAAGTCTTCTTCACAACAGAAAAATTCATTTCTCAAAAATCTACAATATTAAAATTCTGCAACGACCTTCATTGGATGTTCTAGTTTGAATCGAAATGTGCACTTCTATCACCCTCATTGCCTCTTGTGTGGCCTGGGTTAGTCCATCTTCATCACTCGACCCTATCTGGGGTAAAGAATGAAAGAAACAACAAGATAACGTAAGTCCGAATAACTTAGTGAGATAGTATAACAATAACAACAAAGTGACAATTTCACGATTATTGTATAAGAAACAAGTAGAGGCATAATCTTTTCAGAAGTCGTGAGAGAAGGTCTTAGTTAGGGTTTTGAGGTGATCCATATCACCACCGTCCCAGACCAGTGATGAGACTTCACAAAATTCACCATCTCTCACAAAGGTATAAATCACAACTTCTACCACAAGGAGTCGATATATCACTTGAATAATTACTGGATTTGTATTAAATACTCGAATTTCAAAGCATGAAATAAAATTGATAATCACTTTCATACTTTTGCTATTGGTGGTTCTCATACCTTATCTCTCTGCTTTCGAAAAAAAAATCCTTGTTCCTCCAAAGTACCGAGTGATCGGCTCGGACACTTAATCACTCACTAGGCATGGCCCAGCTACATTCCTGATCCCGCTCATAGCTGACTACCTCCAGCCCTCTATGAGTAGGGATTATGTGTACAATTTTGTACGGGTATCAACCGAAAGATCTGTCGTTGCGGACTGTTCTGCCCAGCCGTCTTTCGTAACCGATCCTAGGGCCCACCCCCAAGGGTATTAAGAGTATATGATCACTGATAATGTTTAACACATCCAACAACATATACTTTAACACATCACTTTGCCATGATAATTAATCATCACTGAATTAACACAGGGCTTTTCCAAGGAAACATGACAATGTATATTTCGAAATCACTTTCAGCTTCCTCAACACAATCGCCAATTTTGTATAAAGCAACATCAGTAAATATCAATAGGAGTGCTAAGTGTAAAAGGGGCGATGCGGTGTACTACTTTCATAAACTATTAACTTTATCAAAACTTGAGTGGAAGTGAATTGTGGTGTACGGAATCAATCATCTGAAATGGGTGAGGGGACTCAGGTACAACTAGTCCAAGAATACAGATAAGGGTAAGAGAGGTCTGATTAACTACTGAGAGAGTATAAGGTCAACAGGTCAATGTTACATGGGTAAATGGTAATTTTCAGTAGAAGGGAGGCCAAACAGAGCTGATATACATGTATCATTGTAAATGTACAAGTTAAGAAATCGTATCCATCAAAATTGAGAGTTTAGGTAGCAATAATTCGAGAATTTCAAGCAGAAGGGACATCTCAAACAAACTGACCAAGTGAACATAAGAACCAAAGAATAGCATAGAATGAGCACATATCAATCATTGAATCCTAGCACAAATAGAACTAAACGGCAAGACATAATAACAAGTACGTATGCTCTTCCCCCAGCAAGAAAGCTAATATAAACTCACCTGGTGAGTACAGAGAAACACTTAATTGTACAACCACTCAGGTCTTGGCTTCCTAATCAAATCCCAAATTGGGTCGAATCGGGACCCAATCTCACGTCGGAGCTAGTCCAGGCGAGTCTGAAATTCAATTTTGCACAAGCTGCTTGAACAGCATTGCCACACGCTGCCGCTGGCGATGGAGATCACCACCACTAGCAGACTCGCCTCGATGCTAGGAGCAAAATGCCCCAACCAATTTTGGATTCCGACCACCACAAGCCGATCAATTGGCCGCTCAAAGCGGCGGCCAAACCTTATCTTCCGCCGTCAACAACCACTGCTGATTCTCCCACCACAGCCAATCAAAACCCAAAATTGAACCTACCACCAGTATACCCACCTCCTCATGACCAAAGTCCATCCAAACACCGCCATCTTCCGCTATTGGAAGTGGCGGAACCGGGACCTCATCGAGCTCCATCGTCGGGTTCGATTTCCTGGCCATTTAATCGGTGGTTTTGGGTCAATATTGGTATGGTTTTGCTCGCCTCAACTGGAGGAAGCTAACCATAGCCTTGGTTTCGGGTTTCACAACCAATATTCGATGATTCGCCAGTGGGGTAACTTTGGGCCCTTTTTGAGAATTTAACAAAATTTTATCCTTAATCTTATATATATAAATATACTTTCCAGCCTTTTCAATTCAGCCCCAAACTTTCTGACCGACTTCAATTTCACCCCAAAATTCTTTGACCGCCTTCATTTTAGTCCCTGTCCTTCAATTGAGTCCTCCAACTTCTATTTCTCACACTTTGACCCCTAACATTTCCATTTTTTGAGCAATCAAATCCAAATTTAATTATTTTGAAGTCCTTAAACTTTTAACTTTCCCATATTAAACCCTGAACTTTATAATTTTAAACAATTGAGTCCCTTCCTTATTTATAATTAAATCCTCTAATTCCCAATATTTCTACCTAACCTTTATTGATTTAATTTAATCAACTTAAATTTATGATCCCAAAATCGGGGTGTTACATAAATGGTGGACATCCGTATTTATACTATATGATAAAATTATTTTTTTATAATTAAAAAAAAAGTTATTAATCAAGATTGGATATTGACTTATGTATGCCCGGTCTTAATTTGGGTGGGTCGCGTGGGTTTGAGTTGGGTTGAAGTAGAGGTATAACATTAATTTTTTCAATCCGAATCCAACCCAACCTGATGACAACCTGAAAGTGTTCAACCCTAACCCAACCTGATTTGTATCAGGTCATGTTCGGGTCGACCTAATTTTTAAAATAATTATTTTAATTTCTGTTTTAATTTTTAGAAATTTTTTTGTCTTTTTATTTTTTAATTTTATCTATTTTTAATTATTAACAAATTAGAATAGGAATAAGGAGTTCTCATTATAACTTCACAAATGCACTCAAATAATTTTAATTGAACCACATAATCTATCTGCATCCTAAAAATATTGAAATCACAAAGTGTTTTACTTTTAAAAATATCATACTTTTTCAAGTTTACTCACCCACTCTTTTTAATTTTTGGGTCTTTTGTGTCAATTAAATTATCTCTTTTAACTTTTTAAAATTAATGCCATTATTTTTTAACTTTATATTGATTTAGTTAAGTAATAGATAAATTAATAAAAATATATCATCAAGCAAATAAGTAAAACAAATATTTTAAATTATCACATAATTTATTATAAAAACTTGCTTAAATCTTTTTAATTTTTGATAACCTTTCAACATAAAGAATTTTTATCTATTTATATACACAAAATTTTGCATTGTATAAGGCCAAAGAAAAACTTGTAGAACAATTCAGTAGTTAAAACAGTGTTTTGTTATAACTCTTTGAAGTACAATTTTCATGTCCACTTGGATACAAAAAATAACCATTATAAGTAATTGAAAATTGTAATAATTCATCCTATATGGTTGTGAAAATAAATAAGACCAAAAAATGCCAAAGTAGTTATTTTAAAATTGCTAAAGTTCAAATTTTCAAGCTTTATATATTTTACTCTTGATAAAATTTAAATATTATGTGTTTAATTCGAATTGGGTCGAGTTGGTTCGGGTTGTCGTGTGACCCACAATCAAATTTTGGGTTGTTCGTGTAACATGAAATTCAACCCAACCCAACCCATTTTTTTCGGATTCTTATTCGTATCGACCTTATTGGATCCGGACCCATAATAAAATCAACCCAAACCCAATTTTTCTGGGTCGAACTTGTGTCAGGTTATCGTATCGTGTTGGAAATTGCCACCACTAACTTGTATGGTAATTTAATTAGGAAAAAAAAATCCAAATTAAGTCACAAGTGTTACATTTTATACATAAAATAAAATATTATGATAGAATGTTTTTAAGTTCGGTACAGAAACTAACAAAAAATTAAAAAATATATATTTATTGTGATTAACATTTTGGTTAACTAAAAACAGGTTGCTCTAACCAATTATGACTCCAAAATATTATTATTATCACGTATAAATACATAACACACACGCTTGTAATATGTTGCTGCTTTTATATTACTAGTGAAAAGGGCACCGCGCAAGGCTTGGTGTCGTGCCCGTTTCACTAATTAAATATATCTGTTTATACTATATGTAATCTTTGATAAAAAAATTTAAGAATAATAATTAAATTCAGTATTTGATCAAAGTCAATTTTTAAATGCGTCGATTATATAAAATTCATACTTTTAAAAAAATTATATTGAAATTATTTCTTAAATAATTAAAAGAAAGATAGACTAAATGAAAATTTTATTTAATTTGATGATTTTTCAAGATAACTTACTTATATAAAACAAATATGTAGAAAATATAAAAAAAATGTTGATAAATTAAGGACAACAACATAAATAAGATTAATAAAAGAGAATATAAATAAATCACATAGGAAAAAAGTGAAAAATATTACTTAAAAATTAACCCTAAGAAATAACTTAGGAATATATGATTAACCATAGAGTTTTAAACTAGTAGCATGAAAGTAGAAGTAGCTATTGATAATAAAGTAATGCTATTGAAATTCTAAAACTTGAAGTAATAAGTTCAATAGAAGAAGCTGTAAAGTAAACATTGGTAAGCAAAAATATGTAAATGAACAACTATCAAGTTTAATAATACACAAATTTAAATGAGTTTGATTTTAAGTTGCCTTCGTATCCAATGTTTTGTTTATTTGTTATAGGGGTGGCAATTTTCAATACGACATGAGTTCAACACGAAAAATTTGGATTTGGGTTTGGGTACAATTAGAACGATACGAATAAGAATCAAAAGAAAATGAGTTGGGTTGGGTTGAATTTTAGGTTACACGAACAACCCAAAATTTGATTGTGGGTCACACGACAACCCGAACCCACCCGAACCAACTGAACCCAATCCGAGTTAAACAAATAAAATTTAAATTTTATCAGGAGTAAAAATATAAAATAACAAAATAAAACTTGAAAATTTGAACTTTAGCAATATCAAAATAACTGCTTTGGCATTTTTTGGTCTTATTTATTTTCACAACCATATAGGATGAATTACTACAATTTTAAATTACTTATAATTGTTATTTTTGTATCCAAGAGGACATGAAAATTGTACTTAAAAGAGTTAAAAAAACACTGCTTTAACTATTGAATTGTTCTAGAAGTTTTTCTTAGGCCTTATACAATGCAAGATTTTGTATATATAAATAGATAAAAATTCTTTATGTTGAAATGTTATAAAAAATTCAAAAGACTTAAGCAAGTTTTTATAATAAATTATGTGATAATTTAAAATGTTTATTTTATTTATTTGCTTGATGATATATTTTTATTAATTTATGTATTGCTTAACTGAATCAATATAAAGTTAAAAAATAATAGCATTAATTTTAAAAAGTTAAAAGAGATAATTTAATTGACACAAAAGACCCAAAAATTAAAAAGAGTGGGTGAGTAAAATTTGGAAAAGTATGATATTTTAAAAGTAAAACACTTTGTGATTTCAATATTTTTATGATGTAGAAAGATTATGTGGTTCAATTAAAATTATTTGAGTGAATTTGTGAAGTTATAATGAGAACTCCTTACTCTATTCTAATTTATTAATAATTAAAAATAGACAACATTAAAAAATAAAAATACCAAGAAATTTTAAAAAATTAAAACAAATATTCAAAACAATTATTTTAAAAATTAGGTTGACCCGATCCTGACCTGATATGAATAAGGTTGAGCACTTCCAAGTTGTCGCCAAGTTGGGTTGGGTTTGGGTTGAGAAAATTAATGTTATACCCCTACTTCAATCCAACCTAACCCGAACCCATCCAACCCACCCAAATTGCCACCCCTTTTTTGTTAATAGTTTAATTACAAAATTACAAATGGTAAGTCATAAAATTATATGCCCAAAAATAGCAGTATAAAAGATTATATATATACTTTTTTATTGGGAGCGGCTGTTAATAATGTCCCCATTAAATAGTCTTTGCTTTCCTTGCAAACTTATGTTCGGATGATCTAAGTAGTTACATCTCAGCAAATATATGATACATCAATTCCTAATAAATAATTTAACTATTAATTTCTACTACAATAAGATTATTTTATAATTATATTTATAAATAGTTTCTTTCAAATATTACATAATATAATTAGATTAATTTAAAAGAACATTTCAATTTAATTTAGTAATGAAATTATCTGCACATCATTTTCTTATAGTCCTATACTAATTATTAAGAATACATATATACATACATCAATCATCCATCTATAAATATATATATTATAAAATCAATTTCTCTTTACAATCCTAATAAAAAAAATGATTTAACATTTACAATAAAATTTATCTCCCATAAAACATTCCAAACAAACAATTTCTTTTACAAACTATTTTCCACGTTTTCTCAAAACAAAAACAAATGCTTGGCACATTCCCTGATCTAATTCTAAAAACTTGTTCTCGCAAACAAACGTCGAAAATATAACCAAAAAAAAGCCTTAATTTTACATAAAAATATCTCTTCAATCTGCAGAATAATCAAATTGTTATTTTGTTTTCTTCGCCTCTTATTATTAATTTTTTTTTTATAACAGAACACTTTCATGGTCAAAATTATTAGTCATGTATATATTATTGATGTAATTTGGAGACTAATATACACATTTATCAATTTAAAAGTAAAAGGACTACAAACGTATATATATATATATATATATTAGTAGCAGAAAAAGATATTCATCATCATATATAGCAGAACAAACATTAATAAGATTCTATTTTTTATTTATTAAACAAGTCATTTCTAAATTTAAATTACATTTTATATTCTAATAATTTTAAATTATACAGAGAAATAATAAAATTGCAATTAATTTTTAATTTTAATTTAAATTTTAATTGATTTTTGATCTTTATTTAATGATATTAATTAATGTAGTTGGTAAAATTATCATAAAATTTTTCAATAATTTTCATAAATTTAAATGTAAAATATTCCTAAATTAAATGAAATAAATATTCAATTTTTTAAACATTATACATTAAAGAATTTATTATGTAATTTTTTTTATAATATTCAAAAGTATTTAAAAAAACTAAATTAAATAATTCTTTTCCAAACATGAGAAAACTTGTAATTTGTGCTTATTAATTTTTCATGTTTGGAAATTTATTTAGTTATTAACTTGTTAGATTTGGTGTTATTTGTAAGAATTAGTTAATTTGAAAATAAATTTTAAATTTTATAATTTATAATTTATAATTTTTCATTATAAATTAATATTTAAATTTATGATTTTCGTTATTTTTAAAGTTTTCATTGTAATAATGAAAAATTAACTATTTGGAAATTATAAATTTAAAATTTTCCATGCTTGTTTCCAAATTAATATTTAGATATAATTTTAAATTATACTTAAATAAACAAGTATTTTCTAAATATAAATTATATTTTAAATTCTATTAATTTTAAATTTTATTTAGAAATAATGAA
Organism: Jacaranda mimosifolia; assembly: GCA_018894105.1. Classification (NCBI taxonomy): domain Eukaryota; kingdom Viridiplantae; phylum Streptophyta; class Magnoliopsida; order Lamiales; family Bignoniaceae; genus Jacaranda; species Jacaranda mimosifolia. The sequence goes on from CM032122.1 coordinate 27,878,249, forward strand.
ATTAAAAATAGTTTTTTAATTTTAAAATTAAATTAATCATGCCAAATTTTAAATACAACTAAAATATATTTAAATTTTAAAATTTATTTCCAAATTAACTAATTTTTAAAAATAACAAAACTTAACAAGTTAATAACTAAATAAATTTCCAAACAAGAAAAATTATGAAATATGAATTATAATTTTTATCATGTTTGTAAAAGAAATATTTAATTTATTTTTTTAAACACTTTTGAATATTTAGTTTTCAAAATAATTTGTAAATTTTTTTACACAATAAAAATAAATTCTTTAATTTATAATAATTTTGTAAAAACAAATGGAAGTAGAAAAAAAAAATGAAAATTAAGAGAAAGCAAAACTTGCTTTCCGAAAACCAATGCCTAACATCTTTTCCTCCCCAACCACATAGATAAATTAAAGAGGAAAAAGAAAAAAGCCCATAAAATAAAACCAATTCCTTCTGACCAATTGCGAGGTCCCACTAGGTAAACCAACAAAAAGCGAAATGCAGAACAACCAGCAAAGCACAAAGTGCAAACAAACAAAGCACTCCTTTTTCAAAATAATGCCGTTTCGCAACAAAAAACACACACACAAAAAAAAAAAGTACAAAAACACATGCGCTTCATATATATATGTATATATATAATGCATAATATAGTAAAATAAAAATAAATATATATAATATAATATAATAATAAATAGTAGTAATAATAAAATAAAATAATAATAATAAAGTAGCAATTTGGATTTTGGTAGTTCACCAACCATTTTTCCAGTACTTCCACCATCAATGTAATCACCTCGTCCTATGGCGCACGCAGAATGGAACAGAAAATGACACTAATGGATTGACATGATGACTAAAGCAAGAACGGTCTACTGAGCATATTAATTGCATAGCTAAAATGGCTGGTGACGTACATTGGTTCTGACACAGCGTATCGCCATGGATAATAGCGACAAAGGATTCAGTATTTCAATGTTTACCATTCCGTATTCTTTTCTTTTAAATATTATTAATAATAAATATACGTCTTATTTCCATTTCCATCAATTTCTAAAATTTGAAAAATTAGTTAGTGGAAATGAATTGAAAATTTCTAAGATTTAAAAAGTTAGTTAGTGGAAATGAGTTGAAAATGAGTTTGTATTTGGATGAAATGTTGGAAATATAATGATTATGTTGATTTTAATAGGTTGTAGGTGGAGAGAGATAGAAATAATGGAATAAAGAGAGAAGATATATAGGTTATTGGGAAAAAATATATAGGTTATTAAAAAATATGTTTTGAAAATAAAAATAAAAATGATGTTGGGTGAAAATTTCAGAAATAAATTAGGTATAAATATTGTTTATGTTATCACTAAATAATTCATTTATTGAATAACATATTAAATTAATTAAATTTACTTATTAACTAAATAATGTAGTAGTTATATTTAATATTTAATGTATTAATAAAATATTACATTTATTCATTTAGTAAATAACTTAAAATGTTTTGATTTGATATAATAAATAAATTAATCTTCTTCAACAATTATTGCAGATTAAATATTAATCTTCACATTAATTTTATATTATAATAAAAATTTGATTATATGGTGACATTTATTAAATAATCTATAAAGTTCAATAAATTAATGTTGATATGTTTAAATAATTGTTGAGATAATTAATTAAATTTAAGTAAAATTATTTTGATTATTTCTAAATAATTTATTTATTAAATATTGTATTAATTAAATAATGAGTTGCATTAATTAATAAGCTTATTAAAATAATTTCTATAAATACCTTGCTAGTGATATATTAACTATGTTTCATATTTTATTTATAATTAACTATTACGTTTATTTATTAATAATTTAAGATGATGAAATTTCATATAGTATAATTTTATTTTATTTTATTTTTTAATTTGATGAATTGTTATTAGGTCTTATATATAAATTATTAAAAAGTTATTTTATTAATATATATTTTATTCAAAATGCCACATCATTTACTAATGTTAAGAAAAAAAAAATATATATATATATTTCATAATAAATAACCAATTAAATTAATTACACTCATATTTCAATCATTACAAATATGTATATATACACACATCACGCAATTATAAATATACATACGTATAATACATAAAAAAAATTACTTTCAAACTGCAAATCTGTAAATCTAACAAATAAACAACTAATTTGACATTTATAATAAAATTTTCCGAATCCCAAAACAAAAAGAAATCAACAACTCATTCTCAAATCATTTTTCATGTTTTCTTGAAACAAAAAGAAACACTTACACAGTCTCCAAATTTTCTCCCAAAAAGTCATTCCCAATTTTTTTTTATAGAAATTGGCCAAAACATTGAAGAGTAGGCCTTACAATTTGGGGAATTAATAAGGATTAATTCTAATTTCATCTGATTAACATAGCGATTTTAATTATGGTGTTTTTTTTTATAAAACTTATATCAAAGTAGTCGCCAAATGGAATGGTGCCGTCATTTTATTTTTTGATAAATAGATTGTAGAATTCACTTGATGACTTACTAAAAGTCTAAAACGCAATCACATTAGATTAGACTATAGACTTAATAATGAACTTGATGACTTCCTAAAACAACATCACATTAGTCGCCAAATGGAATGACGATTACTTTTGCTAGCGTATTTTTTGATGTTGAAAAATCAGTATAACGAATTGCAATAAGTGGAGAAAACAACATCAAAGTAGTCGCCAAATGGAGTGGCGATTACTTTTTGCTATCATTTTATTTTTTTATAAGTAGACTGTAGACTTATGAAGTAGAGTGTAGGTTGTAGACTTAATAATTCACTTGACTTCCTAAAACATCACATTAGATTAGACTGTAGACTTAATAATGGACTTGATGACTTCCTAAAAGGAATGGCAATTACTTTTTGCCAGCGTATTTTTTGATGTTGAAAAATCGTTAAAACGAATTGTGATTACTTTTTGACCATCTTTTTTCCATCCAGGGACAAAATTATCTTCACAAAAATTGACACCTTGTACCTATTAAACGACAGCGATTTATCCCCAACCATTTGACGGTTCTGAACCATCAGGTAGGTACGATGCCTACCTGACGGTAGAAAGCCCATAATAAGTAGTGGCCCATAGCTTGGATTTGTCAATAACTATATTAACATCCCATCGGCATATATTTTCTTTGAGTCTTGATAATGAATAAATCTTGCAAAAGGTTGCAAATCATATGGCACACAACTTAATTTTGGCAGGTATGGCACTAAAAATTGTAGATTTTGTTCTCTTTTATATCAAGCCATTAAAGCAGTTTGTTGGGCTATAACTGGATACTTCCATCATGTTTTGATCGGACAAATCCGAAGAAATGATAAAATACGAATGTCGCTCCTCGTGGAGTAAATCCTATATTAAATCCATTCTTTGACCAGAGAACGGGAGAATTCCTAATATTGCTAGCATGCCAGCGCCACCGTGAGCATGGTGGAAACAGGCTTTCCGAAAAGCCGGCTCGGGCTTGAAGTCCGTATAGTAGAATGAAGGAGACGGTCCTAATGTTGTGTTAGCCAAGCCAACTTCTTGAATTTTAGACAAGAGATACGTGTCTCAAGTTGGGATGCAGCATCATTAAGAGACTCGACAAAATATGGGCCCAGGATTTTGCAAATAGCTTGATCTAACAGGGGAAAGATGATCAAGATATTCCTATGAAATAAACCACTAATGCCAAATCCTTATGCTTATTCAACTTCAAGTTCCTATTCTATTTTCTTCTCTTCATATTCTCATTGTCAGAACTCATAGAATCACACAGATAATAACTACAGAACCAGAATACTTTTCTTTAATAACGAGGAAGCTTCATGAATTTAAGATAAGCCATCTTGTGGGCAATACATCAGTTTAACACAAGTCAAACTCACACTGAACTACATTAGATGTGCTTCTGCACTTATACTGAACAGACAACATGGTATAGTAGATATTCCACACTCACATAGACGCAACATAGGACAACGCCCCAGGAACAAGAACCAGCAGCTTCCCAATCAGAGCATCAACAGCAGTAAGAACAACAATAGGGATCCTCAGAAGACCATTTGGGATGTTAAAGTTGCAAGAAGTAGATGGTATAGCTGCCTGAAGGTAGCAGCTCCCAGGGTCATTCAACACAGTATCTAGAGTTGTAAAGACAAAAGAGTAAACTCCAGCTGTGTTAGTTATAGCAGATTTAACCACTTGTGCAAGTGAGCCATTCCCACAGACAAGATCAACTTTCACTTGTGGGATCACAGGGTACGCGCCGGCTGCAGACACGGACGTGTTAGTACAAGTGAGGACGCCTCCAAGTATCCCACCGGTTATTATTTGAGCAGAGGAGACTGAGAATGCAATGGAGAAAAGAGTTATTACAAGAATTGTTGAATGAAAAAGGGCCATTTTTGTTTGAGATTGTGAGGAAGTTGATGACGCTTTGTGGTGCAAGGGGACTGAAAAAACCATGCAAATTTATAGATGGAAGATAGAGTTTGTTGGCAATGACAATGATCCATATGTTTGTTGGCCTTATATGAATATTACTCCCCAGAAAATCTGGTTCAGCCTTAAAATAACATATCTTCTATAACAACTTGAATTTCAGTTATCTATTTTTACATTTAAAAAAATTGAGTAATAAGGAATTTTCAGAAATCTTTGAAATCTCATATATCCCCCTCTTGAAGACCTAACAAAACTTCCAGGTAACAAGTGATAAAGATAGAGAATTTCTTTTTATGTCTCATTCTTCATCATCATGATAAAGTTTTTACTTGGCTTGGACCCCCTATTTTCATCCTTGAAAAGCGAGTAAAGAGACCAGTTTTTCACTCTTGCTCAAGATAAAGTAGACTTTTACTGGGGTTTTGTAGAAGTGACATGGCACGGGAAGTTTTCTCTTGATTCAAATTTGAATGTCATTGGGTAGGTTTACTCAGGTTTTTTAGGGTCCCGTATCCATGATTTTAACTTGTCATTACGTACCCATTTTTTAACCGTTCATAGCATTTTGATTTAATCCTCACATTCGAACCATCATAAAGTGAAGAACCATGGTTCTTCCATGAAATCATCTTCTTTTAAAATTAAATTATAAAAAATAAAATAGAAACCATTACGCTTTCAATACTCAATGACTAAATTAACCTTATTAATTTTAATAAATGTATTTATATATACACATAAATGTACACATATATTTGTATAAATATATATAATTTATAATTATTTTCTAAGTTAACAATAAAAAATATATTCTACCATGTAACCACATGATTTTATCTTACACAATCAAAATAATTTAATTAAATATATATATATATAAATTAAAATTTATATTAAAAAAAAAATGAATCCAGCCCCCACCCCACCCCACCCCAACCCAAGGCTAGCCCGGCTGGCCACGGCGGGTGAGCTTTCAGGCGCGGTGCCTGGAAGCTTGGGGCGGCGGCCAATGCCTAGAAGTTCACGGCGGCCGCCATGGCTGCCAAACTTCCAGGCAGCCGCGTGGCCATGACGAGCCTGTTCAAGCGGCCAACAGCCACCTGGCTCACGGCTGCCATGGCCAATGGCCAGCCGGGTGCGGTAATCGGCGGTGGGGGTTTGGGGACCAGTGGTCGGCGGCCGTAGATAGGGCTGGGGGTGGGTAGGTGCTGGGATGTATATATATGTATATTTGTGTATGTATATATGTATATATATATATTAATATCATTAATGGTGTTACTTTTATAATTAATATTAATTATATGATTAGTAATATATTAATAATAATAAAGTTTATGTTAATAATATTATTAATTTTCTGTTCATTTACAACGAATGCAATCAGAAGAAAATCGGTGCCCTTTTAGAATGAATTTTTCCTGATTTTCTTTGATTGAATTTGTCTCTTAGGGTTTATTTTCTTTGATTTTTTTTTTTATTGAATTCGGGTTTAATATTAGGAGAAGAAAATCGATGCCTTTTTATAATGAATTTTTCCTTATTTTTTCTAATTGAATTCGTCTCTTAGGGTTTATTTAATTTTCTTTGATTTTCTTTTGATTGAATTAGGATTTAATATTAGGAAAAGAGAGTTTTTAATTTATTAAAATTAATAAGGTTAATTTATTCATTGAGTATTGGAAGGATAATGATTTTTATTTTATTTTTTATAATTTAATTTTAAAAAAAGATGGTTCCATGAAAGAACCATTGAAGAACCATGGTTCTTCACCTTATAATGGTTCGAAGGTGATGATTAAATCAAACTGATATGAACGGTTAAAAAATGAGTATGTAATGACAAGTTAAAACCATGGGTACGGGACCCTAGAAAACCCGAGGTTTACTTTAACGTTTTCAAACTCACTCCAACAATGAAGTTAGGAAGATTAAACTCGATTTGGAAGCAAATTAAAACATATAATTGAATTTCAACAAAAAATACGTATCTTCAAAATGTCATGAATACGGCTATCTATAAATATAGTGATAGTTGGACGAGCTTATGTGGCCTTATTTAGATGGTTCGTTCATTATTTCATTCCGTTGGGATTTGGCTCGATTTTTGGAGATCAAGTTTGACTTATTGAAATCCAAGAGGATCTATTATGAAAACTATGAAATAACAGTAAATTAATTCAATGAAATTTGACAACAAGATTTAACGTGGTTCGACGATGTGCCTAATTTACTCGACAAAGAAAAGAATTTATTGATTTCAATTAAGGTAGCAAGTACAAACTTTTGTCCTCCTAATCGTGAACACCTAACACTCTCGTTCTAAACTCTGTCTCAAGAAACTATCTCAAAAGCAGTCTAGAAACCCTCGTGTTATGTATGTTTTGAATGGAATGCTTAATTGTCCCCGAAGAAAACGATTAAATACCCGCGAAAACGAAGTGTCCTAGTCCAACTAGACTTGTGCGGCACATCAGGGGGCGCGAGTTCCTGCTTGTGTTGAGAAATTTTGCTTGCCGCATGCCCTGGCGTGGAGAACTTGCGCCAGGCCACACAGTCACAATGTGCCGTGCACCCAAGTGTGACAACCTTGAGCCCGAGCGCACGGTTCTAGTGGCCCCCGTGTCCGAGCGTGCCATTTGTTAATTCTGTGTATGGAAAATTTCTATAATCAATTAGCCGAGGCGAGAGTGGTGCTCTTTGTCTTTAAGACGAATTAGCCCCGCACTGGTGCTAACAACAATAAGCTATCATCTCCCAAGATACAATGACTATCTCAGACGGTAGCAACACTACAAATCGGCAGATCTTTAGAACTTTTTTTTGGCGTACTGAACTCTCTTATTTTGACTTAGGATTATGCAGAATTATGTACGTAAGTATGTGTTCTTAGGTCCTGGACTAGTTAGATTTATAGAGTTGGAAGAACGTTCAAAATGTAGTAGCCAACTGTTGCAATTTTCAATACAGCCAGATACATAGTTGATTGCTGAAGGTAGGATAATACGCCAAGTAATTCAGATGAAATTTGTCCAAAAAAATTAATATTGGACTAGGCCCAATTTAATCCAAACCCAAACCTACACCACGTTTAGCCGGACGAACGGTGGCAGTAGGGCGTGCGTGTGTGGGTTGGAATGAACCCATTACCGTATAAGTCCTCTCCTCTCCAAACGCTTGTGGTACCCTAAGGGATCCATCCCTTACTTCTACACTTGAATCATATATTCAAGTCTTTATTTTATTCATTTTTCAATGTGGGATGAAGTTGCACTTCTCCCATTCTTTTAGCTCATCTTAGTCTTCTTAGTCAACTTTCAAGTAGCTCACTTTGACCATTAATTTTTCATTCACCCGAAATTGGTTTGGCCAATTAATCACATTATTGTCATCTACCCGCGGCGAAGTTTACGACGATCACCAATTTCTTAGAAATTAATACTTTGACTATACTTAAAAATTTGGTCAAAGAAGACCAATTTCCAACACTATCTTGTGCCCGGGCGTACGTCGCTGATGCTACTTCCCATTCTTGCCATGCTGCATGTCTTGGCGCGCCCCGGTATGCAGCATCCTGCCAATGCGCGCCAAGGTGTGCTCTCTCGCCCATTTCGACCGCTCCGCTTCGTTTCTCGTCATATGTGGCTCAAATTTCAAAACAAAATTAACATGACTACAATTAGTCTTGAAAGGATTTGATCTCATCAATTTTTGCATTGTAGAATTAGGATTCAATAGTTTCTATACTGGGCCACTAAAAAATACACTAATTTTATTCCTACCTGACTAGATAAACAATTAGGCACGTAACCGGGTGGCCCATTTACCAATATACCATATCAAGAAGGCGGCTTTGTGGGCATTGACATTGATCCATATGTTTGTTGGCCAAATATGAAGTCCTCGTGAGCATAAGAATGTCACTACTCCTGAAAATGGGGTTCGGCTTTAAAATACCATATCTTCTATAACAGCTTGGCTTCAGTCATCTATTTTCATATTTAAAAAAAATTGAGATAGAAGTTAGGAAACTTAAGAGTAAGAACCGAAATGAGTATATAAAATCTTGAAAATTGATGTGCTTTTTGATCATACCCCATACCTTATACTAGGACGTCTTTGAAATTTCATCCCCTCTTGAAAACCTAACAAAACTTATATCTTGTATCTCTCATTATTCACTGTGACTAGCCCCAATATGGTAGGACTACCATGCCATTCAAGAGCTATTATAGTATGTTTTAAATCCTAAGCTTGGAACCCAAGCCTCTTATTTATCAATATTTATGCTTGTTGTGTTTGTCTATTCGACTCATATATGTCTTATACAAAACGGTATGATATTTATAGATTATATATTTTAGGACTAGAATTAGATGAATTTCTGGGATTATACTTGTTTCTCATAAAACTTCTCTATAGCTTGTTCATAGACAGAACCTGATTTAAATTAAAAACAGAAGTCTTGGTATGATTTTTATTTTCATGGTCTTAATTCATGGTTAAGAATTTTATAATGCCACAATGTATACAAGTACATATTTTGGAGGGAATATGATCTATTGAAACCTCATTACATTAAAAACTCTTTTTTTATGCCAAGTGGCATATGGCTCAATGACATAAGTCTCCCACATGATATAGGAGGTCAGGACTTCGAGCTCTAATGGACTGCTGATATGCGTGCATGTGTATAAAAAAAAAAACTCTTTTTCTATAATGATTTTTTTTAATATTTAAATTAATCTATACTAGTGAAAGAGAATGATAAGATAATGATATCTTCAATTTAAAGAAACCACCTTTTATATATTTTAGTGATGCAATAGTATTTGTTCTTTTCTAAATTAGAATTCTTGAGCTTGAGTGACTCATCAATAATTTATTAAAAAAAATATTATACACTTATATTGCAAGTAGTTTGAAGTGATATCATTACAATTGTCTATAATTTAATGTATAGCATCTTTTATTACTCCCACTAATGCATAATATAAATAGGCATGTTAAGTTGCTGATGCTATATTGTCTTATCAAGGCTAATGTTATCTTATATGTCCTTTCTTCTTTGCCCTTTAGGCCAGTTTACTTCAACAGATATAAGGGATGAAATCCCACATCCTGACAATTCAATGCATATTTGGTTTGATGAAAGCTCGATGGATGAAGTTTGCCCAACAACTTACAACATATGAACATGATGTGGATTGTGGAGTCCAGTCTATTGGGAGGGACGAAAAAGCCCTAACCAATGGCTTTGTGGGTAGGCCTGTAAATGGGTAGAGTGATACCCTACCCACAGTTATACCATAAAATATCCAAACAAAAATACCTTATGTTTTATCGTACCTTAAAATATCCAAAAGGATAATTAAAACCCTAACCCTACCCTTGCCTATTTAATTTGAGACCCATTAGGTCTAGTTTATTGGACTTATATTTTTAACGTATATTCTAATTTTCTCAAAATATACTAAAAATATGATTTGGCATATGATACACACACACACACACACACAAAAAAAAATATATATATATATATTTAATTTAATTTAATCACTAAATTTAAATTAGCAGTTAATTAGAAAAAAATCCATAACCCTACTTTCATTTTAGCGATCAGTCCCCATTTAAATTTTTACACACTAAACTCCCCACTTTTTCACAAAACTTAGGAATCACTCCCCATGTCTTTTAGAAAGACCTATATATCCTTGTAGCTGGAAAAAACAACAAAAATATCTGAGAAATGCGTTTTTCTCTTCAAGAAGAATGCTTTCCTTTTTTTTTCCCCCTGAAATCAACGACTTCTCCAAGCGGCCAAACAAAAGGGCGTGAAACCGTTCCTCTGCCATTGATGCGAGAAGGATAAGAGGAAAAAAAAAAGGACACCAAAATTTTTGCCATTTTTCTGCGACAATGGAAGGAGAAACAACGGCAACAAGAAGCGAAGTACAAAAAGAAGTTTGTTAAACACTTGAACCCATTTGATATATATATATATATATATATGATTTTTGTTGTGAAATGGGAAGTTTCTGATTTGGACTTGAAAGGCATGAAAGTTGTACTTCATCTTTTTGGGGTTTATACTTCGTTTTACCTGAAATTATATAGTGAAATTATCTAAAAGTTGTAGTATATTATCTGTAGTACAAGCTTGCAGTTCACATTATGCAAAAGTGTAATATATAATATGTGTAACTGCAGTATATTTTAGAAGTAAATGTAGTATAAACAATCAAGCTTGCAGTATACATTAGGCAAAAGTGTAGTATATAATCTGTGTAACTGCAGTACATTTTAGAAGCATTTGTAGTACAAAGCATGTAAGCCTGCAGATTAAATGAAATTATAGTATATAATCTGTGTATATGCAGTATATTTTAGAAGCATCTGTAGTACAAAAACATTCAAGTTTACAGTATACATTAACTGAAAGTATAGTATATAATCTGTGTAACTACAATACATTTTAGAAGCATCTGTAATACAAAACATTCAAGCCTGCAGATTAAATGAAACTATAGTATATAATATGTGTATCTGGAGTACATTTTAGAAGCAACTATAGTACAAAATATTTAAGTTGTAGTAAGTGTAATACATAATCTATGTATCTGCAGTATATTTTAGAAGCATCTGTAGTACAAAAATATTCAAGCCTGCAGTATACATTAACTGAAAGTGTAATACATAATCTGTGTAACCGCAGTACATTTTAGAAGCGTTTGTAGTACAAAATATTCAAGCTTGTAGATTAAATAAAATTATAGTATATTATATATGTATATACAGTACATTTTAGAAGCATCTGTAGTACAAAAATATTCAAGCCTGTAGTATACATTAACTGAAAATGTAGTATATAATCTGTGTAACTGCAGTACATTTTAGAAGCATTTGTAGTACAAAAATATTCAAGCCTGTAGTATACATTAACTGAAAGTGTAGTATATAATCTGTGTATTTGTAGTACATTTTAGAAGCAACTGTAGTACAAAATATTTAAACTGCAGTATATATTAACTGAAAGTGTAGTACATAATATGTGTATCTGCAGTATATTTTAGAAGCAGCTATAGTATAAAACATTCAAGCTTGTAGTATACACTAACTGAAAGTGTAGTATATATTATGTGTATCTACAATACATTTTAGAAGCATCTATAGTACAAAACATTCAAACTTTCAGCACACATTATCTAAAAGTGTTAGTTTATAATTTGTTTATATACTAATTTTTCTTTATTTGATTGTAGCAAAGTTAAGACATTATGAGGTCTGCTCTTGTTGCTCCCCCCAATATTTTTAGAATAAATTGGAGCTTGTGAAGTCCAAGATGGGATCAAAACATTTTGATGCATTGAAGAAGACCCCTTTCTATATATACATGGATATGCCTAAGTTAAGTTCAAGCTTCATTCGGCTTGAAGCTATACTTAGGAGGTTTGACCCAAAAAAGCTATCATTTGTTTTTGCGGAAGGGGTTGAGGTTCCTTTTTTTGCAGTTGAATTTTTTATGGTTTTAGGGTTGCCACATGTGGGGCAATCTGTTGATATAAGGTTGAACTTTTTTGCTTCAACCTTTGACAACCTTTTTTCCAAAAAGCTGTAGAATATAACTAGATCTGAAATAGTAAAAAAGTATGAGGAGTATGTATATAAGGATAGTGATGAGGACTTGAATGAATTTTGTAGGTTGTACATACTTTTTATTTTTAATTGTTTTCTACTTCCAACGTCTAATTATTGGACTCCACAGTTTCTGCCTACCATACTTGGACAATTTGTCTAGAGTTAGTCTATATGCATGGAGCATAGTTGCATACAATTTTCTTGTCTAAGATATGAGGAACCATTTAGGAGGAGTTGGAGAAAGAACCAAGAAGTACATTAACGGGTGCACAGTTAGTTTGATAGTAAGTGTTTGCTTCATTTTTATAATAACATTGATTATATTTATATTTAAGTGAGTATAATTTTTAGATTTATGAATGTCAGGCATGGGTTTACGAACGCATCCCGTCATTAGGTTCACCAGAGAGTTTGTTTGAGTTTCCACGCTTTTACCGGTGCAAGGATAGTAAACTCCCAAAAAATGTGGAGGAGGCAGAGAATAAATTGAAACAAATTACAACAGATATGGTAATAATTGTAATAATTCATTATTAGTTTTTTGTATAATAATTTGAATTTGATAATTATTTTCATTGTAATAGGTTGTAGCCCTCAACCCTGCTCTAGAGGAGTTTGAATTAGCAGTTTTCATCAAGAAATCAGAGGCTACCAGTACTTCTATCAGTGAAGTCCATATTTGTGATCATACAATAGATGAAGCAATTATTAAAGCGAAAGATGAAGAAATTAAAACATTGAAAGAAAATATTGCTTTATTCGATATGATGGCAATGAAGGAGCAGGGTAAGGGCAAGCATCTAGCCGAGGATGGGGAGCATGAACAGGAAGCTGGTGAGTATGTACATGAGGGGGGACATGATTTGGTAGATGATGAAAAGAAAGAAGGGGATGAATATGAAAGTATGGTGGATGAAGAAAGTAGAACAAAACACCATCATGATCTTTTAGATTCTTCCATCCCTTTGACGATAGAACTTAATGTACCAATTCATGTGGTAGAGTTTGAGGAATCTGAGATTGAAGTGGCAAATGTCATGTCCTCAATTGTGATAGATGTGCGTAATCGAGCTGACAAGAAGTCAAAAAGGAAATCTCCAGATTTTGTCAGCCCCCCGAGCACCACACCAGCTAAACGTGCAAGACAAGTGACAAAGACCTATCGTCCTCGTGCTCGTGCACAAAAAAACAGAGAATAAGAAGAGAAGAAGGTGTTGTAAACTACTTAATATTTTGATTTTTTGCTATTTGCATTTCATTTGTAAACTATCTATTTGTACTAAATGTAGTGATATCTTATACTTGATTGGTTGATATGTGTACTTAATGTGATGATAGCTTATACTTCATATTGGTGATATTTATGCTTAATGTGCTGATATTTTGCACTCCATGTTGGAGATATCTGTACTTAATGTGCCGATCTTTTGTACTCCATGTTGGTGATATTTGTACTTAATATGCCGATATTTTGTACTCTATGTTGGTGATATTTGTACTTAATGTGCCCATGTTGCAGATATTTGTACTTAATGTGCCGATATTTTGTACTCTATGTTAGAGATATTTGTACTTAATGTGCTTATATTTTGTACTCCATGTTGGTGATATTTGTACTTAATGTGCTGATATTTTGTACTCCATGTTGTTGATATTTGTACTTAATCTGCTGATATTTTGTACTTCAATAGTTGATACTTTGTACCTAATGTGATGTGTTTTGTACCCCAAGAGACACAAGACATCGGCCTAATCTAGGTGGCAGATGAACCACCCAATTCAAAGATTGAATTGCCTAATCCATATAAAGGAAGGACTAATTATAGAGGTTGTGCTAGTATTCTAGTAAAAGAGTGAGAAGTCTTCGACAACTTTCTCAAAAGAGATAATTTGAGGTAACAAAATTTGCTTATTATTTTTATTTTCGATAAATTGGTGTCTGAACCAACAATTAACAATTGTGTAGGGTGATTGTCTGGAAGGGAGAAAGACACTTTCTAGATGGAAGAAACTTTTATGAGATCTTATTTGGAGAAGAACTTACCGGTGACATAGTGGATTGCTACATGTCAATATTATGTAGCCCATCTTTTGGCAACGAGAGTCACCACAAGGTGTGGTTTATGTCCACAATAGCACAGGTATGTGGAGGTGTCCACTTAATTTAGTTCACATTTCCAATGAATTTAAGCATTTATTTTATACTTCATAGGATGATATATTAGACCGACTTAAGGGACGCAACATCTAGGATATTATGGATGTAGAATTTGTAGAGTTCATAAACACACTTAACTCCTTCACTCGTAAAGATTTGGAAAAGCACACGTTGGATGTTGTAAACCAGTGTCGTTTCATAATCCTACTGATTTGTCAGCACCATTACTGGTTCTTGGTTGTCCTCGACACCTCGACTTATTTTTTCTTGTACATGAATTCAATAATGGCCCCCCGATACAAACCAATAGCTAATGCCATTGTAAGTTTGCTTCCTTTCCCTAAGATTTCTTCATAAAGTAAGGAGTCAACAACTGATCAATATTTTATAGGTTGTATTCTATTCTCAGTACATAAAGCTTTCATTAGGTTGTTGTGTGGACGAAAACATGAGGGTAAAAAGAAGCAGACAACAATAGGGTTTAGTGGATTGTGGTGTCTATGTGTGCCTTTGGGCAGAATATTTTGCTATAGACACCATTGAGTGCTGGAGGACTGCTAAAACAATTGACATCGATGAATATCGTGGACATATGGCACATACCAATTAAGTCATGAAAATGTCAGGGCTTGAATGATACTTTGTATGTAAATACATATGTAAATTGAAGCATACTTTGTTTATCATATTATTTTTTATGTAAGTGTAATTTTCTATCAAGTATTTATAATAATTTGATTTTAGTACAATATGATGGAAATGAAGTATAAATGTAAAACAAACAAAGCATAAATGGTGTTGTGTTGAAGTACAATTCAATTTATTTGAAATTTGGCAGTGAATTTCAGTACAGTATGAGAAAAATGAAGTACAAATCTAGAACTAACAAAGTATAAATGGTGTTACGTTGAAGTCCACTTCTATTAAAACAAAACTGACAGCGAATTTGAGTACAATATGATGAAAATGAAGTACAAACGTAGAACAAACAATGAATAAATGTTGTTATGTTGAAATACACTTCAATTAAATTGAAATTTGGCAGTGAATTTGAGTACAATATGATGGAAATGAAATACAAACATAAAACAAACAAAGTATAAATGGTATTCTATTGAAGTACACTTCAATTAAATTGAAATTGGGCAGTGAATTTGAGTACAATGTGATAAAAATAAAGTACAAACATAGAACAAACAAAGTATAAATGGTGTTATGTTGAAGTACACTTCAATTATATTGAAATTTTACAGTGAATTTGAGTACAATATGAGGAAAATAAAGTACAAACTTAGAACTAACAAAGTATAAATAGTGTTATGTTGGAGTACACTTCAATTAAATTGAAACTGGACAGTGAATTTGAGTACAATATGATGGAAATGAAGTACAAACGTAGAACAAACAAAGTATAAATGGTGTTATGTTGGAGTACACTTCAATTAAATTGAAACTGGACAGTGAATTTGAGTACAATATGATGGAAATGAAGTACAAACGTAGAACAAACAAAGTATAAATAGTGATATGCTAAAATACACTTCAATTAAATTGAAATTGGGCAGTGAATTCCAGTACAATATGATGGAAATGAAGTACAAATGTAGAACAAACAAAGTATAAATTGTGTTGTGTTGAAGTACAATCCAATTCATTAGAAATTTGGCAATGAATTTGAATACAATATAAGGGAAATGAAGTACAAACCTAGAACTAACATAGTATAAATGCTGTTACATTGGAGTACACTTCTATTAAAATAAAATCAGGCAACGAATTTGAGTTCAATATGATGGAAATAAAGTACAAACGTAGAACAAACAAAGTATAAATGGTGTTATGTTGAAGTACACTTCAATTTAATTGAAATTTAGCACTGAATTTGAGTACAATGTGATGAAAATGAAGTATAAACGTAGAACAAACAAAGTATAAATGGTGCTATGTTGAAGTACAATTCAATTCAATTAAAACAGAGGAGTGAATTTGAGTACAATATAATGGAAATGAAGTACAAATGTAGAACAAACAAAGTATAAATGGTGTTATGTTGAGAACACTTCAATTAAATTGAAATTTGGCAGTGAATTTGAGTACAATATGAGGGAAATAAAGTACAAATCTGGAATTAATAAAGTACAAATGGTGCTATGTTGGAGTACAATTCAATTCAATTGAAACTGAACATTGAATTTGAGTACAATATAAGGAAAATAAAGTGTAAACGTAGAACAAACAAATTATAAATGGTGCTATGTTGAAGTACACTTCAATTCAGTTAAAACTGGGCAGTGAATTTCAATACAATATGATGAAAAAACGTAGAACAAACAAAGTATAACTGGTGCTACGTTGAAATACGATTCAATTCAATTGAAATTTGGCAGTGAATTTGAGTACAATATAAGAGAAATAAAGTACAAACGTCGAACAAGCAAAGTATAAATGGTGTTGTGTTGAAGTACACTTCAATTCAATTGAAATTTTGCAGTGAATTTGAGTACAATATGATATAAATGAAGTACAAATATAGAACAAACAAAGTATAAATGGTGTTATATTGAGTACACTTCAATTAAATTAAAATTTGGCAATGAATTTGACTACAATATGAGGAAAATGAAGTACAAATCTAAAACTAATAAAGTATAAATGGTGCTATGTTGAATTACAATTCAATTCAATTGAAATTGGGTAGTGAATTTGAGTATAATATAATGGAAATAAAGTACAAACGTAGAACAAACAAAGTATAAATTGTGTTATGTTGAGTACACTTTAATTTAATTGAAATTTGGCAGTGAATTTGAGTACAATATGAGGGAAATGAAGTACAGACCTAGAACTAACAAAGTATAAATGGTACTATGTTGGAGTACAATTCAATTCAATTGAAACTGAACATCAAATTTGAGTACAATATAAGGGAAATGAAGTGCAAACGTAGATCAAACAAATTATAAATGGTGCTATATTGAAGTGCACTTCAATTCAGTTGAAACTGGGCAGTGAATTTCAGTACAATATGATGAAAAAATGTAGAACAAACAAAGTATAACTGGTGCTATGTTGAAGTACGATTCAATTCAATTGAAATTTGACAGTGAACTTAAGTACAATGTGAGAGAAATAAAGTACAAACGTAGAACAAACAAAGTATAAATGGTGTTGTGTTGAAGTACACTTCAATTCAATTGAAATTTTGCAGTGAATTTGAGTACAATATGATGGAAATAAAGTACAAATGTAGAACAAGCAAAGAATAAATGGTGTTGTGTTGAAGTACACTTCTATTAACATGAAACTAGGTAGTGAATTTGAGTACAATATGATGGAAATGAAGTGCAAGCGTAGAACAAACAAAGTATAAATGGTTTTATGTTGAAGTATACTTCAATTAAATTGAAATTTGGCAGTGAATTTGAGTAAAATATGAGAAAAATGAAGTACAAACCTAGAACTAACAAAGTATAAATGGTATTTCGTTGAAGTACATTTCTATTAAAATGAAACTAGACAGCAAATTTGAGTACAATATGATGAAGTAAAAACGCAGAACAAGCAAAGTATAAATGGTATTATGTTGAAATACACTTCAATTAATTTGAAACTGAGTAGTGAATTTGAGTGCAAAATCACTGATATCTTAAACAACTTTAAAAACTGTTAATTTCTCGCTAAATCAAATACATAATTGCCTAAATAAAGTATAATTGTTAAGAAATCAAGTATAGATCTCCCAGATTGAGGTACAAAATCACTAATATCTCGGACAACATGCAAAACTGCTAATTTCTCGCTAAATCAAATACATAATTGCCTAAGTGAAGTACAATTGTCAAGAAATCAAGTATAGATTTCCTAGATTGAGGTATAAAATCACTGATATCTCGGACAACATTCAAAAATGCTAATTTCACACTAAATCAAATACATAATTACCTAAGTGAAGTACAATTGTCAAGAAATCAAGTATAGATCTCCCAGATTGAGGTACAAAATCACTGATATCTCGGACAACATGCAAATTTGTTAATTTCTCGTTAAATCAAATACATGATTGCCTAAATGAAGCACAATTGTCAAGAAATCAAGTATAGATCTCCTAGATTGGGTACAAAATCCCTGATATCTTGGGCAACGTGCAAAAATGTTAATTTCACGCTAAATCAAACACATAATTGCCCAAATGAAGTATAATTATCGAGAAATCAAGTATAAATCTCCCAGATTAATGTACAAAATTTAGCTAGTTTACTGATTCTTTACAGGTTCGACGATTATGCCATGTTCTACCACACCTTTTACACTTAATTACACGTTTCTCAATTTATGATGGAATCCTCTGTGTCTTTCTACGCTCAGGCTAAGATCGGCTTTCAGGTGCATTAATGATGTCATCATCATCTATAAGGAATAGATGCCTATCATACGTAGGAATAGGGTTTATCACTGCTTGGTATGCTTGTTGATACATCTCAACTCGGTAGTATTGATTGGTAAAGTCATACGGTGAAAGTGACTTTAACTCGATACAATCACAAGCATGTTTGCATGGTATTTTATCAATCTGCCATGCTCTGCATGAACAAACCCTGCTATGTAAATCTATAACATACGATTTATCTTGCTCAATCACCTAAAAGCTCCAACCGCTAGACATGAAAACTTTTAAGTTACGAGAACGCATATGATTGATTGCCAACTTCTTCTCTTGCTTGGGACATAATTGACTAACCATCTTATGAGATTCTTCTCGTCGATCATGCATTATAACCATTATTTATATGCGTATGTGATCAACTATGGCTGCAACTGGCATAAATCGGGCTGATTTAACCCAATTATTCCAACATTCTGCTTGATTATTATTTATTACCCCTTATCGATCTCCACTAAATAAGGAATTTGCCCAACATTGTGGGTTAGACTGCATAATAAAGTCTCTGGCAAGCGGTAATGACTCCAAGATGCTGTCTATAAGTCATGTATACTCCTGCCTTGTAGGCACATGTGCAGCTTTCATAAAAACAGAACACCAATGTTTCTTGTTATGTACAGGGTACTTCCTTAATACCTGAATTTAAAATAATAGATCAGTAATGTGCTAAATGTTATGAATTAGAGTTTATTTCACATAATTGTTTCACAGGCAAAGATAAAGTTCTTACTTGTTTCTTAAAATTATCCACTAAGTGTCTCAAACAATATGCATGGTGGCTACCGAAAAATATCATGGGGAGGGCCTTAAGAAAACCTAGATATCGATCGGAGAAGAAAGTAAACCTTGATAAGCCAGGCAGATATTGAGAATCTAAGACATTTCTTAGCTTAAAGTAGAACCACTCCTAATTAGTATTATTTTCAGAGTCAACAACTGCATATGCTAGCGTGAATAAGTCATCATTAGCATCCTTATTGACAACACTAAGTAAGCTTCCTTTGTATTTATTTTTAATATGGGTGCCGTCTAAGAATATCAACGACCTACATCCCCTGAGAAAACCGATAAGGCAAGCACTGAAACATATAAATAGCCGATGAAATTTTTGACTAATTGGGTTAATCTCACAGTCTGCAATACTTCCAAGGTCTGTCCTCTTCACAGCATCACAGTACCACCTCAACTTATCATAAGATCTCTTCTCAGCTCCATGGATATCATGCATAGCTAATTCCTTACCCATCCATGTTTTATGGTACCTAAGTTCCACATCGTATTCTTTGTGGATATCTTTCAATATGGTAGAGGGCCGATAGCATAGCTCTGATCTCAATTTATCCTTCACTATGTTAGCAACCCAAGCGAAATCGACTTTAGGATGTCCCCTTGTCCGAAGATTAACCTCACCACATGTGTGCTCTAGATTGCATTTTCGAATGCCAAATAATTTATCAGCCTCATGCCTTGATGCATAGATTCTCCATTTGCAATTTTCATCACTGCAAATGGTTATGACTTTTTTGTTGTCATTTTTTTTGTATTTAAATGACCGCAAAGTAGACATCACATAATTCTTAAGCATAATTCTGAATTCCTGAGCATCCTTGAATGTCTGACCCTCTCCATATATGCAATTCTTCCATGCATCAATTGAGTCGCTAATTAAAGCCAATTCATTATGCGATGCATTGGTCGAACTAATTTCCTCCTCGACTACATCCCTTGAGGTTGACAAATGAAGTACAATTTTAGGTCAAATAAAGTACAATATGTAGAATAATTCAACATGGTGGTATAATTTCAAATAAATGAAGTACAATTTCAGAACAATAGAAGTATAAAACGCTAGCAATTGCAGTACAATTTTGAATAATCAATAATTAAAGCACTTGAAGTATAGAACGTTAGGTAAAACGAAGTATAAAATTAATAGAACTTTATAAAACTTAAATAATGGAGTACAATTTTACGTAAAAGATTAAGTATAATTTTAGATAAAGTGAAGTACAATTTTAGAACACTTGAAATACAAAACTTTAGCAATTGCAGTACAATTTTTGGATAATCTATTAGTAGAACACTTGAAACTTAAATAATAGATTCAGATAACTTAAGTACAAGTTTAGATAAAATGAACTACAATTTCAGAACACTTGAAGTATAGAACTTCAATGAATAGAGTACAGGTTTAAGTAAAACGAATTATAATTTCAGAAAATAGAAGTACAATTTTATATAAAAAGAAGTACAATTTCAGAACACTTGAAGTATAAATCCTTAGTAAATGCAGTACGATTTTGGATAATCCATTAGTAGAACACTTGAAGTATAAAACTTAAATAATAGATTCAGATAATTGAAGTACAAGTTTAGATAAAATAAAGTACATTTTCAGAACACTTGAAGTATAGAACTTCAATGAATAGAGTACAGGTTTAGGTCAAATGAAGTATAATTTCAGAAAACAGAAGTATAATTTCAAACATTTGCAGTATAAATCCTTAGCAACAATACGATTTTAGATAATTCATTAATAGAACACTTGAAGTATAAAACTTAAATAATAGATTCAGATAATTGAAGTACAAGTTTAGATAAAAAGAAGTACAATTTCAAAACACTTGAAGTATAAAACCTTAGCAATTGCAATACAATTTTTGGATAATCCATTAGTAGAACACTTGAAACTTAAATAATAGATCCAAATAACTGAAGTACAATTTTAGAACACTTGAAGTATAGAACTTCAATGAATATAGTACAGGTTTAGGTAAAATGATGTATAATTTTAGAAAATAGAAGTACAATTTTATATAAAAAGAAGTATAATTTCAAAACACTTAAAGTATAAATCCTTAGCAATTGTAATACGATTTTGGATAATCCATTAGTAGAACACTTGAAGTATAAAACTTAAATAATAGATTCAGATAATTGAAGTACAAGTTTAGATAAAATGAAGTACAATTTCAGCACGCTTGAAGTATAGAACTTCAATGCATAGAGTACAGGTTTAGATAAAATAATGTATAAAACAAAGTCTAGTTTCAGAAAATAGAAGTACAATTTTAGATAAAGTGAAGTACAATTTCAGAACTCTTGAAGTATAAAACCTTAGCAATTGCAGTACAATTTTTGATAATCCATTAATAGAATACTTGAAGTATAAAACTTAAATAATAGATTCAGATAATTGAAGTAGAAGTTTAGGTAAAATGAAGTATAATTTCAGAAAACCAAAAGTATAATTTTAAATAGAAGAAGTTCAGTTTGGAAACACTTCAAGTATAAACCGCTAGAAGTTGCAGTACAATTTTGGATAATCCATTAGTAGAACACTTGAAGTATAAAACTTACATAATATAGTACAATTTTTGTGAGATGAAGTACAATTTTATTTGCAATGAAGTATAATGTAGAATGCTCCAAGTAGAGAAAGATTTTCAAATAAACAAAGTACAATTTTAGAACACTTTAAGTACAAAACTTTACAAACCGCATTACAGTTTAGATTCTGTAGAAGTATTACCTTAAAACATCACTACTCTTCTTCGCACTGCTGCTTGATTCATCCTTTCGGTTTACCAGGATGTCAACAATGTTCATATTCAATGTCAAATGTAGTAAGACCATATTCATGACATCGTTGTCATCAGTCAAAGTCATGTACAATCTTTGATGTGGAGCTATGTATTGCAAATTGAAGAGCTCGGCGTAGATTTCACTCCATTTTCTTGTGAGATTAATGTACATGTCCATTGAAGTCATACCATTCTTAATTGACATTATATGGAGCTGGTCTTTGTAGTGGCAACTCCCCAACACTTGATTGAACACTCCTGCTTCACTACTGGTTGACATTGTTGGAAAAATACAAGAAACTCAGAAGCAACTAAAAAGAAACTGAGAAGAAGAAGAAACCCAAAAATAATAAAAATAAAAAGAGAAGAAAACAACGCAGATGTCGGGTTGGTGGTTGTTGGCTTCGAAGATTATTCTCATTCCCGCTGTGGAGCTTGCTGCGTTTTTTCTTTTCTTTCTATTTCTGGTAATGAAAGTACATATGCTAGGGTTTACTGTTTGCTTGTATGGATGATGAATAAGTGGGAAAAAACAATGAATGAAAAATATTATATTTAAGGGCATTTTTGTCAAATCAAGTGAGTAGGAAGTAATATCTAAAGTTTTAACAAAACTAATGAGCTTATTCTAAAGAAAATCAAGTAAGGACTGATCACAAAATTAGAAAGTGCTTTTGATACTTTTAAATAAGTGGCCCTTAAATTAGTTAGTCTTTATTTTTTATTCATTAATAAAAAATTTATTTACAAAGTTTATTCATTAGTAAAATTAATTTTATTAACTATTTTTATAAAAAATATTTATTCCACTATTAATTTTAATATTGTTATTTTTATTAATGAAAATTGTTCAACTGTTGCTATTGTTATTCCAACTTTAAAAAAAAAAAAAAATTGCTATCATAATATATTAACTTTATTAATTTTATTAATTTAAATTAATTTTTAATGGAGAAAATTGTTTAGTTGTTACCGTTCATTCACATATTTGTAATTTTTTTATATAAAATTTTTATCATTAATATAAATTTAATTTTGGTATAAACAATTTAGGTTAATAAATTAAATTTAAATATAAGGTAATGGGTAATTTTTGGGTATAGACTCTACTCATATCCATTACATTATCTATAATAGGTATGGATATGGATATTAAAATTTTGGGACCTTATCCATTTACAGACCTACCTTGTGGGATGAGAGTTTCAAATTTCAATAACCCTTAAGTCCTCGTTATAAATTTTGAAAATCCGTTTATGTTTGACCACACATACATATATATTGCTTGTTGCATTTTTTTGCTTTCTATCCCTACCACACGTATATATATTTTTCTTTTTATATTTTTTCTTTTCCACAAATGATATTGTAGTGAATTCAATATTTATCCTATTTTTATCATTTCATTCAATAAACATTTAGTAAATATCTCCAATTTTATCATTCATCTTATTTTATAAAGTAAATATAATTTATAAAATACGAAACTATTCTAATTCTTATCTCCATCCATCAATTCATTTCATTATTCTACATCTTATTTAACCAAGTAAATTGACCCTTATTTGATTGTTTTTCTAAGGATGAGTTATTATAAGGTATCAAATCCACTTTTCATTTTCAAAATCAGTCCCAACTTGAATTCCTAAATAATGAGCTCCCTAGTTTTTATAAAATTTTAGAGATCACTTCCTACCCACTTGATTTGGCAAAAATACCCTTAAATATAATATTTTTCATACTCATTTTTTTACTTCTTCTCTATCAACATAACCAAACACCCTTTTATCTCCATTCCCAAACACAAAATCCTAGCTTTATCTTTCATTACCAGAAATAGAAAAAAAATCGCAGACGGAAACCAAGCTCAATGACGCGAACGAGAACATCGATGGCGCAACTACCACAACATGACCACCGCATTTTCTTATTCTCAGTTTATTTTCATCATTTTCATGTCTTTTTCTCAGTTTATTTTCGTTCTTCTCACTTTATTTTCATAGTTTATTTTCTCATTTTATTACCAGAAATTCTCTCCATCTTGTAGTTTTCCGAAAATGTCAACCATAATTGAAGGAGAAGTGTTTACCCAAGTCTTAGGGAGTTGCCGCTACAAAGACTAGCTCCATATAATGTCAATTAAGGAGAGTACGACTTTAATGGACCTATACCTGTACCTTAATCTCGTAAGAAAATGGAGTGAACTCAACCCAAGCTCTTTATTTTGCAATATGTAGCTCCACATCAAAGATTGTACGTGACTTTGACCAATGACAACGATTCCATGAATATGGTCTTACTGCATTTGACACAAAAAATGAACATTATTGACATTCTAGTGAACCAAAAGGATGAACCCAATAGTAGTGGAAGGAAGAGCAGTGATGTTTTAAGGTAATACTTCTACAACATGTAAATTGTATTACATTTTGTAAAGTTCTATACTTGAAGTGTTCTGTAATTATATTTCATTTACATGAAACTCTTTATATACTTGAAGTGTTCTACATTATACTTCATTTCAATTAAAATTGTATTGCATTGCTAGTGTTTTATACTTGAAGTATTCTACAATTGTACTTCATTTATTTGAATATATACTATGATGCTGATTATTGTTCTTTAGTATTCTATATTTATACTTCATTTTACTAAAATTGTACTGCATTGTTGAAGTTTTATACTTCAAGTGTTCTACTAATTGATTATCCACAATTATACTGCATTGCTAGTGTTTTATACTTGAAGTGTTCTGCAATTGTACTTTGTTTATTTGAAATTTTACTACCATGTTGAATTAATGTTCTTCAAGTATTCTACACTTATACTTCATTTTACTAAAATTGTACTGCGTTATTGAAGTTTTATACTTCAAGTGTTCTACTAATTGATTATCCAAAATTGTACTGCATTGCTAGTGTTTTACACTTGAAGTGTTCTGCAATTATACTTTATTTATTTGAAATTGTACTATCATACTGAATTAATGTTCTTCAAGCATTTCACATTTATACTTCATTTTACTAAAATTGTACTGCATTATTAAAGTTTTATACTTCAAGTGTTCTACTAATTGATTATGCAAAATTGTGCTGCATTGCTAGTGTTTTATACTTGAAGTATTGTGTAATTGTACTTTGTTTATCTGAAATTATACTACAATGCTGAATTATTTTTCTTCGACTATTCTACATTATACTTCATTTTACATAAAATTGCACTGCATTGGTAAACTCCAAGAGATGCATAAAAGGAGGAAATTAGTTCAACCAATGCATCGCAAAATGAATATGCTTTATTTAGCAACCCAATTGATGCATGGAGGCATTGCATATATGGAGAGGGTCAAACATTCAAGGATGTCGAGGAGTTCAGAATTATGCTTAAGAATTATGCGGTGGCTATTATGCGGTCATTTCAATACCAAAAAAATGATAGCAAAAAAAAATCATAGCCATTTACAGTGATGAAACTTGCAAATGGAAAATCTATGCATCAAGGCATGAGGCTAATAAATTATTTGGCATTCGAAAATACAATCTAGAGCACACATGAGGTGAGGCTAATCTTTGGACAAAGGGACATCCTAAAGCCGACTCCGCTTGGGTTGCTAACATAGTGAAGGATAAATTGATATCAAAGCCATGTTATCAGCCCTCTACCATGTTGAAAGATATCCACAAAGAATACGGTATGGGACTCAGATACCATAAAGCATGGATGGGTAAGGATTAACTATGCATGACATCGATGGAACTGATAAGGGATCTTATGATAAATTGAGGTGGTACTGTGATGCTGTGAAGAGGACAAACCCTAAAAGTATTGCAGACTGTGAGATTAACCCAATTAGTCAAAAATTTCATCAGCTATTTATATATTTCAGTACCTGCCTTATTGGTTTTCTTAGGGGATGCAGGCCGTTGATATTCTTATATGGCACCCATATTAAAAATAAATATAAAGAAAGCTTACTCAATGTTATCAGTAAGGATGCTAATGATGACTTATTCACGCTAGCATATGCAGTTGTTGACTCTGAAAATGATATTAATTGGAAGTGGTTCTACTTTAAGCTAAGAAGTGTCTTAGATTCTCAATATCTGCATAGCTTATCAAGGTTTACTTTCTTCTTCGATCGACATCCAGGTCTTCTTAAGCTATCCCCATGATATTTCCTGGTAGCCACCATACATATTACTTGACACACTTAGTGGATAACTTCAAGAAACAAGTAAGAACTTTATTTTTACTTGCAAAACAATTATATGAAACAAAATCTAATCCATAACGTATAGTATATCAACAATCCTATTATTTTAAATTCAGGTATTAGGGAAGTACCCCCTACATAACAAGAAGTATTGGACTTCTGTTTTTATGAAAGTTGCATATGCGCCTACAAGATAGGAGGATACCCAATATATAGACAGCATCTTGCAGTTAATGCCGCTTGCCAGAGACTTTATTATGTAGTATGACCTATAATGTTAGGCAAATTCACTATTCAATGGAGATCAATGGGGGTTAATAAACAATAATCAAGCAGAATGTTGGAATAATTGGGTGAAATTAGCCCGATTTATGCCAGATGTAGCCATGGTTGATCATATATACATAAGCAAATAATGGTTATGATGCATGATCGACGAGAAGCATCCTAGAAGATGGTTGGTCAATTATGTCCCAAGAAGAAGTTAGCAATCAATTATATGAATTCTCGTACCTTAAAACTTGTCATGTTTAGCGGTTAGAGCTTTGAGGTGATTCAGCATGACAAATTGTATGCTATAATTTGTAGAGTAAGGTTTGTTCGTGCAGAGCATGGCAGATTAATAAAATATCATGCAAGTATGCTTGTGCTTGTATCGAGTCAAAGTCACTTTCACCATATGACTTTACCGATCAATTACCAAGCAGTGATAATCCTTATTCCTATTTATGATATCCATATGTTCCCTCCAGATGATGACGGTGTCATTAATGCATCTGATTGCCGATCTCAACCAAGCCATAGAAGGACACAGACGATTCCATCACAAATTGAGAAATGTGCTATTAAGTGTAAACAGTGTGGCAGGACAGGGCATAATCGTCGAACTTGAAAAGAATCAGGAAATTAGCTAAATTAGCTTAACTTCGATAATGTACTACTTGATTTACATTTTCTTTCTATTCTTATTCTTATATTAAGTTTGATCATTATTTACTAATGCATGTTTATTTTGTCTTTGCCCTTTTCTTAATTAGCCAAAATAGTACTTGTCGGAGATGTGGGTGTGAAGAAGGAGAAGAACTTTGAAGAACTTTGGATTTTTCATTTGTACTGAAATTTTAATGTATTTGTGGATTACTTTGGATTGTTGCATTGAACTTTATCATTGACAGCTACTTTTCACTATGTATTTTCAAATATATTATGTGAACATATTCTGTTTTTGATATTCTCTTTGCAAGTACTGATATGTGTTTTATACTTAATTTATTAACATGTGTACTTCATTATGGCATATATATACTTAATTTTTAGTGAAAATGTACTAGCAGTTGCCTGTACAGATTTTTCGAGATATCAATGCTGACTTTGATAAGGGAGATTATACTTGATTTCGAGACATATGTATTTCATTATTGCAAATATGTACTTGATTTCCAATGAAAATGTAGCAATTGCCAATACAGATGTTTTGAGATATGAGTGTTTTAGTACTTCAATAAGAGAGATTTATACTTTATTGGGATATTTGTACTTCATTATGGCAAATATATACTTGATTCCAGTGAAATGTACCAGCAGTTGCCTGTATAGATTTTTTGAGATATCAGTGCTTTAATACTTCAATAAGGGAGATTTATACTTGATTTTGGAACATATGTACTTCATTATGGTAAATATGTACTTGATTTTCAGTGGAAATGTACTAGTAGTTGCCTGTACAGATTTTTTGAGATATCAGTGCTTTAGTACTTCAATAAAGGAGATTTATACTTGATTTCGAGACATATGTGCTTCATTATGGCAAATATGTACTTAATTTCCAGTGGAAATTTTTTGAGTTATCAATGCTTTAGTACTTCAATGAGGGAGATTTATACTTGATTTCATGACATATGTACTTCATTATGGCAAATATGTACTTAATTTCTTGATTTTTGTACTAATAGTAATGAACTTGTGTTTCATTCCATGTTTTGCCTTTTATTTCTTGATAATAAACAACCAAAACTCTAAAAATGTGTGTAAAGTTTAGTATGGTATGAATACAAATATGTTAAAGTATTTAAGAGATAATCACTGGTGTTCAATAAATTAAGTTATCATTCGCAGTAGTGTAAAATATACTTATGCATTCAAAGTTGTAAACACATGAGCATTTGACGATCTTATCCATCCTACCACCCATACAAATATGCACTTCAATTGGTCTGATAGTCTCAAAATATTGTACTTTAACCTCACTACAATTATTATAGATTAATTATTCAATTGAACAAAGTGTACTTCAACATAACCCTATATATACCTTGTTTGTTCCATATATATACTTTATTTATATTGAAAATATACTACCAGAGTATGAATAAACGCATGAGATATTAGTACTTTAGTACTTCACTAAGGGAGATTTATACTTGATTTCGGGACATATGTACTTTATTATGATAAATATGTACTTGATTTCTTGATTTTTGTACTAATAGTGATGAACTTGTGTTTCGTTCTATGTTTTGGCTTTTATTTCTTGATAATAAACAACCAAAAACTCTAAAAGTGAGTGTAATATTAGTATGGTATGGATATAAACATGTTAAAGTATTTAATGGATTGCTACTAGCGTTCAGTGAATTAAGTTATCATTCACAGTAGTATAAAGTGTACTTATTCATTCAAAGTTGTAAACACTTGAGCATTTGACGATCTTATCCATCCTACCACCCATACAAATATGCACTTCAATTGGTCTGATAGTCTCAAAATATTGTACTTTAACCTCACTACAATTATTATAGATTAATTATTCAATTGAACAAAGTATACTTCAACATAACCCTATATATACTTTGTTTGTTCTATATATGTACTTTATTTATATTGAAAATATACAACCAGAGCATGAATAGACGCATGAGACATTAGTACTTTAGTACTTCACTAAGGGATATTTATATTTGATTTCAGGATATATTTACTTTATTATGATAAATATGTACTCGATTTCTTGATTTTTATACTAATAGTGATGAACTTGTGTTTCGTTCTATGTTTTGCCTTTTATTTCTTGATAATAAACAACCAAAACTCTAAAAATGTGTGTCATATTAGTATAGTATGGATATAAATATGTTAAAGTATTTAATTGATAACTACTAGCGTTCAAAGAATTAAGTAATCATTCGCAGTAATGTAAAGTATACTTATGCATTCAAAGTTGTAAACACATGAGCATTTGACAATCATATATGTTCTACCACTCATACAGATATGTACTTCAATTGGTCTAATAGTCTAAAAAATATTGTACTTGAACCTCACTATAATTATTATAGATTAATTACTCAATTACACAAAGTATACTTTAACATAACACCATATATACTTAGTTTGTTCGATATTTGTACTTGATTTCCCTCATATCATACTGAACCTCATTACAATTTTAATAGATTTAATTGATCATTTGCACAAAGTATACTTCAAAATAACATGTGTAGTTATGTACTTTATTTGTTTGATATTTGTATTTGATTTCCCGCATATTGTACTGAACCTCACTTTAATGGAACTACAATTTTAATAGATCAATTGCACAAAATATACTTCAAAATAACAATATATGTATTTTTTTGTTCAATATTTGTACTATATTTACCGCATATTGTACTGAACCTCACTACAATTCTTATCGATTAATTCTTGAATTGCAAAAAGTGTACTTCAACATAATTCCATATATACTTCAATAATTCGTCCTTATATTGTACTGGACATCACTGCAATTATAATATTAATTCAATTACATAAAGTGTACTTCAACATAACCTTATATATACCTCGATTGTCCAACATTTGTACTTGATTTCCCGAAATTTGTATTAAAGCTATTGCAGCTTCAATGGAACTAAGTATACTTACAAAATAACTTCGCTACAACTTTAATACTTCAAATTAACTTCCAACGTCAACAAAATTCAAACCCAAGTATTTTTATGACTTAAAAAGGTGTGTGCAATATGTGCACAATTCACATCCATGGAGCATATTTCAGCATACCTATAGAAATATGTGGTCTCTAGCAAAACATTCTGCCCAAAG
Source organism: Jacaranda mimosifolia (assembly GCA_018894105.1). Lineage (NCBI taxonomy): Eukaryota > Viridiplantae > Streptophyta > Magnoliopsida > Lamiales > Bignoniaceae > Jacaranda > Jacaranda mimosifolia. The sequence continues at coordinate 27,908,891 of CM032122.1, forward strand.
GCATACAAAGACACCACAATCCACCAACCCCTATTGCTATCTACTCTTTCGTATTTTCGTTCTTTCGTCTACACGACACCCTAATGAAAGTTTTAGGTACCGAGAATAGAATGCAACATACAAAAATATAAATCGGTTGTTTATTTCCTCCTTTATGAAGAAATTTTTGGGAAAGGAAACAAACTTACAATGGGATTAGCTATCGGTTTGTATCGTGGGACCATTATTGAATTCATTAGTATGAACGCTCGAGTTCAAGTGTCGAGGACAACCAAAAAACCAATGATAGTTCCAATTAATCGGTATCATTATGTAACAACACTTGTTGACAACATCTAAGGTGATCTCTTCTAACTCTTTATGGGTGAAAGAGTTGAGTCCAACTGTGAACTAGTGGAATTCTTCATCTCTTATATCCTGCATGTTGCGTCCCTTGAGTCGGGATAATATATCACCCTATGAAGTATAAAATAAATGGTTAGTCTCACTTATAACGTGAATTAAGTTAGTAAACCACCACATACTTGCGCTATTGTGGACATAAACCACACAGTGACACTCTTTTCTAAAAAGATAGGCTACATAATATCAACATGTAACACTCTAATATGTCACCACAAAGGTACTCACCGGTCCCCAAATAACAGCTTGCAAAGGTATCTTCCCTCCAGAATGTATTTTCCTCTCTCCCAGACAGTCATCCTACAAGTATAGGTTTTAATTGTTAGTTTAGACACCAGTTTATTAAAAACAAAATTCATAAGCAAATTTTGTTACCTCAAATTATCTCTACAGAGAAAGTTGTTGATGACGTCTCGCTCTTTTTCTGGAATATCATCACGACATTTATAATCAGTCCTTTCTTTATAATGATCAAGTTTTAAAGTCTTTGGGATTCTTGATTTATATCCTATTTAGATCGTGTTGATGTCTTTTGTCTTCTGGAATACAAAATATCAGCACATTAGGTACAAAGTATCAACCATTAAAGTACAAAATATTAGCACATTAAATACAAAATATCAACACATTAAGTACAAAATATCAACCATTGAAGTATAAAATATCAACACATTAAGTACAAAATATTAACCAATGAAGTATAAAACATCAGCATATTAAGTACACATATCAAAATATCAGTACATTAAGTACAAAATATAAATTAGTGAAGTACAAAATATCAGCATATTAAGTACAAATATCAACCAATAAAGTATAAACAGACTAAGTACAAATACCAACAAGTTGAGTACAAATATCAACAAATGAAATACAAATAAATTTAGCTCAAGTAGTAGTACAAATATCAACATATTAGACATAAACATCAATAGGATATTAATACATTAAGTACTTTTCAACACCTTTTTCTGTTCTTGTTCTTTGCCCTTTTTTCCACAAGCACGACCTCTTTTTGCCACTTGTCTTACATGTTTGGGTGGTGTGGTGCTCGGGGGGTTGACAAAATCTACTGCTTTCCTTTTTGGGGTGCTTGATTCATCTTCTTTTTCTACAACTTGTTTTGTTTGTTTAGGTGATGTGGTGTTTGGAGGGTGATAAAATCTATTGCTTTCCCTTTTGGCTTCTTGTCACCTCAATTCCGCACATTTGTAACAATCGGTAACATAACATTTGCCACTTCAATTTCAGCTTCACCAAACTCTATTTCATGATTTGGTGCATGAAGTTCTGTGGTCAAAGGGATTATGGGAGATACGGGATCATGACAATGTTTTTTCAACTTTCTTCATCTAAACTATCTTGCTCTTCATCACCACCACCATCATCAATCCCTAAATCAACCTCTTTTGCATTTTTCTTCCCTAATTCATCCGCTTCACCAGCTTGCTCCTTGTTTTCTCTATCCTCTTCAGCTTTCTCTTCTTTTTCTTTCTCTACATCATCCACCAAATCATACTTTCCCTTATATAGATACTTATCAGCTCCATCATTATGCTCCACTTCATCAATCTTATCCTCAGCACCTTTCTCCTCATGAGCCTACTCTTTGATTGTCATCATCTCTAGTTCTGCAATTTTTTTCTTCAATGATTTAATTTCTTCATCTTTCATGTAATATTTTTTTCATATACGGAATGATCACAAATATATACTTCAGTGACAACAACAGTGGCAGCCTATGTATTCTTGATCAAAGCTGCCTATTCTAACTCCTCTGGAATAGGGTTAAAGGCTACAACCTATTACAAGAAGAAATGTTAATATTGAATTGTAAGTTGAGAGCAAATTCAAATTATTATCAAAGAAAATAATAATGAATTATTACCATATATCTTGTAATTTGTTTCAATTTATTCTCAGCATCCTCCACATTATTTGGGAGTTTGCTATCTTTCCACCAGTAAAAGCATGAAAAATCAAACAAACATTTTAGTGAACTCAATGATGGGATGCGTTCATAAACCCATGCCTGTCATTCATAAATGGATAAATTATACTCACTTAAATATAAATATAATCCAAATTATTAGTAAAATGAAAATCACTTACCATCAAACTAACTATGCACCCATCGACGTACTTCTTCTTGCTACTTTCTCCACCTACTTCTCCTATATGGTTCTTCATATCTTCAACAAGAAAGTTGTATGCAACTATGCCCCATGCATGCAAACCAACTCTTGACAAATCATCCAAGTATCCAAGTATGGTAGGAGAAATCGTATAGTCCAATTATTAGAAGTTGAAAATAGAAAACAATTAAAAACTAAAAGTATATACAACCTGCAAAAATCATTTAAGTCCTCCTCAATATCCTTATACGCATACTCCTCAAACATTTTTGTTATTTCAACTCTTGTTATATTCTTCAACTTTTCAGAAAAAAGGCAGTCAATAGTTAAAAACTTCATCGTCAACTTATATCAACTGATTGCCCCACATGTCACAATCCTAAAATCATAGAAAACTCGGCTATAGAAAATGCAACTTCAACCTCTTCTGCAAAGATAAATGATAGATTCTTTGCGTGAAACCTCCTAAGTATAGCTTCAAGTCGAATAAAGCTAGAATTTGACTTAGGCATATCTATGTATATATGAAATGAAGTCTTCAATGCATCAAAATGGTTTGACCTCATATTGAATATCACATTCTCCAATGTAGTCAGAAAATATTAGGGAAGCAACGAGAGCAAATCTCATTTTATATTGCCATTGTTGCAATCAAATATAGAAAAATTAGTATATACTACCACTTAGAGGTGTTCCAAAAAATTGAAAAATGGCCGAACCAACCAAAAATCGAAAAAATCGAGTTCAGTTTTGTATTTCAACAAAATTTGGTTTTCGGTTTGGTTTGATTTTTTTACTCGGTTAATCAAAACCAAACTGGAAATAAAAAATAAAAAAAATTGGTTTGGTTCGGTTCAAAATTGATTTTTTTATTTATATATATATAATTTATTATTCAAGTGCTGCTAGTTTTAGTTTTATTTCACATTTTTTATTAAATTTTTTAAGTCTAAGATAAATAAATATATTTTTTCAAATAATGTAAATGTTAATGTATTTTTAAGTTTTTGGGATAAATAAAAGGAAATTTTTTATAAGGTGAAATAATTGAGGGGGAAAAAGAAGAAGAAGAATAAAATTGGAGAAGAGAAAATAAAACTAGATTGTCTTTATTTTATATAAAATAATTGATTTTATCATCTTATTACTAAATATATCAAAATAGTTATTAAAAACCCTACGTTTTATAAATAGTATAGATGTTAATATATGACATATAAAAACATGAATAGTTATGATACGAAGAGGAAAAAAATGATATTTTTTCTAAACTCAAACTATACAATTGCATAATTTTTTTTATTATATGAACTAATACACATTATATATAAAAAAAATAGATGATTATGATTTAAAGAGCAAAAAATGTTATATAAAATGAAAATTAAAATATTTCTTTTAATTAATTAATTAAACTTATATATATTATAGGGTATGTTGATGAGTAAAATTGAAATTTCAATTTAAATTGCACACTAAAGGATAAGGGATTGAATCTTATTCGACTATTCATGTGGTAGTACTAGCAGTATATTACATATGTTGGCCAATAAAGATTTTATCTATATTATTATAAAAGCAAAGACCGTTTTGTGTCTAAAATAGACGTTGTTTTTGTTCATTTACATAAGTTGTCCTTTCAATTATTCCAACAAAAAAAATTGACAATATAGTTTGAAGGATAAATTGGAGAATTCAACATAAAAAAGATAGTTTGGATACAAATTTTATCAATAATCCAAAATTATCCTTTAGAAATGATGATTTAATATGGTTATAATTGTATTTTTCACAAAATTTACAAATCCATAATTTATAATATGGTGTCATTGGATTAATTAGCTATTTAACTTTAGTAGACTGAGTTTAAGATTTAATTCGCTATTCGACCTTGGTTGTTAAGGTTTGAATATGCAAAAATTGCATGCATCTGCCTTGACATTTATAAGCTAGCAATTTGAGCACACTCAATGTGCGCACTAAAATTTCCATAACATAAAATAATTAAAATATTTATTTATTTTCTTAAATTTATAATATTTTAAATGTATTTGTTTAGAATAGATAAATTATAATTTTATCAAAAACAAATTTATTCAATATACAAAAAAAGTAATCTAATTCAATACTTTCACCTAAAAACAAATATTTTTTTATCAATGTACTTTTATCAAATAAATTTTTTGGTACTAAAATAATAAGTAACCCAATTCAATTTTTTTATTAAACAAACTTACTTTTATTAAACAAACAAGATTTTTTTTTTCTTGGTTCGGTTTCGATTTTTTCAATTTTAACCTTTTTTTTTATTTTTCAGTGTACTAAATAGTAATGTGTACTGAAAGATTAAATATTTTGTACTATAATTGCTTGTAAAATGTATTTTACATACTTAATCATATTTTCCCAAGAAACTAGCATATTATTGAATAAAAAGCACCAAAATTTCATCAAATCTTCCATCTGACAAGCACTGTTACACTAAATTAAAAATATTAAATTATAATTTATTTATTTTTGTATGAAAAGTATAAATCGAGAAACATGAAGCACAAATCCATGCATTTCAGGTACAAAATAAGGTTTTCAAATAATTTCACTGTATAATTTCAAATATAAAAAGTATAAATCCCCAAAAAAATGAAGTATAACTTTCATGTATTTTAAGTACAAATCAAAGATTTTCAAGTATTACAACAAAAATCATATATATAACAAATGAGTTCACGTTTTTAACAACTAAAAAAGGAGTTCAAACAAAGAAAGATGAGAAAATCTACATATAAGACTTTTAAAACTAAAAAATCACGAATCTTTGAAAGAAAACAAAATCCATGAAATAAGAAGCATAAAATATACCTTTGTTACTTTTGTTCTCTTCTTTCTGTTCTTCGGTCCTTGTTGGCTCTCTTGGTCATTCCATCTTCATAGAGTTTTGACAGAGAAGTTGGTTTTTTTTTTTTTTCCTTGTTGCGTCGTTTTTTTTTTTTTCTATGTAATAGTCGTCTGTCTTTCGCTACCTTTTGTTTGGCAGAGGAAAAGTTGGTTTTTAGGAGAAGGAAAAAAAAAACGTGCTTCTTAAAAAAAAATTATCATTTGTTTTGAGTGGAGAAAAAAAAAACGCTCATTTGCTGCTTTTTATGTTGTTTTGGCTATATATAAGGGTATTTACGATTTTGTCAAAGAAATAGGGAGTGATTCCTAAAGTTTATGAAAAATAAGGAGCTTTGTGTTTAAAAAAATAAGTGGCGAGTAAAGTGAAAATTTAAAGTAAGAATAGGTATTTTATCATAATTAACACTTTTTCTAACATTTTTTAAAATTATTTTGACCATAGTACATTTATATAGTTTATTAACATTTTTTTTTTTTAATATCAAGAAAAGAAAAAAAAATCGATGTAGAGATACTTCCCAATTTTAAAACTTTTGTAAATGAAAATAATAAATTTCTTTCCTCAATTTTAAAAATTGTATTCATCCCACTTGTATTGTTAACAAGATTTCCAACAAATTTCTGCCTAAAATTACTTACACAAATTATTAAAACTAATGTCCCTATTGGCATTACTCTATATTTAGAACCCCCACAGCGAAACTGCCCTTTTTTTTTTTTTTTTTTTTTTGGAGAAACCCTCTTTTTCTGTTCCCATTTTGCATTTCCCCCAAATCTTTCTGTCGATTGAACTGATTATCTTAATTCTTCCTTCAGATCGTTCAAATTTCAAACCGCGGATCCGTTTTGAGGCACGAATTCGTGGAATTGTTAAACCTAATTGAAGATCGTGGGTTTCCCATACGCAAACGCATCCGACGAGGGGCTCACATTCGCATGTGATTGGTATCTGATTTTTGCTATGAATTTGTTAATTTGTGAATGTCATGTTCGGAGAGTGTTGTCTGTTTCTTATTATTGGCCTGTTATGATTATGTTTTGTTGTTGTTTTTCACTTGATATGTGCGTGAGATTAACTTTTTGTGATTTGTTTGTTATTTTTCTAAAAATGCGCAGAATTCATTTTTTGGATTTTTGAGAGAATTACTGGTCTGCTTTGTTAAAATGCTGGAAGATTTATTTAGGGCTTTTGTGATATAGGCTCGATTTTGGAGTCAAGATTTAGCACGGAAAGTGAAAAGGAAAGATGAAATCAATGAAATTGGACTTTTATTGTGTTTTCCTGTAGGCTAAATAAAAATTTCCAAATTTAATAACTTTTTGAGTGTGGTTGAGCGATATCAAAAAAGAAATGAAATGCATTTGTAAATTGATTAATGTCTCTCGAAAATATATTTGTATTACATCTTTATATTTTCATTTGAAACCACATAATAAAAAAGATGTTTTTGAGCATTTTATAGATTCATGGCATAAATCTCTTTTGAAGTGCATAAATTGAATTCCAAATATCGCATGCGCCATGTGATCCTATGCAATGACGATAGCAAAATTGAAAGGACCAATTGATTGTTTTTGTCATTGGTATTTACTTAGAATGCCGAACACCAAATCTTTTCTGAATATTTTCCACATTACCCTATCAAAATGCACAAGACATGTCCAATAAGAACTTGTTTTAGAGGTGGGTCCAGTCATGCTCACATAGCACCAATTCCTTTGCATGTGCAACATTGCAATAACCTAACCAGAGGTGTGTGGTCTGTCTAATGGCTTACTTGACTCTCATATGCTCTGATGAGGTTGATCTCCCCAAAAATGCCTCTAGTCTTTGTTGCAGGGAGCTTTAATTTGACTCCGTAATGTGCTAAATTAAGTAATTGATCATTTAATCTTTACATGAACCATGCATGCTTGATATTTTCTAAGTTATTGTATTGGGAATCTGGCACTTTCCTTTTTCCAAGACTAAACACTTTTGAGACATACACGAGACACGAGAACTCGTCACCTTTAATTACATTGTTTGCCAAACTTGTTCTCATGTTTTATGTTGGGATTTTTTCATGTCTACTGCTGCAGCTGCATTGCCTGAAGAAGAAATGCGTTCCTCTTTCTTTATTATTTTAAAAATATTTTTGCGCTTATGAATAAACGACATCGTTTCTTTTAAAGCAGCACCGTTTGCATTAGTTAATTAGGGATTAATTTGGGTTAATTAGGGTTAGTTAAGGAAATAAAGGGAAATTGTGCCAAACGACGTTGCTTGAATTAGTTGCTGCAACATCGTTTTGGTGAATATTTCACAAACCAGAGGAAAGAGAGAGACACATGTCAGCAAGATAGCTCATCGTTTTCGTATTGCTAGCACTGGATTAGGGTTGTAATGAAGGATTAGTTGTATCTTTGCTTTTAGGAAATGGTTGGGAAATGCTCGGTTTTGTTCAACACCAAAGTCTCCAGTCTCTGTTCTTCCCTCCCTATCCTCTTCTCTCTCTCCCAAAGTCTTCCCTTCTCCTTCGACAAACTCCAAATTGCAGCATTTTCCTTCTGAAATTGGCAAAGCTTCATTAGAATCCATAGCTAATTGCAACAAGTGGCATCAGAGCCATCTTCCTGTGGCTGGCGTGTTCCATTGGCAAAAATAGCAACAATCGGATGGCTGTTCTTGAGCAACAGGTATAGATGAAAGAATCAAATCAAAGCCCGATGTTAAGCCTGAGGAGCTTAAGCAACAGCCTGAGTTGGTCACCAGGTAGTTGGAAGAAATGATGAGCAAAGGAAAGGAACCAACAGTCTTGCCTTCTCCAATACCTCAATGTCAATCCAGTGGCCTTCTTCCCATTCCCAATCAAAAACCAAATGAAACTCTCAATCTGTCCTCAAAACCCCAAGAGTTGACTTCGCCAAGTTCACTGGAGAAAACCCTAGGAAGTGGCTAGAGAAATCATAAGTTTTTCCTGTTCAATCCAATGAACGAGTATGAAAAAATCTATAGTCAAAAGTTGACTTCCCAAATTTGTTGAGCTACTACTACAAAGGTTTTCTTTCAAGAAAGAAAAGGACCTTGTAGGACAATTTAACAAGCCCAAACAAATCTCTACTGTCAGTGAATATGCTATGAAATTTGAGGAGCTTAGAGCATTCATGATTAGTATGAATAGGACACTGTCTAAGGAACATTTTGTCAATAATTTCATTAATGGCCTTAAGGATGAAATTAGCCATATGGTAGAGATGTTAAATCCCACTTCAGTGTCTAGTGCAACCCACTTGGCTGAAAACAAGAGTCCTTGGTGAAGACACTTGAGAAAGGGTCCAAAAATGTGAAAAACTAGAGTCAATGAACAGAAAAAAAAAAAAAACTGGAAACAAAACAACACTATTATGAATCCAAATACTAAATAAACTGGAAAGTACCCCCAGAAGAAGACTGTCTCCTGAGGAAATGGAAAGTAGTAAGAGAAGGGGCATATGTTTTAATTGTGATGAAACATATCATATAGGACATAATTGTAAATAGTTGTTTAATAGTTGTTTCACTGTTTGAGATACTAGTATACTTATTCAGCTGGGCGCTGTCTTTTTAGTCAGTTTCAGGCCAGGCCCTTGCTTATGGATAAGCCATAGTTCTCCCTCCAAATGCGGAAACCTATACAGTCTGAGTGCTGAGCCCTGTGCTGTCCATTTTCCTCGGAAAGGAAAAAGGTTAAATGTCTTTTAAGTATGGATCTCCTCTAGTCAAGTGGCTATCGTTCCTACTTCTTAATCATGTAATGTTTCTAGGAGAAGAAGAGAACTTTGAGCCTGAGGAGGAGGAACAACAGCTACACATATCAGTCAGTACTCTAGGTGGGCAAATACACCCTAATACCATCAAGCTCTTAGGTCAAGTAGGCCACAGAAGCATCACCATACTCATAGGCACTGGCAATACTACTAGTCTTTTAGATCCAAACACAACTAGGGAGTTAGGGTGTGAGGTAGAGTATACTAAAAAATTATTGGTTACTGTGGCTGATGGAGGAAAAATCTAGTATAATGCTAAGTGTTCCAACTTTAGCTGGGAGATTGGAGGGCACCTGGGAGGGCACAGATTTACTACAGATGTGAGACTACTGGGATTAGGGGGTTGTGATATGGTCATAGGGGTGGATATTTTGAGAAGTTGGGGTCCAGTCACCTTTAACTTTGATAAACAATCTATACAGATTAAGAGAGCACATAGAAAGATCACTTTGCAAGGTATACAACCTCAGGTCAATCTAAGGATGACAATTAGAAAAAGTTTGTATAAGATGATAAAAGAGGAAAAATCCCTTGATAAGTTGTTTGTGTATCATCTCAGCACGAATTCCAAACTACCCAAAAGTGCAAGCTGTGTTGAGTAACAGCTCATTTTCCTTGAGCATACTAGCTTGCCTCTTGTCAAAAGCTGCAACCATAAAATTCCTCTTAAGGAAGGAGTTGAGCCATTCAAATAGCCCCTTTATAGATACTCTTGTATCCAGAGGGAGGAGATAGAGAAACTGGTATCAGAAATGCTTAGGAATGAAATAATACAACTTAGCAATAGCCCCCTCTCCTCACTGGTCTTGTTAGTTAAGAAGGATGGATCATGTGGGTTTCTTGTGGACTATAGAAAACTGAATTCACTCACTATTAAGAATAGTTTTCATATACCTTTGATGGATGATTTGCTAGATGAGCTTAGGAGGGCCATTATCTTCTATAAGATAAACCTAAGGGTTGGGTACCACAAATAAGAATGAATCCTCTAGATGTATCCAAGACTGCCTTTGTAACAGCATTGGGCCTATATGAATTTAATGTTAAGTTCACCAAGTGCACTTTTGGCAGGAGAAAGTTGAATATCTATGACATAATGGGGTTGAAGCTGACCGTAGTAAAATCCAGGCCAATGCCAGTCACCAATTTAGTGAAAAGCTTGAGAAGGTTCTTAAGGCTTACTAGGTACCATAGAAAGTTTGTGAGATATTATGGAATAATAACTAATCCACTAACTGAGTTAACTGAGAAAGGTAAGTTCCAATGGATTGAGAAACATCAACAAGCTTTCCAAACCTTTAAAATTGCTATGACAACAACCGAGTACTTCAATTACCTGATTTAACTAAACCTTTCACACTGGAAACTGATGCATGCTATGCAGGTTTGGAAGCTGTCCTAATGAAGGAGAGGCATCCTATCGCTCATCTTAGCCAAGCTTTAGGGTCAAGGGCATTTTGTCTGTGTATGAGAAAGAGCTCCTTGCTATCATCTCAGCTATTGAGAAATGGAAATCTTACTTGCTCTAAAATCCTTTTGTCATTTCAGCAACAAAGCTTAAAGTACCTCCTTGAGCAAGAGATCTCCACCCCACTCCAACACAAATACCTAACCAAGCTGTTAGGGTCCCAATACAGTATTGAGTACAAGAAAGTTTTGAAATAAAGTAGCACAGGCTCTTTCCAGGAAGATTTGGAGGAAAGTTACTGTCAAGCAATACCTACTCTCCAGCCATTGTGGATGGGAGATATCAAAGAGAGCTACTGCTCAAGAAGCCATTGCCAAACAAATGATGTTTCCGTAGTCCTTGTACTGTTATCAAGAAGGAGTCATCAAGTACAAAGGAAGATTGTATGTGAGCACATTCACTTACCTCAGGGCTAAAGTGGTTCAATTCATGCACAACCCAAGCATTGGTGGACACTGTGGCATACAAGGAACACTGCAAAGGGTCAAGAACGCCTTCCTTTGGCCCAAGCTTGCAGAAATGGTTCAATACCTAGTATCCCAATGTCATGTGCCTGATTAGCAAACATCAGGGTGCCAAAACCCCAGGGTTGTTGCAGCCACTTTGTGCCTGAGCAAGCTTGAAAGCATTTAACTTGGACTTTATTAGCCGGAGAATAAAAATATAATTTGGGTGGTCGTTGATAGTTCACTGGATATGCCCATTTCTTTGCTCTTTCACACCCTTTCGCTGCCTCACACATTGCACATACCTTCGTAGAAATTATTTGTAAGTTACATGGATTACCCTATAGTATTATTTCTGACAGGCACAGAATTTTTACAAGTTTGTTTTAGAAGGAATTACTCAGCACATTTGGAGTCCCAACACCACCTGGTACTACATATCGCCCTCAAACAGATGGCTAGAGAGTTAACCAATATCTTGAAACATACTTGAGATGCATGTGTAGTTCCTCTCCTCAGAAGTGGGTTGGTTGGTTGGCTGTGGCTGAATGGTGGTATAACACTAACTACCTCTCAACCATAGCTATGGCTTTTTTCGAAGCCTTTTATGGATATAAACCTACACATTTAGCTTTCGATCCATACGTACAGACCACAACTATGGGGATAGAGCAGCTCTTGACAGACAGCAGCAACAGTTTTGCAGCATCTCAAGAAGCATTTGACCAAGGCATAGGAAAGAATGAGAGACATTGCCAACAAGCATAGGAGAGAAGAACTTTCAGTTGGGGTTTATGCTTCCTCAAGCTTCGACCTTGTACACAACTTTCCATGAGGAAGAGCAAGATATGGAAGTTGAGTACAAAGTATGTAGGTCCTGTCTTAGTACTAGAGAAGATTAGGGAGGTGGCATTTAAGCTAGCACTTCTAGCCCAATGTACACCCAGTTCTCCATATATCCCTCTTGAAGAAGAGAATTGGGCCCTTAGATCAAGTTACCAACTTCCTGCCACCCTTTGATGGAGAAGGGCAAGTAATTCTAATCTGCAGCCAGATGCCATTTCAGCTAGGAGGTTGCCAGGAAGAACAACCCACCAATCCACCAGATTTTGATCCAGTGGGTGCACTTGCCAAAAGAGAGGCAATGTGGAAAGATTATGCGGACAAGCCTAAAGGAAGGAGGGAGTCATGTTGCAGCTTCATTGCCTAAAGAAGAAACGCGTTTCTCTTCTTTTTCTTTTTTTATTTTCTATTTTTGCGCTTGTGAATAAATGATGTCTTTCCTTCTAAAGTGGCGCTGTTTGCATTATTTAATTAGTTCTTAGCCTGGGTTAATTGGGGTTCTATTTAACTGAAAAATAAAAGGGAAATTGTGCCAAGCAACGTTGTTTTGCAAATATCCCGTGAAACAAACTCGAGGAAAGAGAGAAACACGTGTCAGCAAGATAGCTCATCATTTTCATATTGCTAGCACCAGATTAGGGTTGTGATGAAGGATTAGTTGTATCCTTGCTTTTAAATACAGAAAATGGATGGAATATGCTCGGTTTTGTTGATTACCAAATTCCCCAGTCTCTATTCTTCTCTTTGCCCCCATTCTCCTCCCCCTTCCCCCCCTCCCCCAACCCCACCAAAAAAGAGGGGAAAAAAAATCATCCCTCCACCTTCAACAAACTCCAAATTGCAGCATTTTCCTTCTGAAATTGGCAAAGCCCCATTAGAATCCATAGCTAATTGCAACATTTACATAAGTTGTACTATATATTCACTGCCTATATTCATACTTGGGAGAGCATTTGCAAACCCTAACTTGCTCCTACACTATAATGTGAACTCATTCTTGCTGGATGTGCAAGAATTGTGACCTCCACATTGTCAATGTAGTTTTAGTTTTCTTTATAGTCTCATCTCTCTGATCTTAACAAATGGAAAAATTATACATAGAAACATATTCATTTGAAATGTTGGTGATATTTGTATCATTTACAAACTTGAACAGATTGTATGACTAAAATTAATTTTGGTTAATTATCCTATAGGTGTGGGCTCGTGAAATAAAGATGGTGAAACTGACGATGATAGCTCGCGTTACTGATGGCCTTCCGCTGGTGGAAGGACTCGATGATGGTCGTGATATGACAGATGTCGATTTTTATAAACAGCAAGTTAAGGCTTTGTTCAAAAACCTTTCAAGTGGCCAGAATGAGCCGTCAAGAATGTCAATTGAGACAGGGCCATACATATTTCAGTATCCAGTTGCACATTTAATTAATTTTTTGTAATTTTTCTTTGCTGACTTTGGGGTTAATAGTAAGGGAAAACTTCGAAAGTAATCGCTTGCCAAATCTTTTATTAGAAACACACCTAAATTTCCTGGTTTATCCCTTTATTTATAAGTAAAATCTAATAGTGTCTTGACCACGTAACTGTGAGTGAGGCCACTTAAAATCTGTATGTGGAGGATAATCATTCCTGAAAGCTGCTTCTCAGTCTGAATATGTTCTGAGGTCTGCCAAGGATCCTTAGCTTACAGTAAATTACTGGAAATGCATTTTCTGTACTTTCTACCGATCAGTTGGAATCTTCAATTAGAAAAAGTAAAACACTATTGGGCTTTCATGATTTCATACCAGCAGCTGTATGGATGAATTTAAAATTCACACAGAAATGCTCTCTGCGGCACACATGGTGTCGTTTTGTTTCCTTGTTGGGAAAATCTCTTTGTTGCTCTGTTCAAATGGTTGCTTTTGAATTCCAACGGTTCCATTGCATGGCTTAGGTAACTTGGGTAGGGCTTTCAGTGTTCCAACATGTGTTCAAAAATTTCAATTCTTGTCAGCATTACTATTTTTTCTTCCTAAAGTGGAAAGTTAAGTCCTTAACTTGGGAGTCTAGTTATATCATTGAAGGCCGTGTATGCTATTTGACAATGTGTGATCGTGCTTATCCTAAGAAACTTTCCTTTCAATACCTGGAAGACCTCAAGAATGAATTTGAACGTGTATATGGGAGTCAGATTGAAACTGCTGCAAGACCATATGCTTTTATCAAATTCGGTAATTTATATCCGTGCCTTTTTTTATTTGTATGTCAGTAGTATATTGTAACAGTTCTTCCGTATTGTTTTGTTTTCTGATTGCTGGCATCTCCTGCATTTGGTAGATACATTCATACAAAAGACAAAGAAATTATACCAGGATACAAGAACTCAACGGAATGTCGCAAAGTTGAATGATGAACTCTATGAAGTTCACCAGATAATGACCCGCAATGTACAAGAAGTTCTTGGTGTTGGTGAAAAGTTGGACCGTAAGTGATCCCATCATTAGTATTTTACTATTGCTAAGATCTCCATTGGAATATTTTACATGAAAGTGATGCTGGAATAATAATTAACTTGACCTTGCAACTTACTTGTATTTGATAGGCATGCTTTCCTGAGCTAAACCCCTTCTGGGATTGAAGTTTCTGTTTGGGAGCAATAACTCTTTCAAATTCTCATTGAAATGTGCATTGTTTAATAAACTCTCGTTGGAACCTGAATTTTTTTCTTCTTTTACATCACTTGCATGTCATAATTGTGTTTTCCTCTTGTATTTGATGCTAATTTCCAACTTTTTTCAGAGGTCAGTCAGATGTCCAGTCGCTTGACATCTGAATCCCGAATATATGCCGAGAAGGCAAAAGATTTGAACCGCCAGGTTAGTTTTTGATAATTTTTCTGTTACCAGAGGTGCTGATTGACAGGTCCAACAACAAATTTTTACTTTCCTAATCTTTCTAAAAAAATTTCTCCTTGTATGTGGAAACATAAAATTAATTTTTGAGAAAGTTCCTGTTCAAGCCTATGGCCCAACAAGCAATCAGTTTAAAGCTTCAAAACTGAGATTAAACCTTGTCTTTGGTACTCAAAAGCAAGGAGCTTTCAATATTTAACAGCAGTTTTTGAGTTCTTAATTGTGAATTTCTACATTAAGTTGTCATAGATTGCATCCAGTTCAGTTTCCAGCATTCGTTGGAAAGATGATTAAGTATTATATATTACCCAACCCTTACGAGTGATCCATTGATTTTTTACTATAGGCTCTGATTCGCAAATGGGCCCCGGTTGCTGTGGTTCTAGGAGTTGTTTTTCTCCTATTCTGGGTCAGAAAGAAGTTCTGGTGATGCTGCATCCATATTTGCAGTTGAAGGAGCTGTTTCGAGCTCCAACATTTTGTGCTGTTTCCTGGTCAGAGTTGCATTTCAACTTTCAAGGTCACTGACAAACTACATTCCAAGGACTACCCTTTTTGAGGTTACAAAAAATTAAACCATGTTGGATGGATAATACAAATATATGATTTAAGTGGCAAATTCATATTAATGTATGGGAAAAACCACGTCCTTGTGTCGTGGGTGTATACACAGTTTATCTACTTGGAAATCAACTATTTTGTTCGCTTTCATTTTTTATTGTAAACATCTTTTCAGGGCTTTTGGTAAGTCTTCGGAATTACCAATTTAAGCAATTATAAGTATACGTTCTAAATGAACATTTTGATCTGAAGAGGTAGTGTAAGCCTTCAAACCCCAAAATATTGGTGCAGAGGTCAGGCACCGAATTTTGCTTGAATCTCACTTGATGGCTGGTGCCCCATTAAAAAGTCTGACTTGGCATGGGGCTTCTCTTAATTGTGCAATGATATAGCCTTCTAAAACCAAACTTTGTTTTAACCTTAATGACAGATTAACAGATGATTTCTTCCCTTTGTAATTCCTTTGGTTGTGCGAGTCCTTTACTACATTGATGATATGGTTTGGTCATTAAGTGGACTGAATATATCTGCACTGAGTGGACTGCTGCAACACCACAGCTGGGGAGTTTGTCAGTTGTTCGTCATCATTAATTTTTGCCTGCTACGATGAGTTGGGGACTTACAATGGTTTATGCAACTTTCTCATTCTAGTTGTTTATTCTGAAAGCACCAAGTAATCTGCAGTTTCTCATAATGCAATGTTATTTTGAGACAATTCTTTTACATGCATCTGCACATTTGCTTGCTCAAAAGGCTGCTTCCAGCAGACATATTGTTATACTGGTATACTACACGGCCGTGTTTGAAATACGTCTCACGGGCTCAAGCACTATTCACTCACTTGACCCCATGGAATCACACCAAAGAAGATTTAAGTTACACAGAAGGGTAGGTATATAGTGAGGAACAGGTGTGAAATTATTGTGAATTTAGCTTCCCTGTTTTGTTGACCTCGGGACACTATGGAGATTGCATCACAGGTCAGTTCGTGATCTTTCACATTATGCAAATCAAGAAATTGGCACCTCTTCAAGATCCATCTCATGTATTGAGTACTCCCTCTCAAACAATAGGAGTTCCTGCATGCGAAACATATGTCAATAGTAATCAGCTGGATAATATTATTAGGCATAATTATAATCAGTAGCTCAAGAAAATTCAATGTTAATATCTGGTGGGAAGTTTTAAGGGACTGTATCACATCATGCTTTACTAAGATTGTAGCTTTCAGAAAGAGATCATATGCATTACTTAATTACTTTGTATAGATTCAGGCAGTATAATATAAGTAGAAGATATATTTTGCTTGGGAACTTATCAGAGGCAAACGAGCAGTATACTAGCTTTTGCTTTTTCACTGTTCCAAGTTGACTCAATCGAATCAAGATAGATCAACTCACAGTTTTAAAATAATGAATAAAATCTGACATTCTTTCAGAATCCTATCACACAAATTTAGTATCTTTGAAATAGTTGTCCGTTGATGTAGTTTGAAACTACAACAGATATTGATACATCTGGCTGGAGCAACTTTCAGAGAATCGATAATTGGCCAACTAGTATATTAGATATGAGGGATGCAAGGAATGTTGGGAAAACTCGAGAGGGAATTTACCGGTGGAAACTCAAGGATCTGTTGTCTGTTTGGTGGTTACATAGAGAAAAACATTAAGGATGCTCACCTGCAATTGGCGTTGGCTGTATAAATGAATAAAACCAGTTTCAGGGGAGGTGACTAGTTCAATTAACTCATGATGCCTCTCTGGTGGATGGCCAGACTCCATCAGTGAAACAGAGACCTAAAGAAAGTTGAGCAAATACATCAGATATGTAAGATGAGGCATACTTGCTCCACTTGTAAGGCTTGCAAAAGATAGTTAAATTACGGTATAAATAGCCTGATAAAATGCATGAATAACGAGAGGCATAATATTAAATGAAAATGTCAATTATGCGTTTATAGGATATACACTAAGCATATATGCCACAATGCATTACCTGCATACATCGAAGAAAAACTTCTGGAATGCAACACTTGCGACAAAGGCCACGGACTATATATGTCGCTGGCCCTTCCAGAGAACCATCACTGTTTGAATACCAAGTATCCAAGCGAGAGACCTCCATCGTTACTCCTGTTTGAAATCGAGCCAGCTCTCCTGACAGAATTTATTTTGTAGTGCACATAGGGTGGTGCAAAGGAAATAAACTTGAACATTTCATATACGTCCACTATCAGTAAAAGATTGTGCAGGTTATTACCTTTGATGCCAGCAGCCATGACACTAGCCAAAATTCCACCATCATTGAGCTCATGTGGTCCAAGGCCATCACCCTCCACTGCCAAGCAGCGAATGGCAACTTCAATGCAAGAATTGTCCTTTGACGAGATAGAAGCATTCACCTGCACATTGAGAATTATACACGTTGACCGCAAAACAGGCATAATAAGAACTGAAGCTTCAGTAGGAGAGCAATACAGAAAAACATTCTGCATCAAGCAGTTGAAATGACACAAGACAAACTGCTTGACACAGACCCTAGATAGCAAAGTTACAACTTGAACATAGGTAGGCTTTACTCAAAACCTAAAACCAGCAACTTGGAAGCAAATTATATGTGTCGCATTTTGGCTTGATATGAAATACGGTAGGACAAAACAGCTGTAACTAACATTTCAAACAGAGAAACATTTACAATGCAGCAATTTGGTGCACATATTTTTGTCGAGAACAATGAAGGATTTTCAATTCTTTTTCCCGTTAAGTCAAAAGGTGAAAATCACAAGATTTACCATTAATTCTCGATGCAGAACTTCTTCCTCGCTTACTGATGAGTAAAGGGCACTTGTCAATGTTGTGCACAACGTAGCATCAGGGGCCATACACTCACCAGAAGGTAGGCACAGTACAGCTGTAGCATGCAGTTCCAGGTATACAGGTTCCACCGATTCATGTAAATGATCTTGAGTCGGAACCAGCCAAGGATTATCTTTTCCTAAACATGAACACCAGTGTAAACAATTATTAGTCTTGAAGCACCATACTTTGTTTTTAGATGTCTCTTATTGAAAACACACACTAAAAAGAGCCTACATCAACAATACCAATTAAGAGAACAACATGACACATCTAAATCAATCCCCTGCCATAATCTTCACAATGTATATTCGTGGAATGAAATAACTCACTTTGTAGCAGTAATAATGAAGAGCTAAGAGTTTCTATAGCTGCTGAAACTTCCCTCTGTTTTTCCTCGAGTGAAAGTTCACCAGGTGAAACCTCCGCATTTGCTAGTTCAATTTTTAGCCAGTTACGATACTTTGCATCACAAGAGTAGTACTCACTCTGATTAATTACACGAAATGATAAATGGAGTCAGCAATAGAGGTTATTATCTTTTCAATGATGGCAATACTTAAATGGAAAAGGCATACCCAATCCTGGAACTCTCTCATATTCTCAAAAACATCATGATTCTCGGTGGAAAGAAGTATTTCTGTTGGTTGTTTCAAAGGCTCAGCAAGTAAACTAAGGACCGTGTGAGCCCCAATGGGTATTGCAGGCACCCTCCACAAAGAAATAATAGCAAACTCCCGAAAGAGCAAATTGCTATAAAATAAGAATAGGTATCAATCTACTAAAATTAAAACATGAAGAGGATATACAACAGAAAGATAATATGTAAAAATACAGAAAGATTACTTAGTTGAAGTGGCCGGGAAAGGTAGCAGGTAATTGAAAAAATGAACATAAAGTAACTTAAGGTACGTACGAATGAATAAACCAACAAGGCACAATGTTAAATATCCAAAAAGAATGTTATGTGAAACACATTGGACTCCAGTTCCCTAAAACTACTAAAAGATAAAAGGAATTTCCTAGCCGCTAGAAAAATAATCTGATTCAGGTTTAATACTAGAATGTGAACTCTAGAAGAATAGAATAGAGGAAACTAATTACCCATGCATCAATGCACGGAGAAGAAGTTTGCCAGTAACATCCTTGACATCATTAATTGTTGAAGGAGGTGTAAAGCAGAGCCATTGTATAACCATAGCTTTCTGTAAGCTCTGCAAACGATGTTGCTCTGCAACATCAGATGACTTTTCATGTTTTCCAACACTAATTTCTCGAGATCTTGACAAAACTCTGTTCAAGGAGGAAAATTTTAACGCATGAGCAGTTCTTGGACAGAATGTTTCATAAACTTACTGTAAAAGAGGTTTAGGATAGCAGTGAAGTTATACCTCTCAATGATTTCTTCAAAACTGCCCTTCGAATCATCTTTGGACGAAAATGGTAAGTACTCAATAGCCGAAAGAAAGATCTTGTGCCTCACATGCACACTGTAGATGGAGAAAATGTAACTAATAATGTTAAATAACTAATTTCTGGGAGCTATTGGATGAAGAAACAAATTAACTGATGATTAATAGGATCCTAGTTATAGATTTCCTTTTTATCTTTATATTGCACCATTCTTGCTCTAAATCCACATGATTCACTGATGTAAAGCTGCCAAGGCATAAAATAAAAATATTTGGTGCAACACCATTGAAAGAGCATATGTTAAAGAAAGTAAAAGCCAGAAAACAGAAGGGAGGAAGCAAAACAAGCATATGAAGAAAGTTAAATATCAAATACACCGCAATCAATATCCTCTTATGCTACATACTTTCATGCATGGATTGTGTATAGAAACTGCTAAATGCATAATTCAAAACCTGCTATTCAGCCTCAACTCCATCATATGGACAAAGAGATCAATGCAACGATGGCGAGCAAGCTGAGAAGCATAAATCCCAACCAACTCCTCATGCTGCTTAGTGAAAAGAAACATTGCATACCTGAAAGAACATCTCAGAAGAGAAGGGGGGGAAAGAAGAAGAAGAAGGAAGAAAGAAAGAAACAAAGACACAAATGATATATATGCATCTTGAGAAACCCTCGAGTGGGAAGTTCTAGCTAAATAAATACCTACTTACATGTGAATAATGAAGTCACCAACTGTCATTATCTTCTCTCTGAAAGTATCCTTCATTTGATCTACAAGTAAGCATCTAAGCACCAGCACTAAGTGTGCGCCAAACCGCATCATCTGTGGGTCACCATGAGGCCTGACAATAGAGCCACATTCTAAAGAATCAACTTAACTGTGCTCTGCTCGCATTAGCATGCTATCCACTTAGAATGGTGTGTCCAAGTGGGTTAAGAAAAGACATCAAATTTCACAAATACAACTAAGAGTAAACAAATCAAAAAGAACAAAATCATTTATTCGTAGACAGAGCCTGAGTTCAAATAAAATACCTGAAAATATTTTCATCATCCTCTGAAGGTGATATCCATGAAAAGATGAGAGCAAGCAGATGAGGTAAGTCTCCTAACATAAGATTCATCTGTAAGAAGGTTTTTGTCAATGACACTCGACCAGTAAACTGCATTAGCATGGTTGCAATATTGGAAAGTATGCACTCAATTTTGTAAGAGAAGGCCACAGTAATACATGAAGAAAGAAAAAGGACAAAAACAAGCTCAAAAGTTAATGTTTTCATGCTTGAGAAAAGACAAGTGCCGACATTCAACAGCAACAAAGTAAAATATCATAGTCAGGACATGCTGGGGACTATGGCGAATCACATCCATACATGTAGTATAGAAAAAAGTAAAAACTGAGAGACAGCAATTATTTTAAATTCCAGAAGAAAATTTTAAACCACACAGCTAGCTTCAGCCCCCAGCAGAGGCCACAGCAAGCTCAAAAGTTAATGTTTTCATGCTTGAGAAAAGACAAGTGCCGACATTCAACAGCAACAAAGTAAAATATCATAGTCAGGACATGCTGGGGACTATGGCGAATCACATCCATACATGTAGTATAGAAAAAAGTAAAAACTGAGAGACAGCAATTATTTTAAATTCCAGAAGAAAATTTTAAACCACACAGCATCTAGCTTCAGCCTGTTTCAGCCCCCAGCAGAGGCCACAGCATCAGAGAAATTTGGGATCACTACTAATTCATAACTTCCAAACACTGGTTGCTTTCCAATCTAACCCTCATTACAAATGCCAAGGACAGACGGTTGTAATACAGTTATTTTCTCCTAAAAATAAGCACATTTCTCCTGCTCTATCCATGCACTAATACAAGTATCATTGGAAAGCCATGAGGATCATGCCGTGGTGCGTATCACATGAAGCCATTTCTCTGTGCACCAGAAAGCAAGGTCAAACAAATATCTCAAGATGCAGCGTGGTTAGTTAATTGGTAAACAGTCCCATCACGTGTGCTTGTTCACAATTCACAAAGAATGAAACACAACACCATGAGGGAGATGTCACTCAGGATCAACATTAAGGGAAAAAAGTTTTGTTCATTAATGACCAATAACGATCTGTAAATTGTTTTACTTTTAAATTGAAGACATCAATTAAAGGCAAAATGACTGAAAGCAAGAAAAAGCAATGTCAATGAGTAAATCAAAATTCTAGGTCAACTTGCAAGCATAATTCCACAAAATAATTTGTCTACACTAATTCCATGTACAAGCAACCATCATTGTTTCATTGGTGAACAAGCTACAAGCATCATGCAGAAGTTTGTGATTTGAAATGAGGATTGTAAATTCTCAAGAACAGCATATTTCGAATCAAGCTCCCATCGACAAATATTATCACCTCAATTTGTCTCTGCTGTTCCTTGCAGGCTCGAGTAACAGCTTCATGCACAGTGTCGCTAAATTATGCACAAGGCAGATATTTCAGTTGTCAACAAAAACAGAAAAATATAATTTCCATCACCATGCCACGTCCTTACCTTGAATGAAGTTTCTGAAGAAGGGAAGAAAGATTCCCAGGTTGCTGATTCAGAACTTGAAGCGGCCAACTATCTGGCCTACTAGTTGGCTGAGAAGCAAGATCTCCTTGCCCAGGACTTCTCTCAATTGCTTCTTCGAAACTCCTGAACTGATCCATTCCACCTGGTCTCAGGCGAGCTATTTCAACATCAACTTGGACATCAAGCCATGACTTAGCCATTGCCCAGCATGCAGACTGCAAAAGAAAAACAGATAGCATGAATAAAAGTATAACTGCATAAGGACACAGGAAGAATGGAATCCAATGGACCAGCATTTCCACCCAATATCAGAAAGCTATGCTTTCATGAATATATTGGGTAGGCATACAGCCCTGCACCACTAACCCCCACCTAGGGATGCAAACGAACCAAGCCAGCTCGCGAGCCTGACGAGCTGGCTCGCAAAATGTTCTACTCGAGCTCGAGTTCGAAGAATTCGAGCTCAAGCCAAATAATTCTTGTTCGCAAGTTCGCGAGCCTATATTTTTTATTAAAAATATATATATATAAAAATATAATAAAATATACTAATTTTAAAATATATATAAAATAATTTAACTTTTCGAGCTCGAGCTCGAGCCCAAGCCGAACTCAAGCCTATAACTAATTTTAAATATAATAAAATAAAATATAATAATTTTAAAAAATTTTAATAAAATAATTTAGCTTTTCGAGCTCAAGCCCGAGCCGAACTTGAGCCTGTAGCTTGATTATAAGTTCGAGCCTAATGAATCGAGCTCGAGCCTCAATTTTCTAAGCTCGTCGAGCTCAAGCTCGAGCCTGAAAATATGGTCAAAGCTCTGCTCGGCTCGGCTCAGCTCAGCTCGTTTGCATCCCTACCCCCACCCACTACACAAAAAGTTTAGCAACAGAAGCATTGTGTGTGTAATAGAGTGGGCAAGGAACTTCAATAGCAATTTTTAGTAAGATGCACATGGAGCATTTGTCAATATTGCCCTTAGCAATGTATTGGAAGTTCCAACCCACAACTGGAAAAAACAGACCATTGAGGGACAGGAAAAGCTCAAGGATACCAGATTCCAGGAAGTGGCTGAGTAAATTGTTCTTCTCAAGAACATATGGATGGGAGACTTCAAGATTTACATTAATCTTAAAGAACTCAAAAATATGGCTCTATTCTGCCATATTTTCCTATTAGGAAAAAAGTTAGTGTAAGAAACAAATTTGCCGTTTTATTATTTGGATGTATTACCAAAGTCAAGCAAGATTTTTACAGTGCAGCCAATAAAGTCTTTATTATCTAATACCTGTTTGGTCAATGCAGGTATGTTTTTGAACATTTAGGATATGCCACTCAAACAAAGTCAACCTAAGCTGGAATTTGTCAAATAATATGTATTTAACAGCAGAAAGTTGTTATTTCCTCCATGGCAATCGTATTTTACGACTTAATTTGCTTGTGTGGCAGAGCACGGCTAGACTGTCTAGAAGACATAAAACTTTGTAAATTCAATCATCAAAGAAATCCTGAATCTCCTTGCTGCACATCTAAGCCTAACTGACGAAGGGTGTGTCTTACACTACCAACAAATACAGAACACTGTATCTATAGAATGAACAATTTGAGAATGAACATGAATGAGAACTTCTGAACAGAAATATTTGCCCCAGTTAATGACATTAAAATAATCAGTTAACTGGACTTGGAAGCTTAAACAACTGTGATAAACCAAGATTCTTGGCAATTTTATATCATACTGCCGTACTTCCATAGGAACGTTAATAAGCAGTACCTTCTGAAAAAGATAACTAAGCCAAGTACACTGTACTCAATTTTATAGCATACTTCCACAGGAACGTTAATAAGAAGTTCCATTTTCAAAAGATAACTAAGCCGAGTACATTGTACTCAAGAATTTGCATGATTGAAAGAGAGAAACTTACCTCCCAGTCAGTACAAACTGGAAGAAGGCGCTTCAAATTGCTACATTGGGCCGCATATACTGCTCCTTCATATTTTCCACCATCTTGCTCAGCAATTTTCTGCAATAAAATGAGAAACCAGGAAAATACCATCAGTTCAGTGAATTCAACAAAAAATTGACCACACATTAGTTAGAGAAATCTGCAATTATAATTTAATATGCTACGATTCTCAGTACTCATCAGTTCTTGAACTCAACAAGATTAGATATATGAAATGATTAAGTGTCTGAGATTTAAGCTTGAATCAAGCAAAGGCAGATTTTCCAAGGCAAGAATCAAACAGCAAACATGCATGCCCCTGGTAAAAAGGATGAGGAGCATGTATTAGATGTAGAAAAGCAGCTATAGCATCAAAGAAGATCCTTTTTCCATGCGTGTATACCTCATGCACAAGCTTTCAAAGTAAAGCAATCATTTTGACTAAGTCTTTCTTTACTTACTTCTGATGCACAATAGGTGGCCCATTTCCAAAGCCGCCACTGATGACCAATTCCACTTTCTAGTTCAATGGCCTGCAGCATTCTGTTCTTGCCATTTTTCTCAAGGGCTTCAAGAGATGGGAATAAATTGAAACCCCCAAAGGGACATAAACTTGCTGCCCTCCACGGCTGCCAAAGCGAAGTAACCATTCGGGCATTAGGACATCTGATTTTCTTTTTCTTAAGATGTGGAACAAAGAAAGAAGACCACAAGCATCTCAAACTTTGGGATGGATCCTCATACCTGTCCAGCAGATCGGCAAAGACTACATGCCTCTTCTAGTCTTCCAGCTCTCAGAAGAGTCCAGACATCTTCTAATAGAGATTCATCTTGTTTCTGTTGTAAAAAGAATATATAGCATAACAGGATATCAGCATGACAGTCTTTTAGCAAGCTACTAAGATATACATGAAACCAATATTAGTTTCACAATATCACACACACCAAATGAGCCGCAAAAGTAGTACTCCCTTCATTCAAAAAATTAGAGTTGTCAGTTGAGCTGGCATGTACTTTAAGATGAGAGTTGAAAAAAGTGGACATTTTGTGTGTTTTACATTATTGCTCTTAAAATTTGGTGTTGAATGTTAATGGTACATCATTACATTAAATGAGAGGGTACTTTAGGGAAATAATTCCGTTTATGAAATGGAGCCTTATTTTAGGACATCCCGAAAAAGTAAAATGGGAGCGATATTGGGACGGCACGAGCATATAGGAGAGTTGTTGTAGCAGAAACAAGAAACCACTGAATAATCAGGAAGGAAAAAGGAAAGAAGAAAAGAAACCTTGACACTCACCACCACACCCCCTCCCCTTTCTTTTTTCCAATCTGCTGTTACAAAACGCATGCAATACATGCTAAATAGAAAAATGCCTTCTCAAACTGACAACTAGTTGTCCCTTTGTTCCAACTTAGCCTCATAATCTCTTCAATAATATATTTTATACTGGTAGGTGTTTGGAATCCTCTTATTTATGTTCTGTACTTTTGCTTGGCGTTCTCATGATTACGTTCTTTTCCTTTGTTCTTACCAAATCATGTCTATGTCTTCCATGTCTACATGTCACCCATTATCTAAAAATTCATGCAAATTCCAGAACTTTTTGTGCTGAGAGAGTACTTTGTCATCAGGCAGTTGCTGGGTATGTTCACGTGTTGGAGCATCAAAATCCAAGTGATGAACTGTCTTCAGATTTGAGGCACCTCTTTTAAGATGTCGTTGAGTATGACGCCAAACTCCAGAGCTAGGAAGGTAAGTGCCCACATGAGACCCTCTGATCTGGAAAAAAAAATGAAAGCAGCAGTCAAGTTTTGTATTATCGGCAAGAAAATCTTCTGAAGCCTCAAGAATATTCTTCATGGTGAACTGTGGCACTGTACCTCCCTTGATGATATGACTACAAGAGGAGATGCAATGCCTAGACAACTATACTTTAAACTTCAGTGCCTCATATAGCATCAAGAGGAGAGAGCATAAAAAATAATATTCCATGACCACTACCTAATCTAATCGTAACTTAGTTTTTCAAATCGATCTTCCAACTAATTTCACCAGTCAGCAATCATAGCCTGTGCATGTAGTTCTTGGTTTTGGTTTTATTGTCTGGTAGATCCATATAATCACAGATATATTAATGTAATAATTTTATCATTCCCTCAAAAGTTGCGGTTGCGCATACTTTCAAGTAAGCAACTTACATCTGCTAATTATTTTATCATTGTCAAATGCAAGTAGTGGCTTCAGTAACTATTAACCAAAGCAATTTCAACTATTGACCATCTATGAAAGATGAATATCAGTTGCCAACCTACCAAAGAAATTCTCTCAGCATAGATGACCCCCTTCGAGAGGAAAACTTGAAAAATTAATAAAAAGATGCCAATCTCTCCTTGTAAATGTGTTCCAGAGTCCATACTAACCCAATAGTTGAAAGCAAAAACAAAAAAGATTACACACTTTTCCACCAACATCAAATTAGAATAGTGTACTGATAATTCTCCAAGTACTAGTCAGTTGCTACATGTGCATGATGCAAATAAGACACGACTATTGCCTAATTGCAGAACAAATACTTTCCGGAACAAGTTTTAACGAACTAGACATCACATGCTTCAACTTAGCTGGTGAAATCTGCAAAGTATATCACTCTCTTCAAGATCATTTGTAGGTTATACAACCCTAGAGAAATACCAGCCCACACTGCTACACATACTATAGTGTCAATCCAAACTGGTGGTAATAAGCCACAAATACTACCAACTTATTATTACTTTGTTTTTTAGATGATATCAGATATATTTTTTAATTACCTTATTTCTCTAATAAGGAGCAGATATTTTTCAGCAAGACCAACCTCAATCATACTCCTAGCTTCTAAAAATATTGAATAAGAACTCAAGGCAGATCCAAATATCCTATAAGAGGATACCCATTGATTTAACATGCAATGGATTCAGAGGCTAATCCATTCAAAGCAATGAAAAGTGGATTTCCAACCCATTGATTTAACATGCAATGGATTCAGAGGCTAATCCATTAAAAGCAATGAACAATCTAATGATCAACAAAGAAAGCGTATAAATCAACAATTATTGTGAACCAAGATAAAACAGGAGGGTGTGAATGCTTCTATTCTCTTCACTATATGGTCAAACCCAGAATATATCGACGCACCCTTTACCTTATTATCCAAATCAAGCGCTTTGGATGCTAATCCTTCAAGCCATTGGACAATCCTTAGGCACAATTGCGCTGTGTGATTTACTGTAACAAATTGGCAGGCCTCCAAATGTGAAGTTGTTGGGAACTGTTATAAAGCATTTGATTTAACTTAGATATTTTATGGTAATGTCAACAACAAAGAATATGTGAGAAGTAAGTTAGGCCCGAGGGACAACTCAATAATGAGTAACATAAACACAAAGCAAATCCTCCATGTTATATAAGATGATGATAAACATTAAAAAATAATTTCATTTTGGTTGACAATCACCAAGATTAGATCTTCAGGGAGTTCTTCATTTCCTGCAAGAAAATAATGAGACTTTAGCCTCAAACTTTAAAGTTTTGGAAAGGTAAAGGGTAATACAAATCACCAACAAATAGAAGAACAAAGAATTAACATGAAGGAAGAACTATGCAAGTTAACATAAAGTTATAGATAGTGAGGTAGCTGGAGCACATAATGAGCTATACAACATTCATCCATTGAGGATAAAGAAATTCATGAATGTTCTATATATTATGCACTCATAAATTAGAATGTCTCATTCAACTTCAGTTGGGAGCCTGCAAAGTCAGATATCCAACATCAGCAGATTCAGAGGTTAACAACAAAATAATTTAGTACCAAAACAAATAACTGAAATTGATGGATGAGCACAAATAAGCACTTGCTAGAAAAATGACAACTCACTTGTTTATTCTGCATAAAAAGAAATTACAGACATGAGACAAGTTAGCTTTTGCTGTATAATTCAGTGGTGTTGAACTAATTACTGCAACACAAGTCATACTAGTTATATCAAAATTTTGATTTGTATGCGCCAAGTGTCAACTTGGTGCAAATAAATCATTACCCAGTTAAGGACTTCCATGTATGATATGGAGAGCAAGCAGTTTCTGAAGAAAAGTCACACCAGAAGATAACAGAACAAAAGAAATTAATCTATGTAAAATATATATTACCTTTTCCATATAGGTACCAAAGAAGAGACCAGGAAGCAGCTTCATCAAGCAAGAGCCTAGCTTTCTGCCTCATCAATTTGTCCTCAATAATTCTATACCTCTCATTGGCACCATACCTGCAGTAAAAATGGTTAAAATTGCAGCCCAACCATCAGAGAGGCACTGTAACAAATTAATCTATCTAAAAATTCTTAACAGTTTTGATTGACAAACTGAGGGTGGTAACACACTTGCAGAAACCCATTGCATAATTACAGAAGTCTGAGATTTAGTTATAGGTTATATATAAGCTACAATATGGAAGTCATACATATGTTGGCTGAGAAAAAGAAAAACCAACAACTTGTACTTGGACGTAGCCTACAAATGTTGGCTGTATGGAAATGCTTTTAAACATCAAAGAATCATGAAACTAATCACCCAATCTGAGTGCTGCATGTGTATAGGAGACGCAGAACCTCCTTCCTCATTGGTCATGGACAGAGGAAATTAGGACAGTACAGAAAGCCATTATGGATCCTAGCAGGAAGATGAGGGTTGCTTTGTTTTCTGTCGTGTTTAGAAGCAAATTTCCCTTCTTCTTTAGGTGCTTATATTGATTCTCTTGGAGTTGATCAGATAAACCATGCACTATATATCCAAATTTACACCAAAAAGAACTGAAAATGATAGAACATAGCCAAGGAATCACACTTCAAATTGTCTGCTTTCGCTATTCTTAACAGTACTAGGGATAATCAACTTGAAGCTGAAACCTCAACCTTGCCTAGTCCTGGTGACAATTCTTGAGTTCATTCATAGAGCATGTGCTGTGCTGGTGTTTTTTACAGCACAAAAGCATCCATATACAAGAAAAGAAATCTAACAGTAAGCCAAACATTAAACGTACAGTTAAATTTTGCATGGATCTCATCATCAATGTGAACATAAAATACATCCTACACACAACCTACGATTTCTTCCCAACCTGGATATCCCTAAAAAGATAAATGCCCGTAACAATAGTTAAGTACTCAAGTAAATACCTAATTGACTCTGAAACACTGCGGCATGAACTCTCAAATCGTAGTATCAGATCAGGGATAGAAATCAACCCTGCATTACAAAAAACAGAAAACTGCCATGTCAAATCCTAATACAAACATGGTCATTGATGGCAATTTTGTCAAAAGCTGGAACATAATGATTCAATTTGTCCCAGTCCTATCGAAGAGATAGAAAATGTTCCAGAAAGAGGCAAAAACCCTCCCCAGCTTCTTAAAGGAAAAAACTGATGCTCACAACCAAAGATTTGAATGATAAAATCAAAAACTAGTGTATTCATCACAAGGAGACCAAAATACTTGCATGACTTGCAGATCTAGATACTAAGCTATGGTTTCAATTCATTTATCATAAAGTAGGAAAATAAATTGCTTCCTGTTAACATATCTTCAGCCCCCCACTAAAATGCTGCTTCTTCCATAATATGTCCATCATATGTTAACAGCAGTACCTATCTCCTACGTATCTAGCTTCTGACGTAATTACTAAATCTCCAGTATATAGATTTCATGAGATAAATGCAACTGATCATTGTCAATGATTGGTCCACAAACAAGACCATGGGCTTAGTTTTAATTGTGGTTGAATATTTGAAATTGAGGATTCAATGGGAGGCTTCTTTACCCTAGAAATTCTTAACGCCCATGCTTAGTGCCTTTCCCAGCACTTTGTCCATCTTGCAAAGTTCCAAGAAGAGGGAAATAGTTACTAAAGGATCTCTAGAAATTAATTTTTGAAATCTATACTCCACAGTTAAATACAATTATCAGTCTCATCTCATCCAGAAAACAGCATATTGGAGACCTGATAATATTTGTATCTAAAACAATCTCCAAAGAGAAAAACTCTAGAAAGTAAATTTGAACATAAATCATCCAAAGATCAGTCTACTAAATAATCTTTATAATGTTTTGTCTCTTGCAGTAATATCTAGTATCAGATTAGCAGAAGAGTAAGAAAATAAGCGAATCATCTTCATTCAAGCACCTTGAAGACCAGAATCTAGCAGAGAAGCAAATAAAGAGAAAGTAGTATCTGCACTTTCAATTTGTTCATGCTCTTCCTGCTTGCAGACCTTTAGGGATTCACTTTCCCTCCTGCGTACTGTATCAGCATCACTATCAACCTTGGATACTCCATGACCATCAAGAGATGCTCTCCTCTTAGCAACCGATTCAAAAGGTGTTCCCTCATTATCCATGTCAAGACTCTCAACCTCATGTTTTATATTTTCGAGAAAAAGCGCAGCATTACTAAATCTTGAAGCCGAATTATCTTGTTGTGGAGACAGGCTTGAGCCCGGAGGTCTTTTTCTGCACATTTCACTTTTCTTTAATACCAAATACCAATATTCCATAAATTAAAATCCATAAAATCAATGGGCTGATGTTTCGATAATCTGTAAGGCAGATATGCATTTGAGATCATAGTTTCTGCTACATCATCAAAATTGTACATGTTTGCTTGCCAAAGATAAATCCACTGATCTGAAAAATTCAATAAATCATGCAACTTGGCTTTAAAATAAATAAATAAAACTCCTACTCCAACAATATCAACATAAATCTCCATAACTATCTCCTGCACACCTTTGTTTTCTTTCACATTCTCCGTTGCATAAACTTCATACAAATACAGCATTGTCACTCAAAAAACCCCAATCAAATATCCAAATATTCAGAAAAGCAAACGGAGCATTAATATTCATCCAAGAAGCTAACTAACGCGGTACCAAAAGAGTAAAAGATTCCGGCAAAGCCCTAACTTAATGGAACTGGAGATTCCACGATTTTTTCCCAAATGCACATTAAAACTCTTAACCAGACCACATAAAAACTTGAATGTTAAATCCAATGTCCACAATTGATAAACTCGACTCAATTGCACTCGAAGTCTTGTTGCAATATAAAATGAATTACCCATATCGACGGAAACGCTCTCTACTGCTGAGATCCTCAGGGTCAAAATAGCTGGGAGAAGTCTCCATATCCACCTCCATAACTAGAGAAACTATATGAAAATTGATGGTCTTTTGAGATTCAGTGAGGTAGTATTGGGATTTTAGCTTAGAGCCTTTAGGGTTTTACGCCGGGAAGGGTTTTATTTAGTGATTATGCATTTATGCTCAAAGAAGTGAAACCTGGCTGTGTTCGTTTGTGGGATCTAAAATAAATGAAAAATCGTTGGAAATGGTAGCAATTTTAATCTTATAATTGTTTTTTATCTTCAAAAAAAAAATTATTTATTAAGAGGGAATTAAAAATATTGGTGGTATAATTGGATACGATCAAGGGTTCATTTGAATGCATTGATGTGACTGAATATAATTGATAAGTGTAGAATTTATTATCTAAAAAATATATTCTTATTATTTTATATCTTGTATGCTTATTTGAATTATTAGTTTGGATATTTAAATTTTATATAATTAGTTGTTTGGATATTTAGAATTAGGGATGGCAGTGGAGCAGGTTTGGGACAAGTTAGACTCGCCCCATACCTCGCGCCGCCTCAAAAATATCCCTCCCTGCCCCACCTCACCTCGTACCGTTGGGTTGGTGGGTTTAAGAGTTAGAAAAATCAAAATCAGTCAATAAAAGTATCAAATCAAAATCACTTGACAATAATTAAAATTTAAATTTCAAGTACAAAAATGAAAAATCCATGCAAACAGGATAATATTCTAGAAGCTAAGTAGGAAATAAAAATAGAATTAAATTAATAACCACTACAACATCCAAAATTTTATACATTGTGAGTTTTGTGACAGTAAAGTAAAACAAAAAATATAATAATAATAATAATAATAATAATAATAATAATAAATATTTTATCATTATTATTATTATTATTATTATTATTATTATTATGGAGCGGGATGGGGGCGAGTTAAGTAAATCTCATACCCAACCCCAAAATAATTCGGGTTATGAAAATCGCGCCTCATATCCCGACACATACCCCATTTAGCCATCCCAAATTCGTCCCATTTGGGACGGATTGAGCTTGGTTCAGATTTTGACTCGCCCAATTGCCATCCCTATTTAGAATTGTAACTTATGATAGATTTAAAATATCAAACTTATCCTTCAACTTCTTTTAATAGTTCAAATATCTTCATTGAAAGGGCTTAAATATATATATATATATATATATATATATTGTGTGTGTGTAGTGACTAAATCTCTTTTTTTATTTTTTTCTCAACCAATTATCAATTATTATTACCTAGAAAAATAAAATAAGTAGCTTTCAAATTTTATTATAAAATCTTACAATCATTTCACAAATTAAACTATTTATATTTATGTGCTTATGGATATTAGTTTATAATTTTGCGAAAATATATTTATATTTAGTGCAAATCTATATTTAAAATAATATTATTCATTTTTCAATTTATAAGAAAAAATTTAGTTATGAGATCTTATTATTATGGAATAAATAGTTTTTATATAAAAATTTTTATATTTATTAGATATGTATTTTATAAAAACATTATAAAAATAAGTTTGATTATGGATATAATTTAATATTTTCAAGGTTAAGTGATATATATATGTGTGTGTGTGTGTGTGTGTGTTAATTAATCATATGTAATAATGGCTAAATATATGTAAAAATATTGGTGTAAAAAATTATGCAAGGATAATTTCGTCATCTAATATGTTAATCCCAATACTTCTAATTTTAGGATTATTAGTCAAGCTAAGGGGGTAGGTACATAATCCCAACACTTTTGAATAAAATACTGATTTTTTTATTAATCATGGATTTTAAATATGCCAACCAAACATTCAATTACACTGGATTACACATTTATCCTACGTAATTATGGCAAACAAACGAACCCTAATTGTGCAGAATAATATTTTCTTAAACCAAGTTTTGAAGATTTCCCATGTATTAATCTTAATATTATTCGCTATAAAAATCAACAAAATATCATTTTCACAATTAATTGAGCATATAGATGCATTGTAAGTTGGCTTTCAATAAGCAGATTCCTCAATTGAAAGGGTTACATTTTTAGCTCAAATCCTAGTAAGAACTATAAGGGCTTGGTTGGTTAGCAAGATTGTGCATGATAGTATATAATTTAATATATTGAATGTTTAGTTACCATAATTAAAGCCCTTTATTAATAAAAAATTCAGTATCTTATCTTTAAGTGTTGGGATTATGTGACATACACACTTGATGTGATTGATAATTCTAGGATTAAAAACATTAGGATTATAAAATAACAAAAATATCATTGCTATTTTTCATACGTTGGTTTTTTTTATGTATACTTAAATATTTTCATATCTAGAAAAGCATTTGAATATTTAAATATATGACTTAATTAATAAATATGTATATATCACTAAAACTTGATTTATATAACTAATTTTTTAAGAAAATACTATATTATTTGTACAGTCAAATTTATTTTTATATGATCTTTGTATAAATATTTGTCTAAAAAAATTGTATATAAAAACTATTTCTTCCACGATAACAAAATTTCATAACTATTTTTTTAATTAAAAAATGAAAGATATTTTTTTGAATATAAATATAAATTTATTTTTGTGAAATTACAAACTAATATCCATAAGTATATCAAACATAAAATATTTTAATTTATGAAATAAATGTAAAATTTTATAACATTTGAAAGCTCGTTATTTTTTCAAAATACAAATCAACTCTTTTTTAAGTATCAATAAACTATAAACTATAAACTATCTAGAAAAATAAAATAAAATAGAGACTTAGTCACTACATAACAACATACATTTAAACTCTTTTAGTGAAGATAATTGAATTATTTAAAAAATATGAGGGATAAAATTGATATTTTATGAGTTATAATCCTAAGCATTTAAACAACTAATTGTATTAAAATAAGGATATCTAGACTAATAAACCAACCAACCAAACAAAGTATTATGCATGGTAGATGTATAATCTAGTGTAATTAAGTGTTTGATTGGCATATAATTAAAGTCATTGATTAATAAAAAGTCCAGTATCTTATTTTAAAGTGTTGGGATTATGTATTGCACTCTCGTAGTGTGATAAATAATCTTGGGATTAGAATCATAAAGATTAATACATAAAATAACGAAATTATCCCCGCTATTTTTTGTACATTGATGTTTAGTTATACATACTTACATATTTTTATATATAGAAAGACGTGTAAATATTTAAGAGGCACTTATTTAAAAGTATCAAAAGCACTTTCCAATTTCATGTTCAGTTCCCATTTGATTTTTGTTAGAAGAAACTCCCTAGTTGTGTTAAAATTTTAGAGATCACTCTCTACTCACTTGATTTGACAAAAATGCCCTTAAGTATAATATTTTTCACTCATTTTTTCTCACTTCTTCTTCATTCACACAAGCAAACAGTAAACCCTATCACCAGAAACAGAAAAAACGCAACAAGCTCTACGGCGGGAACGAGAATAATCGTCGGAGCCAACAACCACCAACCCGACATCTACATTGTCTTCTTCTCTTTTTATTTTCATCATTTTCGGGTTTCTTCTTCTTCTCGGTTTCTTCTCAGTTGCTTCTGAGTTTCTTGTATTTTTTTGACGATGTCAACCAGTAGTGAAGGAGGAGTATCAATCAAGTGTTGGAGAGTTACGCTACAAAGACCGGCTCCATATAATGTCATAAATATGGTCTTACTACATTTGACATTGAAGATGAACATTGTTGACATCCTGGTAAACCGAAAGGATGAATCAAGCAGCAGTGCAAAGAAGAGCAGTGATGTTTTAAGGTAATACTTCTATAGAATATAAACTATACTGCAGTTTGTAAAGTTTTGTACTTGAAGTATTCTGAAATTGTACTCTGTTTATTTGAAAATCTTTATCTACTTGAAGCGTTCTACATTATACTTCATTGCAATTAAAATTGTACTTCATCTCACAAAAAATGTACTATATTATGTAAGTTTTATACTTCAGGTGTTCTACTAATGGATTATCCAAAATTGTACTACAACTTCTAGCAGTTTATACTTGAAGTGTTCCCAAACTGTACGTCTTCTATCTAAAATTATACTTTTGGTTTTCTGAAATTATACTTCATTTTACCAAAATATATACTACATTCATTGAAGTTCTATAATTCAATTGTTCTATTTATTGATCATCCAAAACTGTACTGCAATTGCTAGGGTTTTATACTTCAAGTGTTTTGAAATTGTACTTCACTTTATCTAAAATTGTACTTCTATTTTCTGAAATTATACTTTATTTTATACTTCATTTTACCTAAACTTGTACTCTATTCATTGAAGTTCTATACTTCAAGTATTCTGAAATTATACTTCATTTTATCTAAACTTGTACTTCAGTTATCTGAATCTATTATTTAAGTTTTATACTTCTAGTGTTCTACTAATGGATTATCAAAAATTGTACTGTAATTGTTAAGGTTTTATACTTCAAGTGTTCTGAAATTGTATTTCACTTTATTTAAAATTGTACTTCATTTTATTTAAACCTGTACTTCAATTATCTAAATCTATTATTTAAGTTTTATATTTCAAGTGTTCTACTAATGGATTATCCAAAATCATACTGCAATTGCTGAGGATTTATACTTCAAGTGTTCTGAAATTGTACTTCCTTTTATATAAAATTGTACTTCTGTTTTCTGAAATTATACTTCTTTTTACCTAAACATGTACTCTATTCATTGAAATTCTATACTTCAAGTGTTATGAAATTATACTTTATTTTATCTAAACTTGTACTTCAGTTATCTGAATCTATTATTTAAGTTTCAAGTGTTATACTAATGGATTATCCAAAAATTATACTGTAATTGCTAAGGTTTTATACTTCAAATATTCTAAAATTGTTCTTCTTTTTATATAAAATTATACCTAACCTTTTACGTAAAATTGTACTTCATTATTTAAGTTTTATAAAGTTCTATTAATTTTAACTTCATTTTACCTAAAGTTCTATACTTCAAGTGCTTTACTTATTGATTATCCAAAATTGTACTGCAATTGATAGCGTTTTATACTTCTATTGTTCTGAAATTGTATTTTGTTTATTTGAAATTACTCGACCATACTGAATTATTCTACATATTGTACTTTATTTTACCTAAAATTGTACTTCATTTGTCAACCTCAAGGGGGAAATTGGTTCGACCAATGCATCGCACAATGAATTAGCTTTAATTAGCAACTTAATTGATGCATGGAGGAATTACATATATGGAGAGGGTCATACATTCAAGGATGCTTAGGAGTTCAGAATTATGCTTAAGAATTATGTGGTGTCTACTTTGCGGTCATTTAAATACAAGAATTATGTTGTCCGAGATATCAGCTATTTTGTACCCAATCTGGGAGAATTATACTTGATTTCATGACATTTACACTTCATTTCGGCAATTATGTATTTGATTTAGTGTGAAATTAGCATTTTTACATGTTATCCGAGATATCAATTATTTTATACCCCAATCTGGGAGAATTATACTTGATTTCGTGACATTTGTACTTCATTTCGACAATTATGTATTTGATTTAGCTTGAAATTAGTATTTTTGCATGTTATCCAAGATATCAGTTATTTTGTACCACAATCTGGGAGAATTATATTTGATTTCATGACATTTGTACTTCATTTTGACAATTATGTATTTGATTTAGCTTGAAATTAGTATTTTTGCATGTTATCCAAGATATCAGTTATTTTGTACCACAATCTGGGAGAATTATACTTGATTTCTTGACAATTTTACTTCATTTAGGCAATTATGTATTTTATTTAGCGTGAAATTAGCATTTTTGCATGTTGTCCGATATATCAGTTATTTTGTTCCCCAATCTGGGAGAATTATACTTGATTTCATGACATTTGTACTTCATTTCAGCAATTATGTATTTGATTTAGCGTGAAATTAGCATTTTTGCATGTTTTTCGAGATATCAATTATTTTGTACCACAATCTGGGAGAATTATACTTGATTTTATGATATTTGTACTTCATTCCGGCCACTATGTACTTCATTCCTTAATATTTTTACTAATATTGTTGAATTAAAATTTGTTCCATGTTTTGCTTTTTAAGTCTTGGTAATTAATAACCAAACTCTAAAAATGTGTGTAATATTTATCATATGAATAAAATAATGTTAAAGTTTTAAAGTGTTAACCACTAGTGTTCAACGAATGAACGTTATCAATCGCAGTAATGTAAATAATGAGCATTTGACGATAATATCCACCCTATCACCAGTACAAATACGTACTTTGCCTGATTCAATAATCTCAAAATATTGTACTTGACCATCACTATAATTATTAGAGACTAATTATTCAATTACAATAAGTGTACTTCAATATAACACTATTTATACTTTGTTTGTTCTACGTTTGTACTTTATTTCCCTCATATTGTACTCAAATTCACTGCTCAGTTTCAATTTAATTGAAGTGTACTTCAACATAACACCATTTATACTTTATTTATTCTACGTTCGTACTTCATTTACCTCATATTGTACTCAAATTCACTATCTAGTTTTAATTTAATTGAAGTGTACTTTAACATAACGCCATTTATACTTTGTTTGTTCTAAGTTGGTACTTCATTTCACTCATATTGTACTCAAATTCACTGTCCAGTTTCAATTTAATTGAAGTGTACTTCAACATAACACCATTTATACTTTATTTATTCTATGTTCGTACTTCATTTTCCTCATATTGTACTCAAATTCACTACCCAGTTTCAATTTGATTGAAGTGTACTTTAACATAACACCATTTATACTTTGTTTGTTCTACGTTTGTACTTTATTTCCGTCATATTGTACTTAAATTCACTATCTAGTTTCAATTTAATTGAAGTGTACTTTAATATAACATCATTTATACTTTATTTGTTCTAAGTTGGTATTTCATTTCCATCATATTGTACTCAAATTCACTGCCTAGTTTCAATTTAATTGTAGTGTACTTCAACATAACACCATTTATACTT
This sequence comes from Jacaranda mimosifolia, assembly GCA_018894105.1. NCBI lineage: Eukaryota > Viridiplantae > Streptophyta > Magnoliopsida > Lamiales > Bignoniaceae > Jacaranda > Jacaranda mimosifolia. The sequence goes on from CM032122.1 coordinate 27,947,365, forward strand.
TATTTATTCTATGTTCGTACTTCATTTTCCTCATATTGTACTCAAATTCAATACCCAGTTTCAATTTAAGTGAAGTGTACTTTAACATAACACCATTTATACTTTGTTTGTTCTACGTTTGTACTTCATTTTCCTCATATTGTACTCAAATTCACTGCACAGTTTCAATTTAATTGAGTGTACTTCAACATAACACAATTTATACTTTGTTTGTTCTACGTTTATACTTCATTTCCCTCATATGGTACTCAAATTCACTGTCCAACTTCAATTTAATTAAAGTGTAATTTAACATAACACCATTTATACTTTGTGTGTTCTATGTTTGTACTTCATTTCCATCATATTGTACTCAAATTCACTGCCCAATTTCAATTTAATTGAAGTGTACTTCAACATAACACCATTTATACTTTGTTTGTTCTATGTTTGTACTTCATTTTCCTCATATTGTACTAAAATTCACTACACAGTTTCAATTTAATTGAGTGTACTTCAACATAACACCATTTATACTTTGTTTGTTCTACGTTTGTACTTCATTTCCCTCATATGGTACTCAAATTCACTGTCCAGTTTCAATTTAATTGCAGTGTACTTTAACATAACACCATTTATACTTTGTTTGTTCTATGTTTGTACTTTATTTCCATCATATTGTACTCAAATTCACTGCCCAATTTCAATTTAATTGAAGTGTACTTCAACATAACACCATTATTGCCCTCGTATTATACTCAAATTCTTTTACTGGAATATGAGTACAAAAGATCAGGACATTAAGTACAAATATCACCAACATGAAGTACAAAAGAATAGTAACGTAAGTACAAATATCACCAATATGGAGTACAAAATATTAGCACATTAAGTACAAATATCACCAATATGGAGTACAAAATATTAGCACATTAAGTACAAATATCACCAACATGAGGTACAAAATATACTGCAGGCTTGAATGTTTTATACTACAGTTGCTTCTAAAATATACTGCACTTTCATTTAATATATACTGCAGGACTAAATGTTTTGTACTAAAATTGCTTTTAAAATGTACTGCAGATACACAAACTATATACTACACTTTCAGTCATTGTATACTGCAGGCTTAAATGTTTTTGTACTACAAATGCTTCTAAAATGTACTGCAATTACACATATTATATACTACATTTTTACCTAATGTGTACTGCAAGCTTGAATGTTTATACTACATTTGCTTCTAAAATGTACTGCAATTACACATATTATATACTACATTTTTGCCTAATGTGTACTGCAAGTTTGAATGTTTATACTACATTTGCTTCTAAAATGTACTGCAGTTACACAAATTATATACTACAATTTTGCCTAATGTGTACTGCAACTTTGATGTTTTGTACTACATATAATATACTATCACTTTCAGATAATTTCACCTTATAATTTCAGGTAAAATGAAGTATAAACCCCAAAAAGGTGAAGTACAACTTTCATGCCTTTCAAGTACAAATAAGAAACTTCCCATCTCACAACAAAAATCATACATACATATATATATATATCAAATGAGTTTAAGTGTTTAACAACTAAAAAAGGAATAAAAGCCCTAAACATGAGAAAATAGGCAAGAAATAAGTGTAACAATGAAAAATCACGGACATTTAAAACTGTAAATGCAGAAAATATACCTTTGTTTCTTTTGCTTACTTCTTTTTGTACTTTGCTTCTTGTTGCCGCTGTTTCTCCTTCCATTGTCACAGAAAAATGACAGAATTTTGGTGTCTTTTTTTTTTTTTTTTTTTCTTTCTTCCCCTCTCTTCTTCTTCTCACGTCAATGGCAGAGGAACGGCTTCGCGCCCTTTTGTTTGGCCGCTTGGAGAAGTCGTCGATTTCAGGAAAAAAAAAAAAGGAAAGCGTTCTTCTTGAAGAGAAAACGCATTTCTCAGGTATTTTTGTTTTTCTTTCCAACTACAAGGATATATGGGTCTTTTTAAAAGATATGGGGAGTGATTTCTAAGTTTTGTGAAAAAGTGGGGAGTTTAGTGTGTAAAAATTCAAATGAGGACTGATCACTAAAATGAAAGTAGGATTATGAATTTTTTTCTAATTAACCGGATATTTAAATATATGACTTAATTAATAAATATGTAAATATTACAAGGATTTGATTTATATTACTAAGTTTTAAAGAAAATACTATATTATTTGCATAAATCAAAATTACTTTTATATGATCTTTCTAAACAATATTTATCTACAAAGACTTTTATATAAAAACTATTTTTTCCATGATAATAAGATTTCATAACTATTTTTTTATAAACTGAAAAATAAAAGATATATTTTTTTCAAATATAAATCTAAATTTATTTTTGCAATATTATAAACTAATATCCATAAGTATATAAAAATTAAAATAGTTTAATTTGTAAAATAAAGGTAAGATTGCACAAAATTTGAAAGTTGATTATTTTTTCAAAATACAAATCAACTCTTTTTTGTTAGTAATAAATTATAAACTATTGAGAAAAACATTAAGATTAGAGACTTTAATCACTGCATAACAACATACATTTAAACTCTTTTAAAGAAGATAATTGAATTATTAAAAAAAAAGGGATAAAATTGATATTTTATACATTTATCATAAAATATAATTCGAAGCATCCAAACAACTGAGTGCATTAAGATTGAGATATCAAACACACAAACAAAATATTAGATGACAATTGTATATTTTTTAAATAATGAATCATATACTTATCAATCATATATAATCTTATCATCGCAAGCAAACGAGCATCAAACATACGCTTATCAATCAAATTTAATCCTATAATTACAAGCAAACGAAGCCTAAAAATAACTACCTTAATTCTTAGATACTATTCGAGACTCACGATTCAGTTCAAATTCATAATATAATCTTAATCTCACATATAAATGCTCGAATCCCAAAAAATTGGGACCAAAAATAATTAACAATGAACATAGAATAAGTTTCTTCAACTTAAGTTGAATTAAAAACATACGATACATTTACACCAGCAAAGCGGCTTCGGCTTAAGTTAAATACATTTTAAAACATCAGAGCGGCCTCCTAACACACAAGCAACTTCCTAGTTCAGAACCCAATTAAAAAAAAAAATTGCCAAACAAAAATAGGCGCAAGCTTAAGCGCAAAGAACCAACCAGACTGCCCTTTTTTTGAGCATTAACCCATGGGCAACAGGTCTATTTCAGCATCCTTGTTTTCATTACATGGACCACAATGGAATTGCATGAAAATCAATGAACACATTTCAAAGCAATAGTACACCCCAAGGAGGTAAAAAATGTTGGGACATAAGAAAACAGGTATTATAAACAGCATATGCAGTGTTTTAGCTACTAAGAAAGAAGAAGGAAAAACAGGTGCACCATATTTCTCAAAGAAGCCACTCACAACTCATTCCTACATGAAAAGAAGCATACATGGGATTAGGAATACATTCTCAAGCATACATAAGTTGGGAATCCATCCCAAAATAAAAATATTACAAGAAAAAAGAGCTCCTAGAAAGTTTAAAAAACTCAACAGGGCCACAGCACCGGGACATTTTAAGTTTCCCATCTCGAATATCTTAACAGATTACTGGTAGTACATGAGCTGCTGGGTGGCAACATTCTGGAAACCACCGTCATAGATGGCCTGGCTCGCGCCAGCGCCCATTCCCATTGATGATTGCTTCAGAGGATGTTGCCCTTGGGGATGCATCAGGGCATGAACGCCGCCCATCTTGCTCATTGCAAGTTGCCGCTCATATGCTAAAAGCTCAGCAGCAGAAAGGCCGGGCAAAGGAGCTGGCACAGGTGGGAGGAGTGGGTTTGAGCTCGTTCCAGGTGGAGTTGGCTTGTTACCCCATGAGCACTGTAAGTATGCAAGAAAGAGTAACAAGTTTAGACTATAAATATAGAAAGAATTGAAGTCCAACAACCATACAATAGTCATGGTTGGCAGCAAGAAAATAGATTCTCCATACAAATAAGTGGTTATGAAGACAAACCTTAATTTGTTTGCCACAAAGGAATGATTGAGTATTGCCCATTGAAATGGCCATGGCAGCCTCTGCATGGGTGCTGTATCTCACAAAACCAAATCCTTTATCACGCTGGACCCGGACTTCCTCAATTGATCCAGCACCAAGTGCATGGAAGTGGCGATGGAGGTCAACCTGAGTTACCTGGAAGAAGAAAACACGTAAACATGGGCTTTGTTTGGACATGTTTTGTGGAAATGTTTTCCAACTCCCAAAATGATACCAAACATTCAGGTACATTTCCCAATTTCACTTTCCAAGACATGAACTTTTATACCCAAAAACCCCCTAAAAAGCAACCAAAAAGAAAACCTATACCCTGACCCTTACAATCATATACCAATCAATAACAAATATATATACATACAACAATCATATCATCCAACTATAGATATACATTAATAAATTATATAAAAAAGGATAATTTCACCCTGCAAACCTAACAAAAAAGTGATTGATTTAACATTTACAGCAAAATTTGTCCTCCACAAAACACTTCCAAACAATTTCATCCCCAAAACATTTTTCACTTTCTCCCAAAACAATACAAACAATCAGCACGTTCCCCAATTTTCACCTCCCAAAACACATTATCCTAAAATATTTTCTACAAAACATTTAAAACCTAAACAAACAAGGCCATATTTTGTAAACCTATTACTAAGACTGTTTCGGATTTAAAAAAGCGTTGTTGTAAAACTCATGAAAACTGGGGGATTCCCTCATTAATTCTTCCTGCTATCTATTCAATTTATCAGTCAAGGGTTTTTATTTTCAGCTCTCCATCCTGAACTGGGAACCAAATGCATGGACCCATGAAACAACCACATGCATCTCTAAATGGTCCAGTTACCATACGCTCCGTAAAAAAAAAAGACACCAGCCAAGTTGAGACCATAAAAAAGACTTGAATCTCCCAGTATTTGCAAGCAACTTAATCTTGAACTTTGGAGGACAATGAGGTTTTCCAAGAAGTATGTGCATGCACAAGGGAAGGAGGACTTACTTCTGGAGCAAGATTGCCAACATAAACAGTCGTGTATTGAGGGTTATTCTCAGGAGCATCACTGTTTGTTGCCTCTTTAACATCTTCTGTAAAAGCAAAAGTCTCTGTCAGCATCGCTCATCTGGGTTGATATGGCCAAGAAAAATCACAATATCCCCCAGAGGGTAGAGCATCTTATGTGGAATGGGAGGGAGGCAAAACAGAAACTTAAAAGTTTCTTCTAAAGTAAAAGAATCGAGAGCTAGGCCCTATGAACATTATTAGGCTAAAAAGCCTCATTTTGAGTCAACAAAATCCACTAAGATGCTTAACAGCTTAAAACTAAAGGCTTCCTGTTGGGGTGGGGGGGTTGGAACCCTTCATATAAGCCCCAACAATATAATCCAAACCAGGAGAAGTTCTAACACACCCAAAATATTTTTAAAATCATGTAATAGCTTTCCAGTGGTAATGGTGCCCTAACTTGACCATAATATAAGTTGTAAGAATCTATTGCATCTAATATATCAGAAATGTACTTTTTCCAACAAAAATATATATTCTAATTAAGATCCAAAAATATCTAATGATAAGCATTTTTTTTTCACCCTCCTAGTTTCAAGCAATAACTACAACTAACAGACTTGTTTCACATTAATTCTTTATGTTAAACTAAATTTTTGTCATTCCAACCTACTCACCCAAGGAGCCATTTGTTAGTTCCACAACACTTTTGGCATCTGAATTCTGCTTGTCATCACTGGTACCAGCACCTTTTGTGGCCCAGTTGCAGCGTATCTGCCTGCTGCCAAGCCATTTCCCTGCACAGTTGTCAAATAAAGAAACATTATTGTCTCTGCTACTCAAATCAAGTCAAAGAAAGTTCCATTCTCAGACGCTTAAAAGGGAATTATCAAGAAGAACCAATTCAAACTGTTCTCACCAGTTAAATCATTTATCGCACTTTGAGCATCCTGAAAATAAAAAGAAATATAAGAGGGAAAAGGGGGGGGGGGGGGGGGTTGAAAAAGAAAAAGGATTCATCTGTGTCATCGAAAATAGTAGTTCAAAAGAAAATTCAGGTATAGTTCAAGGAAGCAGACCTGTTGGTTCCGGAAAGAGACAAATCCAAACCCCCTGGAACGCCCAGTCTTTTGATCCCACATAACCCTCGCATCACTAAGACCAAATTTTAGATAGTCAGCACCTTCTAAAACTAAATATACGGCGAGAAAATTGAGAAAAGTAAAAAAGTACTTTGAAATATACAAGTGAAAGAAAATAGTCTGCTGACTCTTTTTTTTCCCGTTGGAACTAAATTACTAAATCTGCGACTGGATAGCAAGAGAGAAAGAAAGAGATGCTTACGAACAGCTACCGTAAACAGAAAAGCATGCAAACAACATGGCATCAGTAACCTCTGGGCTGAGATCACCAACAAAAATGTTGTAGTGGCCTACGTAAGAGGTATAAGCTTCCATGAGACAGACTCACTAGAAAGGAAAAGTTATATGTTAAAGCAACAAAATGTCAAGAGGTATGAAAACATTAATGCATAGACCCACTTGACGTGTCCTCCCTCTGACCACTGGCATAAGCCCAGTTAACTTTTATAGGTTGCCCAAACCTGAAATTCACAAAATTGATATTATTCTGAAATGCACAAGAAAGTAAGATGAAATCTTCAATAGTTCCTACTCACAGATGCCTTCCGTTGAGGGTCAATATTGCAAGTGCAGCAGATCTACGATCAAAGTAATGAATAAATCCATAGGATGACTGCAGAGAGTGAAAAAAAGAATGTCTGTGAACATCTCAAGAGACGAGTTCAGACCGGTATGTGCATAAATATCCACAAGAAAGAGGATACTAGAGTGTAACTAGCACCTTTTCTTTTCTAACAAGCTTGCAGCCCTCCACAGGACCAGTACTACCAAAAACTTCTTGAATCAGTGGTTCAGTCACCTGTGTGTGAATATTCCCAACATACCTGCATTTTCTCAAAAATAAAAGACCTAGAAGTTTAAAAAGAAAAGGAAACAAAGAAAAATAAATGAATCATAAGAATCTTCCCCACACACTACAAAAAGATATATAAGCAAGAGATGGTTCGCATAAGAAATAATGGCAGCAGAATTAATGCTAGGAAGAAAATGATTCATAAAGCCACTAACACGTTACACAAATACTTCATTGGTTATGTAAATAATTAGATGAGAAATGAAGCCAAATTATGTTGAAAAGACTCATAGAAGTCATTAACTACAATCAAATTTCAGACATAAATATCATGTATTCGTGCAAGCTAAGTGCAGCATGCAACCAACGAAAAAAAATTAAAAAAATAAAAAATTGTCTGAACAACACTCACACACTGCGGCATGTACTTGGATCAAAACCAGGAGGCAGATTTCCACTTGGGATTGGCTCAATCTGCAAAATGAAAAATTAAAAAAAGAAATAAAAATAAAGAAAAGGACTCCTATTTACCACACCTGATCAGCCATCCACCCCAGTGGTAAAAACTGGAAGATAAAAACACCTAATTTGCAAGGTAAAAGTTTCGAAATGCCGTCAATGACCAAAAAAAAGCCCATGACAAGGTAGGGAAAATGCCAAGTGAATTTGCTGCATTCTAACAAAATTATTATACAACTAAATGACCAGAAACTTTTGAAATTCCACTGCAGGCAATTAATCACATTGCATCAAAGACCAAATACCACTTATTTTCCTGGATACTACAGAAAAGAAGCAACAAATACTATCTCTGGTTTAGAGTCCTAAACCAATTTTGTTCAACTTTTGTGCCACCCAACAGAAAGGGAACTGCTTAAAAAGGTTCCCGGACTTAAACCTACAATATACCCTTGACCGTTACCAAAGAATACCACACACCCAACCCAGGCCACATGCAGGATATGTTTAAAGTTATATGTCTGCGTCTCTTTTCTTTTCAATTGTCATGTCATGTCTAACTAGTTGTCATCTATACATTAGAACACATCCACCACCAATCCAGTAAAAAGGTCATGTGCCTTTAATGATGAGATACAAAACCTTTTTCTTTGGGCAAAACAACTTCTTGCTGCGCATAGACTGGTCTCTTACAATCAAACATGATGAGGATTTTTTCAGAAAAATATAATAATTTGCTCTTTCTTTTCTCTTCACATTCATAAGTTCACCCTCTACATAAAAATAATGGACGACTCCCACAAGATTCCTTTCTATTGTGTTCCTGTGCTCAAAGAGCACATCCTCCTCAGAGCTTCCATTAAAGTTTTGAGCTCTGAAAAGAATAGCTCAGAGTAATAACAAGCTTGTGCATTTCCATAGAATGAGCTAATAGACAAACAATATTCATACAAAAATAAAACTACCAAACTCCAAATAGACTTTATGATAAAAATTTATCCAATATTCCTATTGAAATGCTAAGGTAATACACAGAATCTGGACTAAGAATAGATCATTTCCTTTTAAGGACTCTTCGCTAAAAAGGTAAAATAGGTATTACGAGGAAACAAAAAATTCTTGCCAAGGCAAACCACACCTTTAAATAACTCGAAGTTCAGAAAACTTAGCATTTGCAAAATTGAACCAAAAGTCCAAGGACACCGTATGGGAAACCCAATCCACAATTATCGAACCGAACCAAATACTCAATCAACGACACGAGGGGGAACGGAAAAAGGGGGAAGCGGAACACTAAAACCATATGTAAACAGAAAGAAAACAGTCTAACCACTTAACACCAGCAATTCGATAAAATTCGAGTGAGGAAATAAAAGAAATTACATCCTAAAGATCAACATCGCAAGCATACCAAAAATGAACACATTAAATTTATCAATCATCGATTCTCTCCAGACAAAAACTAATAATAATAATCAAAATAATAAATCGAACCTGCGGAGCGGCTAAGAGGCCTGGGTGATAAAGCGACTGTTGTTGGAGGAGAGCTTGCTGCATCAAAGCCTGATGTTGCTGCTGCTTCAACCTCTGATTCTGCATTTTCAATTGATTTTAGCTGAAAATCAATTCAATTAAATGATCGCAGAAGGAATTTCTAGGTTTAGGGTTTGTAGAGAGAGGGAAAATGAAAAAGGCCTCGAACAAGAAAGAAAAATTAAGAAAAAAGGGCAAAAAAAAAATAAAGAAAGAAAAAGACAAAAAGAAAATTAGTGAGGCAGAGAGAAGAAATGAGTTGGTCTCTTTAGGGATATTTATAGTCAAGCTTTTAATGGGTCCCACTTCACGCGGTAATAAATAGTGAGGATGAAATAGGCTTAATGGGCCATTGAGTCTGGCCCAATAGATAAATATCATCTAAGAAAATTCACCTTGAAGTTTGATTATTTATTTATTTTTACATCAAATAAATTATTTTGGGCGCCTTTGATTGGAGCTAATAGATAGAATAATGGCCCTTGATCTAGTTTAATGTATTATTTGATATCCACTACTACATAAGTAGGTTAGCCCTTTCCCCCCCCCCCCCTCCTGCACAACTAGTTATTGTAACAGAGATAAAAGTAATGACTTTAGGAATGCGATTACATAACCTCATTCCTTCATTACAATTTCACTTTTTATATATATGTTTTTATATACATGCACACATATTAAGTAACCATTTGAGTTTGAATTATTAACCTCCCATATTATGTGGGAGATTTATGCCACTCAACACAATATCACTTTCATATTTGTCCTCTTAATTTTCATCTTATTTCAATTCTATCATCTCATTTTAACACACAATAATCCCCAATTTAGGGGCAATTTTGTCATATACCTAGTTAATCTTACATATTAAATAAGCATTGGAGATTATGGGAAATACCAATAACAACTAATGTAAAGTCAATTTTTAATATCAAATAGACTAAAACATTGTTTAATCTCATCTTATCTCTTTCTATTTAAATTTCATTATTATCTATAGATTTTTTGGATATACAATATGTATATTGATGTAGAGTTTTGAAAAATATATTAATGAGATTCATATTATAAATTCTTTTATGTTATTAATAAACTCACATATAAAAAAATCATCAAATTATATCTCTAACAGTCAATAGAATCCTTAGCCCTTAAAATGGAAGCAATTTGATCAACTTTACATGATCGGATATCATTCTAATGTGTCGGTAGGGGCATGATCGAACATATCAAATATAATAATTATTTAGTTACATGTTTAATCCAGTTCATTAATCATTGGTTTTTGAAAAATTAATTATTTTAAAAGTTGATTATCCAAAAATAATCTCGAACAAGTGGTAAAATTTTCAAAATATTGAGTGATAAGAACAATATATTACAAATTTAATCTTAAATTGATTTTTTATTTTTTAAATAATATGACATGAAAAATAACCTGTGAGCTGACTCCTACTTTATGATGTTCAATAAAGTATTAACCTTTTGATATTTATTTCCGCATGGTGTGCATTTATATGATTAAACTTATTCTACTTAAATTACATGTTATGGTTTCTCGATTTGATATTAATGTCGAAGTTATAAAAACCACCCTTAAAGTAAATATTATAACACGTTAAAGTGTATAAGTTTCTAAGACAATGTATTACTTGTTTCTTTTCTTTTGAGGTATTAATCTATTATGTTTTTCTCACAAATATAGAACTAATTATGTCCATACTTGTCTATTTAGTTGATCAAGTAAAATGCTTCAAAGCTCAATTAAATTGAGATATGTGCTACTGGTTTATTAATTGAGCACTACTATTCTCACACTTATGTATATGTTATTTTGGATTTAAATTCAAGTAATCCATTTATACTATTATATATAGCATAACGGTGTGAGACCCACTAATAATTATGCAATTTTGGCCAAATGGTAAATTCTTAAAATTTTGAGCATTTAATTTTTTTTTCCAGTATTTGTTAATTATTATCTCTAAACGATATGATTGTATCTTATGTCTAATTTTATTTTATTCAAAATTTAAAACATATCTATATATCTAGAGTATAGATAGCACAATGGTGTGGAACCCATAATTGTGCAATTTTGACCAAAAATTGAATTCTTAGAATTTTGAGTTTTTTAATTAAATTTAAAATTTGATTTTTAGTTATTAAATTTGATATTATTTATTCCTTTAAAAGATATTTGATTTTTTTAAATCATTTTCTTGATTAGAAAAATATTCTTTATTTATCTCTAATATAAAAAAAAAATCATTTTATCTACAAAATCTTTTTCATCTCTACTTTCAATATATGGAAGATTTTTTTCGATCATTTGAACTCTGTAGTTTGATAAGTCTTTCATGATTTTCTCTTATCTTTAATAACTAATTTATATCTATACCACTATATATAAAGTCTTCCAAAAGTCATTTAATTAATATTATCATGTTCTAGCACTTTTTTTCACCCTATCATTTGTGTTCTCTTTATTTTCTAGCATTTTTTTCTTCTATCTCTTTGTGTGCATCTTTAGTTCATTATTCAAAATGTTTATTGTTTATGTGATTTTATTGTTCACTTTTTGATTTTGTTTTCTTTCTTTTTTGGTTTATTTTTGGTATATTACATGATGGAAGAGATTTTTTGGATTTTAATGCTATAATTTTCTTTTCAACCTAAATAAAGTCTATCATTTAGCTTTTATTACTATTAAATTTGTAAATTTCTATATCTTTTTTGTTTACTACTTAGTTTATGTTATCAATTCATTTATTATGAGATTTATTAATTGAACTTAATATTTTTAATTTAATTTGATTTTTATTAGTTACATTTTTCTCCTTAATAATTGATAAATTTCGTCATTTGGTTTTTATTTTATTTAAATTATTATACATTTAGCATCCTTTTACTCATTTTTTGAGTCAAGTTACTAATTTATTGTTAAATTTTGTAATTTATTTTCAATTCACTTTTTTTTTTGGCGCATCTAAGTTTATAGTTTTATAGGATGAGATCTATATTTTTGTTTTAATATTTTTAAAATTTATTTCACTTTTTGAATATTTATAATTTTAGAAGTATGTCATTTAATTTTATTTTATATTCATATATTTGTAATTATGTATGTATAAATATGTATAATTCGAACTCTTTTTAAAAATTTGATATACTACATCAATATATATTCTTAGATCATTTTTGATATATTTAAAAAAATTATGAGATGGTTATTTCAATAGAAAATACATCTTTTAACTTTTTCAGTTTATAACTCTAGGCATTATTTAGACTATCAATATATATATAATTTTATTTTTTTATTTTTTATTTAATTTTGATTGTCTAAAAAGTTAACAATTTTTTTGTTATTCACTTTTTTTTTCTATTTGCGAAATATAATATGAAGATTCAATTACATTCATACAAAAAAAGGAGAATGAACATAATAATTTATTTTTTCCATATTTTATTTTACATTCTAATTTCATCCTCACATCCTATCACTAATTCCTATCTAAAATTAATTTTGAGCTTATAATTACTTTATCAATTTACAATGATTTTAACTCTGCATTACTGATATCAAACTTTTTTCTTCACTTAATTATTTGATAACTAAGCTATGAGTCAAATTAAAAGGTTTCTATAAACTCATATACTAATGTTGATCTTAACTTTGTAATTATTTTTTTAGATTTATTTTAATTTTTTAATTTTTTTTATCTTTACTATCATAGTTTTGTTTTGACTTAATTGATTTTTAATCAACAACTAAAATTAAATAAGATTTTTCTAATCCTTGGCACCTAATATATTACCTAATTCTTTATATTTTAAGTTTTAACTTAGTATATACCCATCCTCTTTTAAGTCTAAAATAATCTTAAAGTATTATGATTTTAAATTTTTTCAAACAACTTTCAAGCCACCAATATTGTTTTTTATATCATTCTTATATATTTTTATTTTTTTAATGCAACTATTGTTAGCTTTTGATCCATAATATTTTCTTTTTTTAATAAAGTATATAATTGATGAGGTTAATTTAGTGTAGTGGGCTCTTGGATCTCGATCTGAAAGAGACACTCAACTAGAAAGATGGATTTTGTGGACATAGGATGGAACCTGTAACCACGGAACAAACGTCAGGCTAGCCGAGAGGGTCCTCGGCTAAGACCATTGGATGCTTAAGTCGGTATATCAACTTAAGAGTGTTTTGGCAGAGCAACAGTTCAAAGAGAGTGGTAAGCTTACCCTTGTTTTTGAAAGGTGAGGTATTTATAGTGTTCACTCAAGGATAAAGATGGATATATCCTTGACACATCTCAGGTACTATTCCTTTGAGTAGGGGCATCTTTGGTCTTTTCAACCTTTGCTAGAGCTTTACACATGGCAGATTGGCCAGAGAGGGGATCCATTCCACTATTAATGCAGAGGTGATGCGCCGTCAAGTTATTAAATATAGATAGACTAGTGGTTGAGGCGCATATAATGCGAACGCGATGGGTGGCAGAGGCCGCCATCACTTGTCATAAATGACCATGTTTTGCTCATTCCAACATTGACATCGAAACGTTCAACCTCTGTGGTCGATTTAGTTGTGGGCTTTGTAAGTTAGGTCTGTTTTTGGGCTTTTGTCCTTATAGCTTGAGTAAGTTATAGGCCTATTGGGTATGTTGGACTCACCCATATCATGTGCCCCCCCACTCCATAGTGCGACCATAATGGGGTCGAAGTTAGGAGTAGCAATTATAGCAAGTGTATCGACGAGAATCGTTGGAGCGGGAAAAGATATTTTGAATCTCGACCAGGGTAACAAGGCGGGAATCATTTTTAGAGGTTACACGAATATCTATACAGAGGTGACCGACGGTTATGCATTTATTAGTCGGCCACCGGTTAATTTAACCGATTGGAATTCCAGCTCACCTATAAATAGCAAACTTTCACCATTCATTTTCACTTTTACTGCAACGCTTCAAGGTCAAGTAGTTAAGTTTTTTGGTCGATTCTTGAGCAATTTTGAGCCCTTATTTTTTTACACGCAGCTTTCGTAAGTTTTTGCTTTCTACATTTTTATATTTTGCTAGCAATATCTTCTGTCAACATGTCGAGTTCAAATTTTGATTATGAGGCTACATAATTAGTAGATGCCTCAAATAGCGAGGCGAACTCCAGCGAGTCCTCTAGCGGTAGGTCGGGATCTCCCGAGCAGCCTGAGTTAGGTATGGGTGAGGGGATAGTGGAGGTAGATGAGGGGGTGGGTCCTTCTAACCCAAATGTAGATAAAGATAGGCCTTCTGCGCTTGTGGTCGAGGAGGAGAAGGAGTAAGAAGAAGTAGATAAACCTCCCAGGTCGAGGGGTATGTTATTTACGATGACCCGTTATAGTGATATCATGTCAAAAGTATCATTGAATGACCTTAGGTCTATTAGGGGAAACTATCACATTCTTGATGAATTTGTGCTAATTAAACCTAGGGCTATAGATAGAATGCATATTCCTCTGGATGGGTGCATAATTGTTTTTGAGGACGTAATGAAGTGCGGCCTTAGGTTCCCTTTACTTGACCCAATAGTCGACCTACTAAGGGGTCTACAAGTCTGTATAACTCAGCTCCTACCGAACTATTTTTCCTTATGTGTAGTTTTGTATTACTGATGACCATTCTCAACGAACCACCTTCTTGGGAAAACTTTAGTCATCTTTTGCATTTGCCGATGTCGCGTATGTCGAGTTTGGCTAGGGAGTTGGGATTTTACTATTTAACAGCCTGACCTCACAGAAAAGTCTTCAGGACCCTATCTTCTTCCCATGGGCTAAAGTGGAAAGAATTGTATTTTTATGTTCGATCCCTAAGTGGGGTCGGATTCAATATTCCAATAGGGTGGATGATGGGTAGGGTCAAAACAAATACAGACAAGAACCATAATGTCTTTGTCCAGGATCTCCTTGAGTTTGGTGAGATGGATGCCTCCGAGTTTATAAAGGAGAGAAATATGGTTCTGGCGGGGTTGTTGACCGCTCAATTGAGATTGCATGCTAACGCGCAATTAGGTAGAAACTAACTTCTGTCTATTATGCAATTTATCTCTCTTTCCTTTTTTATTTTATTTTATAATTCATAGAATATCTCTTTGATCGATATCTTTGTCCTTTCAGGTCAGCCAGTCATGAATCACGCTAGACATGTTGCGATGCGTAAGCAACAAAAGGAACAAAACCATTGGGAGGCTGCTGCAGCACGTCGAGTGGCCGTAGCTCATGCCACTGAGGTCGTTCATGCCATTTAGGGGAGTTAGTCACAACTTGCTACTAGTCAAAGTGCTGGAGTGGCGAGCAGTCCGTCCCCACAACAACAAAAAAAAGAAGGCTGCTGAGACATCGACGGGACATGCCTCAAAGAAGACTATGGTCAAAAAGGGGAAAAAAAGGGTAACAATCTCGATGAGGCTGTGTATATGACTCTACCTCCCGATCGGTTGTGTAATCTGCCAACGTTTCTCGAGCCCAGGTTTGGAGAAAAAATAGAAGTGTCAAACACAACAACGACGATGGGTGCAGGGGCGACATCAGTGACACCCATAACGATTTTGACAACTGGTCTTTTCCAGAAGGACCAAGTCAAAATGTTCAACCATGATTAGTTGTCTGCTTTGAAAGCTTTCACCTACCATGTCAATATGGTAAATGCTGGCATCAAATTTATTTTTTGGATTATGCAAAATTTTAGCTGGTGTAATCATGATCTATTCAACTTTTGCAAGTCGGGCAATAGGGGTATAAGCTCCATCATCGTTATGAGCTATATGAGACCAACCGATTGAGGTTGGAGGAGAAGTGCGAGGAGCTGGAGAAGGAATATAATAACCTGGTGAAAACCAAGGTCTAATTGTTAGAGTCGAGACTGGAAGAGTTGACCAAGCAAGTAGAAGAAAAAGATGTGGAGCTGCTAGCTGTCGTCAAAGAAACAAGTTAAGCTAAGGAGCATCTTAAGAAAACAATCAACTTAATTCATGAGGCTTCTAAATAGGGTTGAGCGCATGGTTATGATAGTGCGGCGCGATATGCCCGATCTGAGTTCTTTAAGGCATTGCCCGGAATCCGAAATGATGTTGTTCAACAATTTATGCTCTGCTCGGCTTTTATCGACATGAGCGTAACATTTAGTACCGACGATGCGAAAGAGGTATTCAACCGCACCGTGAATTAGCTGGAGTTCATGGGTTTTGAATTTCGGATCGAAGATAAAGTATGGCTCGACGTGACAAAGAATGAGCGCCTTGAAGCTTTCGACGAAAATCCCCCATGGAGAATGTGATATTGCTATTGCTACTCCTCTTCTGTGGGTTGTTGCGGTGGGAGAAGAGTTTGGGCTCATAGTGAAGTTTGCGCTGGACATAAAAAATAATGAGGTGAATGCAGTAGACTTCTTTTCGGATGGTGGTTGGGTTTTCTTAATGAGGAGATTGGGCCTTCCCAACCCGCTAGAGCACCTCAGAGGCTCAAACTGCACCTGAGTAAGAGGTCGAGGGACCATCTTTGGATGTGGGTCTTGACTCGACCATAGAGCTATTTAAGGCCGTCAACGAGGTGGCTAATGAAGCCAGAGCTTGACAAAGAGAGGGCACGGGCTCCAGCTAGATGATCTCATTTTGTGCAATTTTATTGTTTATTTTTGGTTTGGGAAGATTATACGGCCTTTAGGGGCTTTCAACTGGAATTTGTATTTTGATATGGATTTTATGTCATCATAATTTTGCTTATCACTTTATCTTGTTCTTTATTCATAAAACTTGCATGTAAGGATCGCAAAACTTCAAGGTCAACCTAGGCTTAAAATGAATCATTAATCATGCGACTGCGGGGTTGACTTGATAGTTATTTAATACCTTAATCATACACAACCTTAATCATGCGACTGCGGGGTCACTAAGGGATATTCATTAGAATACATAAAACTTCTTGAGGTTAATTACATTTCATGGTCTTGGTAGCTCGTTACAGCTAGATCCGCCAATCAATAGGAGTTGTGTTTCTCTACCTTGACCACGGAGTACGACCCTTCCCACTTGGGGTCGAGTTTGCCAATATTTTTAGAGACGTCAATCTTCTTAAGAACAAAGCCTCCAACCTTAAAACATCTGGGCTTGACACTTCTATCATAATGTTTAGCCATGATCGATATATACCTTTGCATTTTTGTAAAGGGCTAATGTTGGAGCTCATCAACCATTTTTAAGTCGAATTCCCTTTTAGCTTGGTTTCTGACCGGGTTGTAGTGTATGACTCGGGTTGTATGTTGAATCAATTTTGGAGGGACAACTGTCTCTAAACCGTAAACTAAGTTGTAAGGGATCTAGCCAGTGGCAGTTCTTGAGGTAGTCCGATAGGCCCAGAGGACTCCCAGTAAATCATCTGCCCAGCTAGCATTAGAACCTTCCAAACGAGTTTCGATATGGTCGAGAATAGTTCTTTTAATGACCTCTATTTGACCGTTTGTCTGAGGATTTCCCACTAAAGTAAAGTTTTACCTAATTCCAAGATTTTCACACCATTCCCTAGTCCGCTTGCTTTGAAATTGGGTTTCATTATTAGATACGAGGATTTTAGGTAAGCCAAAACGGCAAATGATATTTTTCAATAAAAAAACTCCTTATTGCAGCATCGGTGATCTTGGGTACGGCTTCAACTTTGACCCATTTGGTGAAATATTCAATGGCTATAATTATGTACTTCATCTGGCTATTAGTTTTTGGGAAAGATCCTACTATATCGACCCCCTACTGGTCGAACGACCACGTGATTTGCACCGGGACAAGGGTTGCAGCTGGCTGATGAGGAATTTAGCATGAACTTGGCATGACTGGCACCTTCGAGCAAATGCGACAACGTCCTTTTGCAAAGTTGGCCAAAAATATCCACTCTTAATGACTTTGTGAGCTAATGATGGACCTCATCCCGAGTGATTTCCTCAAATGCCTGCATGGACCTCTTGTAATACTTTATGCCCCTAATTAGGCGTAAGATATTTCAGTGGAGGTCCTAAAATGGACCTCTTATATAGTCAATCAAACTCGTCCAAAGCGAACTTTGCTGAGCGAGCACTCAACCTGCAGGCTTCTGCCTTGTCTAGCGATGTCTTCCCTTCCTTGAGCTAACATTTAATCTCATTAATCCAACTCTGGCCTACGGTCGACCGGAAAGATCTGGGTCTGCTGGAGGTCATAAACGGAGGGCCTATCTGAGACCAAAAAGGTAATAGTCCTTTCTTTGGTGCCTTTTGCTGAGCTAGCAAATTTTGACATCGCATCTACCCTTCCGTTTTCTTATCTGGGCACCTGTTTGAGTGTGAATTTCTCAAACTATTGCTGAAGTTGCTTGACTTCTGTCAAATAGATGTTTATGTTTGTCTCTTTGGCTTCAAAGTTTTCCCCAAACTGCTTTGTGACCAACTGTGAGTCAGTTATAGCTGCTAACTGCTTGATCCCTCTACTAAGAGCCATCTTCATCCCTGCGATGAGAGCTTCGTATTCCGTCTCCTTATTCATGACTGAGTAATTCAACTTAATTGCGAAATCATATTCCTCCGCTTGTAGGGAACACAGAGAGATACCTACCTCGCTCCCTAAACTCGTGGCTGATCCATCTACATGTAAGGACTAAACTTACTGTTCTTGCTTGACTACTAGGGGTAGGTCGACTCGCTCTACCACAAAATCAGCCAACACCTAAGCCTTGGTAGCGGTGCAGGGTTGAAATTTGAGGTCAAATTCTCCCAACTCAATAGCCCACTTAGTTAACCTCCTCGATGAATCAAGCTTAGAGAGCACCTATTTCAATAGTTGATTTGTCAAAATAATGATAGTGTGTAGCAAGAATTAAGGTCTCAATCTTCATGCTGCTGTGATCAGTGCTAGTGCAAACTCCTCAATCTCCAAATAGTTATGCTTGGGGCCTTGCAGAACCTTACTATTGTAATACACTGGCCTACACGAACCTTGTTGAGTAGATACCATAACGGAACTAACTACTACCGCGAAGACTACCAAGTACAAACTTAATCTTCTCCAACCGTAGGCTTGTTAAGCAATGGTAGCTCGGTTAAGAACTATTTTAGTTCGACCAGGGCCTAGGTTGTATTTCTCTATCCACTGAAACTTTTTGGTGTTTCTGAGGACCTGAAAGAAAGGTAAACTTTTGTCCATCAATCGAGCTATAAATCATCCGAGAGAAATAATTCTTCCGACCAATCTTTGGTCATCTCTTACTGTCTTTGGTGGTGGGATATCTTGGATTGCTTGGATTTGCTGTGGATTAGCTTCAATATCTCTTTGGTTGACCATGTACCCCAAGAACTTTCCATCTCTTACTCCGAATGTGCATTTGTTTGGGTTGAGCTTCATGTCAAAGGCTCTTAAAATCGATAATGTGTGGTCGAGGTCAGCTAGGTGGTCTGATTCTCTTTTCGTTTTAACAATCATATCATGGCCATAAACTTCTATGGATTGACCTATTTCATTTTTCAACATTAAGTTGGCTGGTCTTTGGTATGTCGCACCAACATTTTTTAATCCAAATGGCATGACTAGAAAACAATACACACCATTTAGAACGACAAAAGATGTTTTTTCTCTACCCTCAGGTGCCATGAAAATTTGATAGTATCCCTGGAAGGCATCCATCATGTTCAGGAGGTCATATCATATAGTTGAATCTACTAATGAATCTATGCAAGGCAGAAGATACGGGTCTTTAAGGCGTGCTTTATTAAGATCAGTGAAATTATTACACATTCTCCATTTGCCCTCATTTTGAGGGACCAGGACTACATTACACAAACAATTAGGATATTTATCTCAACTATGTAGCCTGCCTCTAGTAGCTTGTTGACCTCTTCCTCAATGATCTTGGTTTTCTCTGCATCGAAGGTTTTCGTCTTCTGTCTTACTGGTTTGAAAAATGGATCAATATCAAGATGGTGGACGATGATGTGGGGTCGATGCCTGGAGGTCGGTTGCTTTCCAAGCAAAAACATCGATGTTTCTTCTAAAGAAGTCGACGAGCATGCATTCCATATTGTTCCCCAGATTTGTTCCTATTCTTGTCTTTTTGTCAGGGTTACCAGGTTTGAGCTTTATGGTTTTGAATTCTTCAATAAGCCCGACCCAGGTATCCTCTCTCTTCCTTAGTCTGTTGGCCTGTCCCTTCTCGGGTTCCATTATAGGGTGTCCCCGAAAGGTTTCAGTTTAGGTCGAAGTTTATGTTCGTTAGCTTCAATTGAAATGGTATAACAATGCCATGTTTCTTTTACATTACATAACAACTCCTCTATGCCAGCGATTGTTGGGAATTTAACCTTCATGGGATAAGTAGACATAGTAGCTCAAAAATCATTCAGTGTTGGTTTTCCAATGATGGCATTGTAAACGAAGGGCGCATCAACAATGAGATAATTGATCATGAGGGTGTGTCTTTAGGTGCCTCTCCAAAAGAGGTGGATAGATTTATAGATCCGACGGGCACAATTTCTGATCCTCCAAAACTGACCAGGAGTGTTCTCACAGAGTCAAATTTCAGTTTTCCTAGTTTCATTTTGTCTGGTGTGGACAAGAAGATGATGACTCCCATTGTCTACCAAGATTTTCCTGACTTCGAAGTTGGCAATCTCAACAAAAACCACCAAAGGGCAATCTAAGTTGCTCTCTGCACTTTGACCTCCTAAGTGAGAAAGGTCGAAGTCTGAGAAAAATATGGGGTCCGCGCTTATGGAAAGCTGGTAGGCTGACCTGGTTTGTGTTGACCTATTGGATTCAAGATGCCTTTATGTCGTGCCTCCTGGCTGATTTGGAGTCTCTTCTCCATTACCTCTCCTACAATCATGTCAATAACACCTCTCAAGGGGAGATGATCTTCTTTGACCTTTTGTTTTCCCTTTCGTCCCTCTATGGGCTGACTGACCCTTCTCTACGAGGAGTATGATTGGTTTGAGTCATTGTTTGACGGGATTTCTGGTCAATGTATTTTTTAAGGGTGACCCTGTTAGATGAGGTATTTAATTCATCTTAGAGGTTGAAACAATCCTCTGTGTCGTGGCCCTTTTGTCAATGAAAATGGCAATATTTTTTAGACTTCTTCACGGCCTTTGTTTCATTGAGTTTTCTTGGTCTTTTCATAAGGTTGTCATGTTGTATGGTGAACAATACCTCTTTTCTAGGAGTATTGAGTGGGGTGTAAGTGTGAAAACGCGTTATGGGAGATCGGTGTCCCTTCTTTTGACGCTTGTCATCTTTCTCTTTACCTTTTTTCTTATCAGATTCTTCATCACCAAATTTCATCTTATTCATTTCTTTTTGCATCATATACCTTTCTTCCAGGTCGAGGAGTTTCTCCATTGTTCATGGTCACTCCATGACCAGAGCATTAGCACACTCCTTATGCCTCAACCCTAAGAACAAAATATCAATAAAAAATTCAATCTAAGGGTTGTCAATTTGTAAAACTTTATTATTGAATCTAGAGAAGAAATCCCTCAAAGATTCACCCTTATTTTGCTTTACTGTGTGGAGGTGAGTGTGTGGCAGTTTTGCTTTTCTTTTGCTAGCGAAATGGTGGAGAAATTTGTCATAAAGCTGATCATAAGAAAATATGGATGCTGGCTCAAGTTTGACAAACCATTCCAACGCTATCCCCTAAAAGATGGTGACCAACATTTTCTCATGTATGTGGTCGCTATGGCCATGTAACTGCATCATGTGTTCAAATTGCAAGAGATGCTCATATGGGGCAGTCGATCCATCATACCAAGGTAATCTCATGGGGATTTTTGCATCAATCGCAATGCATTCATCAATGATTTCCTAGTAAAAGGAGATTCTCTCTCACGCTGGAATCTGGGAGCATTGTCAATTTGTGTCCTCTCTACATTTCTCCTTGAGATTTCCTCAAGTCTTCGATTAAGCTAGAGGTGTAAATAAGATGAGATGATTCGCAAATGGTTCGGGCTCGACTGGATGAAAGCTCATATTCGGCTCGATCTTTTCAAGCCCGAGTCGAGCTGGGCTTGAGCTCGTCAGTCAAACGAGCTGAGCTGAGTTCAATAATATTCAGCTCAAAATATTCGGCTGGAAGAGCTCGCAAGCTTAAATGAGCTTTTTTATTTATACACATATATAATTATAATCTAAGCTCATATAATAATAATAATAATAATTCAATTTTTTATTTTTAGGAAAATATATAAAAAAATTATTTAAAAAAATTATTATTATAGATTTTATTTTGAGTCTAAATGAGCTAGAGTCAATCCAAACCTATACGAGGTCGAGCTTGAGCTCATCCAAGCTTATATGAATTGAGCTTTTTGCTTCTCTATGACGAGCCTTATCAAATCAAGTTCGATTAGGCTCACCAAGCCTTCGTTTATTCCAACCAGTCGAGCTTGAGCTTGGCTGTTTAGGCTTAAGTTCGAACTCGCGAATTAATAGATGGGCCGAGCTTGAGGCTATTAGATTCGGGCTCAGCTCGACTCGTTTAAATCCCTAAATTAAGCTGCTGAACTTGGTGTGAAACTTCCTCCTATTCGTCTCTGTTAGCTCTGGACATGCTCCGACTGGGATAAGGTCTATGTCGCTGGACTTGCTCCCGTTGTTGGGCTTGATTGGGTCGAACGAAGTGTTCTGCTACTTCCTCGTGTGGTTCATCATGAGGAAAACGGCCAGGGCTCAAGTCTCATCTACTAGGGTGATGATGAGTCTCGTTTCTTGTTCTATCTTCCCATGGTGCTCGTTCTTCCTGGTGTGAAGGGTGTGGTGTAGCACGTATAGTAGCAGTTGGTTAGTTGTTGTGCCTTTGCAAAACGGCAGATAGCTATGCGAAAAGCTGAGCATAAATCTGATCACTAATCATCTACATGAGTTGAGGGATAGTTAAAGTGACCACTTGCTCGGGTTAAGGATTGGGGCTTCCTGTCTGCTGGTCCACCTGATCCTTTGGTGGCAGTGACGGTGGTGGTGGTGGTGGTGATCTACGGTCACTCTGCCTCTCCAAAGTAGTTTACCTGGTATTAACCATTTTCAGCTGTAAGTTCCGTATCGCACATACGCACCAATTGATGAGGTTAATTTTAGTGTAATGGGCTTTTGGATCTCGACCTGCAGGGGATACTCGACCAGAAATATGGATTTTGCGGATGTGGGATGGAATCTACAACTACGGAACAAACATCAGGCTAGCCGAGATAGTCCTTGGCTAAGACTCTCCGACGCTCAAGTCAGTATATCAACTTGAGAGTATTTTGGCAAAGCAACAACTCAAAGAGAGTGAGTAAGCTTACCCTTGTTTCTGAAAGGTGAGGTATTTATAGCGTCCACTTAGGGATAAAAGATGGATATCTCCTTAACACATCTCAAGTACTATTCCCTTGAGTAGGGACATCTTTGGTTTTTTCAAACTGTGCTAGAGCTTTACATATGGCAGATTGGCCGGAGAGCATATCTATTCCACTATTAATGCAAATGTAATCGTTATCAAGTCATTAAATGGGGATAGACTAGTGGTTGAAGCACATTTAATGCAGACGTGATGGGTGGCAGAGGCCGCCATCACCAGTCATAAATGCTCGTGTTTTGCTCATTCGGACCTTGAGGTCGGAACGTTTGACCTCTGTGGTCGATTTAGTTGTGGGCCTTGTAAGTTGGGCCCTTTTTTGGGCTTTTATCCTTATAGCTTGGGTAAGTTATAGGCCCATTAGGTATGTTGAGCTCTCCCATATCAATAATCATATTAATAGATTTTTATTTTTGGATGTTTTAATTTTTTTTTAACTTCTTGCTGAATAATTTTGAAATTTATTTTTTATGACATGATGTGTATGAGATGTCTTTATATGTTGCAAACTTTTAAATACTAAATTTTAAAAGTTTAAATTTAATTTTACTAATTACTTGATATTTTTGTGATATTTTTATTTTATATTATTATTTTAATTATATTTATAATTCAATAATTGTATTAATATATAGTAATTTTAAAGAATTTGTGCATAGCACGGGGATAATGCTAGTACTATTATATATAGCATAACAGTGTGGGACCTATAATTGTACATTTTTTATTCTAATTGTGTAATTTTGGCCAAATGGCAAATTTTTAGAATTTTAAGCATTTTAATTCATTTAACAAATTTTCAATATTTATTGATTATTATCTCTAACCGATATGATTGTATCTTATTTCTAATTTTCTTTCATTTAAAATTTAAAGTATATCTATCTATCTATACTATTATATATAGTACAACGGTGTGGAACCCACAATTGTGCAATTTTGACCAAATTTTAAATTCTTAGAATTTTGAGTTTTTTAATTAAATTTAAAAATTGATTTTTAGTTATTAAATTTGATATTATTTATTCTTTTTAAAGATATCCAATTTTTTGAAATCATTTTCTTGATTAGAATAATATCTACTATTATATATAGTACAACAGTATGGAACTCACAATTGTGCAACTTTGACCAAATTTTAAATTCTTAGAATTTTGAGTTTTTTTAATTAAATTTAAAAATTGATTTTTAGTTATTAAATTTGATATTATTTATTCCTTTTAAAGATATCTGATTTTTTGGAATCATTTTCTTGATTAGAACAATATTCTTTATTTATCTCAAATATCAAAAAATAATTGCATTTTATCTACAAAATCTTTTCCATTTCTACTTTTAATATGTGGAAGATTTCTTGATCATTTGAACTCTATAGTTTTATAAATCTTTCATGATTTTCTCTTATTTTTAATAACTAATTTATATCTATATACTATATACAAAGTCTTTCAAAAGTCATTTTATTAATATTCTGAGGTTCTAGCATTTTTTTTCACTCTATTCTTTGTGTCCTCTTTATTTTCTAGTATATTTTTTGTTCTATCTCTTTGTGCGCATCTTTAGTTCATTATTCAAAGTGTTTATTATTTATTTGATTTTATTTTTCACCTTTTTATTTTGTTTTCTTTTTTCTTTTTGGTTTATTTTAGGTATATTGCACGATGGGAGGAATTTTTTAGATTTTAATGCTATAATTTTCTTTTCAACCTAAATAAAGTCTATCATTTAGCTTTATTACTATTAAATTTGTAAATTTCTATATCTTTTTTGGTTACTACTTAGTTTATGTTATCAATTCATTTATTATGAGATTTATTAACTATGCTTAATGTTTTTATTTTAATTTAATTTTTATTAGTTACAATTTTCTCCTTAATTATTGATAAATTTTGTCATTTGATTTTTATTTTATTTAAATTATTATACATTTAGCATCTTTTTACTCATTTTGAATCAAGTTATTAATTTATTGTTAAATTTTGTAATTTAGTTTTCAATTCACGTTTTTTTTTTTTGCTCATCTAAGTTTATACTTTTATAGGATGATATCTTTTTTTTTTTTTAATATTTTTAAAATTTATTTCAATTTTTGAATATTTATAATTTTAGAAGTATGCTATTTAATTTTATTTTATATTCATATATTTGTACTTATGTATGTATAAATATGGATAATTTGAACTCTTTAAAATTTTTATATACTACATCAATATATATATATATATATATATTCTTAGATCATTTTTGATATATTTAAATAATTATGAGATGGTTATTTCAATAGAAAATACACCTATTAACTTTTTAAGTTTATAACACCAGATGTTATTTAGTTTATCAATATATATATTTTTATTTTTTTATTTTTTAAATTTGATTGTTTGAAAGGTTAACAACTTTTTTTTCTATTCACTTTTTTTTTTGCTATTTGCGAAATATAATATGAAGATCCAATTACATTCATACAAAAAAATTGAGAATGAACATAATAATTTATTTTTTCCATATTTTATTTTACATTCTAATTTTATCCTCATACCCTATCACTAATTCCTATTTAAAATTAATTTTGAGCTTATAAATACTTTATCAATTTACTATGATTTTAACTTTGCATTACTAATATCAAACTTTTTTCTTCACTTAATTATTCGATAACTAAGCTATAAGTCAAATTAAAAGGTTTTTATAAACTTATATACTAATATCGATCTTCATTTTATAATTATTTTATATATTTATTTTAATTTTTTAATTTTTTTAATATTTACTATCATAGTTTTTCCTTGACTTAATTGCTTTTTAATCAAAAACTAAAATTAAATAAGATTTTTCTAATCCTTGGCAACTAATATGTTATCTAATTCTTTATATTTTAAGTTTTAACTTAATATATACTCATCCTCTTTTAAGTCTAAAATAATCTTAACGTATTATAATTTTAATTTTTTTCAAACAACTTTCAAGCCATCAGTTTGTGTTCTATATCATTCTTATATATTTTTATTTTTTAATGTAACTATCTGTTAGCTTTTGATCGCATAATATTTTTTTTAAAAATAAAGTACATATCCATAAATTTTTATTTTGGATGTTTTAAATCCTTTTAACTTTTCACTAAATAATTTTGAAATTTGTTTTTCATGGCATAATGTATATGATATGTTTATATATGTTGCAAACTTTTAAATACTAAATTTTAAAAGTTTAAATTTAATTTTACTAATTACTGAATATTTTTACAATATTTTTATTTTTATATTATTATTTTAATTATATTTATAATTCAATAATTATATTGATATATAGTAATTTTAAAGAATCTGTACATAGCACGGGATAATTCTAGTATCATATATATGTACACGTGTGAAGAAAAAAATAAATCAAGGTACGTTAGTGGGTCGATTACATTTACATATGATTCAACAGACAAAAAAAAAACAAAAGTAAAAGAGAAAAAGTTACGAAGTATAAATTCATTGGAAGCACTTCTCGTTTGTTTGGCTAAAGCTTTTATGGGATTTGGAATTTTATCTTGATTTAGACGTTTGGAATAAGTAATTTTTTGAAAAATGGGAATTTGATTTGATAGGATTAGATTGGAAAGCATCTAATTAATTGAAATGATGTTGATTGAAAAGTTTTTAATTATTTGAAATCATGCTGAAAAAGGTAAGTAGGAAGAATTGGGGAATTGGTTTTAAATTGGGTTGCTAAACCAAAAATGATGGGATTTTGAAATGTAAATCTTATTTTAGGTGCTTGGAGTGGCTACAATTTAGCAATAAGGGTTAGGTTTGATGTCAATTTAATTAAAGAATCTTTGGTCGTATTTGGTTATGTTTTTTGTTTGATTTTATTATGTGTTTATTATATGTTTTGGAAAAATAAATTATTGAATAATGTGAAAGTTATTTTTTGATATGTTTGTTTATGTTTTTGGGAAGACATTTTTTAATGTAATAGTCAAATCAATATTTTTTGTTGGATTTTTTGGATGAAAATGAAATTGAGTGGTTATTTTAATGTTAGAATAATAATAATAATATATATAATATATATATATTGAAGAATGTGCATTTTGGAGGAAAAATTGAGATATATTTAGTTATTTTTCCTTAAAATAATGCTGTTCCGAAGAAACATAACCAAACAAAACCTTCAATTCTTTGAAATACTATGGGATTTGATGATAGTAGAATTTATGCTTTAAAAAGAATCATATTGGAGGCACATGAGTAACTTTGGTGACCATTTCGCGCAGTTCAGGGGGCACTTGAGTCAACCGCCGGCGGCCTGATAGCGTCTTGACCCCCATCCAATTTCTGGGCCAATTCCCCCTTCGTACTGCCAAAAAATGAGATTCTTGCCGAATCCAAGTTTGCTGCTCCAACCATTACCAAACTAATACCTATTTTGTTTAGTACTTCAGGTTCTTCTGTTGCATATAATGTAAATTCCGTAGCGGATCAATTCCAATGAGCCTTTCAAACTAGTACTTTTTGTAATCGACTCTATAGCTTCTTCAATAAACGCTGATTTTTCGATCAAGTTATGAGTAACTTTTAGGAATAATTTGGTTGGATGTTTAAATTATCTCATAATTATTTATTATAAGATAATTTGTGTATTTTTTTATTATTGTGGCATGTTAATTTATCATGAAAGTTACACATATAAACACGGGCGTTTGGTATTAATGAGAGGCTGAGTGTTTATTATCACTCCAATAAAATGAATAATAAAGTGGAATATGAATAACAACATTATATCTCGCCCTATCATTCCAACCAAACTAACCATTAGTATTTGTTATATCATTACACTTTTATTTGTGTTACAGTGTTAGGATCAAGAGATTTGAGACTAAGAATTTAAAATCAATAATTTTGTAATGTTTTCTCTCTTATTCTGGATTTTTTTATTTTTTATTTTTTTTTCGTTTTTATGCATTATTTTTTTTGTCATTTAGGGTACAAATATCATTATGTATGTTTTATCATTCTTTGTTGGACGTCTTAGTTATCTCACATTTATTTTTGTTATTACAAACATTTTAATAACTTTTCATGTGGATTTGCATTTTCTAATCTTTAGGTATCTTTTAGTTATTTTGCTCACTTGATATAATTAGATATGTAAAATTATGTTAGAATTCTGTTTCACTAAAAGAAAATATAATTTTTTTAATACTAGGATTTTTATTTTTTTTATTTATTTGGTGGAGTTGGGGGCGGGGTTGGATCCATTAATTTTAAACCACACAGATGACCATCCAAACATAGCCCAAATTCATTTTTCTTTCTTTTCAGTTCCAAATTTTCTTAATCCATGCAACCGTAGTGTCAATTTTCTATAATCTTTATATCAAATTTGTAACAAGAATCATAATGGCTTGCACTTGAATTGTAAATAACTACAGATATAATCTTTGTCATATATTAGTCAATCACAATACACTTGAATCTAACAAACAGAAGTAAAAATAAATAAATATATATATATGTGTGTGTGTATATATATATATATATATATAGAGAGAGAGAGAGAGAGAGAGAGAGCGAGCTAGCTAAATCCTACTACAAATTTCCTATTAGTCAACATCCAACTTCTCAGTAGCAGTTGAGCTATCTTTCAATACCACTTTATCGTGGATCCATTCTATCCTTAGGAAATTGATCACAAAGGGGAATATTTCCTTAAGCAATGCTATATAAGTTAGCTCACAATCGATGTGGGATGAAAGCGTTACAAATGGCTATAATTTGAGGTCAAGTTGTTCATCTCCTTTGGAAGAAGAGGCTGGTTGTTCTTGAACTTGATAAGGCCCTCTACCAGCAGCCCTATAGAATTAAACATAAGAAAAATGGGAAGAGAGTTAGATAAATCCAAAAATAATTCATGCTTTTGATTAATTATGTTGGCTATGTATTATCTCTAGGGGTGGCAATGACTAGGAATTTGTGATGGTAATTTACCCAAAATTAAAGCCATCAAGTTACACTATACTTTTAGGTTACACTTATAGGAGCCTACATTTATCTAGATCACCATCAACCATTAATTTGAATTCTAGATGAATTTAATATGCATTAAGATAAAAATGCTCAATAAATTAAAGCCAACTTTATATCCCAACAAAATATTTTGCTTGACAATAATGTCCTCATAATTTTTTTTTAATGTGAATATAAACTAAAGATGAACGTCAAAACAGTTAACATATGCATACACTTTGAAAAAACAAGTCTAACACGATAAACCACCTAAATTTTCATCTATACACTTACTTCATCATTATTTTCAAACAAAATACTTAATTCAATTTTATTTTTATTTTTAACATTATTATCAATTTTTTAACTTTTGAAAATGGTGGAAATTGAAAACGAAAATGAAATAAAATCAAAAGCCTTAAGTATCTTTCCCAAAAATAAGGAAGAAAGAGAGCAAAAGAAAGAGGGGGAAAAAAAGAAAAAGGGGTGAAAGTACTAAAATTGCTTACCTATCTTTCCTCTTCTCAAGGAACCTATGGAGTGATGACCTTCTTGCAATTGGCAAATCTAAAACAACAAAACAAAAACAAAATCCATCAACAAAATCTAAAACTCCAAATTTTTCTTGAAATAAAAATGGCAAGTATAATTATCAACTCAAATTACCAGAACCATTAGCCGGAGGATGTGTTGCAACCGGTTGTTCTGATCTCGAGCTCGTCCCCACAACCTCACTAACGGTATTGTTCATTTTCTCTTTACAAGTGGTCGACGAAATGCCAACACCCTTATGAGAACTACTAGCTTGAGGCCGCGGCGGAAGCCCCTCCCTCGGGCTAGAGGCTGCCGAGGCCGACGCGACAGCGGTGCTGGGGCTGGATTTCTCCCGCAAGCTGTTCGACCAAATGCCATAAGACATTTGGGAGCTTCCCTTTTTAGCAAAGGCCAAGAGCTCTTTAGCCTTATCCGCGGGATAATCGTCGAACACCAACACTCTGCCCGAGTAGAATATTGTCAATGGCGCAGTCTTGGGATCCGCTGTTGTCCCCTCCTTGCTGGAATGAATCAACAATATAAATGGGTTCAATACATCGTCATACTAAGCACAAAAAGATTCATATTTGCTAAGGCAAAGACGCACACAATAAATATATATTTATATATATTAATCAAGAAACTTATATTTACTTAGGCACACACACACACACACACTATATATATATATATTAATCAAGAATATAATTGTGTTCGATCCATTGCTCATACTAAGCATAAAAGGATTTATATTTGCTTGGACACAAGGTAAGGATTCTTATGGTTCTAAAGATTTTAGCTATGAAAAAGAATCAAGAATGGAGAGCTTTTCCTTATTTCCATTCCATTCTTTTATCTTAAAAAGAGTGTTGGTTTTAAGAATGAGTGACTGAGCTTCTTCCACTCTCATCTGACTCTTACTGTCAAACAAGGTTTTATCGCCAGCCGGAAACCAAAAATCATAAACACTTAGAATCTTTTTTCTCGTCTTTTAAACTCTTTTATCCCTTTCGTTTTCTTTATCATTATTCCAAACAACCTCAATCTAAATGCATAATATATGAATCATAGGACTCTCGAACAATTTTAAATTGTTCGTTATTTTTTATGATTCTTAAAAATGGCCAATAATAAATTAACTAAATTGTTCATTATTGGTTTCAAAATATGTATAAACCAAATACATTAAATGGGAGACGGAAAATTATTTAAAGGAAGGAGACAAAAGAGAAATAACCTTGTAAGTTTATAAGAGGCATCTTCTTCTACTGTATTAATGGAGGAATCTGGAGCCATGGATACCTGTTCTTCAGCTGATTTCCCTTTATTCGATATTATATTCATACTTGTAGAAGCTGATGCAACGTGAGTTGATCCGGGCTTTACTGAAAATCAATCCCAAAAGAAAAAAATAAAATAAAATTTCAGCTAATTTCTTCCCAAACACAGTGATATTTTTCAGCCCAAAAATCCCACAGATCTACGGAAAAATTTGCAATTAATTACGAGAAAATATTTGCCATATATGGCCTCAAAATCAAATTTTCGAATAGTTTAAAAGTTAAAAAAAAAAAAGAAGAAGAAGAAAAGAAAAAGAAAAAGTACCTATGGCTTCCAGGCTCTCAACTTTTCCACCAATTTCAAGATTCAAATCTCTCAGACTTCCTTTTTCCTTAATATACCGACTCAAAAGATTGCATGTCTGAACAAAATTGGACTTCTCCTGCGCCTTCCCCGGCCGCCGGCCATCGGAAAAACCTCTCGAACTCGACATATTTCGCCGGAAAAATGGGGACGAATAACAACTTCTACTTATCCTGTAAAGATATTTTCAGCTAAAACTTGTGGTTTCCTTTCCTTTGAAATTAAAAAAAATAATAATAATAAAAGAAGGAAGATGTGATGAATGTATGCGAAGAAGTTGAGCAAATGGGAAAAAGGTTAGGCGGGATGCATACAAGAATAATTATTATAGTGAAGACCAAAGAGGGGCTATCATGTGTCTTTTCTGTTTGTGCTTTAGCCTTTGGGTGTGCCTTTGTCCAAAGGGAAATAGTGTTTTTCAAATGCCTTTAATAAGCACGTGATAGTTGCATTAAAAAAAATGAAGAAGAGAAAATAAAATATATTGCACCTATTCCACAATAGAGTATAGAATAGCCCCACCAATAAGTTTGAGTCTACAAATAAATTTAAAAAAAAGAATTGGTGGGGTCCATAAGGAGAAATTGGAATTTGGGAAGTTCACACGGATGAAACACGAGCTTGATTCTTGACTTCAGAAAGATGCTCCGTATTCTATGGGATTTTTTTGGTTTACCAAAATGCCCTTGTGCCATTGAACACAGAATGGTGAGAATTCAACCAAATGTTTGTTATTCTTAGATAAATGCTTCTATTATAATATTAGCAATTTCAGCACACTTTGTATGTGGATGTATTTTAAAGAATATATATTATATAAATTTAATTATGAGAATTAAAAAATAATAAATAAAATATTTTAAATATAATATATGAAAATACATTAAAAGAGAGCTGGTGCTCTATACTTTTCTATAATTATTTGCAACTTGCCCAACATATTTGTCTTTTGAGAACCTTTTGGCAAATATTAATAATATTTTTTTATTGAAATGATGATAACTATCTTACCCTTTAATTCTGTCTGCTTATCTTTTTGGTTCTACATTATTTATGTTATTTTATAAAATGTAAAGCATTTAATACCTAATTTGCTATATTTTTGATGAATTGGCAAAATAAAACCATTTTTCAAAAGATAATGATAAGATAGCTTTTACTTTCCTCTCTCCAATTCAAGTATTTCACTTTTTCACAACAATTTTCTTTTATTTATCTTAAAACTTCAAATAAATATATAAAAATAAAAAGTATTTTTTTTTATCTTATATTATAAAAATCTTAACATACGCATAAAATATACTATAATCATTAGTTTAAAGGAAGCTTTATAAAAGTTTTTGTGATTCCCGAGAAATGACGTTATCTTAAAGAATTAATAAAAAAGAAGATAGTTAAGTATACGCAACTTAATTAAATGATTTGGAAAATAGAATATATTCTTAATTCTATACTTTTTTTCAATTTATGCACAAACTAAATTGTTTATTTCATAAATCAAGCAAAAGTAGATGTGAAAGCAAATAAAAAAATGACGTCAGTTGCGAAATTATCTTTAATTTAGTGGCATATGTTACATATAATGTATAAATTTAAAAGTTCAAACATGTCGAACTACCTAATTCTTGATATACATGTGTATAAATAAATAAATAATGTGAGATGCAATTCAAGAAAATTACATTTTTATACTCCAGTTAAAAAGAAAAATATCTTTCCTTCTTTAATTTTGTGCTGAAAAAATAAGAGAGGAAAAAAGAAAAAAGAAAAAGAAAAGAAAAGGCTGAGTCCATAAATGTCATTTTACTACTTAGAGAAGACTCGAGAGCACGAGGATAGAGAAATGCTACCCACACATGCACTTTTACCTGCCGACGAGGGGGAAATTACATTCGTCCATTAAAGAAGGCCTCCAATTAATTAATGGAGATAAATGCAAATTGCAAGAGAGCCCCTGCACTTTCACTATTTACAGCAGCAGTATCCCGTCCTTTCAAATAAGTCCATCCCCACGTGAAAAATTCATCCGTGGAGTGCCAGTCTTTTGCGGTCGTTCTCATCCGCCCGCACACACAGCCACGAATAGAATTAAAAGAAAAAAATTAGCATTTTAAGCATATCCCCCCAAAACACACCAAACCACCATTGGTGTTTTAGTAATAACTGGCAATTTTGACATGTTGAATGCATGTGCTAAAATTTACAGCATAAAATAAATAAAAGTAATTATTTTCTATATGACATTAATATTTTAATAATTTTAATGATACAACTTTTTTATATAAATAATAATAATAAAAATATGGCAAGATTATAATTTTGAGTTATAAAATGGTGGAATATAGATGATAATTATTATATAAATTATAGTTATGAGGATTTAGAAAAGCAAAGAAGTAAGGACATTTTAGGCGCATCATTTAAAAACGCACCAAAAAAAGATATGCATTTTATTAATAGATAGATATAGATGTAATATTTGAATTATATGTTAGAGACTGGATGTTACAAAGTGATGTATATGTTATGTTAATAGCAAAAAGGACATTTTAAATATATCACTCAAAAACACACAAAGAAATATTAATATTTTATTAATAGTATATATATATATTATTTGAATCATATGTTAGAGAATGGATGTTAAAGATTGATGTGCATAAAAAAGATGGCATTTCAGGTATACAACTCGAAAACACATCCAATGAGTATTAGTGTTTTAGTAATAGAATAGATACAATGTTTGAATCATATATTAGAAAATGATTGTTATAGAGTGAGGTCAGATCTTCAAGAGTGATACACATGTTATGTTAATAGATGGCGACTTTGTGGTTAGAGATAAAAGGCCAATCAAGGCCGAATATAATTGATTTTTTGTAAAATTTATTTCAATAAATCGTACAATACTGATGGTCTGAACATTCAATGTATGTGTGATCCTATGTTAATATATATATATATGTTAGTATGAGCAAAAAGGTGATTGATGGCTTAATAAAAATGTACCAAGAGTATTATATCATTGGATCATAATAGAATTGTGGTCATATTTATTTTTTAAATAGTAAGTCAATATGCAAATTGCAAGAGAACCCTTGTGATTTGTTTCATCACGTGAAAAATTCATCTTTGGGGATAGTACTCTTTTGTGGTCATCGGTTGCCCCTCCTTGGTTGTGGTGGTCGCTCTCATCCGCTCGTACGTACTCACACGTGGTTGTAAGGTCAACAATGCATACATCAAGTCAAACATAAGTAATTATAATTTTAATTAAAATTTAATTATATGATACATATAATTTATTTTTTTTTGAATAATAGATCGTATGTGTCAATTATTTAATGATTGAACATTAATGCTTGAACCATATCTCAAAAAACAATTTATGCATAGTGATGACAGGCCTTCAACATTGATGCGCCTGTCGAGTTAACACGGGAGAAAAATTCAATGAAGACCGAATATAATTGCTTTTTCATAAGATTTATTTTAATAGAATGTACAACGTTGACGGTATGAAATAGACCAATCAATGAGTTAGGATGATTCTATTAAGATATGTATGTCAGTACGAACAAAAAGTGATTAATAAATTTAAAAAATCTAACACAAATATTATATTATTAAATTATCATATGATTGCATCATAGTTTTTATTAAATAACAACAACACGTCAACCCAAAAAGAAATTGACATGTGGAAGGATCATTAGAAAAAAACTAATATTTATTAAGAAAAAGTAACTATGGATTCCTTACGTAACTATTTCTTCCTTCCAAGTACGTACCTTGCTTTAAATTTTCTCATGTCCACATAAGTAAATACCTTATCGTTCTACTAGGCGCGGAACATCACATCTTAAAGAAAGTTTGAATGGTCTGGATTGATATTGAATTTGATTCACACTTTTTAGTTTTTTCCCCCTAAATTGAAATATAAGAAAATCAAGAGCAGCCTCTAGTTATAGTTGGGCTGCTCTTTTCAATGAGAGGGACTAGCCAATTTTGAAGGACAAAAGCACTATATGCCAAAATTTAAAACATTAATTAAGTAGGAAAATCGAGAGAGATGCTGTATCACTATCATGTGGTTCCTGCGTGACACTTTATCAAAGCTTTGGTGGCTCATGGAGAGCCTTAGCATCAGAGGCATGTGAAGCTTGTGATGGTCATTATTATCGATCTTTGAAAAAAAATGATAAATTATAGCTTGAATTACATAAAAATAATATATTTTTGCTAAGGCAAAGGCTATGTTTGGTTGCATTTTGTCAAAATGAATTTGTTTTGACAAAATGTAATCAAACATATGGGCCACTTTTCTGCTAAAATAATAAATATTAATTTTCAAAATACCCCTTCAAATCAATTGACTTATTACCAAAAACTCCATTTATATATACATATCATAATATTTTATTATTATTTTTATAAATAAAAAATCATATTCAATCATCACATATACATATTATATATTTTGTTATACTTTTACAATAAAAATATTATTTAATTTCATTTTCATCCAAAAAACATAACAAAAAGTATTGATTTGGCTGCTACAGTAAAATTTGTCTCATCCTAGAAAAGGATAAAATTCATTTTCATTCATGAGGTTTCAACTCAATTACAAAATCATCCCTATTCTTTTTAATTGGCTTTAATTTCATCATCCTGACCATCTTTTAGTAACACTTTCCGACCAAAAAATGAAAAATGATCAAATGACCCTTTTAACTATCTTTTACATAATACATAATAAGCAAAACCATCCCCCCCAACATATAAAAAGAAAAGCAAAATGATCCCCGAGTTTTGCATAGAAGATGTATTTTTAACAAAAGATTCAGCCATCAATATGTTGTTTTTAATTAATAAAATATCACAGAGAAATATCGAAAAGATAATAAGATTCTTCATGTATATGTATCGAAGTTTTATACATGACTTCATCAATATATATTCTTAAATCTTGTTTTATCTATTTAAAAAAAGATTAAATAGCAGATAACCCCCATCGTATAGGGTTATGTGCACTTTGCCCCCTAACCATTGCAAATGTACGAAACGATTAACTAACATTTGTTAAATGTTCTTGAATATTCCCTGATTCTATTTTCCTGCAGAATATTCCATCGAGAATGATAAAATACATTGAGTCTGTTACATTTTACCTCATCAACTTTAACAAAATGTGCATTTAACAATCTAATCGTTCTAAAGTGTTGCACTTTTATCATTAAATTTTTATTTTTGTGAACTAAAGTGAAATATCTTATAAAAAATATTATCATACACTAGTCACTCGTTAGACTAGTAAATCAGTTTGAGCTATCATATAATTTAAAATTGATTTTGTGATTATATTTTACTTAGTTTATATGCATGAGACGATTAAAATTAATTTTAAAATTATACCTTAATTGATTTTTATATCAATGTAACATTATGCATACTTGTTAGCAACTGATATTTAAATATGTTTAATTTAAATGAATTAATAAATGAGAGAGATAATGTGGATACTAAGATCTTCATTATTTGTTGCCAATATTCGTCCAACTAGCATCACCTATCTTATTCTTATTCAAATTAAAACCCTAAACTACTTACACTATTAATTAAACAAATAAGCACAAATTTATAAGTATACCATAACAATTATTTAGTAATAGAACCCCAAAATTAATTTTTAATTATCTCACACACATCAATTTGGGGAAATTTTAGCATTAAGTTGGATTATACATTTTATATAACTCAAACTGATTGACCCGGTAATATATTGATAATTAAGTAATATATGGTAATAATTTTTGACAAAATATTTTACTTTATTTCACCAAAATAAGAATCTAATGCTAAGGATAATATTTTAAAGTATTTTAGGTGGCTAAATATAATTTTTTAAAAATATTAGGGGGTAAAGTGTAACTTTTAGATATATCGCTGTAAAGTTGGAATATGGGGTATTTAAGCACAATTAGGAAAGGTTATGTAATTATTCCACACAATTGCAATGATCGGGGGGTGAAATGCAAATAACCCTATATATTGGGGAGTTGTTTGTTATTTATCCTTAAAAAAATTATGAGATGTTATTTCAATACAAAATACACCTATTAATTTTTTAAGGGCTTGTTTACTTTTCTTGATGATGTGGGATGTTGAGCCACATCCCACATAATCCCATATTTACTTTAAGGGACTTCAGCCCTGTAAATAAGGTGAAGCCCACAACTGTACGAACTAAATGAGGAATGGTCCATTCGGCCCAAAAACTGTGACAATTTTATTCCAAAAATGGCCAAAGTGGGATGATAAGTTAAAATTACAAATTTATCCCAACTATTCATAATTAATTACAACAATATGCTTAATAACTAAATGGTGCCGTAGCTTCAAAGAACTTTTGATCGTGGGCCAATCAAACAGTATAAAAAAATAAAAATAAAAATATATTTATATTTTAAAAATATTTTAAGAATATATTTATAATAAAAATAATTAAAAGAAAAACATATATATAATTATAGTTTATCTAATGATATTAATAAAAAAATGGAAAAAAATTATCCTAAATTCTTTGAATTATAAGGTTTTATGTTCATGTGTGAAGATGTTGTATTGTAATGGATGAAAATTAATTTCTTTATGTTTGGAACAAAGAACAAATAGTCGAATGTTGTATTAAAATGGAGAAAAAAATCATTCCTTTATGCTATACAGAAAAGTATTTTAATTAGGGCACTTTAGTCTTTTATAATTTATCAAAGTAAACATTCAATACAATTATCCACTTTTATCATTTATATCATCCCACAAAGTAAATATGATTTAAAAAATATAAAATTATCCTAATCTCAATCTCCATCCCCCATTTCATCATATCACTCCACATCTCATATCACAAAGTAAACGGGCCCTAAGTTTATAACACTGGATGTTACTTAATCCATCAAAATATATATACAATTTTAATTTTTTAATTTTTTAAATTTTAATTATTTGAAAGGTTAATTTTTTTTTTGTTATTCACTTTTTTTTTCCCTATTATTTGCAAAATACAATATGAACATCCAATTATATTTATACAAAAAATTGAGAATGAACATAATAATTTATTTTTCTATATTTTATTTTACATTCTAATTTCATCCTCATATCATGTCACTAATTCATATTTTAAAATTAATTTTAAGTTTATAATTATTTTATTAATTTACAATAATTTTAACTTTGTATTAATAATGTCAAACTCTTTTCTTCACTTAATTATTCGATAAGTACGTTATGAGTCAAATTAAAAGATTTCTATTAACGTATATACTAATATTAATTTTAACTTTATAATTATTTTATATACTTATTTTGATTTTTTTTAATTTTTTATCTCTACCATCATACTTTTGTTTTAATTTAATTAATTTTTAATCAAAAATTTAAATTAAATAAGATTTTTTTAAATTCATAGTAGCCAATATATTATCTAATTCTTTATATTTTAAGTTTTAACTTAATATATATACTCATCGTCTTTTAAATTTAAAGTAATCTCAAAGTATTATAATTTTAAGTTTTTCTAACAACTTTTAAGCCGTCAATCTTATGTTCTATATTATTATCATTTTTTTTTTTTATTTTTCATGCAACTATGTGTTAGTTTTTGGTTGCATAACATTTTCTTCTTTTTAATAAAGTATATAATAATATTCATGAACTTTTATCTTTGGAAGTTTTTATTTTTATTTTTATTTTTTTTAACTTCTCGTTGAATAATCTTGAAATTCATTGTTCATGATATCATGTATATGAGATATCTTTATATGTTCCAAGTTTTCAAAATATTAAATTTTAAAGTTTTAAATTTAATTTTACTTCACCATTTTTTTGTGATAACTTTATTTTTATATTGTTATTCTTAATTGCATTTATAATTTAACAATTAAATTATTATATAGTAATTTTAAAGAATCTATGTACAACACGGGGATAATAATAGTATAAATATATTTAATAACTTAACGTATTCATAAATTTACAGTTGAACTGTTGAACAAACATACAGTTTATTTGCCTTAAAGTGGAGATCTTACCTTCCAGTCTCCAACTTGAGAACCTATGCTATTGTCTATAGCTAAAGATAGAGAGCTTACATCTTGCAAGTTCAATGGAATTAAAGCATAATAAAATAAATTCAACTAAATTGAAAAATAAAAGAAAAACTGAAAATAAATAATACTTGTTGCCTTTGGTTTTTGGTTTATATTATCCCACAAAAATGAATGGCTTATATTTTGTTTTAATTCTTTATTTGTTTAATTATTAAATGGGCAATCACTAAAATGCCTTTTAAATTGACCGGATATGTTGCCGGAGGATGGCTAGAAGGATGAGGTTGAAGTTGGTTAGAAGGATATGGAAGATTTTGTAATTGAATTGAAACCTTAGGGATGAAAATTAATTTTAACCTCCAAAAACCCAACAAAAAACTATTGATTTGACTGCTACAATAGAAACTGTCTACTTCAAAACATAAACAAACATACCAAAATTCCCCAAAATAATTTTGTAACTATTCTCAAAACATAAACAAACATACATCACATTCTCCAACACAAATTTCACATTCCCCTACTCCACTCCCAAAACATATAATCCAAAACATACAATTTATATCCAAATATTACCAAAGTAATACATACATAATATGTTAACTTTTTATTTTGGAACAGCTACTGTATTTAAGATTAACAATTTTGATACAGTTTGTACGCTGCTTGTTTTTCCCACCCTTTAGATGTCTTTTTAGGATAAATTTTTCCTGTTAATGTGCATCAACAAGCAATAATTTGATATGATTGAACTTTTTTATTTAATGACGGACTTGACTATTATTAAAATTAAAATTATTATTTTGTTATAAAAAAAATATTGTGAAGACAAATAATGTAACAACTTCTTTTAAGCATAATCATGTGAGTGGTATGCTTGGTAATATGGAATATTGATATTGAATTATACATAGAATTATTGTTCAAAATACGATCCATAACCATCAATAAATTTCATAATATACCAATCAAATTAAAATTCTTTGCTCGTAAAAATCATTAGTTTGTTAATCATAACTGCAAAAGAATTTAAACCCTAATTTTTTGTAGGAAATGGCAAGACAAACCGACAAGGACAATGGCAACTTCCAGAAGGGGTGGGTAGGGAGTAGAAAGCTCTCCAACCTTGGCCTATTCGTACTTGACAATGGATTTCCCCACTCAATGTTTAACCCACAATTAGCAACAAATATGTCACCCTATTTTTGGTACATTGTCAGTCCCCCCCAATTTCACCTTGATTCCGTAGAAATTGTGGTCCAATGAAGAAGTGTCCCATTTAATAGTCCATAGTTGGGAAATTCTTGATGGCAAGTTCAAAAAAGTTATAAAAGATTGGTCGTTGGGGGTAATAAGTAGCAACGACTAAGGTCTTGGTAGCCCTAAGCTTTTATTGTATATATAGAGAAGTCTAATTAATAGGTCTACTACACTTAATTCTCTTGTGGTATGACTCAAAATATTTATTGTACTATTAAATACTACCACAAATAGATATGGTACTTATATGGAATTAAATAAATTATATTTTTATTGAAATTTGAACTTAAAATTTTATAATTGTGATTTTTTGAGTGCTAAATTTTTAAACCACGTGTAATAAATCATAATTAGTTGAAAAAAAAAAATATTCCAACAACTATATGATCATATTTAGTTGTACTTGCGTTGAACATGAAATATAGTTAGTCAATCACGTGGATAATTAGCTTTGAAAATTAGATCAACACGATCATTTAGACTAGCATAGAATTGTCTTGAGTAGGATTTTAAGGTTGTTACTCAATAATTTTAGAAGCATGTTACCATGTTACTTTGGAGTTTTGGCTAAAGCAAAAGTTATTGATTTTATATAACATGATTTTACTAGTTATTTGATCGAGTGACGTCATTTATT
The DNA here is from genome assembly GCA_018894105.1 of Jacaranda mimosifolia. Classification (NCBI taxonomy): domain Eukaryota; kingdom Viridiplantae; phylum Streptophyta; class Magnoliopsida; order Lamiales; family Bignoniaceae; genus Jacaranda; species Jacaranda mimosifolia. Next base: position 27,988,948 of record CM032122.1, read on the forward strand.
CTTATATGTATTAAGTTCTAGATTTGAACTCGAACAGATTATAAGTGTGCCTTATTATTGAAAACATAACTCTAAGGCACATTTACTTTCTAAGGATTTGGGTTCGGGCTCAACTCCTCCAACACTAAATCACAATGTTATTGGAGCGAGTCAATGCCCCATAGCCCTACCCAACCAAATAATTCATTGGGTTGGGCTTTGAGAGCGTATTATTTCTCTTTGTTCATATATGGCTTAACCTAAACATAGAGAAAGTATATAAGCCAATCAATTGCTTGTAATCAATAACAAAAATACAAAATTGATTTACATATAATTATTTCTAAATATTTTAAATTAAATTTCAATTTCCACGCGTGATTAAGAAATTCTCAACTACACAAATATATATATATATATATATATATTCTTCTTTGTCCTGAAAAATATTATGTATACTTGACCACTAATACATCCTACGACATCCTAAGACTTCTCATACTTTCCCATTGACTCTGTTTCCTTCTACTCGACCAGGAATTAGATAGTTACCTCATATAACGCTCTTTGCCAAGATTTGAGAAAAATCAGACTAAAAAAGGAAAAGAAATCAAAAAAACAATAAAGAAACGAAGAGGTGGTTATTACAGTTGCAACCTACAACAACGGTTTTCCATTGACAAACCAAAGTCCATTATCTTCCTAAAAGAAATCACCTTGAAAGTCGATTCTTGAATACCTGACTTATCAAGAAAACTAAATCTCAAGCACTTCTTAGTTTCTTTTAGAATTTTTTTTTTGTTTTTTTTTTCTTTTGCCCCTTATGGCCATAATTCATGTTCTCGGATCATCCATATTTTTCTATGTTCTGCTGCTGAATTTTCCCATTACAACTTCAGTTTCTGAATCTGAAGCTCTTTTGAAGCTCAAAGAATCATTTACAAATGCAACTGCTCTTGATTCTTGGAAGCCCGGGACAGAGCCCTGTGCCAGAAAGAAACAATGGATTGGTGTAATATGTGATTACAATGGATCAGTTTCGGGTCTTCGACTCCGGTATTCGGGCCTGTCAGGGAGGATAGATGTTGATGCATTGCTTTCTCTTTCGGGCCTGAGAAGTATTGCTTTTGTGGCAAATGCGTTTTCGGGCCCTATTCCGGATGTTCACAGGATGAGGAATTTGAAGGGATTATACCTTTCGAAGAACCAGTTTTCAGGTGAGATTCCAGCGGGTTATTTCAACAAAATGGTATCGTTGAGGAAGGTTTGGTTATCAGGGAACAATTTTTCGGGCCGGATTCCATATTCATTGGGCCAGTTAACCCATCTGATAGAGTTACATCTTGAAGACAATCAGTTTTCAGGTACCATTCCTCCACTTGAGCAGCCAAGTTTGATTGCTCTGAACGTTTCAAACAATAGCTTGGTAGGGGAAATCCCTTACGGGATGTTGAAATTCAGCCCGAATTCGTTTGAGGCAAATCCCGGGCTCTGTGGTGAGAGTCTAAACAGGTCCTGTGAAAGGCCCGTGAAAACAGATAATTCTGATCAAAGGAACTTTGTTTGGGTTCTAGTGGCATCTGTACTCTTGTTTCTGCTAATGGTAGCCGGGATTCTAGTGCTGAAGCGAAGGCAAGAGAATCAAGATATGATTATTGATGAAACACCCAGTTTTAGCTCATCAAGTAGTGTTAGGAAGAAGAATCTTGATACGGGCCGGGGAGTGGTCGGGTTGGCAGGGCCCGGGTCAGGTCATCGGACCGGGTCCAGCCGCAAGGGATCAGCCAAATATGGAAAGGGGGTTGGGGATATAGTGATGTTAAATTATGAAAAGGGTGAGTTTGGTTTGTCTGATCTAATGAAGGCAGCAGCCGAGGTGCTTGGCAATGGTGCGATGGGGTCTTCATATAAGGCCGTGATGGCTGGTGGAATGACAGTGGTAGTAAAACGGATAAAAGTAAGTAACAAGATGGGGAAAGATCAGTTCGATGCTGAGATGAGAAGGCTTGGAAGTTTAAAGCACAAGAATGTGTTGACACCATTGGCTTATCATTACAGGAGAGATGAGAAGCTCTTGGTCTATGAGTATCAATCTAAAGGCAGTTTGCTCTTTCTATTGCATGGTATGAGTTATGTGAGAACACATCCCAATTGTTATTTTTCACGTATTTGAATTATTAGTGTTTTTGGTTTTTGGATGTTGTGTTTTCTCTTGGTCATTCAATATTTCATTTTACTAATTTCTACCTGTTAAGGTGATCGTGGAATCCCTCATGCTCAGTTGAACTGGCCGGTCAGGTTGAAGATCATTCAAGGGATTGCTAGAGGATTAGGCTATCTTCATATTGAACTCTCTTCACTCAACTTACCCCACGGTGACCTCAAATCAAGCAATGTCTTTTTAACTCCAGAATACGAGCCTTTACTTGCAGATTTTGGATTGTGTTCCTTGATCAACAACAGTCAAGTTGCACAAGCACTTTCTGCATATAAGTCTCCAGAGGCTGTGTTGTATCAAACCGTATCACCAAAATGTGATGTATTTTGTCTGGGTGTCATGATTCTTGAGATTCTTACAGGAAAATTTCCCTCTCAATATGTCAACAATGGCGAAGGAGGGACAGACATAGTCCAATGGGTACGATCAGCCATTGCTGAGGGGAGAGAAGTTGATTTGTTTGATCCAAATATTGCGAACACATTGAATGCTAAAAGTGAGATGGAGCAACTCCTCCACATTGGTGCAGCCTGCACAGAAAGTAATCCGGATCAACGTCTAGACATCAAAGAAGCTATTAGAAGAATAGAGGAAGTACAAGTAGATGGAAGTTCTCAAAACACAAAAACAACCCGTGTTCTATCCTCATCAAAAGATGAATATGTTGATGTACCACTAGCGGCAACACCCCACTCCTTGGCTTTAGACCATCTCAGCAATAGTTCAAAGAAAAGGCACAATGGTAATGGAGTTGAACCAGGGCAATAATAGTATCATTGCTTATGGATGGTATATCTTAACTCTTTTTTTTTTTTTTGAGTATGGATATGGATGTTGTTTTAAGGCTTTTAACCGCATTTTCATTTCTCCTGATTTTCATTTGACTCGAATATATTTTAGAAAAATCGAGAAATATTGATCAACACAAACAAAATTAGAAAAAAATATCTATGATATTGTTGTTTCAATATGTTTGATCCTTTCTTGACTTAAAAATTCCATCTCAATTTTGTCTCTGATATTGTATAATTTGTCAAATAATAGATCAAAAACTTTTTGCAACATCTTTTAGGTTTACACAAGTCCCCCCCTCATCACATTTAAATTATATTTGGAACAAGACCTCAAATTAGGACATGCTTATTTGCTTCTTTTGCAATCAAATTTCTAAAATGTTATGCTCTCAAAAACATAATTCTAATCAATTTCTATCAAAGAAATAGGCATGTTAAGTGCTCGTGCAATCATTATCCCACTTTCTAACAAAAAATCTTCCATAAGCACATTTAATTTTATCATTTATTAAATAATTAATGGCCACTCGTACTCGTTCTTTTCTAGTGCACGTAGGTGTTGATCCATGCAGTTTAGTTGGCTTTATTAATTGGATTCATTTGATTTTTAAATTAATAACTAATTCAATATGTGCCTCATATTGCATTTTTAGATTTTTTTTTAAAATTGTGTTTTGATGTATCATTTTATATTTTACATTTATATCTGTCTATATCTACATACAACTCCTAAAAATTCATAAGAACTAATTAAATTTTTTTTGTACACATACACTTCTCTATTTATTGGATTGATATATAAATTTGGATTAAAATTGTACAACGCGAATTCATTATTAAAACTTTCCACATTTCATAGGAATCGAAAGACAAGTCCAGAGACTAGAGTTTAAAATTTAAAAATTTCGATCAACTTTTGTTGATTATAAATAAACCTTATAATATGAGAGAATAACAAAAAATTAATAAAGAATAAAATTCAAAGGAGTTGGATTCAATTGGAAAATATAAGTACAAGAACAGAAAAAATAAAAATAAAAATGAATCCATTGTATTCAAGTTATTACAAAAGTGCAATTCTTTGCTCAAATTCTTTCAATACCTGACTCCCTAAGACCTCTTTTACCTTTTTTTTTTAGGGAAAAATGTAAAATTGGTCATGTAACTTGATTCTACTAGCAAAATTGAACTTTAACTTTTCGGGCCGCAAAATTGGTATACTAGTTCTTGAAATTTGACAATTTGAGGACAAATTGAGCCTGAATTCCATTTGTCATCGGCCCCATCCTGCATGGCGGCTGACTTGGCGCCTTGTCACTCCACATCTCATCCTCTCTCCTATGTGGCTTGTGATGAGGCAAACTCTTCTTGCCGTGTCACCACATGTACTACACTAGACAAAAAAAGAAGGAAAAATTGCACAAAAAATAAAAAAAATACATAAAAATTGAAAAAAAGCCAAAAAATAAAAAATAGATAAATTTTGAAAAATATTTATATACTTATATATATATTCACATATATAAACATACATACACATAAATTCCACTCGTTAAATCATCGAATTAAATACATTGATTCCTAAAATTTTTTAAAACTTACACATCAGAATTTAAAATATCAAATATCCTTCAAATTTATAAGGTTTTATTTCATACAAAATTTTCATTTAAAATTTTAAAAAAAATCTAATTTACCACTTTAGGCCATATAATTTTAATAATATTAAGTTACATATTTAATAATGTTAAAATAGTAAATATATCTAAAAATTTAATTAAATTTTTTGAATTTATTTATTAATTTAAAAATAAAAAAATCCCAAAATATATACTTATATATAAAATATGTATACATTTATAAGTTTATGCATAATATTATATATATATTATTTATATATAATATATAAATTCTTTTATTTATTCCAAATTAAATAATGTCTAATATTTAAAAAAGTATATATAATATAGTTTTATTTACACTTATATAATATATGTACATATATAAATTTATCTATAAATATATTATATATTATTTATACATATATATTTTCTTTCATTCTTTTAAAATTAAACAATATTTTTAAAATTTATAAAAAATATAATATATTTTTTATTTATAGTTGCCATGCCTCGAACCGGGTCATTTCTGGAGAACAATAGCTAAAGGACCTGATACTACCACTTGGATCTGGAACCTACATGCTGATGCTCATGATTTTGATAGCCATACCAGTGATTTGGAGGAGATCTTTCGAAAAGTATTTAGTACCCATTTTGGTCAACTCTCCATCGTCTTTCTTTGTCTAAGCGGCATGTATTTCTACGGTGCTCGTTTTTCAAATTATGAAGCGTGGCTAAGTGATCCAACTCACATTAGGGCAAGTGCCCAGGTGGTTTGGCCAATAGTGGGCCAAGAAATATTGAATGGTGATGTGGGCAGGGGTTTTCGAGGAATACAAAGAACCTATAGTTTTTTTTTCCTTTTTTTTTCTTTCTTTCAGATTTGGCGAGCATATGGAATAACTAGTGAATTACAACTCTATTGTACCGCAATCGGTGCATTGGTCTTTTTAGCATTAATGCTTTTTGCTGGTTGGTTTCATTATCATAAAGCGGCCCCAAAATTGGCTTGGTTTCAAGATGTAGAATCTATGTTGAATCACCATTTAGCGGGGCTACTAGGACTTGGGTCTCACTCTTGGGTGGGGCATCAAGTACATTTATCTTTACCGATTAACCAATTTCTAAACGCTGGAATAGATCATAAAGAGATACCGTTTCCTAATGAATTTATCTTGAATCGTGATTTTTTAGCTCAACTTTACCCAAGTTTTGCCGAGGGAGCAACCCCATTTTTCACCTTGAATTGGTCAAAATATGAGGAATTTCTTACTTTTCGTGGAGAATTAGATCTAGTAACTGGGGGTCTGTGGTTGATCGATATGTGCTTTTTCTTCCACTTGAATTGAAAGAAGAGCTTTTTCTACTTGTTTACTGAGCGAATCACTTGACTAACGGTAATGGGCTCCACTAACTAAATTCACTTTCTTACAGCATGTATGATAAAACACTTCTTCTCCCCTACTTCTCTTGCTTGCTTACCTGGCGCTTGAAAGGATCGCTACTAGTTGAATTAAAGGATTACCGTTATTGGCTCGTTAGATTGAAGGGAATGCTTGAAAGCGGCTTGCTACTATATAGTTGATATAAGATATACTGGCTTTCTGAAGACAAGGAATTGGTTTGGCTACTGTCACTATTGACCAACAACCAGAATATTAGGAATGAATGGTACCCTTCGCCTATTGGAAAGCTAGTCTTCATAAAAGAATTTACTCTTACCAGGCTAACAAAGAGACATTGCTATAATATGTCTGGTAAAGCACCTAAGCCTAAAAGAGTCCAGGGCTAACAGGCCTAATCGGACACGTTGATAGTAGCTCAGCACCCAAATAATAGTTGGCCTAAAGAATAGAATTTAAACCTTATATCGAGAAAGCTTTGCCCTTGACCATGGATTGTGTACCCTAGTGGGTTGGCATGGATGAGAGAATTGTAATAACAAGGTTAAAAAATTCAACACACATACCTAGGTGCCCTATAGACGACTCAATCAAGTTCTTTTATTGCATTCAAAGTTTTTATTACCTAGTTTCTCTTATCGACTGGACCAACTCATTTAAAATATATGTACATCTATAAGTATAAACATATATTTCTTTCATCAAAAAAATAAATAATACATATAATATATATATATATATATATATAAATTTTCTTTATTTATACATATATTTTATTTGTACAAATAAACACATATTTTATTTATACATATAATATATATATATAATTTTTTTTAATTTTCAAACAATATTTTTAAGATTTATAAAATTATATATTTTTTATTTATAGTTACATATAAAATATATGTGCATCTATAAATATAAACATATATTTTATTTATATATAATATATATAAATTTTCTTCATTTTCAAATTAAATAATATTCATTATTTGTAAAAATGTATAATATATTTTTTACTTATACTTGCATACACATACATATATATAAATCTATCATAATATGTATATACATTCACATATATATAATTATACATAACATATATAATATAAAACCCTCCCCCCACCCTGCCTCCATCCCCCACCCCTCTTCCCTATATGGCTGCCATGGCAACGGCACATAGTAGCCGAATTTGGATCTGGCCAGACCCGACCACTAGCCATGGCGACAGGTAGCTTCCGGTCGCCATTTTTCTTTCATTTTTTTTTTCTTTTTTCCACTCGCTGCCATGGCAGTCATCCAAACGGCTGTTGGTTAGCCAACAACCATGGCAGTTGGTGAGGAATGGGGTATGGGGGATTGTTCGGGGTGCGGGGTACCATTACATTTATGTATATTATACATTATACATATATGTATTATATTATATATATCTTTTAATATATATATATATTGCTTTTTTAGTTTTATTTTTTTGTTGAAGTGGCAAGTTAAATCGGGCCAGTTACAAATGGAATTCGGACCCAATTTGTCCTCAAATTACCAAATTTCAAGAGCTGGTATACCAATTTTGCGGCCAAAAAAATTAAAGTCGAATTTTGTTAGTAGGGTCAAGTTACAGGACTAATTTTGTATTTCCCCCTTTTTTTTTATGCTAAACGGGAAATTTTATTTCAAATCTTCAATAAAAACATCCAATAAGAAGGTGAGAGCTTGGTCTACTAAAACCACCGGTTGAAGTAAAGAAACAACTACCCTTGCATTTGATGAGCAACCTGATTAGTTGAACGCCTAACAAAACTAACTAAATAATCCATATTAGCTATCATGGATTTACAGTCATCAATAACAACCTCTAAATAACAAGAATCACATGAAACATTATTCAATGCATTTAATATTATCTGGGCATCCAACTCAAATAGAATAGGTGAGGAACAATATTCCTTGATCCAACTAAATGCTTCCTTGAAACCCACTGCTTCCGCCAATGCTGGAGAAGTAAAACAAAGATGAGGTATTGACTCTGTTGCAATAAACTGATGGGTAAAATGCAATTTTAGTCCCTCATATTTGGACACACGTCAGTTTGGTCCATTAAATATTTTGAATTTCAAAATACGTCCTAAGAATAAATTTTTTTAGCACATTGAGTCCATTTTCTTGCAATTTTAGTCCTTTTCGCCGGAAAATTTCAAAAATCTCGCTGGAATATTGCACGCTCCGATCACGTGATATTTGATTTGGGGATTTTCTAACAGCTGTCCTAATTGCTCCACTTACCCACGCCCGGTTGGCCAAAAATGCCACATCAATTGCTGATGTGTATTGGAGATGCACATCAGCAACACATGTAACAAAAAAAATGGCCACCTCAGCCCGCTTGGGCTGCAAAATGAGGAAGAAAGTGAAAAAAATAAAGTAGGCAAACAAAATCGTGTTTTTCAAAGGGGAAAAACAACAAAAAATCACATAGAGGTATGAGAACCTCAACAGTCGAAATCCCTAGAACCCCAAACCCTAAAAATTCCATTCGAAAATCTAGATTAACAATGTCAATCTGAACAAGAATTTGCAAGGGCAGCAAGCGAGTTTGTGAAAGAAGCAAGCAAGATTCTGAAGCCAAGCATTGAAGATAGTCCTCAAACGTACGGACAAACATGTTTATCTACCCCCACCTCCGTACAGTTAGTAGATAAGAAACTTTTAATGCTTTTTATGTTCTGAATCTTTTGTTTAATGGTTTAATAGTTAAGATTATGTCAATGTGGACCCTTGCATGCCCTGAAATTTTTTTTGTTTCTTCTTATTGTTCCTGTTAGAGTTTAAAGTAATTTTTGACTAGCAAAGTGGTCCCTTTTATGCACTAAATGCCAATTTTTTATATTTGTTTATAGCATGTGGGGTTGTATGTTCCCTGGGGTCAAAGAGCGTATGTGAATTTGGGGATATATGTAAATGTATGTTTCATCCCGAGGCCCATGCTTAGTTGATTTATTTATTCATTTTTTTTTCTATTTTGCATGTGATGCAAAGATATAAAGACTGCTATTTACTACGGAGGGGATTTTGTTCTTGTTCCAACAGCAAAGTATATGGGGGGTAGAGTGTCGAAGTTTGACTATGTGTCTGTAAAAGAAATGAACATAAAAAACCTTGATGCCTTCACCACTAGTTTGATTGGAGAACAATCTAGGCAATACTACACCAAGATGAACAATGGTTTTAAGCTTGTGAGAAATGACCAAGAGTACAAGAGAATTTGTATGGATCATGTGAAATCTAGGGACAGAGAGGTTGAAATTTACATTGATGGTGTTGTGGTAGAGAAAGATAATGATAAACCTGAAGAAATTGGAAATGATACTCAGGCTAGTAAATCAAACATAGTGGATGAACCTAAAAATGCTACAAATTGTGAGAGTGACTTTGGGAAAAAGGTTGATGAAGAAAATGGCAGTGAGAGTGAAGAAAATGATAGTGAGAGTGAAGAAAATGATGTTGATATTGAAGAAAATGAGAGTGACAGTGAACAAAATGAAAATGAGAATGTAGAAACTGAACCAACAATAAACTTAACCCCTGATAATAATGCTCCAATAGAAATTTCAGGGAGTTTTTAGTAAACACAGCCCTTACCACAGACTGATTGGCAGGGGGGAGATGACAATGGTGATGAATTGAGTGATGACATTGAGTATAAAATTGATAATAGTAGTAGTAGTGAGGAAGAGGATGACCAACTATTTGAAGAAAATGTTGACCTTGATATGGAGTGGGTTGGCAATAAGGAGTGTGGGGATGTAAGTAGAGGTGAGCAAGGTAATGGTGAACATAATGGAAGTGATGGTTCATTTGATAGTGAGACAGAAGATGATATTAATTGTGAAAGTGGAGCAGAGTTAGCTGAAATTGAAAGTGATGGGGAGGGTGAAAAAGCTGTTGCACCTGTATTTAATGCAAGAAAACCATTTGCTCCAAGGTTTGAGTTAGGTATGCAGTTTAAAGACAAAAGTGAATTTAGGAAAGCCATTCATGCTGAAGCTGTTCAAAGCATGAGAAGTTTGAAGATAAAAAAAAATGATAAGGAAAGAATTTATGCGAAGTGTGAAGAGGAAGGGTGCCAATGGAATATTCATGCATATAGGGTAAAAGATGAATCAACATTTCAGGTTCAAACTTTTAACCCTCAACACAGTTGTAAGCCAACATATGAGGTTAGCAATGTGAGTTCAAGCTATCTGGCTGAAAGATTTATGAACAAATTAAAAACTGACCTTAAGAGATCTACTGAGGGTTTTAGGCTTGAAATCATGGAAGAGGTAAGATGTGGAGTTTCAGTTCATCAAGCTTACAGAGCAAAAATAAAAGCTCTTAAAATGATTGAAGGAGATCCTGAATTGCAGTACTCAAAACTGTGGGATTATGTAGCAGAACTTAGGAGAAGTAATCCAGGATCTACAGGCATATTAGGAATGGATGATAGCTCTGGTTCCAACAAATTCAGCTATTTTTACTGTTGCTTTGGGGCTTTAAAAAGAGGATTTCTAGCAGGTTGTAGGAGGATAATAGGAGTGGATGGATGTCATCTTAGTGGTCCTTACAAGGGGGTTCTTCTCATTGCTGTTGGTGTTGATCCCAACAATAAACCATTTTCAATAGCTCATGTTGTTGTTTCTAGGGAGCCAGGGGACACATGGATTTGGTTCCTTACACTTGTAAAGCAAGATTTGAACATATTGAGTCCACATGAGTACACTTTCATATATGATAAACAGAAGGGCCTCATTCAGGCTTTTGAAGAAGTGTTTCCTACCTCAGAACATAGATTTTGTGTGAGACACCTATGGAAGAATTTCAGCAATGCTGGTTTTAAGGGGTTACAGTTCAAAGACGCAGTATGGAAAGCTACTAACTGCACCACTGTGGGCCAATTCAAGCAAGCAATGAGGGACATGGCTAACATTGACCAAGCTGCTGCAGACTGGTTCAATGATAAGCCACCTTCACAGTGGAGCAAGTCTCACTTCACTACACTTTCAAAATCTGACATGCTCTTGAATAATTTTTGTGAGTCCTTCAACAGCTCTATTTTGTATGCTAGAGAAAAACCTACCATCACCATGTTAGAATGGATTAGAGAATACCTTATGACCAGAATGCAGAAGAATAGGGATAAGGCTGCCATGAGTTGGAAGGGATCAATTTGTCCTTCAGTCACTAAAATGATTGATGAGCACATTAAGAATATAGCTGACTGTATCCCTAGAAAGTCAGATGATGCACATTACCAAATTACACATATATATGGTGGCCAATTTTGTGTTGATTTGGAGTATTGGACTTGCAGCTGTAGAAAGTGGGATTTGACAGGATTTCCATGCTTGCATGCTTGTAGTACTATCTGTAGTATGAGACAGGATCCTTTTGACTTTGTGGATCAATGTTACACTGTGGAGTGTTACAAAAGTGTGTATGCAAATGCTATAATGGGGATTAATGGGCAAGAGTTGTGGGGAGAAACACTTTATATACCTCATCTGCCACCAGATTTTGGGAAAAAGAAAGGAAGACCTGCAAGAGCTAGAAAAAGGGATGGTGATGAACCTATTGTCAAAGGTAAGAAAAGAGGAAGGGGTAGGGTAAGAGAAAGTGAAACTATAAAATTGGAAAGGAGGCAGATATCACTGAAGTGTGGCTATTGTAAGAAGGAGGGCCACAACAATAAAACATGTCCACTGAAGTTGCTTGGTGAAGACCAGGATGAAAGACCAAGCTCATCTGGTAGAAGGAAGAAGAAGGTACCCTAATTAAATCTTTTGACATTGTAGTCACTTTATTTCATCTCTTGAACTTGTTTAATTTGGTTACTTACTGCTTTTCAGGTTAGAAATGCCATAGATGATCAACAGATAAGACCAAATACTGAAGGGTTTGAACTTGGAACAATTGCAGCAGCTGCTAGGAAGAAACTAGAGGTATGTGTATATTTCAGTTCATTTATGTTAGTGATTTCCATTTCATAAACCTATTAGTAACATTGTTGATTTCATTTATGTTGACAGGTTAGGAAGAAAGCTGTAGAAACACAAGGAAAAGGAAAATTCAAGGTATAAGCTCTTTACTCTATAACATTTGAGTTAACAAGTTTTGACTTTAAATTACATTGGTTTCTGATTAGGCAAAGAATGGGAAAACTAAGAGGCAACCTCCTGCAGCTTCATCCCAGGCTGCAAAGGTAATTAATATTATTTTTAATGTGGTTTCTTTCCATTAGTTTATTTGATTTCATTTATATAATCCTATTTTCAGGAAAATGTAGCAACCTCCTCACAAGTTCCTGGACCTTCTATGTACCAGCAATTGCAGTTGTCTCTAACTCAGGGGATTCAATCATCCAAATGCACCCTCACTCAAGTTTCAAATTCAGGGGGAAAAAAGTATGTAACTTTAAGGAACTTGAACTCTGCAATGGACCAACTGCAAGGTAACAAGAAGTATGCCAGAACGAAGAAGAAGACAACTTGAAGTTTTGTGAAGTTTTTGGGAAGATTTTTGGGCAGCTTTTCAATGAATTTTGGGCAAGTTTTTGCAACCCAGATAGCTTGAAGACCATATCAATTCATTTTTTTTGTCAATTCAAGTTCAATTGTGCAGCCATTCTTTGAAGAATATTAGGCATTTTGTGTTACTTGGTGGTTTGATTACACTTAGTGTTCTATTGTGATCTAGTGCAATGTGCACATCAGTGAATGGTATTGGTCTTCTTTTGCTACATACAATTTTTATTGGGATAATTTTTACGAATTCAATGTTGGTTTTTTTGCCTTTGGTTCCATTTTTTTTCCAGTTTTGACCTCTTTATTCTACAAATACTTGTTCTTGGACAAACTAGAAAGCATAGTTAACAAACTTGCCAATTAATAAGAATACATTACATACAAAAACATCTAAGTTAGAAGCATTACATTAGATCAAACCTACATAAACCTAGCACCATAAAACAGAACACTCCAGCAGTTATTTCAAACTGCAGATAACCCACAGCACCACAAAACAGAACACAATACAAAGCCCCAGGCACCAAAGCAGAATCTTGTTTCTCCTCTTCAACCTAGATGTCTCCAACTCCATTATGTTAATTCGTCTCAGAAGTCCTAGAATAATATTCCTTGCCCTTGCACACATTGGGGGGTCTGCCCATTGAAAAAAGCCAAACTTGTTCCTCTGCAAAACTACATGAATCAGAAGGAACAATGGCGAAAAAATATGCCACAGCAGTTGGGGTCAGAGAAAAAACCCAAGAAACAAACCTGGTCGGAGCATGTGTGGAACCTTCTGCCTGGGTTCAGATCAGTCCATGACGTCCTCAACTGAGCTCTGAATCCACAGTAACACTCCAGAGGTGCGAATGACTGGGTTGAAGCAGAGGAAGAAGAATAAGAAGACATTAGAGAGAACTAACCTTTGTAGAGAGTTTGAAGTAAGAAATTAGCAATTTGTTAGGGCGAGCTCTGATTTTTTCGCTTGGGGCTGCATCTTGTAGAAGGGACGTCACTTTCTTCTTCATTTTGCCGCCCAAGCGGGCTGAGGTGGCCATTTTTTTTGTTACATGTGTTCCTGATGTGCATCTCCAATACACATCAGCAACTGATGTGGCATTTTTGGCCAACCGGGCGTGGGTAAGTGGAGCAATTAGGACAGCTGTCAGAAAATCCCCAAATCAAATATCACGTGATCGGAGCGTGCAATATTCCGGCAAGATTTTTGAAATTTTCCGGTGAAAAGGACTGAAATTGCAAGAAAATGGAATCAATGTGCTAAAAAATTTTATTCTTAGGACGTATTTTGAAATTCAAAATATTTAATGGATCAAAACCCAACTTGATCTAGACTTTTGAAGGTTTGGGAAAAGTACTGCATCAGTGTTGCATTTAAGCTATCCGTGAGGTGGTCAAGTCCATTTCTCGATAATCATACTATCTGTTTTAGGGCTTGCTCCGGAACTCTTTTCTGTGCTTCCATCCACTGATACAAGAAAGAATCGGCTACCAAAATAATAAAACTAATTTTTTTCTTGTTGTTCCTAATCACTTGGTTTCTATTTTACCCCAAGCTCCACAAAAGCATGAAGATCTTATTTCTGTTGTCACGAGAAGTTGCTAAAAGCATGGCATGCAACCAATCTAGCAAACTGGTAATATGTGTGTGGAGACCTCCAATTGTTGCTGCATTCCAGCAAGATTTAGCCAATGGGCAGTAGACTAAAATGTGCAGTATATTTTCGTTTTCACCTCGACAAACTGGACAGATGCTATTAATTTCCATCTTCTTTGATAAAAGTCTTTCCCTCGTTGGTAAACTATTATTGCAAGCTCTCCAAATCATATGCCGCACCTTTGGTGGAACCTTTGCTAGCCAAATATTCTTCCACACAAATGAGTAATGATCACCCTAATTAAAATTTGCAGTTGACATGAAGTACCTATATCCACTCCGCACTGTATAAACCCCTTTTCTATCAAACCTCCACATAACTCAATCTTATTCTCTCCTAAAACTGAGTACGATGTTGAGTATTCGATTAGCATCTCTAGCATTGAAAAGAGAGAGGATTAAAGAACTGTCCCAACTTCTGCATTCCATACTCATTAGGGAACTAACCTTCTTTTGTGCTTCTTCAAGATTCAACAATGATGTGATATATGGATTTTCTTCATCAAGTAGCTAGGGGTCCTTACCAATTGTGATGCTTTCTCTATTTCCAACTCTAAACACCATCCCTACTTTAATAAGACTTTGAGCTGCCAAAACATTTTGAAACCCAGGAGGATTTGTTGCGGAAACAATAAAATAATAGTAAAGTAATTCGATGTAAAGTGACAACAAGATTTAACGTAGTTCGACAATGTGCCTAATCTACCCAACAAAGAAAAGGAATTTTATTGATCTCAAATCAAAGTGCAAGTACAAACTTGAATCCCACAAATCTCACGAAAATACATAACACCCTCATTCTAAACTCCATCTTGAGAGAATTACTCAAAAGCAGTAAAGAAGCTATTGTGTTATGTTCGTGATACTTTCCTGGAAGAAAAAATGCTAAATTTATACTTGAAAACGAATCCCAAAGCCTGTGGGCCTGCGCCACGCGTTGGGGCGCACAAAACTAGCACCCCGGCGTAAAGTTACTGTTCACTACGCGCCACGGCGCAAAAATCTTGCGCCAGGGCGTATGACGCGTCTTTTTGTGCCCTTTTCGCTAGTGTACACGCCTTGGCGCACCTTACCTCGCGCCCCGGTGCGCATCGTCCTTCCAAAACGCGCCAGGGTGTGTTCTCGAGCCCATTTCGACCACTTTGCTCCGTTTCACTCTATTTCTTCCGTTCTTTGTCAATTTTACCTCAAATTTCAAGGCAAAATCAATAATTCTCCACCTTGACTTGAAATTCCCATTCATCTTCTTTGTCCCTGCCCCCAATAGGGCCTGTTATCTGAGTCTGCAAACGTTAATCAAATCCAAGCAATGCTCGAATTTGATTCCTGGAACAACCTTAGTCAACATGTCTGCCAGATTATCCTTAGTCCCAACTTTGTCAACCAATATGACTCCTTGAGACACCATATCCCGAACAAAGTGATACCTCACATCTATGTGCTTTGTTCTCTCATGAAATGCTTGATTCTTTGACAAGTGTATGGCACTCTGACTGTCACAAAATACCTTAGTGATCTTAGAAGTCATACCCATATCATTGATCAGCCCATTTAGCTAAATGCCTTCCCTTAACGCCTTCAGCCAAAGCTATGTACTCAGCTTCTGTTGTGGACAATGCAACTGATGACTGCAAAGTCACATTCCAGCTAACCGTACAACTTGATACACAAAACACATAGCCCGTCGTGGACCTTATGCTGTCCAAATATCCTTCATAATCCACATCCACATAGCCAATAATTCTTGTAGTAGAATTCGATTTACTATACCTCAAACATTTGTCTGTAGAGCCTCTCAGATACCTCATGATTCATTTCACAGCCTGCCAATGAATCTTTCCTGGCTTGTGCATATACCTGCTCACAACACTGACTGCATGTGAAATGTTTGGCCTAGTGCACACCATGGGGTACATCAAGCTACCCACTGCACTAGCATATGGCACATTTGACATGTGCTCCACTTCCTCCTCAGTACTTGGTGATAGATCTGATGAGAGCCTGAAATGAGATGCAAGTGGCGTACTAACTGGCTTGGACTTATCCATCCCAAATCGCTCAAGTACTTTCTCAATGTAATGCTGTTGAGACAAGTACAACAATCCTGCGTGTCTGTCCCGGATGATCTCCATGCCCAAAATCTTCTTTCCACTTCCCAAATCCTTCATCTCAAATTCTTCATTTAACTGAGCTTTTAATTGGTTGATCTCAGATATATTTCTAAAGGCAATCAACATATCATCAACGTACAACAACAAATATACGAGAAGGCTATCACTACAAATTTTGTAATATACACAACAATCAAATTTGCTTCTAGTATATCCTATCTTGGTAATAAAAGCATCAAACCTTTTATACCACTACCTGGGAGACTGCTTCAGGCTATATAATGACCTCTTCAAAAGACATGCTTGATTTTATTTCCTGAGAACAACAAATCCTTCTGGTTGACTCATGTAGATTTGTTCCTCCAACTCACCATGCAAAAACACTATTTTTACATCCATCTGCTCCAGTTCCATATCAAACGGAGCAACCATGGCAAGTAAAACACGAATGGAAGTATGTTTTACAACTGGGGAAAATACTCCATGAAAGTCAACTCCCTCTCTCTGAGTAAAACCCTTAGCAACCAATCGCGCCTTGTATCTAGCATCTTCAAAATCGGGAATCCCTTCCTTCTTCTTGTAGATCCATTTGCAACCTACAATTTTTTGCCCTTTGGGTATATCAACCAATTCCCATGTGCTATTCTTGTGTAGAGACTCCATCTCTTCACTCATAGCTGCAACCCATTTATCAGAATATGGCCTGAAAATTGCCTCTTTGTATGAGACTGGATCATCTTCTACAAACTCCTCAGTTGAACTCAAAGCATAAGCTACCAGATCTGAGTAACCAAATCGCTGTGGTGGTTTGATCTGCCTTCTCTCCCTATCGCAAGCCAAGCGATAATTTTGTAGTGGTTCATTTTCCTGCTGTTGGTTAGGTGGTAATGTACTCTCGCCAGCTTCATCTACCACCTTCTGTTTCCCTTTTAAAACTTGTGGAGGATCAATATAAATCTCCACCTTCTCCTTAACGCCCTGTTGACCGCTTTCCTGCTGCTCCACCTTCTTCATTATTACAGACTCATCAAATGTCAAGTCCCTGCTGATAATCATCTTGGAGCCCTTGTCATCATTACACCACAAACGATAACCTTTGACTCCATCTACATAGCTTAGAAATATGCACTTCCTAGCCCTTGGCTCAAGCTTCCCATCCCGGACATGAGCATAGGCTGGACACCTAAATACTCTCAGATTTGAGTAATCAACAGGAGACCCGGACCAAACTTCCATTGGTGTCTTGTAGTCGAAAGCAGTTGATGGTGACCTATTCACCAAATAACAAGCAGTGTTAATTACTTCTGCCCAAAAATCCTTGGACAATCCGGCGTTAAAGAGCATGCATCTAGCTCTTTCCAAGATAGTCTTGTTCATCCATTCTGCAACTCCATTCTATTGTGGTGTATGTACAACTGTGCGATGCCTCACAATTCCTTCCTTATCGCAGAATTCTTGAAATTCCTTGTTGCAGAACTCAAATCCGTTGTCAGTCCTCAAGCGCTTGATCTCCTTTCCTGTCTGCTTCTCAATTAAGGTCTTCCATTGCTTGAAGTTGACAAACACCTCATCCTTATGCTTCAACATGTACACCCATACTCTCCATGAGAAATTATCTATGAATGTCAGCATGTACCTTGCACCTCCCTTTGAAGGAACCTGAGAAGGTCCTCAAAGATCTGAGTGAATATAATCCAAGGTGCCTTTGGTCCTATGAACTGCAGTGCCGAATTTCACCCTGTGTTGCTTGCCCAGCACACACTGCTCGTAGAAATCCAGTTCTCCAATTTTCTCTCCGCAAAGAAAATCTCGTTTGCTCATTTCTGACATCCCCCTCTCACTCATATGCCCAAGCTGCATATGCCATAGTCTCGTAGTATCATTGACTGATGAAGAAACCACTACAGTACCAGAAACCGTGTTTCCCTGCAATATATAAAGGCTGTTCCGCTTTTCTCCCTTCATGATAAGCAGTGCACCTTTGGAAACCCGCAGAACTCCATCTCGAGCTCTGTACTCACAACCATTCTTGTCCAGAGTACCTAGCGATATCAGATTTTTCTTCAGATCTGGAACATGACGCACATCTGTTAGGGTCCTTACTATCCCATCATGCATTCTGATATAAACTGAGCTAATTCCTACAATCCTGTAGGAAGCATCGTTTCCCATAAGCACCTTAACACCATCAAATTTCTGGTAAGTGGTAAACCAATCTTCTCTTGGGCACATGTGGTAGGAGCAGCCATTATCCAAAATCCATTCAGAGCTTAGTAAAGTTTCAGCAACGTTGAGAACAAGCCCACCATCAAACTCATCCTCAACAATTCTTGCGACATTATCCCGTTTCTGATCAAAAGTTTTACCTGCATCCTTCGCCTTTTCTCGTTTCAGACAATTCCGTTTCCAATGCCCCTTTCTACCACACCTAAAATACTTGTCACCGTTTCTAGGCTTGGTTCGGGACTTCGATCGGCCTCTACTCCTTCCTTTTCTCTCGGTCTCCCTTTTGCCACCAATCCTTTCCCACTTTCACTATCGTTGCTGCCCAGGACATGTTTCCTCAACTCGTTGGAATTCAATGAGGCATTCACATCCTTCATTGAAATCGTATCTCTCCCATACAACAAAGTAGTAACCAAGTGCTCAAAAGATTTTGGCAGAGAACACAAAAGAATTAAGGCTTGATCCTCATCATCAATTTTGACATCTATACTAGCGAGATCTAGAATCACCTTATTGAAAAAATCAATATGTTGACTAATAGATGTACCTTCCTTCATCCTCAATGTGTATAATCACTATTTCAAATACAACCGATTTGTCAGGGACTTCATCATATATAGACTTTCTAGCTTCTTCCATAAATCAGCTGGCGTACTTTCCATGGCGACCTCTCTTAGTACGTTACCCGCCAATGATAACACTAGAGTACCGTAAGCCTTCGCCATGAACTCATCATTCTCCTCATCCTTCAGTATTTCCAGCAAGGAATCTCTGCCCTTTAACGCTCTCTGTAATCCTTGTTGACGCAGAAGGGCGTGAACCTTCATCTTCCATAGCCCAAAGTCGTTCTTTCCATCGAATTTCTTACCTCGTACTTCATTCCTGACATCTGATCCAACCTGCTCCGATACCAGTTTGTTGAAACCCAGGAGGATCTATTGTAGAAACAATGAAATAATAATAAAGTAATTCGATGTAAAGTGACAACAAGATTTAACATGGTTCGGCGATGTGCCTAATCCACCTAACAAAGAAAATGAATTTTATTGATCTCAAATCAAAGTGTAAGTACAAACTTGAATCCTACAAATCTCACGAAAATACCTAACACCCTCGTTCTGAACTCCGTCTTGAGAGAATTACTCAAAAGCAGTAAAGAAGCCTTTATGTTATGTTCGTGATACTTTCCTGGAAGAAAAAACGCTAAATGTATACCCGAAAATGAAGCCCAAGCCCGTGGGCCTGTGCCGCGCGCTGGGGCGCACAAAACTTGCGCCCCAGCGCACCTTTCTTACACTAGGGCAGAAACTTTGCGCTGGGGTGCAAGTTACTGTTCACTGCATGCCGTGGCACAAAAATCTTGCGCCGGGGCGCATGACGCGGCTTTTTGTGCCCTTTTCGCCCATGTACATGCCTTGGCGCACCTTACCTCGCGCCCCAGCGAGCGTCGTCCTTCCAAAACACGCCGGGATGTGTTCTCGAGCCCATTTCGACCACTTTGCTCCTTTTCGCTCCATTTCTTCCTTTCTTTGTCAATTTTACCTCAAATTTCAAGGCAAAATCAACATAACACTTCTCCAAGAATAGCTGGGATTAGAACCTAATTTTGCATAAAAAAAATACCTTACCTGGGTAACACCGAGCCTGAAATATTATTACAAGTATTGGGCTGAGAAGTTAGTCTCCATGCTTGTTTCCCCAATAAAGCAAGATTAATCCTTTAATCTTCAAAAACCCAAACCACCTTTCTCCTTGATATAACATAGGCTATCCCATTTCATCCATTTAATGCCTAAAGAGTTGCCTTGCTTAGAATTCCAATAGAATGAGTTCATCTTCCTTTGGATTTCGATGCAAAGATCATTTGGGAGAAGAAACACACTCATCATATAATTTGGGATTGCTTAGGTAATCGTTTTAATCATAATTTCCTTTTCAGCTTTAAATAGAAATCTTTTATTCCATCCTTGCATCCTATCCCAAATTTTGTCCTTAACAAACTTAAAGATCTCATTTTTCTTCCTTCCTATCATAGCCAGTAAACCCAAATATTTATCTTGTTCTTCCATTACCTGAACCTCTAGATGTGCATAAATATCATGCTTTTATTCCACCGACGTGTTAGCAGTGAAATATACTACAAAACTTTTGGAAAATTATCACCTGGCCCGATGCTCGTTCATACTTTATCAAACACTCCTTTAGTGCAACACATTCTTTCTTTGTAGCCTGAAAAAATAATAAACTATCACCGGCAAAGAAAAGATGATTGATAAGCAAAGTAGAGAGACCCTTACCTCGATTTTTTGCTTTGATAAGCAAAGTAGAGGGACCCTCAGCACAAAGGATAAACAAATATGGTGACAATAGATCACCTTGCCTCAATCTTCTTCATGGGATTATCGGTCCAATTTCAACTCAATTATGAATGATCTTGTATTTCACAGTGGACACACAAACCATAACCAGATCAATGAAATTTTTGATGGAATCCCCTTTTCTCCATAATTCCTCTCAGGAAATTCCATTCTATTCTATCATAAGCCTTGCTCATGTCAATCTTGATGGTCGCAGCTCCATACTTTCCTTTAGTTTTCCTTTTTAAATAATGCATAACCTCAAAGGTAATCAAAATCTTATCTATGATCATTTGAACTTGGCACAAAAACATTCTGAAAATCAGAAACAAAATAAGGAAGAATCTTTTTTAGTCGATTTGTTAGAACTTTTGAAATAATCTTATATAAGACATTGCATAAAACAATCAGTTTGAGATTTGACATCACTTCCGGGCTTTTCTTCTTTGGGATCAAAGTTATGTTTGTATCATTTAACCCTTTCGAAATATGGTAGTTGCTAAGATAATCAAGGCATGCTTACATAACATCATTTTTTATGATCGACCAAAATTTTTGAAAGAATGTTCATTCCATCCGGTCCTAGAGACTTATCTAGGGGCATCGAGAATAGGGCTTCTTTGACTTCTGCTAGTCTAAAATCAATTATCAATTCTTCATTAAGAGCATCAGTAACTTTGCAATCAATAACATCAATGACTAGAGCATAATCACAATTATTTGCAGTAAATAGTTTGGAGAAATAGTTACCAATAACTTCCTCAATTTCGATTTTCCTAGTTCTCAAATTTGCTTCATTATCCTTCAATTGGCTGATTTTTTTTTTTTTTTTCCAGGAGAGGATACCTTTGCATGAAAAAACCAAGAATTAGAATCTCCCCCCTTAAGCTAATGTTGCTTGGCATGCTATTTCCAGAATTCCTCTTGATGTTGGAGAGCAATGAGATATTCACGTTGAGCTTTGGCATAATTTTCAATAGCGATTTCATCCTTGCCTAATCTATACCATCTTATTTTACTTTTGTATTCCTTTATCATTTCTTTGAATTGAGAGATAAACTTAACTCCCTAATTTTGTAAATCTATACTGCATTCAAGCAACTTGGTAATTATGTGACAGCCATAAGATTTCTCCCAGCTCTTACACACTATCTCTTTGCATTCTGATTCACTTAGCCATATATTCTCAAAATGAAACTACCTCACTTTCCTTCTATACTCCTAGATACTCGGCAAGAGAAAAATAGGGGAATGATTAGAGCATGCAGCTTGGAGATTTTGAACTCTTGTTTATTTATAAGAATTGTACCAATTATCATCAACAAGTGCTCGGTCAAGTTTCTCTTCAACAAAGTTTTCAGTACCTTGGTTTCTCTCCCAAGTGAATGGGTGGCCATGCATCTCTAAATCACGTAACCCACATCTATTAACTACATTTCTAAATCCCTGAAAAAGACTTTGGGGATGGAACATCTTCCATTTTTTTCCATCGAAGAAATAAGATCGTTAAAATCCCCTATACAACACCAAGGTAAGCTTGATTTATTTTTCAAGTTGCGTAACATCTCCCACGATTCATGTCGTCTAGCTTGTTCCGGGAATCCATAAAAGCCCATTAATTGCCATCTATGCATCCCTTCAATATTTGTTTCAATATCGATATAGTTTCAGGAGTATCCTAATATTGAAGCCATTTCATTATTCTGCCAAACAATGCCAGTACTCCCCTATTGCCAATACTGTCTACCACAAGACATCCTTCATAGTTGATTTGGGCTCGAATTTTTTCAATTTAGGCTCAGTTTATCATAGTCCCTATAAGAAATACGAATTTAAGCTACTTTGACTTAATCAAGTCTTGAAGAATTTGAATTGTTTGTGGGTTGCCAATCCCACGACAATTCCAACTAAAAGTACTCATTAGGTTTGGCGGGCCTGGACCCCAGGACCCACCATTAATTAGTTTTTTGGATTTGACCTATCTTCTATTACTGGGTTGTTATAATACTCTTCTTCCATCAAACAAATAGCCGGCACATTTTTCATGCATCTTCTTTTTGGGTCAAAAATCATTATTTCGTTATCTCTTCCTTGGAACAATCTTTCCTGATAATCATGCATGTTTTTGAATCGGATATCTTTCCCATCAAAATCTCCTCTATTCTCACCTTGAAGACCAGGAATCTTGGGTAATCCCCAATTTTCTGCTCGAAATAGATTTTCTTCCATATTTGAATTTTTTTCCTTATCCACTCTAGCTCGGACCTCCCTTCCGTCGGTGATGAATTTTGGAGCCACTTGGTTGTTGTCCTCTTCTCGGAGCTCTTAGCCAATTTCCATAAGCAAATTCTGGAGGGGCATTCTTGCAATCATATAATTTTGGGCAAATTCTTTCAATGTGGTGGCCTAGAATACCACAGAAGAAGCAAAACGTCGGGAGACTTTCATATTTGAATTGTATCCAACACCACTCTCCTCCTTGTTTTTTCAATTTCATTCGTCTCTTTAGTGGATTTCTAATAGCAGTGGACACCTAAATTCTCAAAACTAATCTCCATAAACCAGTAAAGTTGTTTGAATCTGATTTTTAGGTATGAGCCTATATAATTTATGATGTTTTCACACACTCGTTCAGACTGGGCACCCGTTGGTATATCATAGATTTGAATCCAGATGCTAATATGAGTAAGTGGGACATGTTGAGGTTGTTCTCCCGGTAACACTTGTTTCAGAATAAGAAGATGTTGGTCGAATGTCCATGGGCCTCCCAACAAAATTCGTTGTATATCTAAAACGTGGAAGAGTTGGAATATGTATGTAGTTGTGTTTAGCTCCTTAATACTGACTCCTTTAACGGGTTGTCATATAGCTGTCATAGTATTCCTGAAGGCCATAAAATTGATATGTTTACTCGTTAGTAGACGACCAACTAGAAAGAAACTCTGTTGAGCAGTTCTCCTCTTCCCGATCCTCCAAGATGATACCACCTTCTTCTTCCTATTCAAGTGTGACTTTAGCATACTGATCAACCAGATGATCCATATTGATCATGAAAAAATTATGTGAAACTAATGGAATACTTACAAGATGATAAGACAAAGAAAGACTTGCCACAAAGGCAAGAAAGAAGGAAAATTCTTCAACCTTTGACCTTTTTTACTTTAATTGCATTAAAATAGCAAATAAAATCCACTTCAATTTATTGTGCCAGCCCAGGCCCAGAATCGAGGCCAAGTCCTAGCTTTTTCTACTTAAAATTGTGCTAAAATATAATTTGAACCAAAAATCTCACCAATTATAAAATACTAGCAATTAATGCACACTCGATGCGTGTACATTTAAAAATTAAAATACAATCGATATATGTACACATATAAGGTACATGTATAAAAAATCTTATTATAATTTTTATATTATTTAATAAATGTATATTTAATATCTCGAATGAATAATATTTTCAATTGGATATAAAACTCTAAAAAATATCTTTTTTGAATATATTTTCCTCATAAAGCAAGGCTATGAAATGGTGGTAGTAGGAGGATAGTAGTGGATAAAGCAATAGATAGTTACTGATATAGTTTACAATAATGTAAAACAAAAAGTTATCATTCGGGAACACACCACTAAGGCCTCACATTTTATTAATAGCATAGAATTTTTATAAAATAAAAAGATTATAAAATATTTTAAGTAAATTTAATAGAAGACACACTCTGAGAGGGTGTTTGGATGAGTTTATAAACTTCTCAAAATATCTTATAAAATGTTCGAGAGCTTATAAGATGCCTAAAAGAGTTTGACAATTTTTTTTAATTTTTTTTATAAGCTTCTAAAATAAGATGTTGGAGCTTTTACGCCCTTTTAAAATAAGTTGGAGTTTCTAACTTATTTTTAAGATTTCAACAAACACTTTTAATTACATAATTATCATTACTAAAATCTTATAAGCTCCAAATTCTTATTTTATCCAAATATTTTAAAATTTTATTTATTTATTTTTAAAAAATAACTTTTGATAAACTCCAAAAATATAAAATATAGAAGGTTATAAGGCTTTTTAAATAAATTTAGTCAATCACCCTCTAAATTCAAAATAAAAAAAATTACGACGCCACTTCATAAAAACAATACTAACAAGAAAGATATTTAAAAAGAAAAAGAAGACTGGGAGAAAGAAGAACGCATAAGAAATCCAAAACCCCACAGGCACTCCATTTTCAATTTCTTTTTCTTTCGTCACCATCAGTCATCATCATCATCTCTATTCCATTTTCGCAAAACAAAAAATAGGAAGAAAAAAAAAATACTAAAAAAAAATAAAATCATCTTCCCACTTTTATCCTCCATGGAACCACTGGAATCAGCCGCCGCCGCGGAGAAGATAATCCTCCGGTGGGACTCTACGGCTGCGTCGGAAAACGTCCGTGATAAGATGATTTTCACCGGCGACCGTCACGAAATCGACTGTTATCTTGACGCCGTCGACGAACTTCAGAAAGCTATGTCCTCCGCCACTTTATCCGATTCCTCCTCCTCCTCCGCATCCTCTGTGCTCCAGATCGCCATGGCTCGCCTTGAGGATGAGTTCCGCAGCATCCTTCTCTCACATACCTCCCCCATCGAGGCTGAGTTGCTCACCGAGTCAACTCACTCTGAGTTCTCCTCTCAGGATTTTGAGTTGAAGGAAGATATCACTGAAAGTAGCTTTGATAAACAGTTCGAGCATCAGGAGAGCAACAGCAGCTCTACGAGCAGCTATTATAAGACCACTAGCAGTATACGAGAAGTAGATCTCATACCCAGCGACGCAATTTACGATCTCCGCTGCATAGCGGAGCGGATGATCGCTGCCGGATACTTGCGTGAGTGTATTCAGGTGTATGCGAGCGTGCGCAAGTCTGCGGTGGACGCGAGCTTGAAGAAGCTAAACGTTGAGAAATTGAGCATCGGCGATATACAACGCCTCGAGTGGGAGACTCTGGAGACGAAGATTCGGCTCTGGATACGAGCTGCGAAGATATGCGTTCGAGTGCTCTTCGCCAGCGAAAAGAGGTTGTGCGAGGCGATATTCGAAGGTTTGGGAAATTCGGCTGATGATGCTTGTTTTATGGAAACTATTAAAGGTCCTGCTATTCAGTTGTTTAATTTTGCAGAGGCGATTAGCATTAGTAGGCGATCGCCAGAGAAATTGTTTAAGATATTGGATTTACATGATGCTTTGTCTGATTTATTGCCTGATATTGAGACTGTTTTCGAGTACAAATCCACTGAATCAATTAGGGTACAGGCTGTTGAGATATTATCTAGGTTAGCTGAGGCTGCGAGAGGGATATTATCAGAATTTGAGAATGCAGTGCTTCGGGAGCCGTCAAAAGTTCCTGTTCCTGGGGGGACGATTCATCCCTTGACTAGATATGTGATGAATTACATTAGTTTGATTTCAGATTATAAGCAGACATTGATTGAATTAATTGTTTCAAAGCCCTCGACAGGGTCAAGGTATTCAAGCGATCCGAATATACCAGATATAGATATTTCGGAGTTTGAGGGGCAGGCTTCAACTTTGGCGCTACATTTGATTTGGATTATTGTGATTTTGCAATTTAATTTAGATGGTAAATCCAAGCATTATAAGGATGTATCCTTGGCTCATCTGTTCATGATGAATAATGTCCATTACATTGTTCAGAAAATAAAAGGGTCGCCGGAGTTGAGGGAAATGATCGGAGATGATTATTTGAAAAAGTTGACGGGCAAATTCCGGTTGGCTGCCACCAATTACCAGCGATCAACGTGGGTGAGGGTGTTGTATTGCTTAAGAGATGAAGGTTTGCATGTAAGTGGAAGTTTTTCTTCTGGTGTGTCAAAGAGCGCTTTGAGAGAGAGATTTAAGACGTTCAATGCTATGTTTGAGGAGGTGCATAGAACTCAAGCCACATGGTTGATACCCGACACTCAGCTGCGAGAGGAACTTAGGATTTCCATAGCAGAGAAGCTAATCCCAGCTTATAGATCATTTCTTGGAAGGTTCAGAAGTCATATTGAGAGCGGGAGGCACCCTGAGAACTACATCAAGTACTCAGGTGAGGAGCTTGAGAATGCAGTATTGGACTTCTTTGAGGGATACCCATTGTCCCAGCATCTGAGGAGGAGATGAGTGAGTGTAGAATTGAGTTTCCCACTTAGACTGTAGGACGCCATTCTTTGAATTTTTTGTGGAGTATTCTGGGATGAGGTTCTTGTTCTCGGGAATGAATTTGCAGTGTCTCGAAAGAGACCAGTGTGTGATATTCTAAAGATATTAGACTTGACCAATAAAGGACCAATATAGGTTTGACAGTTCAGTGCAGCCTGGACCTCTTCTCGAATGCATCTGCCCTGTAAGCATGTGTTGTTTGTACTTCCTGAGCTTTTAGATTTTGTTTCATTTGTTCATATGGGAACTGTTGTATTTGTTGTACTTTTGAATACTCTGACGCCGTTGTGGTCAGCAAAGAAAAGAATTTAGGTCAGCGTATTCTAGTTCAAGTGGCCTAAGATGCTAGTTTTAGTTGATTAATTAATTAGTTGGTTTTTGAGGCAAAACAGCGTTACTTTGTTAGACTGTATATTTACTGAAATTTCTTGCTCATTAGTGCTTCTTTAATTAGATACCTGGTATTTCAGCTGTTGCCCTCTTTTTATGACTTGTTTTAGCATATCGCTTGGTGTAAGACTATACTTATTTCTGGAAATGTTAGTTTGTCAGTTTCACTCTTCTTGTTGGTTTATTGGTGCTTGAATAGGATAATAGCAGATGTTACCTGCATCTGGAGTACTATGAACTTGAGACAAAAGATTAAGAATTAGTTACTGGGATGCCTATTTTTAGAGGGAGGATATAATGAATTCCGTCTCCGTTTAGTAAGCTGTTCATCATTAAATCTGAACTACTTAGATTTTAGCATGTTAATGAGGTTGCTAAATATGATGCATAATTGCCCTTCTGCTTATTTGGAAATTTTATCTACTTCTTCCCACTTCCAAAAAAGAAAAGAACAACCTATCATGATGGATTCCCCATCCTAGCATTGTTTCTAAATGGAAGTTGCAACTAAGTAGAGGAGACAGATATTTGGCCCTGCTTCTGTAGTCATCTTATCACTGTTTTTCAGAGGATTTATAATGCTGCACCAACTTGAAGCCATTCTTTTTCCATAGTAAGTGTTGGCTAGCATGTCTCTTTTATGATGAATATTTGATTAGAGATTTAGAGACTTGAAGGTTAAATTCTATTTGAATTGTCTCAGTCTTGGGGCTGTCTTGAAGAACAATACTAGTACAATATTTTTTTCGCCACGTAACTAGAGTGTAGTCCCGTATGGTCTAATGCCCAAAATTGACCTGTTAGACCAGGGGACTTTTCTTCGGCATAGGAAGGACTAGTCAAAGTCAATAAAAACATGCACGCCGAAATGCATATGGATTGACTCTCCCAGCCAAGACTTTTCAAAGCTCTCGCTGACCATGTTGAAAAGGGTTCTTTGCGAGCATTAGTTCCAGCTTATCTGAAGACCTTGGTAAACTCGCTTTCTTGAAGCTTTCAACTCATGTGCAATTTAATATTGTCGCATTTCATATGTATGACATTTTTGTGGATGTAAAAAAGCAATTGATCTTCTGTAAGTTCTGATTGCTGGATTACATAAAACACATTCATGCGTTGGTATTAGTCGAGGGTCAAAATTTCGTTTTTACCTTTGGAGCAGCTTCTTTTTCTGTACTTTAGTTCTCACATTCGACATCTAAGAGGCCATTTGGATGTGTTTCATTTCTATTTTATATTTTCACTATTTTTAAATTTGAAAAAGGTAATTACAAAAATGGGTTAAAATGAGTTTTATTTGAATAATTGTTTAAAAAGTAATGATTGTATATGGTTTAATAAATTGTAAGTGAAGAGACGTAGTAATAATGGAAATAAAAGGATACTATATATAGATTATTGAGAAATGTATTTTCAAATAAAAGTTAATTGGAATTTTAGTAAAAATGACGAGAAATTAGTAATTTATTTTTGAATAGCAAAATGAGTAAAAATAAATATGAGAACAAAACCAGATATGACCTAAAAACATAATTTTTATGACCCTGGCCATTTGATCTTGTATTTTAAGTTTTCCAATATTGTTTCGTGGAGAGAGTGTTTCGTTCCAGGACACTAATCAATGGCCTTGAAGAAGCAAGGTCCCGAGGAGTAATGGCTTGTCGCTCTGTGGAAGTGAATATATTATTTAATGTGCTGCTTTTTTTATTCTAAAGTCAAGCGATTGCGATGGTCCATCAAACTTCTGAACTGGATGAATGTAAGATGCATATATGAAAATGCTATTCATCTGTGTATTATTTAAGTGTGGTGGGAAATGATTGAAGTATTAACAACTTAATTTATGATGCAATTTTGTTGATATCAATATTTCAATTTATGCAACTCCCACCATCTGAGCTGCAGAAATGCGAATGCATATATTAGGTATTATTTTTTCTTCCCGATAAACTTAATCTATTGAATTTGGGTTTGGAAAATGGCGTATAAATTTTTAAATCTGTCCAAATGGATGTAGACGGCCAAATAGGAGATAATTAATAGTTATGAAAGAAATGGAATGTCTTATTATTAGGTGGAAGCTTCATGGAATAAGAAGGCAGCTTTTTATTCCGCGGATTTTGGTCTATATAAAAATTTATTTTTAAGAAACTTCTAGCAATTTCTCAAAATAGAACAAGAAAAAGTTGTTTAAAAATATGCCCGACCAACACAGCAATGGTTCCAGGGACCTACTAGCAAACGGCCAGCTAATATTCCATTGACATTGGCTAGTTACTTAGCTAAGAGTTCAAGAAGAAAATGAAGATAATAACCAAAACTTCTACACTGTAAGGTAATAAAATTCAATCAAGAAATATATGGCGAAAAAAAAAAAAAAAAAACAGAGATGGGTGATAAACAAGAGATGAAAACAATGAAAGATAAAGAAGAGAGAAGTATGTACCCATCCAAGAGAGTCACGATATTTCAAACTTGCTTTCTCCTCTTGCACCCTGTGTAGTTTCTACAAGATAATGGTAACGGCTCAGGTATTCTAATGATTGGTCAGAACCACAGCCACGCGTCTGTCTCTCTGTCTGTCGATGAATCAAAGTTACAGGGGATTATATTTTATTTTTATGCAGTCTTTTCTTCTTCAAGATTACTATGGGATAAACCATTGCCTCCCCCGGGTGATCTGAGTTCAGGACTCCTTACATCCTTTGAGGTCAGTGGGGATGGTTTTATGAGTTTCAATGTGTCATCCTTGTCAAACTCTTCATCCACATCCTCAGAAGAATAAGCATATCTGTCGAGAAGAAGAAATAAATGAACTGTCACCCAAAAAAAGGGACGCCAACAAAAATGAATCAGAGTTTGAAGTTAATGCATGGGACTAAAAGAGAGGAGAAAAAAATTGATCACGAATATCACACAATGGAGACCTAAGTGCTGCTCAGGATTTAACTCCCGCCACTTCCGTTTGCTGAAAGTGGACAGATCAATCAATGAGGCTATCTCAAATTGCTAGAGAAGGGTCAATATACATTTAAAATACAATTTCAATGGTGAAAGGGATTGTTGATGCCAATATACAAGGTAAAAACAAAATATCAACAATTGAAGGCAAGGGAAAGTGGAAACAAAGATCATATGCATAAAACATATGAAAAGTGAGAAAAGAAAGGTTACCTCATTGAGTTCTCTGACGGCGCCCAAAGAGCACATATGACGCACAAGAGAGATAAAGACAAGACTTGCCAGAAGACAGGAATGATCCAAGCATTCTGCCATTGCTCGTTGTATACATCATTTGACTTGAAATAAAGCTGCACAATCCGAGATAAATATAATTTAGTAACAGATTCATGATTTTATGGAACTTGTTCATAAATGGTGACTTGGTTTAATTTGCTTTCACTTCCTTGCAGCTCATATGATCTATAGTTATAGCAAATCGCCAGCCTAGAATATGGCCTACACAGTTTGTGATTCAATTTCCTCAAGTATGAATATTGTGTT
Organism: Jacaranda mimosifolia; assembly: GCA_018894105.1. NCBI lineage: Eukaryota > Viridiplantae > Streptophyta > Magnoliopsida > Lamiales > Bignoniaceae > Jacaranda > Jacaranda mimosifolia. The sequence continues at coordinate 28,019,968 of CM032122.1, forward strand.
ATCCAATTTCTGTGTGCTTTTTACTTAGTACCATTGTAGCCACTTGTTGGATATAAAACATCATAGAGAATCAGCCTCATAAAGATATACTACAACATTACCTCATAGCAAAGCCAGCCAACAGACACGATAACTGCAGCTGCTAATGCGTTTGTGAACTTCCTGTAAATATCTAACTTGGCAGTCATCCTCCTAGCCTGTTACATCAAATGAAAAAGAAATTGAAGAGGATAATTTAACTTGATTATACAATTATTGGCATAATATGAAAATGGTTATTGGATAATGAGAGCTGGGGAAGGAAAAAGAATAAGAACTTGAAAGGGAATTTATTCCAAGTCTAATGGACCAGGAAAGGAATATCAACTGCATACAGTCACTGTCAATTAAGAATCAGAACGGACTTAATTTGTTCTGAACTTCAAAAGAAATTATTTCTCTTGAATTTCACTCGGTGCCCAATCAGTCAAATACAACTAAACAAATGCTAGCCGTGTAAAATATTTTGACAATCCCCATTATCTTGTTGCAACAATAATATTTTATGGCTTCAAACTACGTGCAGAATCAATTGGCGAAGGATTATAAAATAAAACCCAAATGTTCAGAAAAAATACTTTGTAACATCTGTTGGTTTTGGCTCGGTTATCAAGTTTCATATAAGAAGATCAAACCAAAATACCAAGTTGAAAAAACTTTTAGCATAAGTCCATGCATCCAACAAATAAGCATAAAATGAGAACGAAGTACCTGAAGCTTATTCAAAGTTGAGGAGAGGGAGGTAAATATCCAAAGAATGAAGAAAGCGTCCAAAATTGCCACAGGAAGGACAAAAAAGAATCTAGCCTTCCCAGAGAGATCACTGACAGCCCCAACATTTTCAATTATTTCAAGCACTTCTGAGGCAACAAAGAAAGTCCCGCCAAGTAAAATAACCTTTGATGTAAGACCACCTAAGGTAGGTCGGACAACACCATAACCCATAGAAACAATGAGGATGATCAATCGTGATATAGTACGTTTCACTGTTCCAAAAGTGACAGCCCAGAGAGTGATCCCAGTAGGTCTGACTCCAGTTTCATTGAACTCAGCATAATCAAAGTACCACAGGGCCATCTCAAACATTCCCAACGTTATGACGAGTGTAATACAGTTTTGTAATGGAAGAACTTCTCTCCAGAATCTTGCATACTGTGAAAACCAGAAGACACCGAGCAGCACAAATGCGAGAGACATGAATCCATAGAAATTCATGAGTGGTGCCATTCTACCAGGTAGGTAACCAGTAGGATTTTTCCAGACAGTTTTCCCATCAACAAAAACCTCTTTAAGTTTTGGATCGCAATGAATGAAATACAGGTTATACATTCCAGTTTTTGTAATTTGTATTGATCTTGGCTGCAGAGTAGTCTCGGTCATATCAAGATCGAATGAAGCACCAAATACTTGAGGCCAACCTGGATTATTGGTAGACGGACGGTGAATGATTTGACCTTGCTTGCAGACTCCAAGTTTCGCAAGATCCGCAGTGCAGCACACAGCTCTTTGACCTCCATATGCTGAACCTCCTATTGTCTCCCTGTCATCCACCTCAAATACAATTGCATGAACTGATCCTGAGCTGAAATTAGAAAGCTCCAAAGGCCTCCGGAATATGATCTTTTCAAATCTGGTTTTGAAGAAAAAGAAAATCAGCCACCGCTTGGATCAAAAGAAATAACTTAAGAGCATGACTCTTTCCATAATGATGGATTAGGAACAGTAGTCAATTCCAAATTATGAAAAGAGAAAAAGCAATCTTCCCTCTAAAAAGTGGAAGAATCTAAATATTTTTTTCAGTGTCCTTGGTCTGTCCGAGCAACCAGATTTCAAGGTGCCAAGCCTTGCCAAAAAAATCATCTATTCCCTTTTCTCAATCCAAATTCAGTGCCATTATGTTTCATCACTATTTGAAAACAAGTCATTTCTAAGCTACAATAATAATTCAGAATATTGGCTATCACCCTAAGAGGCTAGTATTTGCAGCAGGTGAGACAAAACAATACATCCAAAAATTAGCTAAATTGTAAGTAAACAGCTATCTTCACATAAACTGATCCCAATTGGTCAAATCTAAAACAAAAAGGCATTACGCAAATGCTTTCGTTTGAGTACAATGAATATCACAATCCACTTGATCACAATAGAAATGGTTCATTAATTTATTCTTCAGACATAAGTTTAAGCTCATTGCAACAAGCATATGCACCGATGTCTGTAGTTGTAGCACTTCCCGAACACAAAATCTATAATTAACGTCTCTCTCAATTACATTAACTGATTAACCAACTGAAAGCACGATTAAGTTTTCACACCAATATATCCGACTAGAAATGCTTCAACATTTGCAAAATCAGTACTGCTAAAATAAGGAAAAATCCTAGGCATTTCACCCGTAAATAAACAATTTTTTTTTTGCAACATCTCATATTTGCTTAATATCTACAGCTATAAACATCAATTTCCAAGTCAAACTTGAACATAGATCTACACAACGCACACCGATTCAACACCTTCAAGCTAAAACACCACAATAAAACAACCATGCAACATCAGTAAAGCACTAAATTGGAATTGAAGCAGAGAAATAAAAGAAGGGAAAATTCACCTAATAAAAGAGTCTCCAGGAGAGGACTCGTTGAGTCCAGGAGCAGAAGAGTATATTCCCTCACTTCCGCCGTGGACAACGAAGGCATTTCCTTTGCCGACAAATTTCTCTCCGGCGTACTCATGCACCGACGCCTCAATGCGGAGCACACAGAGCAGCAGCGTCACCGCGAGGGGCATAATGATAATTACGGAGCTCAAGCGCAACATTGCTGCTGCAATTGACTTGAGCTCAGGCGTGTGGATCTGCTTCTGTAGAGAGAGAGCGATAGAGGGCGAGAGAGATCCGATGCTGAACTGGTGAAGGCTCAAATAGTAGAGTAAAGAGTCTAACTATGGTTAAAAACTTGTTGACTCGCAAAATCAGGAGGCAATTATCCGCTGCGACGAGCACACCAATAGTCATGTACATCAAACAGAATTGTTGACACGATTAATTATTTAATTTCATCGGAGTTGTCTTTGATAATTTCCTTTTAAACAATTTTTCCATCTCAATTTAAAACTTTATCATATAATTTTATATGAAAAATGAAAACATGAATTTTAAGCGCCATTTCAGTTTTATTTTTAGAGCCCCTTTTCACATTTTTTATCGTTCGAAAAATGAAACATATTACTTTTTACGCATTTTCATTCTTATTCTCATTTTCAAAACACATTTTTCAATAACATATATATCTTTCCCCAATAAGCTATATATATTATTATTTTTTTCTCTATTCCATTATTTTTATCTATCTCCTCCACCTGCAACCTACTAAACCAAATATAATCATTATTTTTCTAACAATCTATCCAAATACAAACTCATTTTCACTAATTATTTTCCAACACTTTGAAAATGATATAAATAAAAACTAAAAATGAAAATAAAACCAAACATCTTTTCTTAAAGTTCTTATATTTAGGGTGAACTTTAAAAAGTTACATTCGAATATAAAGTCACGTGTTCTATGTTTTAAAAATTCTGAAAATTTCATGTAATGAAATTCAATTTAAGAGAGATAAATCAAACAAGTATAGTAGTTTTATGTTGAAATATACTATTACATTATTTTTTTTTTATCATTTATATATCCACTTAAAATTCATTTTGATTTGAACTCCAAACATCATATATATACATACTAGATCGATAATGTTTATTCAGCACTCAACCAAGGAGGTATCTGAATCCAACAGAGTTCCATCGTTTCGACCAGAGCATGCCCAGATGATTCACAGGCGAATGTTCATTTCGACCCTAGGAGGTCAAATAAACAAGACCGCCTCTTTGCCGCATTGAATGTTCTGACATGCATGCCTCTGCATTAATGACGCGTGCCTCCACTAGTACTGCTTTTCTACAGTGCTTGGGTAGTGCGCGCCTCCTTCGTACAGTCATGTTCTATGGAGTTGGACGAGGCGCCATCTGAAATAGTACACGAGATGAAGAAGACCTAAGGGTCCTAGGTGAAGACAAAGGCCACTTCTGTATATGCAAGGGCATTGTGGGCATATCAGCCTTTCCAAAAAGGCTATAAATACCCTATTGCCACCCTTCAGTAAGGTAAGCTCATTATCACTCAAAGTTATCACTCTGTTGCTCGACCTTCTAGTCGATTGAGTATTGACTTGAGCATCGGAGTGCTTGAGCTGAGTGCACCTCGGTTAGCCTGAAGCGTGCTATTGATTGCAGGACTCAACCCAACTACATCATCAAACCTCTTCTCGACCTCGCACTTAGTCGATTGGATTGGATCAGATCATAGCCCAGTATACTATCACATAGAAAATACCATCATCAGTAAGGATATATAATATACATGATATTATGTCCACATTCAATATCTTTAATCTTTCTTAAATTTTTAGCTAATTTTTGTCGCATTACCTAATATTTTTATTGAAACATTCTTCAAATTTGTGTAAATTATATTAGTTTTGGTTAAAAAATTTCATAATTTATATGTGCGAATTAATTTAAAGAATACCAACTGTCATTAAGTTTGGTAAGTTAACACTTCATATGATTTCAATTCAGAATCAATATTTACCAACCAACAAATTATTTTTAATAATTAATAAATATTAAATTCTAAAAATTCTATTTTTGTCAACATTTGAATCGTCATGGTTAAAAGTCCATTTCTTAATTCTTATTTTATAATATACATTTGTGTTTGTGAATGGATTAAACAAAACTAAAAGATCATTTAATTTGACAAGTTAACATATTTTAATGATTTATAAATTAGTGAATTTGACAATTAATATTAAACAACAAATGAATTATTCCAAATATTTAAGAAGAATTAAATGATAAGAGTCTAAAATTCAATGAAAATTGAATAATTTTAGTCAATTAACCCATTTCCTTGCATGTGTGTGTGAATGATTTAAAGAATTGTTAAAACAATTTTTTATTTTTTCCGGTGTAAATAATTGTCAAAACATCACAAAATTTGGTTAATTGGCACATTTTAATGTTTTTTTATAAAATTAAGAAATTCACAGCTAATTCTAAGTCATTAATAAAGTTATTTTAAACAACCAAAAAAATGAAATTCTAAAAATTTAGAAAATTTGGTCAAAAATTTGGATAATGGCAGCTACCAAAGTTCATTCTTATATATAGTAGTAATATATATAAGTATGAGTACGATGTCACTTGATCAGTTGACTAGTTATTTATTTCTACACCTAACTTGAAATTGTGTGCTTATAAAGTATGCATAATACTTTATAAATGTTATTGCAAAGAACTTGATTCTATCATAAATGACGAGAATGTAAACTCCAATCATTTATGCACTTAAATCCTATTACTATTTTAAATAAATTACTAATTTTTTTTGGGCAAATATCATTTTTCACAAATTAAATACATTATTTATCAATATTCCAAACATAAAATAGGAACTGAATTTTTTAAAATATGAAGTTGAATATTACATGCTAATTTAGTGATAACTGAGATATTATTTATGATCTACTTGTACCTGAATCTGCATTTTCTGAAATGATTTGATCAAACATAAAAATGATGCAACCGATTGTACTGGATTGAGACTCTAATCTTAGGATTGGGTTTAAGGTGAGCAGAGTGCTGTCGGTTCGTTAAGATGGCCTTTGTTTTTATGCTCATCTGACATCTCATCGCTGCCATTAGCCTTTTTTCTGGAATCATTGATTGATCATATCTATCTAACTACAATACAATACATTCACAAGTTTAATCAGAGAATCCCTTCTGCTGAGGTTGCTAGGATTCATGTTTTCTTGGCCATGAATTTTAATAATCCATGAAATATTTGGTATTTTTTCTTCTTTTTCCAATTTATGCTCCCCAAGCCTGCCAAAGTTAACTTTAGAGATGAAGCAATTTTTCAATTAAAGGATGAAGCTATTAAATTGAGTTGTGTTTTTCTTCTTTTTTTTTTTTTTTTTTAAATTTGTTATATTGAACCCGTTTCTTATCTTATTTCATATTTCGATCGTATCAAATGTTTATTTAAAAATATAAAAACATGGAGTTTATAATTGATCAAAACATAACTATAATATTAAACTCGTTTTTTCCGTAAATCACTTCTAAAGTCAAAACTACTATATTGAACTCTTTCTTATCCAAGTTAACTTGGAGTTTCTCGTACCATTACAAAGAACAAAACAACCATATCGAGCCCCTTTCTTGCTTGAAATCTACTATTATTTTTATTGCCGCAATTTGGAGTTTCTCAACAGCCAAATCGATCTCATTTCTCATCTCAATTTGAAGTTTCTAAACCTACAGCTACCATATTGATCGCATTTCTTGTCTCAATTGGAAATTTCTCAACTTGGAGTCTTCTGTTCTTGTCTCAATTCAGAGTTTCTCAACTTTGAGCTTTTTGTCTGAAAAAACCAAATCAATCTCATTTCATGTTCCAGTTTGGAGTTTCTAAACCTAAAGTTTCGCGTCCCAAGGGCCAAGGCAACCAAATAATCTCATTTCTTGTCTTAATATAGAGCTTTTAAAACTAAAACTTATCTAGTATCGCTACAAAGGACGATACTGCCGAATTTAGAATATATATGCAGATCATCTTAATCAAAACTACCAAATTTAGGATACTATGAAAACTATATGCTGATCATCTTAATCAAAACTATCGTATGAAGCCTCACTTTGTATCTTTTATTCTATTATCTTTTTCATTTTCTATTTCAACTTGATGTATATATACTATATTTTATTCTCAATCAATTATTTTTATAAGAAAAAATTTAATACCCATGTCATATATCTATGCAACAAAATAAAAGATGAAACGTTAAATGAAATAGATGATTTAAACCGATAAAACTTGTTCCTCAAGAAACAGATACCACATTCATTATTACTTTTTAATAAGTTACTCGTGAGCATCCACGGATTGGGTAAAAAAATGGCCGGTAAGTTGGCGGCAAATAAAGTTATTCCCATTTTATTGGATAAGAAAAATGAAACCCATTACCCGTAATTTTTTGGATACCCATGAATTCCCGCGAGTATAGATAATTTTTTGCCAGGTCTAGTTATTAACTTTTCCTTTAAAGAAGACGTTATCATTAACAAGTGAGGAGATCCATGCAATGCTCAACTCCATGTAGCATGGATCACCTCCCATGGTTCTCTTTCCTCCCCCTTTGAAGATGGTTCACCCTATGGTCATTGCACTCCAAGTTGTAAGGAAATATACTCCAGTTCAGACAGAAAAAAACATCATACTTTTCAAATGCAATAGTCATCATTCACGCACATAATCTGAGTTTTACACAAATGAATAGGACTTCAGATGTTACTTCAAAAAGGGATTAGATGCCAACCCCCCATAACTAGTCTATACAATCAACCAACCAACACGAACAAAATCCAAAGTCCTTCCAAGACAAAATATACGGAAGAACCCAGATATTTTCGACTCTTTTCCAGAACATAGTAAAACCCATGATCTAATCCCAGTTTGTCGTATCATCTATCAATGAGATGAAGATAAGCATGAATCATATTTAAGATTGTCTAAGAGAAAATCTTATAAATCTATTTAATACTACTAAATTTTATGAATGCTACAGAGCACCCGAAATGGATGATCTAGAAAAGTAACGTTTCCACCTGCATCCACGTTAATATTTGCAGATGTAATGGATAGCCCTTCAAGTAGAATTAAGAACTGGATGTCACAAACATGTACATCAATCCATATCAAGAAAATCCATCCTCTTTTTCATGGTACCCTTGAGCTCCGAAGCCTCCCTTTCGGCTTTTTGTGCCTGAGCAAATGGGAAATATATTGCTACTCAGAAGACAAAATTGTTTGGATAATAACCAAAAGTGCAAGTTTTAAAAAAAAAAAAAAATGGAATGGTGAAAGAGTGGCAATGTTTCTCTTTGAAGATAAAAGTTTCAACTAAAATGCAACGATATGTACAATGAGAAGTTCAAAAATCAGATAAAAGACTTCAACTAGTTGACGGCAAATAGCCAAGTGGCCCTTGGCCCAGTGACATAAGTCTCATCTATAAAATGTGAGGCCGAGGGTCTAGGCTCCCTAACGGACTCTTGGAGTGAGTATAAATGAAAAAAAAAAACATTGGCAACAAGTAAAATAGCGGAAAGATGGCTACTTCATCCATATATTTGTTTTTTTTTATCCCAGAAAGGGGAAAGAACAATAAGTGTGAAGGGCATAAACAGAAGTAGACAATTTCATGGATCAACCAAGGGTGAACTTTATTGATAGTTTTGATTCATTAACATAAAAGATAGAGCTTACCCTTCTTATCTCTGCTTCTGAAACACGAGTCATATGTGGGGGAAGTTCCTCCCTTTCCAAGTCCTGACCGATCATATCACATCTTATGTAAGCCGGGAAAGAAGAACAAATGATACAAAAGTGAATTTCTGCAAAACATAACATCACATACCAACTCCCCAATTAAGACAACATTTTCCCCACGGATAACATATAGACCTAATGGAATGTCACAATATAGATCACCAACAATAGCACGCTCACATGCTCCTTCTAGGACAGCATTAGCTTCATAGGACAACAAAATTTATTAGATAAACAATAAAATAAGGAAACTTGGCAGGTAAGATAAATGAAAATATTAAAATCAAAATACCAAATTGATCAAAGGAACGAAGAGTCCCTAATAGTTTGCGGCCATCTCGAAGTAATACAAGAAGTTTCTCTGAGAAAAAGACAAACATTTCAGATCATCAATTAAAAGAAGATAAAGGAAAAAGGAAGTTTTTCACCTTCCTCCTAAGAATTTTTCTACAACCCTAAAATAGATTAATTTCAACAATGAAACACAAAATGTACCCATATACACCAAAAGATTATGCATAAACATGATAGTGTCTCGCTTACACAATAGGTGTTAGTAGAAGTTCTTAAAGCAATGACTTTCACTGGCAAACAAAGAAAGGTACCCGATTCAAGGAAAACAACCCATATCTTTTTCTTCTAGTTAAGAGCTCAATTTCCAAACAAGGGAGATTGTTCTATAGATTTGTACTTCACTCAAGACGCAGATGAAGTTGTGAATCAAAGAAAGAACAAAGATACAGAACATTTGATTAGAACTATAAGAAACTGAGCATGGAGCACAAGAATTTGTTACGTGGATACATGGTGCCCAAATTCCATTCGGTGCCGTACATTATAACAGCTTTCGGTCACTAATTGGAGCTATTGTGGATATATAGTCCTGACATAAGAACTTCAAATTATTTTGACTCTAGAGTTGGCTAAATCCTCAAAATATGTCCTACTATAGGCTTTTTCTCACCATCAATCAATTGAAGCACTTTCATCTGTGCGCCGAGGTGCATCTTGGGTACTTAAAAACTAGGGCATAAAGACAATAAAGTGAAAATCACGGCGTACGCATTTACGGTACCAAATCCATGCCGGAAGAAACTCTTTTTTTGAAATTGGTAATAAAATGGTTATGGGAAAAACAGGTAGTTGTCCTCTCTATCTAGAGTGGTTATCATTGTTGTCTACAAGACATAATAAGAGCCGTGCATTTTCAACCAATTAAGATCTCCGTATACCTCATAATTACCAGGGAAGTTACTGTAAAAGCAAAATTAGGATAGATAAAGATGTACATTGGCTTTGTTAATCGATTTCCTCTTACAGGGAGAATTGCATCAAATTTTAACTATAATAATTCAAAATCCTGCTTTTAAAGACTACAAAAGCAGATCAAAGCTCTATCTGATCCAGGACACATGCTTATATTCAAATTCTATAATCAGCTAGTGATAACACGAGATCGCATCACTTCCCAACAAGACCAATTCTTTTATGGAAAGAATTAAACATCTAACAATATTCACTCATTTTTTATCACAAAATCCTATTTTTCCAATTAGTTAAAGTTTAAGCCATGTGGTGAAAATGACAGGGAGCCAAAGAAAAAGCCAGAATTCTTCATTTCAACACACTAAATCTCCTCAACAAAAGTCCCAAGACAGCTAATTACCAATATAATATTCAGACACACAAAACTCAACCCAGAAGTAAACTCTAACTAAATCTCAATCAAGAACACCAACTCATCAAAACCAGTGAAAGGAACAGGAAAAAAAAAGAATAAGAAAACTCAAACCCAACATTTGACCCATAAATACATGATTTCACGGAGTCCCACATAACAAAATCCCACCAAGAACTTCAAGAACTAATGGCACAGTTCAAACTCCCCAAACAAATCAAGAACATAAAGAGAAAACACCATACTTTTGGCTTCAAAATGCCAAGAAAGAACATTTCTACCAAGTAAAAGAGACTAAAGACAAATAGCAAAGACTTACTGTCAAGATAACTAGCAAGAGAAGTAGAAAGGTAGATATCTTCCGGGCCTGCCCAAGACATTGATGACTTCAAAACAAGACTTCAACTTTTTCGGTATCCCACAAAAATCCACCGAAAATTCTAACAATTTCAATGAAACAAATTGCATTGGCAGCTCAAATTTGCCCTCTTTTATTGCCCCTTCCTCCAATTCAAAAAAACAGAAAGACTGAAAATTGATTGAATTTTGATAATCCGCTAAAATCCTGATTCAAAAATAGGAAAAAGAGCTAAAGTTTTTTCAAACTTTGGACTAGTTGGGGTTGACTTTTGGTTGAAGATCAGATCTGAGAAAGAAACCCTAAGCTCTGGTGGTGGGCATGGGTACGGGCCTATCCCCAAACTCAGGGGGGTCGAGGCACAATAATGTGTAAATTTTTCGGAGGGTTAGTGTATAATAAGGCTTTGGTTGTGTATTGATTACTTTTGCAATTTATTTGAAATTATTAATAAAAATTTTAAGACTAACAAGTAATATTTTTATAAAGAATAAAAATCTACAATTTATTTTTGAAATTTTTAATAAAATTTTGAGTTTTAATTAGACCAGGATCCGTCCCGAATCCACCCCCTTATAATATAGTATAGCACATGCCTGGTGCGATGCGTCGAAAATAATTTTAATATTAAAATAATTTCATCACATTGAACGCATGCTAGTTATAATATTAATTAAAGTAATTATTTATGTTTAAAATTAAATTAATATAAAATAAAAATAAAAAATTCATATTTTTTCAAATAAATTAATAATAAAGTATGCTTATAATTAGTTTTAAGGATAAAAAAAAAATTCCCGTTCTTACTACTGCTCATCATCATTCGTCACTATAAACTCAAGTAAATATCTTTATCAAAATTTGATTAGAATCACCAAGTTTCATTGATATGTACAAATAATTCCCCACTTATTTACATATATTAATATTTAAATAATTTTTTTTATTGATTATTACAATAAAGTGAATCTATTCCACAAAGCTTATAAATTAAATTTGTCAATTAAATAATAATAATAATAATAATAAAAAGAACAAACCTTGTGATTCTGATGTAAATCAATCGCAAATATTTAATATTTTTCTTGATTCTCTTAGTATTCACTTTATCCTGCACATGGATTACATCAATACCTAAAGTCAATCAATTTTTTATAGGAACAAAACATACAATTAAAACCCTAATAACAAAATCAATGGAAGAATATAACTAAAAAGCAATAAATTTTTCTTTACTTATATATAAACATTCTTATGGAGATACTTAGTAATTTCTCTTCTTCAAGATATGAAATTGGAAGTTTATATGAGAGTTATTTGAGATTTAGATATGTTTTTATTTTTTAAATTGTATTTAGGTATATAAATGATATGGGGAAGTAAGACGAGCCTAACAGGCCCAATAGAACTATCATAAATCTAAGAATACATCGGGTTGATTGACCAATAAAGGCTATCAGTCTTCCTTCAATCGATCAGGCTATGGTCAAAAGGCTAGCTACCAGAGAGTTGTCTCGACCCGATGAAGTCATACATTCGACCAGAGTGAACGGAGAGACCTACGGCTGGGAAGACTTCTCAACCAGAATAGGTCAACCAGAAAAAGTCATACATTCGATGAGAGTGTGTGGAGAGACCCATGGCCGGGGAGACTTCTCAACCAGAATAGGTCAACCAAAAGAAGTTCCAGATCAAGTTCCCATTCTAAAGTGTTTTTGATTAGGTTGAAATGGATTAATCGAGCTGTATGTTGAATTAGTTCCATTGGGATAGTTGTCTCTGATCCATAAACCAGGCTATAAGTGCTATGACCTGTGGCTGTCCAAGGAGTTGTTCTATATACCCATAACACACCCGAGAGGTCATCTACCCAACTTGCGCTAGTTCCTTCCAGTCGAGCCTTGAGATGGTCGAGCACGGTTCTATTCGTGACCTCCTTCTGGCCGTTAGCTTGGGGATCTCCTACTGAAGTGAAGTGTTGGCGAATCCCGAGTTTTTCACACCAAGCTCTCATATTTCTGATCCAAAATTGTGATCTATTGTCTGATATCAAGACTCTAGGCAGATCAAAATGGCAAACAATATTCCTCCATATGAAACTCTTAACAGCAGCATCGGTTATTTTAGGTACAACCTTTGCTTTGACCCATTTCGTAAAGTACTCGATGGCGACAATTATAAACTTCCTTTGACCTATTGTTTTTGGAAAAGATCCGACTATATAAATTCCCCACTGATCGAATGGCCACGTGATCTATACATTCACCATCGATAAAGCAGGTTGATGTAGGATGTTTGAGTGGAGCTGGCAGGATCGGCACTTTCTGGTGAAGTTGATGACTTTTCTTAGCAGCGTCGACCAGAAGTATCCGTATTTGATGATCTTATGCGCCAATCACCGCCCTGATGAGTGATTGCCACAAATGTATGCGTGAACTTTATGCAAGACATTACTGGCCTGGGATGGAGTTAGGCGCCTCAGAAGGGATCCTGATATCGACCTCCGATAAAGCTGACCATGCTCGTCGAGTACAAATTTAGTTGCTTGGCCCCTGAGCCTTCGCGCTTCCCCTTGTCTTCGGGGGTTGTTCCTACTCTCAAGTATGCCTATGGCATCCTGCAAGGAGGGCAGAGCTTCTTCGATTTGTCCCACCAAATACTTGTCAGGGCACATATTGTGGGCTTCGTTGTGATTAGGAAAGTTATTGTGTTGTCTCTTGTCCCTTTGGTCGAGCTTGTGAACTTTGACAATGTGTCAGCATGTTCGTTCTCTGATCGAGGACCCTGGCTAAGGGAAAACTTCCTGAACAGCTGCTAAAACCTCTTCACCTCAGCCAGGTATCTGCTCATTATAGGCTCTTTAGCTTCAAAGTTTTCTTCAACCTGCTTTGTGACTGGTTGGGAGTCGGTGATGGCCATCAGTTGCTTGACCCCATAGTTTGCTGCCATCCTCATGCCAGCGAGGAGGGCCTCATACTCTGCTTCATTATTAGTTACTGGGTAGTCAAGCTTGATTATAAAATCATATTCCTTTACAAGTGGCAAGCGCAGCGAGAAGCTAATCTTTCCTTCCGAAGAAGTTGTCGACCCATCAACGTGCAGTACCTATAGAGGGAGTTGTTGTGGTTCTGGTCGGGTAGGTCGAGTCTCTCGACAACAAAGTCCGCTAAAACTTGTGCTTTTATAGTAGTTCGGGGTTGGAATGTGATGTCGAATTCACCCAACTCAATTACCTATTTAGTTAGTCGTCCTGATGTATCAGGTTTTTGACAGTACTTGCTTCAAAGGTTGGTTTGTCAGGGCAACGATGTGAGATTGAAAGTAGGGTCTTAATTTTCAAGCTGTTGTGACTAGGAGAAGGGCAAATTTTTCAATCTCAAGATAGTTGTGCTTGGGACCTTGCAGTACTTTACTGCTGTAGTAGACAGGCCGATGAGAGCTATCTATGGTCGATGCCAAGATGGAACTTATAGAATCCGATAAGACTGCTAAATATAGTTGCAAAATCTTTCCCAGTTCAGGCTTGGTCAACATGGGTGTAGATGAGAGATAATGTTTCAGGTCGATCAGGGCTTAATCGCATTGCTCCAACCATTGAAAACCTAACTTTTTTGCGTTTCTCAGAATCTTGAAAAATGGTAAACTTTTGTTAGCTAATTGGGTAATAAACCTCCCCAGAGCTATGATCCTTCCAACTAGATGTTGCACGTCTCTAACTGTTTGAAGGGGCGTGATGTCCAAAATTGCCTAAATTTTTTGCGGGTTTACCTCAATGCCCCGTTGGCTGACCATGTATCCCAGGAATTTACCTCGTTACACCCCAAACGTACACTTGTTGGGGTTGAGCTTCATGCCAAACACTCTAAGTATTGAAAATGTGTGGTTGAGGTCGATCAGAAGATTACCTTCTTTTTTGGTTTTGACGATCATGTCATCGGCATAGACCTCCATGGATTTTTTGATCTCATTCTTGAACATAAAGTTCACTAGCCTATGATACGTCGCACCTATATTTTTTAGCCCAAAAGGCGTGACCAGAAAACAGTGTACCCAATTGGGGATGACAAAAGATGTCTTATCCTTATCTTCGGGGGCCATAAAAATTTGGTAATATCCTTGGAATGCAACCATCATACTCAACAACTCACAACCATGAGTGGAATCAACTAATGAATCTATACGAGGCAGGGGGTAAGGATGTTGGGCAAGCTTTATTCAGATCAATGAAATTGTTACACATGTACCATTTGCCCTCATTCTTAGGGATAAGGACTACATTACAAAGCCAACCCAGATAATGAATTTCTACAATGTACCCTACCTCTAAGAGCTTATTGACCACATCTTCAATGATCTAGCATCGCTCAACATTGAAAGTCCTCGTCTTCTGCTTCACTAGTTTATATGAAGGGTCCATATTCAGATGTTAGACTATGATGCTGGGGTCGATTCCCTAGAGATTGAAAGCCTTCCAAGCAAAGATGTCAATATTTTGTCTGAGAAAATCTACTATGAGGCACTCTATGCTATCCCCCAAATCAATGCCAATTTTAATGGTCTTATCGGGGTTTTCAGGCTCCAGTTTGATTGTCTTGAACTCACCAACGGGTTCCACTCTGGTTTCTTCAAGCTTTCTCTTCTTGCTTGACGGACCTTCCTTGGTATTCGCTATTGGGGCATCCCCTGAAGGTCTCAGCTTTGGTCGACTCTTTTGCTCTGTCGCCTAGACCGAGATTGTGTAACAACGCCATGTTTCCTTAACATTACACAAGAACTCTTATGTACCTGCGGCAGTTAGGAACTTGACCTTCATGTGATAGGTCAAAATAACAGTGCAGAACTTGTTCAGAGATGGTCGTCCGATTATGGCATTGTATCCAAAAGGAGCATCAACGATTAGATAATTGATCATAAGGGTTCTCTTTCGGGGAGCTTCCCCGAATGATGTAGAGAGGTTGATGGTTCCCTTAGGTATGATTTCTGTTCCTTCGAATTCGACCAGCGGTGTTCTACTGGTTCAAACTTCAACTTTCCAAACTTTATTCTTTCCAAGATCGACTAGAATATGATATTCGCGGAACTGCAATTGTCAACCAAGATCTTCCTAACCTCAAAGTTAGCAATTTCTATAGATACGATCAAGGGGCAATCCAGTTTGTTGTCCACTCTATGACTTTCAATGTGCGATAGGTCTGCATCTGAAAAAGAAATTGGCTCTGTATCCGAAGAGGTTTTGGTCGATTCCAACCTACGCCGGTGCTACCTCCTGGCTGACTTGGAAGCTCCCCCGATTGGACCTCCTGCAATGGTGTCAATGACCCCTCTAAGGGGTGGGTGGATTTTTTTCCTTTGTCTTCCCTCCTCGAGCTAATCAACCTTTCTCTACGGGGAGTTTGGTTGGTTTTACCTGCCTTTTGTCGTGTGCTCTCATCAGTAAACTTTTTTAGGTGGCCCTGACAGATCAACCTCTCAATCTTATCATGGAGGTTGAAGCAATCCTCCGTGTCTTGGCCCTTATGTTTGTGAAAGTGACAGTATTTCTTAGATTTCTTCATTGCCTCTGTTTCAGTCAGTTTTCTCGGCTTTTTCAAGAGGTTGTCGTGTTGAATGGCAAATAACACCTCTTTTCTCGAAAGATTGAGTGGAGTGTAATCGTGGAAACGCTTGATGGGTCCCTCTTTGTTCTGGCGGTCGTTATTCTCTTTAGTTTTTCTCTTTTCGGCCTCAGAATTGCCATATTTCAATCTATTCATATCCTCCTGCGTCATATACCTCTCTGCGAAGTTGAGTAGTTCCTCCATCAATCTGGGCCACTCAGCACCAACGCATTAGCGCATTCTTTATGTCACTGACCCAAGAAAAGCACATCAATTAGAAATTCGATCCGTGGACTATAAATCTTCAAAACTTCAGTGTTGAACCTGGTGAAAAAATCTCGAAGCGACTTTTCCTCATTCTGTTTAACTGTATACAATTAGGTGTGAGAGAGCTTTGCCTTCCTTCGATTGGCAAATTGGTGCAGAAAATTGTCACGCAACTAGTCATATGAGTAAATAAAAGCTGGCTCTAGCTTGACAAATCAATCGAGTGCAATGCCCTGGAAAGTGGTTACAAGCATCTTCGCGTGAATATATTCATTATGCCCATGCAACTGCATCATGTGCTCGAATTACAGCAGGTGTTTGTTTGTATCTGATGAGCCGTCATACCTAGCTAGTCTTGTGGGGACCTTGGCATCAATAGTGATATCGTCGATAATATCTTAAATGAACGACGATTCTCTCTCTCTCCGAGACCTCTGGACTCCTTCTTGGTTCCACTCAGTATTCCTTCTCGAGATCTCTTCGAGTCGCCTGTTGAGCTGCTGAACTTGGTGGGAGACTTCTTTCCATTCTTCTCAGTCGGCCTGGGTGAGATTCCTATTAGTCTACTGCCTCCCACTCTCGACCCTATCGCCCTGCTAGGCTAGAATAGGTCGAACACCATGGTCGAAGGAATCCGTAACTTTTTCACAGGGGTGTTGTCAAATTTCCTTTCTTAAGAACTGCTCGGGACTGTTATCTCATCAAGTGGGTGGTCGTCGAGCCTCCAATCGACCCCTTTCTTTTCTAGTAGGTCTTTCACTGCTCTAAATGGGCTGGGGCGTAGCACTAGCCGCCATCTTGGGTAGGACCGTGTGCCTATTCAGGGCAGCCGAGAGTTGGGCAGAGATTTGAGCATATATTTGCTCACTTATAAGTTGCATCAATTGTGGCATGGTCAGGGTGACCACCTGTTTTGATTGGGCGCTAGATCTTAGCAAATCTGGCTCTGGATGAGGTCAAGGAGTAGGTATTAGCGACCTTCTGTTCTCTTCTCTCTTCGAATTGGCTCGCCTAGTGTTAACTATCTTCTCAATTGCAAACTCTAAAGTTTCCCACAAACGGTGCCAAAATGATGAGGGTGAATCTGGTGTATTGGTGTTTAGGGCTAGAATTAAATGAAATCAACCTAATAGGGGTCGAGGGACAAGCCTCTAGTGAATCGAGGTCGAGTCCTACAATCAACAACAAATATCACGCTAGTCGAAGTGCCTTCGGTTAAGGCGCTCCAACGCTCAAGTCAGTAAGGATCAACTAAAGCTATGAGCAGTGGAATGGAGGGACTAGATAAGAAATAACATACCTTGCTGGAGGGCTTTGATGGGGTATTTATAGCATTCTCATGGTGGTTAATATGCCTTTGATGCCCCTATTGTGTAAGAAAAGCTATTGTCCTTACTTGAGGTCTTTCCCATCTTATCCAGCTTGTGTATTGTTATAAGTGGCGCTGCCTCCAGCTACCTAGGATAAGGTGGTAGGTACACTGGAAGCGCTTCCTAGCCTAACATGGCTGCAAAAGGTGGTACTGTTAGTGGCACGCGCCATTAATGCAGCAAAACGACGCCTAGCAAGGCCTTTAATACGGCCGAAGGGTATTCATCGTACCTCGACCCCTATGGTCGAGACGAGCACACCAGCGGGAATGTCACCTTGGATCTTGGCCACTAGGCTCATTCTGGTCGAAGCTA
Organism: Jacaranda mimosifolia; assembly: GCA_018894105.1. Taxonomy (NCBI): domain Eukaryota; kingdom Viridiplantae; phylum Streptophyta; class Magnoliopsida; order Lamiales; family Bignoniaceae; genus Jacaranda; species Jacaranda mimosifolia. The sequence continues at coordinate 28,038,045 of CM032122.1, forward strand.
CACCATTCTAGTCGAAAGATCGAGGCCACCTAAATGAGGCTATCGACCATAAAATCAGGTCAATCAGGAATGCTAATATTCGCCACAATGGGCAAGGATCCCGAGGTCGAGTGGCGGTCGAGCGTCTGCTCAGTCTAAAATGAGCTGGGCTTAAAGCTCTTGTCTTAATTAAGTATTATTAAGCTGGGCCAGCTAGGCCGTCCCATATCACGGTCCCTTCTTTTTTCCACCCAAAATTATATCCACCCCTATTTTAATAGTAATGAAAATAAGTTGATTTGTTGCTATTTCCACAAAATAAAATAAAATAAAATCCTTCGTTAAATAATTTTATAAAATTTAATTACATCATCCTTATAACAACCCAAGTCGAAGAATCTACTTATAAAATATTCAATTAGGTTGATGTCAAAATTAAATTTAAATTATTTTATGCTTTCAATTAAAAGTAATTTTAAATTAAACTTTCAATTGAAGTAATTTCTCTAAAATGCATATTGTAATATAACAAACACTTTATTAAAATAAGAGCCAGATGATGGATATTTTTCATTCTCCTAATGAAAATAAAATAGAAATTTTTATAATCACCAAAAGTTCAATTCCAATTGTTAGATTACCGAAGCTAATAAACATAGCATAATTCACATAATAGGACATGAAAATTGCCATATTAATATTTTTTGCACTAAAAAATCTGATTAAATTAATTTATAAACACTAATTTCTACTCAAAATGGTCTAATGTACCTATCAAGGACTTGCCATTTGTAGGGCGCATTGCCTTTCTTGCAAGAGTGTTAACTGCAATAAGTTACAATTGGAATTTCAAGGTTGCCAAATGCCAAGAACTCAAAGGGAAGAGGACATTAAGCAGTGTTTGTATTGTAGTTTACTGTTTTTAGTTATTACACATTCGTATATATACAAGGTTAACCAAACAAGTCCGATTGAACACTCCATCTAATCCATTGTTAAAGAAAAATTCAACCAAATAAAATTGTTATATCTCCTCCTCTCACTATATTTCTAATTTTTGCCTATAAAAGAAATAAAATGTTGCCCAATAACCCAAAGAAGCCACTCATTACTCATACCCCTACATGAAAAGAAGCATCATACATAAGAGTGTATTAGGATACATATGGCAAACACATCATCACATATTGAGTTGGGGAGCCGTCCCTAAAACCAGAATATTACAAAACATCCTACAAAGTTGAAAGAAGACCTCATCAAATAGATTAAGAGGTTTATACAAGAGTTGTTTCTTTAATTAGATTAAGAGGAATATTGCAAGGAATTTTAACTTATAATATTGTTTGGAACATATCATAAGATAAGGTCCAGATTTCATATAATAAAATGTGTAATAAACTGCATATTAGCAAACATCCAAATCATTCTTGAAAAGAATTATAATTAAAAATAGTTTTTACATAATTAAAACAAAAACATTAACTAATGATAATGTCTATTTATAACAATCCGATTTATACACTTCACTAATAATGTTCCAACATAAATAAAACAAAAATAGTACTAACTAAAAACAAGAACAAAGCAACAACTCTACAAAATGGTGCAATCATCATTCAATTATAGCTCATTGCTATCAAAAGAGAGAGATGTCAATAGATTCCGCTTGAAAATATAGGGTGGTTTGGTTAGGATCATGACATAAGAAGCCACTTCCCTTATTATGCACTCCAATCCTAGTCGAATGTGTTATCACTCCATACATACAGCAAACACCTTAAACATGGTTTCACATATTTTGAAATCCTTCTTGACATACAAGGTCTAAGCCTAAAAGTATGAAAGACACCCAAACATGACCTGCAGCCAACCGACCAACTAAAAAGTATGAAGGAATAGCTAACTAATCCTAAAAGACACTATACAAATGCAAATGTGATATTAACTACATGTCCCTAACTGTAAGCACCAAACACCCTAGATGGACTGCACACCAAAGCTACAATAAGACATCAAAGCTACAAATAGAGTGCTAATAATAGGATACATTACCATCGGGAAATCAACAAACACCCTATATGGAGTGCTGATAATGCAGACAGAAGGCTCCATTGACAGACTAAATTATGGACTCAAAAAAGACCATATATGGAGTGATAAGAAAAAAGACTTATTACTCAACACTCAATACTTTAGACCCCAAAGTAACTGACTCTATACACAAAGTAGTAAGCACACAAGATTGCACCTATGCAGTCAGCAATAACTGTCTCATTGCAGTTACTTTTGTGCTAGATAGAAACAAGTCACACTTAGAAGGTGGTTATATAAAATGGAGACAAACCATTTGTTTCCAACAACCTCATGTAATGGTCACCATAGAGGTCTATTTCTCCACTAAAGTGGTGGAGCCCCAAGCATCGCACATTTGCATTGATAGTTGACATGAATCAAACCTATTCAAGCAAGTTAACAAGCAAAAAATAAATAAAATTTGAAGAAATCATACCCTATTGCATATACAGCCAGCAAAGTATGTGAAACAACATTCAAACTAGCATATACTTGGTAGAGATAAGCATCGGAAAACTCATAAAGTATTCAATAGGATTCAATTTATACAACAAGTCATGATTTACAACATACATAAGTAACCCCAACAAAGAAACAAATTAATAACACTCATAGTAGAGCTAAGAACAGAAGATGCAGAAGAATCTTTCAAATCTCCCTTTCCAGAATCAATATCCACACTCCCAGCAGCCCCTAAATTGTCCCACAGCTAGAAGATGTTCGATTATCCATGGTGCAAGTGTGTGCAGTGTATGAGTTGTTCAAAAGATCGTGTGGTGTCTACTGTGTTCAATGGTAAGAATGTTTTAGTTTGAGAATTGTTAGTAGATGTATATATAGAGCAAATTTAGGTCATGGGCTAAAGGACATAGAATCAAAAACCATGCAATTCCTGTTCCACATTGAAAAAATGGATATGATGTCACATAATGTGTTTGTTAGCCTTAGTTAAAGAACATAAAATCAGGCTGCCATATTGAGAATGAAATAATTAGTGCATACCATGTGCAAAAAAATGATAGCCATGTACCAGTAGCATACAATAACATTACATATGCCCCAATAAATATAGACTAAGGCCAAATACAATAGCTGAAAACATCCTAATGTAAATCTGTACAAACTAGCGAAATAAGTGTCTTGCAACTATTCAAATACATTTAATCACATGTATAATTCACTAATCTTCAAAAGTACATAAAAAATTTACCTCAAATCTCACAGCATACCCAACTAAATCAATTAACAAAGGATCAATGACACAGTTAGCATAAATTAAGACAAGCAAAATCAGACCTTACATAATTAAATTACATAATAAAAAAACCCTATGAACACATAGGAATGCAGTGAACAACATATATGACAAGACCAATCGAACCAATTTCAATACTCAAAAACACATAATGCATATATATAGGCCAAAAATAGCAGTACTCATGCACTAGAGTCATCCATAGAAACATATGAAGGAGCCATAAAAAATATATTATAATAGTTGGAATATTATATTAGTTCACCCAGAGTTTTTTGGCCTACACCTACACTAACAATGCAAATTTCGTCAAGATTAGACATTAAAAAAGAACAGGGGAGGGAATATTGTCGGATAAGGCATAAACAAAGATGAAGAAGCACTCAAATACCTATTTCGTTCAAACCCTAAAACACAATATTCAAACTGAAATGGAAAATCTACAAGAAAATTAGAGCTCAATCACTTTTTTGAAAAATCTGTACACTTAGCACAACGCATAATGAAGGCACAAGCTTTACAATAAGCCCACAACTAGAACCAAAAATCGTTGCCTTCAAACTATGTATATAAATGGATTTTATTTTCTTTATTAGAACCCCCAAAAAAAAAAAATCTAGTTCAACCATGTCGATTAACGAGGATGAAGTAGTTTTTACCCTTTGTTACAGAGAGAGAGAGAGAGAGAGAGAGAGAGAGAGAGAGAGAGGAAATGGGAGGTCTGGGGGAGTAAGAAGACGACAGGGAGGGAGAGTTGAGGGAAGTGGCAGCAAGAGGGTTTGGGGGTGTCAGGGTAGGGTCATGATAGGTTTGGGGTATTTTGAAATTGTTTTAGGAGGAATTTTTGGGTATAAATTTTTTGAAATTTTTTGAAATTTTGAAAAAAGGATTGGAGAATGTGTGTGCATTTTGGGATTATTTTGGAAGGTGGAAAATATTTTGAAAAATGGTAAAGAATAGGCCCTTAAAAATTATTCAACTTAAAAACATGACTATTATATTAAATTTGGAATGTGTATAACATATATAATTCAAAATATATATTAATATTTCTTTTAGAAAAATGAAAAAGAAAAACACTTTGATGGGTCAATGACACGTGCCTATTCATTTATTCCAATAAAACTTATATATTAGCCAACCGAGAATGAAAAACCCACTGCGGTCTGCGTGCAATTCAAGAAAATCCCAAACGCTCAAAACCTTTCAATTTTCCAAATCAAAATTTCCCCAATTTTAGACAAAAAGAAAGGAATTTTGAAACCCTTTATTTTTCGTGTTGACTGCACCTCAAATTTCTATGCTAAACTTTCCTTGTTCACTTAATTTTCGCTTGCCTTAAACTCGAAGCTAAGATCATTACCATCCAATATCTAATTTCTCTCGTACCCATCCATTAATTTTGGTTGGTAAATATCTTAACTGTGATTTTTCTATTTTCTTTTCCCTTTTTTTCTTTTGTTCGTTTCATTTTTCATTTTCTCTAAATGCTTTTTCAATTTCAAATGCCTCCAAGAGTTGGGTTTTTTAGGGTTTTGCTTTTCCCAGTTATAGTTATGTTCAGGTTAATTCTTTTGCTGCTTTTGGTTTAGTGTAATGATAGATTTGTTGGGTTTTGTTGTTGTTGTGTTTTTCTTTTCTTTGCAGAAATGCTTCACATTTTAAGAGGATTATAAGATAATCAGAAATGGTTTTACCTTTGTTTTGTTCTATTTGTGTGTGTGTGTTTTCCCCCCTTCCCTCTAGTTGAAACCTTTTTCGGAGGATTGAAAAAAGTGTGGTTTGTCGTGGTTTTATTGAGGATCACATAACTGTGCTGAAAACGTTTTAGGAGTAATGTTTGATTGAAATGCGACTGTTCAAGAAATGGGGAAGTTTCTAGGAGTTATTTTCTTGTAGTTGTTTGTTTGCTATATTCAGTGGATAAGTAGTACATATGTCTGACATATGAAAATTGGAAAATTCATTTAGAAAAAGCGTGATGAAATTTCTGATTTTCCTCTTATTTGCTTGCGATCATGGTTTTGATTACTTCATAATACTTATGTTAAGATTCAGTAGTTGAAGAACTTTAGAGTTTTGTGTTTGATGGCGAGCCCACGAATTCTGTAAGATTGCAATTCATTTTTATCTTGTTTTAAGGGTCCAAACTTTTTATGTACTTTCTGAATGGTTTGCTAGTGATTATTGCAATGTTCAACTTTTACATTTGTTCACAATTGAAGGAAGGATTTCAGCTGCGTTGTTTCTTCCAAGCATCTATTTTCTTACTCGTACTTCAAATGCTTCCCTTACTAGTTTCTAGTTTTCTCTAGTATTTAGTGTTGGTGAGCATAGAAGAAATTGTCTTTGAAGGCAACTTTTATTGAACTATTCCATTTTCCCAATTTATTTTTACCCTAGGGAAATTTTCATGGCGACTGCCACAATGGCCACGGCAGCAGGTGCAGCTGCCCTTTTGTATTATACATTGAACAAAAAACTGCAATCAAGTCCAACGACGGGTGATGATGATGATGAAAATGGAAATGAGGTGCATAGTGATGCTCCATTGGGGATTGATAGAGTTTCTCATAGACTAATACAAGCGCCTGCGACATGGTTAGAAACAATTTCTACGCTGTCGGAGACACTTAGATTTACTTATTCAGAGACCTTGGGAAAATGGCCCATTGGCGATTTGGCTTTTGGCATCAGTTTTCTCTTAAAAAGGCAGGTATGTATATTTGATAACTGATATGCTTCAAGCAAATCTCAGGAATAACTTTTCTTTATGTAGTACATGTTGCATTGCTTCCTTTGCTACTAACATTCTGCTTCTGCAATAAATAAATATTAGATGTAACTTAAATGTAAACCTGCAATCTATGATCACTGATGAACTTAGGATAATTTAATTTAGGTTACAACCTGTTGGCTCCCTGTATTTTTGAATTTAGAATGGCATAATACTTGTTTGTCACTTATGATGTTTAAAAGTTTTTAGTTTGGTAGAAGGGAAAAGCATTGCTTGTAGAGTAGTGAAGAGGTTGAAGTAAAAGAAGAAGGCGAGTATACTGTGGCATTAATTTTTCGTTTGTTCAATTTGTTGCCCTACAAGGTGTTCTTTGAAGCATTAGATATTTGAGATGCCGAAAATAGTTGTATTCATTCACTCACTCATCAAATGTTAAATAGCACGTGTTTTCTTTTTCATGAAACCGAGCAATTTTAATATTTTATGAGCCTAAGTTGTAATGCTATGAACAAACTCTGCAGGGAAACTTACAAGTAAGCCATGAATTTGGTGGTAAAGATAGTTTACAGCTTAAAGGACCTGAAATTGCGGCAGAGCTTAGATATCTTCTAAATTTGCTCACGCTTTGTTGGCATTTCTCTAAGAAACCCTTTCCCTTATTTCTGGAGGAGACTGGTTATTCTCAAGAAGATGTTATTCTTCAAGAACCTAAAGCTGGAGTAAGTTTTTTTTATGATTTGTTATTACCAGGTGTGTCAATCTTCTTCATTGTTTCTAGGCTGGAGAAGAATAGCTTAGCAATTGCTGTTTCTTCTGATGACAAAAATGTATTATTTTGCAGATTCTAAAGCCAGCCTTTACTGTCTTGTTTGACCACAAAACAAAAAGTTTCCTATTACTGATTCGTGGAACTCATAGTATCAAGGACACTTTGACAGCTGTTACTGGAGCAGTTGTACCATTTCATCACACAGTGATGTGTGAGGGAGGAGTCAGCAACTTGGTTTTAGGTTATGCACACGGTGGAATGGCTGCAGCTGCTAGATGGATTGCAAAGCTTGCCACTCCTTGTCTTCTTACAGCCCTAAACAGTTATCCTGATTACAAATTGAAGGTTCTTATATTTTGCATTCCACTTCACTTGAAACTTCTTTCCATCTTTGAATCACGTATGTTCAGACAAAGCTCATATTCTCTACTTCAGAATTATCAACTTAGGAAAGTGCATTTCATGCATATGTTGCACCTCATTTTTTAATTAACTATAGTTTAATCCACAAATTTCTCCTCTGATACATCAGTTATCTATTACATGTATTTAACTTAACAAATATATGTGTGTTTGTTGTATCTCTAATCTCATCATATACCGTTTAAATAGAAATGTTCTCTTGTCTTGGATAATTTCTTGCATCATATATCTCTTCCACAATTAGTCTAAATTGATACATTTCATGGTTAAGTTTTTTCTTCTCTCTGGTCATGTTGTGGTTATAAGACTTGTTTATTTGTTGTCTACAGATTGTAGGACATTCTCTTGGTGGTGGGACTGCTGCCCTTTTAACGTACATTTTGCGTGAAAGGAAGGAGTTATCGACCGCTACCTGTGTTGCATTTGCTCCAGGTTTTTTTATTGCTTATTAAAGAAAGTTGTCCGGTTTTCCATCGTCTTTATGATCCTGCTTTCCACAGGAAGGATCTACTTTTCATGGGGGCATGATTTTATTTCTGACAATTCGGCATTGCCTCCTTTTATGATCCTATACAGCTGCTTGTATGACATGGGAACTGGCTGAATCGAGTAATGACTTTGTCACTTCTGTAATAAATGGAGCTGATTTGGTGCCCACATTTTCTGCTGCATCAGTGGATGACTTGCGTGCTGAGGTATTGTCTGGAGTGTTATTTAAAATCTCCTTCATTTTCTGTCTTCATTATTGGCATTAGATGGTTTTCCTCGGGTCCTGTACATATTCCTAACTTTTTTTATTACTCTTTGCCTTTGTTCACAGTGACTACAATTTTGACATACGGGACATTCTTCTTAATTTCTTGAGCCTCATTGTTGCATAATAAAGTAAAAGAAAAATATGTGTTTTGTGCTAATTGTTCCATTGAACCGGCTCTTTTGTTTGTATAATGCATGTACTAGAACAGCTTCTGTGCTATACCCGTCTTGGCTTAAATTTGGCCAAGTCTGCATGGATCTAACTTTCCAAACAAAAGGAAACACATTTTTTATCATCGAAACTCTTAATGTGCTTGATGCCAATTGAGTGTATCGCATTAGACTAATTTGCACTTGTGAAATGGTATGAAATCATGAGAAAAATACCTGTGGCGACATGATGATTTTTGTGGGAATTTAGGGTATCACTACCTTAAATGTGGGAAGCATCTGCTGCTTTGAGCTTCATCCCATTTCTGGATTTTAGGTTTTGCTGTTATTCTTTATCTCTTATTTCCCCTTTTGGTGATTATCTAGTCACATTTTCGGGGATCATACCTTATTCAGGTCACAGCATCTGCTTGGTTGAATGATCTGAGGAATCAAATTGAACGTACCAGAATACTTAGTACAGTTTATCGCTCTGCTTCAGCCCTGGGTTCCCGTCTACCTTCTATGGCCAGTGCTAAAGCAAAAGTTGCTGGTGCTGGTGCAATACTACGTCCAGTTTCCAGCAGTACTCAGGTACATACATATCCTAATATTGCTTTCAACTCTGACAATTTTGGAAAATTTAGGATTCATCTTGTGGTCAAGTGTTATCTTTTAGTCAAATAATGCATTGCCTTTTTGGTTTACATTACCTCCTTTGGGCCGTAGCTGCAATATGAAGTATTTGTGTGACTCACATTCTGTATGAGTTTGAGAGTATGCACTTTATGGGTTACTAAATTTGAAACCATTTTTTTATATCTGGGAGCTTTGGTGTATGGCTGTCTTCATATAGAAAGTTTTAGGAGACAATTTATAATTTTTGATCTATTGAATTGTTAAGACTTGAGGTTTTTCGTGGAAATATAGGTTGTCATGAAGAGAGCTCAGAGTATGGCTCAAGCTGCTTGGTTGCGTCCCGGCCTACGGATATCCTCATGGTCTTGCATGGGTCCCCGTCTGAGACCTGCAACAGCTCAGATTAATTCCAATACAAGAGAAGACTCCTCAGAATCTTCCTCGACTCAAAGAGACGACTCTGAGCCTTTCCTCACAACGGTCAAGGAGACCACGACTGTTATTGAAACAACAAAGCTTTCTGCATCTTCATCCGACATAGATGTAACGACGAGCGAGATCATTCTTGCAGATGAAACGGCCGACGGAGGCAATGACGTTATGGACAACATAAGGTATCAAGATCGCATGACGGAAGTTGAGTTGTGGCAACAAATAGAGCGCGAGCTTTATGAACAGGTGGAAGAATCGGACGAAGCTGATATGGTCAAAGAAATTAGGGAAGAAGAAGAGGCTGTTATTCAGGAGTCGAGCGATAGTCAGTCTCAAAGCTTGATTCCTAATACTAAAGAGGTACACAGATTTTTCCCTGCAGGAAGAATAATGCACATTGTAACTCTAGTTCCTGATGAGGCTGAGGCCGGCCGGGAAAGCAATAGCAGCAGTAGTTCCGGTGAGTTGGACCAGAGCCAGGAGGAAGAAAATAAGGTTGGCATTTTTGTTACTCCTAGATCACTATATAGTAAACTCAGGTTATCCCAGACGATGATAGCTGATCATTTTATGCCTGTCTATAGAAGACAAATTGAAAAGCTTATAAGAGAACTCGAAAATGAGGGGACTTCTGAAGAAATTCATTAGAGGGGAAGTATTTTTAGAACTAACATAGCTTTTTTGGTATTGTTTCAACTCTTTTTACATCAGGAGGACTGTGTATATCGTGTTAAATGAATTCTTGATTCTTTTTACTCTTAGTGAAATAGTTGCTTGTATAGAACTATTTTGTGCGATTCAACCTGTTTTTCGTCCTTTGGTTTAGGGTTTATATGTAAATGTAAATGGACATATATTATTTTTTATTGACACGCACACACACACACGTATAGTTAGGATTTGAAGTTTGAGCCTCATGTATATATATGTGAGGTGATGTTATTGAATCAACTGACCACTTGACTAAGTATAAATGTATATATATATGTATATTGGCACCTTCGAGAAGCTATATATGTATAATATATATTAATAAAACATTTATATATATATATATATGAATATAAGTTTTTACATGCAAAAATATAATTTTTTTGCAACATTGGTACATTTATGTATATATCTATATACAATTATATATGTACACATGAAGAGCAAATATATAAGTGGGCTCAATGAAGTCTCTTAAAATTATAACTACATAATTACTTTCCAATATTTTGCTTAAAACATATCCACCTGGAGACCTTCTAAGAGAAATTCTAAAATATCAATATCAAATCTCTAATAAAATTTCTAAACTTATTCTCTTTGCAATTTATCTTATAAAATTAATACTTAAAAATTGACCATCCACCCAATAGCTGCCGCTTAATGTGTTGGACAATGCCAATCATGTGGACGGGATCTGTGGATTGATTGCAATGTACTTGATCTATTATATATTATTAATTTAAAGAAGCGAATGATTTTCAACACTTATTTTCTCAATCTAACGATCTCGATTGAATCGAATGCATTTCACTCGATTTAGTCAAAAATATTACCAATGACAGGACTGCTAAACAATATTATTAGATCTGATTGAAATTGATAGCTTGAGAGCAACCGAGACACTGAATGCAGTAATCACAATTCACACATAAAATTATCAGGTCCACCAGTTGTTCATAAATAAATATTCAATCAATCTGTTGTATAAATGCGTCCTTGATTGGTTGAAAATCAAAAACAAATTTCATCATGATTGAGACTCAAATCCATAGTCTATTGTATCATTTATTTTGGATCTCAATTCTTATGCTCAAATCTTTACACGTGATTGGATTGTAATTCTTTAATTTTTCTTGAATTATTTTTCTTTTCTATGAGTTATCATCCTTACATTTAGGTCTTGAATTTCAGTGAGAAAAAAATTAAAAAAAAATTCCCCACATGTTAAATAACGTAATTTTGTGCTTTGACTATAAATTTTCTTTTTTTTTCTCCCCTTACTGAATTTATTTCTTGATCCAAATATATAAAGAAAATACAAAATAAAAGGATTGTTAATTGTGACTAAAAGAATTTAGTCAATTTTTTTTATGATATTAAATTATATTCTAAAAAGCTTTTTAACTTATTTATTTATTTCAGACTTGGAAAATACCATAAATTGATTTCCACTACTTTTGCCCTTTTCCTTTCCATTTCCCTTCACAAATCCAAATAGAGCGTTGAGGCCCGACTATCATAAGATTTTGGGTTCCTATTTATCAATATTAAGTGTTAATTTATTTATATAACGAGTTTTTTCTATTAATATTATAAATATTTCTGATATACAAATTACGGAGTACACTTAATAATGTAGCACATACCTTTGCATTTCCCAAATTATAGCTTAATTAAGAGAATGTTTGGTTATGTTTTGGAGTGATTATAATATATGTTTTGGGGAAATGAATTTTGGGAGTAAGGTTGGAAGATATGATGAATGTTTGTTTATGTTTGACAAAAATATGTAGAAAATATTTTGGGAAGTTTAGTATATTTGTTTTTGTTTTTGTTTTGGGAGGGAACATTTTTCACTGTAGCAGTCAAATCTAGAGCTGTCAATGGGTCGAATTCGTATTGGATCATGATGGATCCAAGTCCGAATCTGAAAGTAATATGCCAGATCCAAATTCAATTCAAGATCTATCAGATTTTTAGTTGGTGTAACTATATTTGGATCCAAATAAATGTCGGATATCCAAAAAAAATTCAAATCCGAATACTTCAAAAATCATCATATATTTATTATTTTTCTAAAGATTTAGTAGAATCCAAATTCAAAATAGTCATCCTTATAAAAAAATACACAATGGATTAATGAATCAATTTTCAAGTCTATTGATCGCTTAAAAGCAACAATAGGATTTAACTCAATCACATTCATTCACCTAATCATTACATTTTAGATTTCGTTGCTGATAATATTATTTATTTGACATTATAAATATATAATTATACTTTATTCTTAATCAATTAACTATAAAGTCAAAATTCTATAAAAAAGAAACTCATTTTGATCAAATCGAGATTTGTATTGCGTTCTTGCCATATCATGGCATTCGGCTCCTACTCATTATTCTTCCTACATCATTTTTTGTTATAAAAATAGAGAAACAAGTAATGTAATTATGATGTAAATAAGCTCAAAATCTAACAATTTATATGAAAAGCACATGATTTGATATATTGCATAGGAGTTCATTACTTTCTTAATCCAAATATCCACTTTGACATTGCTATAGAACCATGTGTGTGTATATATATATTGATAATACTATATATGTATATACTAAATATATTCAGATTGTGATTATTAATGGATCGAGTCGAGTCGAGTCATATCCATATTCGCTCCATTTTTTTCGAATTACGAACTTTTTAATTAGATCACATCCATCGAATCTTTTATCGGTTAAATATCTTAAATAATCGGATCGAATTCGGATTAAAATTCGCTCCATTGACGGCCCTAGTCAAATCAATGTATTTTTGTTAGAGTTTGGGGATGAAAATAGAATTGAGCAATTTTTTTATTGTAGTAGTAGTAATAATAATAATAATAATAATAATAATAATAATAATAATAATAATAATAATAATAATAATAATATATGTTTATATAAGGGGACATGAGAAATTTTGGAGATAATGAAGAATAGAAGAGAGTATTTTGAAAAAAATTATTTTGACATTTAAAAAAAAAAAAGAAATATATTTGGTTATGGTTTTTTTTATAAGAATATTTGGTTATGTTTTTCAAAAACAAAATATAACCAAACATTTCCTAGGTATTTGAACCACAAAAACTAATGGGCCCTTTTGTTGTCTCACATATATATTTACATTATCCACTAGGAAAGGGATTAACAAGTCCGCTTATGGTTGTGGCTCTAGTTTAGTTTATATCATTCACAAGGTTTCTTGACAAGGAACTAAAAGAAAATGACCTTTTTAACATGAACCACGTGTTATGTTTAGCAAAGTTTCTAATAATATTAGTCAAATAACCATGATAAGAGTTTACATATACATATATATATATATATATTAAGAATTCATTATTATATGAATTTTAAATCTCACATGTGTATGTGAATACTACTCCAATCGATCAATTGACCATTCGGCATAGGAAAGAGTTAAAGTTAGAAATTTTTCTTTATTATGTTAATTTTTTTATAAAAAAATTAAGTTATTTCTTTTCATATTATTCAATTTAAATTTATGACATGGAAAATAATATAGATAGATTGTCTTGTAATAAATAATAAAAATAATTAATATATGGAACACTTGCAAGCATATCTTTGTTCTCTTATTTGATCGTAGTAGCAATATTGGGTGGATTGAGATTTTTTCAATAAAAGCACTACTCACGATCAATCACAAATTAATTTTACACAAAATCATACCATAAATATTTATCTATCTCACACTAAAGAATGGAGATTCAAATCATTTTTTTACAGTACAAATTTCACCGTTAATACGATATTATTCCATTTGAATTTTTTTTCTTCCCTTTTTTCTAAATTGTGTTTCTGGTACGTAGGATGATAGTGGCATTTTGGTTTGGCTTTCCTTGATTAATAGAGTACGTTCCCAATTAGCAAAGGGCACAATGGCTATGGGACACATAAGGTACTAATGTCCTTTTCAATTTTATGGAAATTTTGTATGAGTTTGGTGTCCATGTGCCTTTTTCACCTTACTTCCATAGTTGAGTCAATTCATAGGTTTTGATTTTTGTAATTTGGACAAACGATTTTTGCATGCAGTTGAACAACTTTTAGGCCATGTGTCCAAATGTCAACCAAAATTTTGTTAATTTTGGAAAATAATTATCTATATCGTACTTTTACACTAAGTGGATAAAGAAATTTGTCCCAACATGACAGTATCTACGCTATTATTATTGTCTAGCGCATGCTCATAAAATTTCTATTCTTGGGATTCAAGTTCAATAATTTAGCATGGGCAAGGTGTATGAATTCTTATTTTATATCGTACTTTTACATTAAATTGATAAACAAATCTGCCCCAACATCACAGTATCCGCGATATCATTATTGTCTATTGCATGCTCGTAGAATTTTTACTCTTGGGATTCAAGTTCAAAAATTTAGCATGGACAAGATCTATGAATTCTTATTTTATATAGGATTTTATGACATTACACCGAAATAAGAAGATATCGCCGGATCATATATAAAAACATAATGGTTACATAATAATATTTGCAAAAATGCTATCATGTTGTGCAATTATTTGAAATATCATCAACTCAAATTAGAAATTATTGTAGGATCAAATAGGTCCAACATTCATTTCATTCAAGTTTTTATTTTCTTTCATCCACTCTAATTAATATCACAAACGATCAACGTAATAATTTGAGCTACAACTGTAAAGAGTTTAATGTTACTTTTAAATATACAAATTGCCCTATAATTACTAGCAAAAAAACAAATTAATGGCAAAAATCCCGTCAAAACTTGACATGAGGTATGAATGAACTCTTAGTTTCTTGAAAGATTTAGACATGGAAATAAATGCAACCTTTGTATGTGTATATAATATATCCTAGGAAACTTGCTATGACAAAACACATGTATAATACATTATTAAGCAAAGCAGTAAGGGTCTTCATTTCATTTTATTTATTTTCACTAGAATGGTAGTGAGGGTGGTGGATGTCCCTTTCGAAATCATGAAACATATTTACACGCATTCTTAGTTTTTTTTGGTCCATCCTCTACTATTAATACACCAATCACCATTTTGAGTGCGACTCTTCGACAATAAATCAATCCATCACTTACAGTCTTTGTGCTTCGTTTGGTTTTAATTTTAGTTGGGAAAAGGAAAAGGAATGAAAATGGAAAAAAAAGGGTGATTTCTATAATTATTTTTTAATTTTGCTAGTATTTAAATTCATCGTCAGATATGAAGCAAATCCAATTTTTGTGATATATATTTTATCGATACACATTGCTGGAGGTTTTATCCTCATAAAAAGGATCTTTTATGAGTGAGAAGTAAATTGTTTTAAGATTTTTGACTCTGCTAAAGGAGGACTACCACTTGATATTATCATAAGCCTCCAATCAAGGGATTGAAAAGAGATACATGACCATCGTTTTAACAAATTAAATGGTATCATTTGATGATATTCTAATATATTATCAAACATAGATGACCTAACCTCTCAAAAAAACCAACTGGCCAATCACGTGCTAGAAGTTTCATTCATATGAAAGACTCCTTTATGGATGAAATGAAGTGGTTTATAAATTGTTTTAGAACTTTCAGGTAGCGATTATATGCAATAATGGAATTAGGCGGGAATGGAATGAACATGAGAAAGGAACAATAATAGTATAAGTTATCATATGCTTCGTATAATAAAGAATGATGAAGGAATAAAATCATCATTCCTTACTTGATTCCAATATTATGGTTGGTATTTAACAATGATAGATAGAAATGAAATGAAAGTATTTTAAATTATCGAATTGTTCTTTTGTATAAAATTATTAAAATAAAATATTTTGTTGATAAATTGATTATATCTTATAATTCTATGCTATTATCATACAATCTTTAATTTTTTATTTCATAAAAATGTATGATAAAGATTATGATTATTTATATTTTGGGAAATAATTTTTTTTTTTTTGGGTAAAAATAAAAGAGATGTAGTACTTGGTTAGTTTTTCTTTTACTAGAATTTGAAGATTGTGGAAGAATTCCGTGTAGACAAAAAGATACCATCAAGAAGATAAATACGAGAGTTTTTGTGATGTTTAGAACTCTTCTATATTAAAGGATAATTTTGTCAAATATAAAAATGAGTTTATTTCTAATAGATTGGGAATAGCTAAACCTATATGGAGGGAAGGAATGGCCAAATTCATACTTTTAGGAATGAAAATTCCTACGGGAATGAGAATTTTCATTATTAAATTATATCAAGTATGGATTTAAGTATAGACTAAAAAATGACCACTCTATTTTCACCTCATACCAATCATACCATCAATTCTTTTGATGTTGGACAAAGTTTAGTATTATCAATTCTTTTCATGTTTAAAATAGTTGAATAAAATTGAAAAAATGGATAAGCATTGACCCTTGTAAAGCTTACTTTGAAGTCAAATCAACAAAATGCTTTTCTCTTCCTTATGTCAAAGAAATCCTTGTGGTCCAAACAGAACCTTAAATTTGTTAATGGGGTGCATATATATATTTATCCTCCATTAAGATGTTGCCCGAAACCTAGTTATCTAAGTGGCCAACTAGATTGCCACTTGGAATCTAGAAATCATTTCACTTATGCTTGGTTTGGTTTGCTTTACAAGCATCACGTCATTAATGTATTTTTTTTTTAAAAATATATTTTAAAATTTAATTCTTTTTTCCCCCCCTTAAAAAAACAAGAATTGATATGCATGATTGATGGTTGCTAATCATATCTTGGAACCTCCCATGAAAATTCATGAATTTGTAAAGAAAAATAAAGGGAATGTTTGATTATATTTTTTGTGTGATTTTATTATGTATTTTGAGAGAATGAATTATTGAAGAATGTGAAAGTTGTGTTTTTGTATGTTTGTTTATGTTTTGTGGGAAGACTTTTTTTTGTACTGTAGTAGCCAAATCAATGCTTCTTTATTGAGTTTTTGGGGTGAAAATGGAATTGAGTGATTTTTTTATTGTTAAAATAATCATAATAATATATATATAATATATGTATATATATATTAAAAAATAAAAATTTTGGGGAAAAAATAATGATATATTTATTTATTTCGTTTTTAAAAAATATAACCTAACATTCCCAAAGCAGTTTTATCTCTCAAACCACTCAATTCTTGCTTGCATTTTTTTTTTCTCTCTCTTTTTTTATTTGAAGTGATCAATGAATAATCCAGAATGTGAGAGAAAACTATATAATTTTATAGAAAAACGACTTTATACATTATTATATTAGGACAAAATACGTTAGAACATCACGAACTAATTATTTACAACCATTAATTTAACATCAAAATAAAGGTCCCATGAAAAGACTAATATTAAACCGATATGACATCTATAATTTTGATGAGACATGAATTGAAAATCTCTCCACTTGAAAAAGGCCACTTGGGGTCGAACACAAATTGCGAACAATGCACATAAAGTGCATACAACGCGCCCACTTGGGATCGAACACAAATTACGAACAATGCACATAAAGTGCACACAATGCGCCCACTTGGGACCTCCTACATAATATGGGGAGACTGATGTCACTCGGACTACAAGCCACTGAGCCATATTGGATATAGGAAAACTCACAAATGGGTGCATTATTTTATTAAATAAAACATTTATTTTCCCAATTCCATAATAAGATTAAAATATTTTGAAAATGAAATTTTTATTAAAATAATTTGATATAAGTCACCAAGAACGCCGACATATATATATATATATATATATTTATGTGGACATCATGTGGAATATCCGTATTATGAATCTTTCAAAGATCATTTTCTTCACTTCATCGACAATAATAAAAGCAATTAACTAAAAATTCACAACTTTTAACTCTTCTAATTATAAGGGATCTCTATTTTAATTCTTAAAATTCGTTTTAACTTTTAATTATATTAAGAATTTCAATAATTGATAGTAATAATATGTTTGATAAATAAAATTATGCGATAGACCCTCAATAAATTAGTTTCAGGTTTGACTCGTGTCTCGACTGTAACAACAATTACTAATTGATCAAATTTCATCTTTTGAGGCAAAATTAATAATCTCAGCATTTAAGGTGAGATTAATAATCTCTCATGAACTATTAACTCAAAAGTTATAAATGCATCCTCATTTTTAAATTGCGGGTGCAAGCAACTACAAAATACTAACACGTCCTTTAATTCAGATTCATGAATTAAATGACAAAGTTAGACCCATAATACCTAAAATCAACGTAGCCTAAATAACAATTACACCAAATTTCAAGAAAAAAAAATTCAAATTTCAAGAGACGTGCACCATAAGAATTTATTCCACGAATCATCACAATAATGAAGTGTGAACTCACAAAAAAATTATTCTAATTATGACCATTTATACTAAATAACTTCTTTAACTTAAAATATTCTCCACATGGAATATTAAAAAAGAAAAGTCCACCTTGGCATCTTGCAGTGGCAGCCATTCATTGGTCCCACAGAATAAAAACCAAAAAAGAAAAGTAAAGAAGAAAGAAAGGCCGACGAAACAAATTTTAAAATATTTTATTCGCATGAAAAAAAAATATTTGGCCAACTCTCCAAACACAGATAACGCGGTGCTGGCAAATCCACTAACATACGGCCAGAATTTAATTGACCCCCCACTCCCCAGCCCCCACCCCACCCCATAACCCCGCCAATCATTGAGCCTTTCTCTCCACCCAGATAAATTCTTCTTCTTTTTTCCTTGTGTTTATATATACACACATATGCATCTCTATTTTTCTTCCCCCCACACCTCAAAGGCTGAATAAGGAATTTTCATAGGGGAGAAGTTCAAAGAAATTATTGATCACTCTCTTCTCTCTTTGAAGATCACTGTTGGCAGAAAAAAGAGAGTTTTTTTTTTTTTTTTTTAATTAAATTCGGGGATTCTTGAAATGTCTTTCTTGTACACAGTCATCATCCCTGAGGAAGCAAAGGTGGAAGAAGGAGAGTGGGAAAAGGAAAGGTAGAAGGGAGTGAAAAAAAGAGAGGAGAGAATATATATATATATATATATATATATATATATTCTTAATTTCTTTTGGGTTTAGTTTTAAAGGGAATTTTGAGCTAGCCATTGTGTTTATATACAAGAATCAGTATTTTTTATCTCCTGGTAATTTTTTCTTTTTGATCCCTGTTTTATGCAAAAGCCCTTTCGAGGATTCTTGATTTTAGATATGATTTTTGCTCTTTATTTTGGTTGCAGGGATGTCAACAAGTATAATTAGTGATTCTATGGTGATGGCCACGGGGCCTGATGGGCCCGTGAACCAAATTGAGGTGGATTTTGCGAAATGCGATTGCTGCGGGCTTACAGAAGAATGCACCCCTTCATATATTGAGACAATCCGGGAGAGGTAAAGATTTATTGTTTGATGGGGAGAAGTGCCAAGAATAATTAGTTTTGTTAGAACATATTTTGATTGTTTTTCTCATTTGATTAGGATTTAGGACTAAAGATTAGTAGATTCATATTTTGTGCATAGTTGAAAATGGATAAAGAATCAATCTATTTATAGGTCTATGGCTCAAATAGATCAATTTGAATTGACCTTGATTTTTGTTCGAGCCCAAAGGAAACTATTTGGAAGGAATCCAAACCAAATAAATCTTCAGCCTTCATAGGTAAAACGTAAAATGATCTTAAGTAAAATTTAAATGATCGAAGCAGGCCTATCGACTTACTTCGCACTTGGATCCCCTTCCCCTTGCGACAAATACTACAAGTCCTTCAAATGACGGTGTGGTCCGTATAGGAGATCACATCACATCTCCACGTGGAGTAATCTAACGGCCACCATCCATCCTAGGTCACCATCACTATTTAGGTTAAATAAATAAGCGTGACCTGCAAGAAAAGATGTGGGTCTTGAGGACATCTTAGTTATTTTTAGCAAAGTAAAAAGAGTTTTGTGTTTTTTAAGCAGAATTTCTGGTATCATTAACCTCCGCTCTTTATGATTCATGAAAAATCTTAGATTTTCAGAACACTTGTTTTGATGAATTCTTTGGTAGTTGAAGCCTAATTATCTTTGAACTTTTCATCCTAAATCAGATATGGAGGGAAATGGATTTGCGGGCTTTGTGCAGAGGCTGTGAAAGACGAAGTATTGCGTTGTCAAAAGCTAATAAGCCCGGATGAAGCTATGGCCCGGCATTTGAACTTCTGCAGCAAGTTTCGGGCCTCAGACCCACCTCAAGATCCTACGGTGCATTTGATTCGGGCCATGAGAGAGGTTTTGAGGAAGAGTTTGGAGAGCCCGAAGTCTTTGAGGTCAATGCCAAGTAGCCCGACAACTAAAAGAGGGAATAACGGTTCTGTGTTAACTCGGTCGGAGAGTTGTATGTCGAGTTTAACCCTGGTCGAAGCCTCGGTTTATTGCGGGATGGAAGAAGGTAGTAATGAGGATGAAGGAGAATATGGTAAATTTGGACATTAAAAAAATAAATAAATAAGTTGAAGAAAAATAGAGAAAATGACAGAAATTCTAGTGGCTTAACTATGATTATATGATCCATAACTGTAAACAGAAATATTTGTGCTATGTAATGAAAATGATATATTAGTAGTAGGGTGTGTCCTTGGGCTGACAACAATCTTGCGAATGCACCACTGTACTTTATTCTGCCTCTTTTTTCAATATGTTAGAGAATTATTTTGATAATGTCTAAATTCATCGTCTTATTTGAAAGGTTCAATTCTAAGAAATACATCTTCGAGAAAAAGAATAGGAGTGATAATTTTCGACACGATACAATAATACAATACGAATCGATATGATATTATTGGATTTGGGTTGGGGGTTATTAAGTTGGATCAATATTGGGTCGATCCGATAAACAACACGAAAATTATAGGTTGGTTCGGGTTGAATTTTGGGTTATCCGATAATAACCCTATGTTTTTTACATTTTTAAGTAATGACTTGTTATTTTTGAACAATTTAACTCTAAATTGATTTGTAAGAATTAATTATTATTATTCTTTACTATGTAAATCATGACTACTTGTGATGTTGGGATGATTATTAATCATTAAATGGGACGAATTATATTTCTTTGTTGGAATTCGACTTCATTGTTGTTAAAATTAAATTGTGCACAATTTTTGGTTTAACATGAAAATTTGTATATTATTAATGTTGTAAAGATAATTAAATGACGTCCAATTATCAAATTGCTCTATAGTACAAAAATTGGGCTGTTAGAGTATAATATTGACTTTTTCTAAATATTTGGTATTAGGCGACTTTTCTCAAATATTGATATAAATTGATTATTTTATTAAGATTCTAATTGAACATAAAATGTGTAGATTTTTTAAATTAATTATTAATAAAAGATAATCACATGTTGAAATGAGTTGAGTTCGAATTGACATGAAAACTTTTAGATTGGGTTCGAATTGAGGCTTATTGGGTTGAGTGCTTATTAGATAGGATTCGAACTGAGCAAATTTTTGTGATATCCCCACTTCATCCCGACACGAAACAACTCAACACGACGTGATTGCCACCCCAAAAAAGAATACCAACAAAACATGATAGAATTTAATAAGAGAGCAAAAATTCAATAAAAATAATACCCTAACTTTAGGAGTGCCCACAGCAGAGCAAGCACACTCACACTCACACTCACACTCACACTCACACTCTAACTTTAGGAGTGCCTACGGCAGAGTGAGCAAACTCATGCAATTTTTCTTTTTTAATATAAAAATAGGTATCCATAAAATTATAAGATTATATGGCGGAAGTTAATGTCTATTTAAAATTGATAAATTATTTTAAAACTTTCGATTCTTTAATATTGGACAAGATTTTCAATATAAGACAAGATCACATGTTGTTATACGATTAAAAATTATAATAATTTTAGGAATTGGTGAGGTCATTTATATTGACTTGTCAGGTCATAATAATAGGGTCATGTGAAAAAACACCATTAAAAGGCAAAAGCAACCATACCAAAGAGTTGAAATTAATCAATTTTACCATCTTTTTCATAGATGAAAATCCTCAGTTTTTTAATTTTGTCCCCCTCCCGTATTTAATTATCTAGAATTGCACAAACACGAATGCTAACTTTCAAAACAATCACAAACTGACAAAATTGTGGTACAATTTTCGTATATAGAACCTTTTTCGAATTTATAAGTACAGACATTCAAACTCCTAACTTTATACTTTATATATAAAACTTATGCCACTATATTAAATCAACACTTGTGTGTAGGACTTGATACTAGAAAGTACAACAATCACTAAATTTGGTAGATCAACTTTCCCAACAAGAAAATCAAATATAACTGGTTTTTTGACTTTGTTGCTTTGAAAAGGCATTCTTTCAAGGAAAACCACTAATTTGAAGATAATGACAGTTTATACTTGTTAATCACATATTACCTTTCTCTTTATTCGTTCTGACCCTTTAAATATATATATTTTTTAAAGGGACATTCTCCTTGCATATAATAATCCCAATCAAAAAGCATCATAAAAGTAAATAATCATAAAATAAACCCTTCAATTATCATCTAAAATCCGAACCTTCACAATAACAAGTATCAGCACGAGCAGAATGAGCGTCGAAATTTCAAGTTATTCCGTAATTATTAGGGGAAATTCGAAATAATTCCAGGCTGAGTTACAAACCTTTGGAGGTAAGCACTATGCCAGCAAGCAAATTGATTATTCTTCTAACATACTACCCAAAGTTAATCCCTTGTGCCAAAGGCAGTTCGCTCCCGTAGTTGATAGTACTGACAGAGAAAAATGCAACAATAAATAAATAAATAGAATGGGTTTTAATGAATTAGCAATAATTGGTATTCAGACAAGATTTGAAAATTTTAAGACATATTAGTTGTTGCTGCAATAGAGAAAGTATGTAAGAATATAAACACAGCTTCAAGAATTAAGATTCCATGAAGAAAATGAATGAGTTTTACCAAGTTGAGCGTCTCATATATTGTTTCCAGGAATCACTTCCAGCTTCACGGCCACCTCCAGTAGCTTTCTCACCACCAAAAGCGCCACCTATTTCAGCACCATTTGTTGGAATATTAACATTTACAATGCCACAATCACTTCCCTGAGGCCTGCACCAAATCTATGCATTTCAGAACTTACAGAAGCTAGCATACCATAAAGGTAGATACCCCTCCAATCCCCAAAGAGGGGTGTAATGGAGCCAGGCAAGCTACACAAAAAAGGTATGTATTCGGTTTGAGTTCAAGCTTGATGAGCCTGATTCGACTTGCAAGGCTCGAAACCAAATACAAACAACTCGAGATTTGCTTGACTCGAGCTTGACTCAAGTCAACTTAACTCGTTTGCACTACTATTACCAATTGCTGACAAGCAAAACCAACAAGAAGAATGCCCCTTCAGAAGTTTTAATTACTCACCCAATCCATTTGAATATAATTTCAGGTTTGCGGGTGAAGATGGAACTACTTAGACCTTGAGGTACAGAATTGTTAATTTCAATTGCTTCCTTCAAAGTCTGCAAAAGCATTTGGTACATGAAATATAGATATAATTACTCAAATGAAATCAGACAAGAAGGAGTTGAAGTATTTATGCTTACCTGAAACTTCATGACATAAAGAACTGGACCGAACAATTCTTCCTTTACAACATGAGCACTAGGAGAAATTTCAACTATGGTGGGTTGCACAAAATTGCCTTTGGACTCAATAACAGTGCCACCAACAACAATCTTTCCTCCCTGGAACATATCAGCAGGTTATATTGGAGAATGAAATTTGAAAAGGAAATTTTTTAAGCATAAAGATTTCACAGCTGAAGTGGAATCTAGTGTTACGAGAAAATCTTTCTCTGGCATCCTATGACTACCATAATATTAGTTCCCAACCAGAACAACTAATATATTAATCCTCAGCTTCTTCATCAGCAGGAAGAATAAAAGAAAGAAATATAAAAGCAGTAAGTGACCCACGAAAGTTGATTAAACAACAATTATCTCCAAAGTACCAAAATATGCTGAAAAGTTTAGTATGAAGCAGGACAAACCTGAGACTTGATTTTCGCTATTCCCTCCACAAAATTTTCCCTTGAAGCACGAGTATGCAGGGGCCCAAGTAAGGTACCCTTCTCCAATGGATTTCCTATCTTGACTTGTTTGTATACATCAAGTAATCGGTCAAGTACTTTCTGATAAATACTCTCATGAAGAAGCTTCATTTTAAGGACAAGACGATAAAAAAGGTGAGTTTTAAGTTTTAAGTATCACAAATATACAGGAGGCTCTGAAATATCATATAATACCAGTCTACGGCATGTTGTGCATCGCTGACCAGCTGTACCCACAGCGGCAAACAGAACAGAGCGAACGGAAAGTTCAATGTCGGCATCATCCATGACAATTATAGCATTATTTCCACTTAATTCAAGCAGGCATTTACCATATCTTTGATTCACCGTCTGTTGAACCATTAGCCCCACCTGAAATGGCACACACCAAAATCAATGAACAAGAATTACAATGAAACCAAGATACGTGAATGCCATGTAGACACGACAGAAAAGACATGAAAACACATAGAAACCTGTTGGCCACTTGAACTCTTGCTTAGGGAAGCATAAATTGTGGTAGACACAAGAATTAGTTTTCTAAAGACAGGGAATACTCTGATACAAACGATAACAATCATAGCTCCACAGAAGATGTCTTAACTAATGTACTATCAGGTCATAGATACAGAGATAAGCAAAAACTATTGCAGAAAAATAAACAAAACCATTTAGTAGTTCAATTAGATGTCTCTGATCCCCTCTTCTTGAAATACCATTTTCCAAAGTATATCATGCATATACTGAAGAAACCACAACCCCCGAACTTCATGAATAAAAGGTTTGGTCTGTGTTTCCATCATTGGGAATAAAGGTCCTCTTCCTCCAAGGTATGTGCAAAGCACAAAGAGCAAAAGCATGAATTGCTCATAATAATGTTCAAATGCAACTAATAGTAAAATCAAAAAGTGGTTTATCAAAATAGGCATCACATGAAACAAATTCTTTTCTGCTTCTTTCCCACAAGCAACAGTTAGTATAACATTCACCACGCATAGTACCTTTGAACTCCCAGTGAAGGAAACTAGAGGAATGCATGCATCTTTCGCTATTGCTTGACCAATTTCAGCACCACCACAGAATGCCGTGAAAATTGCACCTGGTAAATTGTTCTTCTCTAATACGCCAGCAATAATCTTTGTCATAGCTATGGTAATCAAAGGTGTGGTTGGAGCACCCTTCCTGAAATGTGATACAATCAGAAGATTAGGATTGCAACTTTCTGATGCAATGAAACCACAAAAACATCAACGGTGCTGGGATACATTGGAAAGAACGATGACTGGAGCAGGAAGGAGAAATGATGATTGTACAAAAATTGAGTTTGGTAGAAGAAGATGAGAGTTGCAAGTTTTTGTTCTTTGTTGGTAAATAAGATGGAGAGGATAACAAATAACAAACCCATAAATAATCACCATTTTCTGGGGAATCTGAGGCAAAGAACTATTTTGGATAAAAGGAATAGTGGAGGTCTACGGAAACACATCAGCATGAAAAGCTGTAATTGCATGGACGTCTCCATTATTGGAAGTTTAAAGGATTATATTTAACTTGTACAAAAACAAATAACAATCTAAAGAACAGAAGTGCAAGGGACTACCAGACAACAGAATTTCCACAAACTAGAGCAATGCATGCATTCCATCCTGCATTTGCACACACCAAAATGAGCATATTCAACTTAAACATATGTAAAAGAACAGAAGAGAAGAAATTCACTAGTTATTCCAAATTACCAAATTACCATGTAAATCATGTTGTAATACTCACCAAGAACAGCGCAAGGGAAGTTGAAAGCAGTTATTACACCAACTATCCCCAAAGGATTCCACATCTGTTCAGTGGTAGAATGTAACAAGATTAGAAATGGCCAGTTATTTTAGATGTAAAATTATGATCCCGGAGGTCAGAGCAATAGTACTAGCATACCTCCAACATCATATGATTTGGGCCTGTTAATAAAGTAAAAATAGTTAAACAAACAAGAAAAGGAAATATAAGATATATATATATATATATATATATATAGAGAGAGAGAGAGAGAAGAGAGGGGGAAGCATCAAGTTTAACTGTTAAATGCAAGCGGAGCAGAAGTGTTAAGCTTACGTTCTGAAGGTATGACTGACCCATTCAGCTGACGACTTAATCCCACAGCAAAGTCACACATATCAATTATCTCCTGCAATACCAATGCTCTAACATGAGAGAAGCATCAACCAGTTTTTAACATTCATGAAAGTTGATATAAAAGATGATGAGGAAATGGTCCTCACAAATGAATGCAAGCCACTCGTTTATCGAAAAACTGTAAAACTATACTAGTTTGCTATCCAATATTCATATATTTCTAGATATAGATGAAGAAAATGGCTAAAAAAATGAAGCTCCACCAACTGCAAATATCTTTCAGTATTGTCAACTTACATGGTCGCAGATTCATGTCTTCCAAAGTGTTATATTACAAAAAAATGATCTTCGAGAAACCCTAATGTAAAAAGGAGTTGAGATGCGAAAAATAGATTTCCCTAGCTTAATTTCAATATGAATTAAGAGATATCAAAATCATTTTCAAGTTCGCATCTCCTACAACCAAGGATGATGGTATACCTGAACTTCCCCTATGCCTTCTGCTAGTATCTTTCCCATTTCAAGGGAAACAAGCCGACCAAGGTGATGGAGTTTGGTTCTCAGTGCATCACCAATCTGCCGTACAATTTCACCTCTCTTTGGTGCCGGAATCTGAGACAAGATGATACATCAGAAGATCATCATAGAAATGGGAAACAGGATAAGCAAGTTCAATATTATTACAGGAGACATCAAGTGTCATAATGCCATTACAAATTTTAACAGAAATTCAGTATCCGGCAAACAAAATTTTGATCCATGGGCATCACTACTAGTTCTCGGAATTAATAAAACACCTGCATCCATATCTTCGTAGCTTCTGCGCATGCTTTCATTCCTTCCTCATAGTCTTGAATAGATGCTTCAGCAACTTCAGCAATTGTCTAAATAAGCCCCGACAAAAGAATGAGTAGTGATAAACTTACATTGGAACAAAAGTAACACCGAATTTAATATAGCTTCAAAAAAGTCATATAAGAAGAAGGGGGAGTGAAAAAAGAAAAGAAAAGAAAAGGAAAAGAACTACAATCCCTCAACATCTTTTTACCCATTTGACAAAATATAATAGGTAATTTAAGGAATACAACCAATTTCAAACTCCCTATATCTCAAATAAAAATACTTAAGGTCTAAGATCAAATTATAATAATATCCACAGATGCAACTCTACTAAACAAACTTTCCTCGTGCACCAAAGATTCTGAACTCCATCTTTCTCAAAATAAAATCAATCAATGATTAAAGCAATCTTATCTTTTTCACATAAAACTATACAAATTAAGATCGATCCACAGTCAAATATACATATATATTAATACACACACACACAACACACTATTCTGCTTGATATTTCATTTATGCACCATGATGCATGATCATTGCTATCATAAAGCATGCCTGAAAGCTTCAACTGAGCTAGGACTTCTTCAAACATCAAAACTAATAACAATATATAAAAAAGTAAACCCACAAAACCAATAGCTAAAATTAACAAAACCTGATTATCAGCAGGATTTACAGAAGAAACCACTGGCCCATTCCCCTGCCAAACACCGTTAACATAACAACCCAAGTTCCGCGGCCCGAGCCCGATCTCCTTCAAAAACTCGTAGTCTTTCCTCGCAAAACTCATCCCTGCAAATTCCCGAATAAATCGGAAGCAAACCAAAATCCAAATTCAATTATTTCCACCCAATTTCAGACGCTACATCGAAATCATGAAGCAAAAGAAAGCATTGGTCATGGAATGCTAAAGTTGGATGTACCGTGGGCAGGAGAAGTAGTACTCAATTCAGACATTGAAAATCAGATAAATGACGTCGGGGTGGAGAGTCTGGAGACTTGCAGTCGAAATGGAACTGAACTGAACTGCATCTGCACGGAACGGAATCCTATAAATGCTGACGGTGAGAGAAGAAGAGACGTGTTTTTTGAGAATTCCGAAAATATAAATGCTATTTCTATATTTGTGAATAATTTAAAATGTCCTTCTATCCGAGTTTTTTCTTTATCCACAGTCCACACACGTGCATTCAAATATCGTGCATACAAATCAATACTATCATATATATGGCACAGTTTTGAATTTATCTAATTATGTAATTTTAATTCTAATTGTGTAATTTTATCTACATATCAAATTTTCAAAATTTAAATTTTTTTAATTTAATTAAAAAAATTTATTAGTTGTTTATTTACTTTTATATATTATTTTAATACGATCAACTTATTTATTATAACTAAAATATCATATTGTATTTATCCAAAATTACAATATAGATTTTGTTATCATAAGGTAATTGAAAAAATATCTATTATTATATTTTTATCTTATTAAATTAGTTATAATTTTAAAAATATTTTATAAACACCATATTAAGTACTCTTCTCATAAATTAATATCTTATATTTTTAATTTATCATGAGATAAATAGATAAATATTTTATTTATTTTGTATGTAAATTTTGGTATTCTACAAATATTTTTTTATATTTTATTTCCACATTATCCATAGTACAATTCTATATTTTTAGTTGTAAGAACTCTTTCCCCAATTAGCAAAATACAATAACTTTTTTTTTAATTAATTTGAAGTTCGTGTTGTAGAAAATTTTTAATACTTTTTTGATAACACATTTTTATATTATTTTAGTTTGTTTTATTTTAATTTAATTAGATACTTTTCTAATATATTTAAATATTTTATCAATGTTATTACTTTTATTATTTTCTCAATATTTATTTAAAATTAAAGTTCTTATTGGCACTTATGATTGTAATTTTATATTACTTAAAAATATCAACATGCAGTACTTTTTTTATTTCAATTAATTATATTTTATGTACTTATTTTCAATACTATATTTAAATATTTCTATATGCTCATATAAGAATATATCTTTGATATTGAATTTTTATTTTACTATTATTTTAGTTGTAGCTTTATCAATTTATCTATATAAAAAAAATTATATATACTTCATATTTGAATAATGTACCTCAAATAATGTGATGTTATGAAATATTTAAAACTATTATAATTTTATTAAGTTGTTAAAATTATTTCAATTTTCTTATCAAATGAATGAAGAAATACTATATATTTTTCTATGAAATATTCATTAAATTTATTAACACTTGATTTACCAAATTCCAATTATGTGCATATAAGAAAGATTTTTTCATTCTTTGTATATAATATCATATGCTTTGATAAGTTTATTTCGATTGGTTGAATCTTTATTTATTGTAATATTTTTATAAGAAAATTATTTTATTTCTCTTCGATAAAAAAATATTTATAAAAAATTATGTATATACAGTTAAAAATCAAAATTTTATTGCTAAGTAAATACTTTTTCACAATTGATATTTTGTATTTAGTAATTTATATTCACATTGACAATATTAACCATCAAAAATTAAACGGATATATGAAGTAATGAAATTATCTAATAAATATTAACTTATTTTTTCATCTAAAGAATTAGGTTTTTTTAATTAAATTATACATTATTATCCAAAAAAACTTAAAATTTATCCAAAAAAAAGTAGTTGACAACTAAGTTATTTCAAAACAACAATCAATTTTTCATACTTAATAAATTCTTTTATATTTATATAGATACAATCACTTTATTTTTAGTTGAAGTAATATTGTATTCAATTACTTGTAATAAAAAATATTCAGTCATTTGATCAAATAAATTCTTTTATTTCTTAATCAAGTAATTGTTTTCTAGACATCTTAGAATTTATATTTATATTTATATTTATATATATATATAATTTTTACATAATTTATATTAAATATACTTCAAAAATAAAATTAAAATACTTAACAATCATAATTTTATCTTAATATCTTGACTTAATTTAAAAATTTTACAACTTATTTGTTGCTTTTGAAAGAGAAAAGCAAATATTTATATAAAATATTAAATCATCACTTCTTTATTAAAGAGTTAAGAGTTTGAGAAATGAATAATTATAAATTAATTGATATATAAGTCCTCAATTTATCAAATTTTTAAAATTTAATTATTTTTACAATAATATTTTTTAGATATGTGAAATAATTTTAGATAAAACTACATATATAGAATATAATAATTTTGTTGAAGAATTTGTTTCAAATATAAATAGTTACTTCATACAACAACTATAAACTCTAAAGTTTATTTTTATATTATTAATTTAATCATTTTATTTTTTACCAATATAATAATGGAGATTCAATTATTTGAAATAAATAATTGCATAATTGAAAATTTTCAAAAGCTTAATAAATGACCACTTAAATAGCAAATGATATTAATTTATATATTTTTTAATATATTTAATTACTCTATGTATAGCATTCATTAATTATTTTAATATTTTTGCTTATAATAATTTATAAATATATTTTTACATGGATTAATGATGTGAGATAAAAAAAAAGTTTGACTAAAAGTAAGTATCCATTTAATTATTCCTATATTTTTATATAATTATAAAAAATATTTATGAGAGATTGACATTTTATTTTGAAGTGAATATTAGAAATTTACTTATTATATTATTCATGAACATAATATATGTTAATTGGTAATTTAAAAATTAATAAAATAGTTGCATATATAAATAAAAATAAATATTTTTTACTTATTAGAGTTATATGTAATATTAAGAGACATTTTAGCTTATGAAATTGTATGTTACAAACTACTTGTTGAATTAGTTATCAAATAATTAATAACATAATGTAAGTTATTTTCATAAATAAAGTATAGAGAGGTTATATATTTACTCTAACAAAAAATATTTAATATTTAATATTTAAAATTCCCAAATGTCATGACAATATAACGGTAACTTCCAAATTAATAAGAAATCATACAAAAAAAGCTTTATATATTTTTTAAAAAATTATTTCCTTATTTATTTTTTTTTCTTAATTCTTTTATTTATTTTTTTAAAATTTTATCATTTATAAGTTTTCATATAATTATAAACTTAGAGTTAGCAATTCTTGATATTCTATAACTTATTTAAACATAAATTATTTTTAAACATAATATTTTTAATTAAAATATTCATATTATTTTATTTAATTAGTAATAAATTTTCTTTCATTAAATGCTAAGAATAATTACAATTCATGTTTTAATCACATGAAGTAAAATAAATATTTTTATAAAATAAATTATTTTGATATTGAAGTTTTATTTTATTATTATTTTAGTTGCAGCTCTGTCTCAATTTATCTGGATAAGAAAAAATTATATATACTTCATATTTGAATAATGTATTTCGAATAATGTGATGTTATGAAATATTTAAGAATGTTATAATTAATCTTATTAAGTTGTTGAAATTATTTCAATTTTCTTACCAAATGAATGACGAAATACTATATATTTTTTTATAAAAAATATTCATTAAATTTATTAGCACTTGGTTTAACCTTTTCTAATTATGTGCATTTTTTTATTTTTTTTATTTTTTCTATATAATATCATGTGCTTTGATAAGTTTATTTCGGTTGGTTGAATCTTTACTTATTTATAATATTTTTTTATAAGAAAATTATTTTATTTCACTTCAATAAATAAATTATTTATAAAAATTTGTGTATATACAACTAAAAATCAAAATTTCATTACTAAGTAAATACTTTTATACAATTGATATATTTATATTTAGTAATTTATATTCACTTTGACAATATTAACTATCAAAAATTAAATGGACATACGAAGTAATGTAGTTACCTAATAAATATGAGTTCTAATAAATATTAACTTATTTTTTATTTAAAGAGTGAGGTTTTTTTTTTTTAATTTAATTATATGTTTTTATCCAAAAAAGCTTAAAATTTATCCCAAAAAAGTAGTTGATAACTAAGTTATTTCAAAACAACAATCAATTTTTCATATTTAATATACAATCACATTTTTTGTTGAAGTAATACAATATTCGATTATTTCTAATCAAAAAATTAATTAATAAATAAATAATATTCAATCACTTGATCAAATAAATTATTTTTATTTATTAATTAAATAATTATTTTCTAGACAACTTCAAAAGTAAAATTAAGATATTTAACAGTCATAATTATCTCTTAATATCATGACTTCTTTAAAAAAAATTTACAACTTATTTGTTACTTATGGAAGAGATAAACAAATATTTATGTAAAATATCAAATCATCACTTCTTTACTAATTGATATAAATTAATAGTTAGAAGTTTGAGAAATGAATAGTAATAAATTAATTGATACACAAGTTTTCAATTTATCAAAGTCTTTAAAATTTAATTATTTTTAAAATAATACTTTTAGATAAAATTATATATATATATAGAATATAACAAATAATTTCATTGAAGAATTTGTTTCAAATATAAATAGTTACTTCCTACAACAACTTTAAAACTTAAATTTTATTTTATATTATTCATTTACATCATTTTAGTTTTTTAGCAATATAATAATGGAGAACTCATTTTCAATTATTTGAAATAAATTCTTTTATATGGAACATACCTATAGTTGATATAGTTGAAAATTTTCCAAAGTTTGATAAATGACCACTTAAATAACAAATGATATCAATTTTTATATTTTTTAATATATTTAATTACATTATTTTATAATTATATCGCATACATTTATTTTAATATTTTTACCTATGATAGTTCATAAAAATATTTTTACATGGATTAATGATGTGAGATCAAAACATTTTGATTGAAAGTAAGTATTCATTTAATTATTCATAATTTTTATATTCTAATTATAAAAAAAAATACAAGAGATTGATATTTTATTTTAAATTAAATATTAAAAACTTACTTATTATTCATTCACATACATAATATATGTTCATTGATAATTTTAAAAATAATAAAATAGCTACATATATAAATAAAAATAAATAAAATTTATTTATCAGAGTTATATGAAATATTAAGAAATAGTCTAGCTTATAAAAATTGTATGTTACGAACTACTTATTGAATTAGTTATCAAATAATTAATAACCTAAAGTAATCTATTTTCATAGATAATGTATAAAATGATTATGTATATATTTACTGTAACAAAAAATATTTAACATTTAAAATTCTCAAATGTCATGAAACTTGTAACTATAAGTCTATAACTTCCACATTACTAATAAACCACGCTTTTATATTAGAAAAGAAATTATTTGCTTATTTATCATATCAAAATATGTATGTTTGTATATATATATATATAGTTAATTTAAAAAGCATATTTAATAAAATATTATGTGTCTTATTTTTATTTTCTTAATTATTTATTTATTTTTTAAATTTTATCATTTTATAAATTTTTATATATTTTATAAACTTAGAGTGAGCAATTCTTGATATTTTATAACTTATTTAAGTATAAATTATCTTCAAACATAATATTTTTAATTGAAATATTCATATTATTTTATTTAATTAGTAATAGATTTTCTTTCATTAAACGCTAAAAATGATTGCAATTCATGTTTTAATCACATGAAGTGAAATAAATATTATTGTAAAATAAATTATTTCAATCATATAATTATGTTCGTTGCATCGCATCGCACCGCACGCATGCTAGTATAACTTTTAAGTGTGAAGTAATATTATTATATCAATTAATCACTCAACAAGGACCAAAAATTTTATTACAATTATATTTCAATCAATTATGTAGAACCCATGACAAATAATGAAATTGAGAAAAGCATATTGCCAGCATTTGTGTAATGCAAGAACAAAAAATAAAAAAATCATAAATAAATTTGTGAGATTATGAAAATTGGAATTAGATGTTGAGATTTTAGAAAAGTCAAATCTCAAAAAAAAAAAAAAAAAAAAAAAAAGGGTTAGGATTTAGTGCATAAAATGTTGGTTTTCAAAAAAAGGCCCTCAAAGTGATGATACCACTTCAAAAGATTAGGATTCTAATTTTGTATTAAAACTTATGGACAATCTCATATTTGTGTGTCCATTTGAGCCCTAACTTAAAGAATATATTCTACTTCAAATCAATGCCACAAAAAAGGTTTCATTTATAATTTTCTTTGGAAATAGCCCGATGCCTATAGATACTTATGATACTTTAGCCAATGCATAATAAGTGTAGTTTATTTAATAAGCACTTTTTCTATATGGAAGGCCGATAGAAATTTTTTCTTTACTAAGATCATTGAAACTAATTAATTATGACTAAAATTTCAAATCTTTTTGTACAGCTTTTTTACTTTTAGATTTTCTCAGAATTCCTATTTAAATCCTCATATATCACTGGCTAGTAATTTAGGCAAAAACACTTAATAAAGATATTTTGGATAAATATGTGTCAATTTTGAATGACCCAAAATAATTTTTTTTTTCATTGAAAAAATTATTTTTTTGGTTTCACTTTTGAAAATCAAGTACATGAAAAACAGAGTGATTGACTTCAGTAAAATGTAAGTTGAAGTAAAAAATTTCAAAGATAATAATTACTATATAATTAACTTGAATTCAATTAAATTTTATCTGAACTATTTTTTTTTTAAAAAAAAAAAACAACGCTTCATGGGGGAAGAGAAGAAGATGTTACATAAAATTTCACTCGTCATGCAATTGACTTCAACAAATCTTAATCGAAATAAATATTTTTAGAAAATATTAGTCGTTGTGATTCAATTGACTTGAACTCAATTAGATTTTATTTGAGCTAAAATCATTTTAAGAGATCACACTTGGAGGAACCAAAGACGAAACATAAAATTTCACTAGTTATATAACTGACTTCGACAAAATCTAATCCCAAATAAAAATTTCTGAAAAACAATACTTGCAGTGTGATTCACTTGAATTCAATCATATCTTATCTGAACTAAACTCTTTAGAAACTATGCGTTTGTGGGCGAAGAAATGAAGATGTATCATAAAAACGTACTCCCAATTTAAATTTAACAAAGCCCCCAAGACAAGATAACAGAGTTGCTACGAAAGAAATGAATGAATAGAATAAGTACCACATCCAACACCTCATTCCAGGAATCATTTGAAGCCCGAAACACCTGATAACAAATACTAAAACTCTCTTCTTCTCTCTCTCTCTCTCTCTCGTTTCAACACAACAAAACTGCTCCTCACCAGCAAAAAAGAAAAGAAGAGCAAACATGGAGCAAAAGAGTAACCAGAAAAGGGAAAACACGCGCGAGCACACACACGCACACTTTTTTCTCACTATATAACACAAATAAACAAGATTACAGGGAAAACGTACGAACTTCCACAAATTTACACCTGCAAAGCCAAGAGAATGATAACAGATTAGCCACTTGAATAAGGACTAAAGCTTGTTTAAGATTCTATACTCTAATTTTATACAAAGCACTGTTCGCAGCCATACCTCACCGTCCATGATGGGCAAACAAATAAACGGTATTTACATGAAAGAACCCTGCAATTTTATCAACAATACAAGAGCTTTTTAGAATGGCAACTAAGTTTTCTGGTTGTAAATTCAGATGGGAACTAACTTGTACTAACCTATTGATGGAAGTAACGGAAGAGAACGTTGTACATTTAGCATCGAATGGAATATTGTCCATTATTATCTGAAAACCAAGCTTCCATTTTGCTGGAGTCTCAGCTTTTCAATGAGAGACTGGTAAAAGGATTTTAGCGCTTTGATGTCATTGCCCTGATAACAGATGCCAGAAGCATTAGGCAGTTGATGATGCAGCTAGAACTCTGCAGGCGTCACCCATGAAAGGAAAAAAAACAGGAAAAAGGTGCAGAAAGAGTAGACTTTTTAAGATCCAAATGAAGATTACAACTTATTTAACTTGGCAGCCACAGTTGCCGGCAGACCAGCCGAGGTCTTCTTGAGTTTCTATCGTGAATGTGGCAATCATGGGCAGGCAGGCAGGCTTATGCATTTCTAGGTTCACAAATCTTAAGTGTAAATTTTTCTCCCCTTCCGCAAAGGAGGAGAGTGTATGAACAAAGATAGGTTTAAAGAGATAGATTGATCAGCTTAGTTTCAGCATATAAAATTAGTAAATCATAGAAATTAAACTATTGTTTCTTTTTTCAAACTGGCAACTATTTAAAACTATTAGGCGCAAATCGTTTCAACAAGCTTAGGCATAAAAGTTTTATGACCTCAGCAAAAGCGCACAGAAACATAAATAGCTTGCAACTCTTTTGAAAAAGGAAATTCAAACTATGAATTGATAAATGCCCATTTATAACATATTATATTGATAAATGACCATTTATAGCATGTAATATGTTACCTGCAGCTGTTGGCAATACTGCTCTGCCAAGTCTTGAGGGATGTGGACATTTAGTAAACCTTTTGACACGAAGTGAAGAAGAAAAACGTTGCCAAATTTCTCGTACATGACCTTTTGAGCCATTACTATTTCACCAAACAAGATCAGCTGTCAAAGAAAGAAGAAATTGGGCATGTGTTTAGGCATCAAGCCATCAATTTGGAAAACCAAAAACAGGGCCCATCAGCAACCAATTTAATAGCACTATGATATATTCAGTTAAGTTATGAAACTTTCAAGCATAACTAAATTGAACTGTCCGTGGTCAACGTAAACGTTCTAGAAAAGAGAGAAAAATAAGTCGATTCATAACATATTCTATTTTACCTTCGCATTTGGATTCTAAATTAGGCATAGGTCCGATAACATTCCATGTTAGCACTTCAAAACAAAGATAGATTTATTTACATCCCAGCTGATTACGCAAAATACATCAATGGATGGAATTGAAACTTCCAAAATATCCCAAAGTGAAAGGTAGTTCACAAGAACAAGGAGCGTGTAAGCACACTTCAACGCCACCAGAGGGTTTCACATTCAGAAGATAATTTATTCAGTTATTCTTTAGTAAAAATAATCAACAATACAAAATCATAGAGCATATGGATCACATAATCAAAGTATTGCTGCAAATACTCATGGATGATGATCTCATGACACATTAACATATAGATAGATATGATATTCTCATAAGCATGCTTAAAAATCATTCGGATCTGATGCATGAACTTACAGTATTCGCATCACGAAAGTCGAAGGACTCGTCAAGCACACTGTACAGACAACAATTTGTGCCAAATGCTTCAATTATGAAATTCTGGAAACCAGGTACCTGAAAAATAATTTTACCTTAATACTTTGAAGAAGTTGATTGTGGTAATGGTAATCCAACAGTAAGATACCTTTTCTTTTCCAGGATCAGTGCACCAATCTTTAATTAGCTGAATAAATATCTGAACGCATGCCTGAATGATGGAGAAAGGGAAGATTTCAGCTTTATACTAAACTACATCATAATTAACAGATCTCAGAGCATGAAATTTTTTAAGTATATATACTAGTATCTTGCAAAAATTCTGTAATACACACCTTTCTGATCAGGATATCCCTATGATTACAACAAGTGTATAATAGTAACTGCATCATCAATTCCAAGCATCCACTACTTTTGGAGGATAGGAAAACCGAGGACAGATTGCGTGTGGCAATCACATGTAGAAATGTAAAGAATATTTTTTGAAGCTCTTGCAATTCACAGATTTCCTAAAAAAAAAGCCAAGATTTACATCAGAAAGATGTACATCAGATTTATATTTTTGTGTAAAAAACATGTTTAAAACATAAATGTATGTCTCACTATATTAAATCCTATATGTTTGTTTTTATGAGACACACTCACTAAGTTTCATCAGGACATCTTAATTCTCACTGCAAGTCTATGTAAAACCATTACTCCACCAGTTAAACAACTAAACTGTAGCATCAAGTTGTGTACCTCAGTAGAGCTTCCAGGCCCGGTTGGAATATCATTCTTTGGGAGAATATTGAATGCCCTACCAGCGATAATAGGATATGCTTCTTCCAATATGTCTTGGACTCTGACACCAAAATTGTAGATGAGCTGATTAAGCAGTACGAGAAACCCCACCATTTCCTTGGGCTGCTGGAAAGCATTAGTAAAATCAGTGGGCTCACTTTTACCATGCACTACCCCAGAGTGATGAATAGCTGATATATAATATGACTTTCCTTTAAGATAGAATGTCAGCATTACTATTAAATGAATGTAATAAAATTTCATTTCTTACCCCCTATCTCCCACACATAATGCCTCAACCATTAACAAATAAATAAAACACAGTATACAAACACACATCCCAATATCTATTTCAACCAAAACCTTACACAACTTGCAAATGAAGAATGATAACTGAAACATCATACATACATATTCACAAAACAATAAACACAGCAGAAAATTTGCAAAAGTCAAGAGAAATTTAATAAAATTATTTCAAGCCAGTCCCATCAGAAAAGGTTTTTAGACAAACTGTCAATCAGCTTATTTGTGATGTCGGTTTAGCCATCAATACGAACATAAGTATAAGATTATATCATTATAATTTCAAGAATTAAAGTTGGTAGAAAGGGATTGAAAGCAAATTTTTATACCTCACTTTCTGTTAGCAACTGCTCCAGGGCCTTCGGAAGATATGGAAGAACAGAAGCCCCTAAAGTGTCCACCATACGGTGAATGAAAGATGTGACCTAGCAGGAGGAAGTTTCGGTAAAGAAGGACTTTGTAACGTGGCGATCATTTGAAAGATACCCAATTCTTACCTTACATCGCAAGGGCTCTACCTTCGGGAAGACAACAAGTATTTGCAGGAGAATATCTAAAGTCTATATCAAAGAATCAACTCATTAGAACATAACAAGAGATATGACTACAAGGCAACTATCATCCAGATATAAATAAAGATAGCTCGACCAACCTTCAGCTCTATTTCATAGACCTAAAATGCAAAAACCTTTTCTATAATTATCTATTTCGTGCAGAAAAGGGGGTAAATAGGTGCATGTGTGTGCGGTGTGCGCGCGCGCGCGCGTCAGAGAGAGAGAGAGAGAAAGAGGTGATGATTAAAACACAAAAGAAGAATTATAAACCTCATATTGTTTATCAGACAAAAAATCATTGCACTAAATAACTACATATATTAACTGAAGCTGATTTGCATATAGATGGTCATCAAAAGAAGAATAACACTTCACAATTTAACAATGTTGAGGCTCAAAGCTCACCTGTTTGAACATGAGACCAATTGCAGGGCGACTAGTAGTTACAAGCTTCTGGCTGAAGCCCTGGATCACACAAAAGCCATATGTTCATAGTAAATATCTAAGGAAAATTTATGAACATATAACTTTGTCTGTTACTCAAAGCAAAAAGTACATAAGGAAACTACTAGGCAAAATGCAAGATGTTTTCTGGTAAAGAAAATAACTAATAGCAAAAATTTAACATCTTTCTCCACTTTGATGCAATTACATTTCTGGTATCAATTGAAATATTGAAAATGAAAGCACATAAATTTATAATCATGAAAAGAAAACAAGCTAATTGGAATAAAAAAAGCACGAGAAACTTGAAACATCAATGAAAGACCTTGCTTAGGGCATTAATGGCCATAACTATTTGCTGGATATTTCCAATCTGTGCAAGAGATTCTTCATGATTCTGGGATGTAGCATTTATAAGGGCTGCCTTAACCTGGACAAGCATATAAGTTTTCAATTTAAGTTAGTGTTGTACTAGAAAAACCAAGTAATATATAAGTCACTCACAAGCTAAAAGGACCCTAAGGATAGTTGAAAGACAATATCATTATGTGCCATAAAATTTGACCTGCTCACAAAGTGGAGTGAGCAGCGCAGAAAGATAATCAGATTGCTTCTGAGGGGGTACATCTTCCATCCCAATTAACAATCCAATTGCCTGCAGAAGCCGAAGAACAACCTCATGAAGAAGCATCAACTATCTAAATTTACAATTATTGAAACACATGAAAGCCAAAATTTACCTCAAAAATATGACTTCCATCCTCAGATCCGGAAAGTTCCCTTGAGACACTGCCCCGCCTTGTAAATTGGGCAACTGTCTCCTGTAGACTCTGAAATTCAATAGCATAAATAGGGGCATTAGTATATCTTTTTCAAGCATCTGCTCCAGATGTCTAAGACCTGAGGAGAAAAATATGAGCTGTGATTTTATACCTGCAAGATTGTCTCAATGTAAGGCACAAGCTTTGCTTTGAGCAATTTCACAACCCTCATGAAAAGATAACTTGCCCTTCGACTGACATTGGCATTTGGATGGTGTGTACCTCTATTGTCAAGAAAGGAACTCAATGCCGTTGGGATATATTGAGTATTCTCCAACACAAATTTCATATATCTGGTTATTGTATCCAAGTACACAAGCGCAACGAGTCTGTTGGAGTGACAGGGAAATGTTGTTGACAAAAGCATTGGGACCAATTCTCCCAGTAGCCCACTACCACTTCTCATTGCATCATCACTTAATGATTCCCCAAGCTCATAAAATAAGGAAAGAGCAGCTTCAACTTCTTCAACATTTCTATCCTCCGAAGAGGAAACAGCACTTGTCAACGAGTTTCCGATGAATACCTGAGTCACATCCGGTGCAACACGACCTATATTGCGGAGCAATACAAATAAATCCTTCCTAAACTCCACCATTCTATCTTCTTCTTCCCTCCCAATCTTGTCCAACACATCCACATTTTTGCGGTATATGGGATCAAACCGTATCTGTGATCGGATCACTTCCAATACCTGGCCCACATGAAGCATCTGTGTCTCCGTCAATGTGGAAAGGCTCTTCATCGTGCCAACATAAACTGAGAGAAACTGCACAATGCTGGCAGTCAAATCAACTTCACAGTTCTGCATGACACAAAAAACTGAGGGCAGAACCTCGTTCAGGAGTTCTAACGAAACCCCCTTACCATCCTCTGAGCTCAAATTCTTATAACATTCCAAGACTTCAGTGGCATAACCAGTGAGCAAGGAAGTCAAATTGGATACTAACTCTGAGTCACCATCCCCAGCAACCAGCCTAAATATCCGTCTAATCTGAAGGCTTTGCAAAAGAGCAAGCTTTGGTTTTGGATCCATCCTTTTTGAAACTACTGCAAGAACAACACCAGTAGCAGCAGCACGTAGCTGATCCAGTAAGCCATCAACTAGCATTAGTTCAAACAATAATCGCGTAAAAGCATCATTGACAATCAAACCAATGTCAATCCATGAAATGTACCTCCTCATAGAATCTAAAACACTAGAACACAACTCAGGGTCAGAATTCGTATACATTGATAGAATCTTATACCAGGCCCCAACAATCTGTACCACACATTGTGCCCTCATAGCATCCTTAATTCTCCCAGCAACAGCAAGCTCATCCCCACAACGTGGATAATCCAAGCTAATTAATTCATCATCCAGCGCATTCAAAACCCGACAGAACATATCAATAACAACAGGTCCTTTACTTAGATTTGGCAGGAAATCAACAAACACAGATGGCCAAATTGACGGGTACTCAAAGTAAATCAAAGTCACTACAACCTGAGCTAGCTTATTCTTTATAAAAGCTGGCCCCTCCAATAACCTCACTGAATTATTATCGTTAGCATTGACAGCCTCATAACAAGCCATTGAAAACACTGATTTCCTAATGAAAGACTTCTCCTCCTCCGCCATTGACGAGTATTTCACCCGAAGCACCTCATGGAGGCACTGCAAACACCAAAACTGAACCTTAACTAGCTTACAAAAACACAACTTTTCTATGCATATGCTACAGATTGATGGGGTCTCTTTAATTTGCTGAATAAAAGCAACAGCCTGTGATTTTAGCACTGAATCAACCGCACCAGATTCATCAAAGCTTATTAAAATCGCCTTTTCAAGGTCATCCATAACAGTTCCACCGCCCTAAACCCTATTATTAGAAACCCAAAACGCAAAACGCACCCTTGAATGACCCACTTTAACAAGTTCCAACTATACCTTAAAAAGATTATCAATTTATGCTACTTCTTCATGGATATTTGATGGAATGAATCAAAAACTCTGAAGGCTTACCTCCGGGTTAAGAGATTTTTAGGACTGAAATTTCAAGAGGGACTCAGAATGGAGTATAAAATCTCTAAGGAAGAAAGAATTCCTTTGTTAACCGCTCAAGTTATATACAACTCAACAAGCACAGAAAAATAATACCTTCATCAATTTCTTATTTCCATAAATAGACTTGTAATTCTCTGTTCTTTTCTTCTCAAATAAAATGAAAAGGGGCGCAAAAAAAAAAGTAAAAACTAAAAAGTGACTGAAATCACTTGTTCTGGACTAAGAAATATTTTCAAATTCTTTTTGTTGGTGATGAAAATTTTCAAAAAAATATTAATTTTACTATCAGTTAAAAGAGGTCATTTGTAATGTTCTTTAAAAGAAGAAGAAGAAGATAATTTATTAGTAATAAATGTATTACTTATTTATATTTTAAATATTGAATTTCCGATATCATTATTATTTTATGAATAAATTTACATAATATTATTTTATGAATATATTTACCATTAAATATAAAATCTAAATATTTGATGACCAATCAAATTTCGTCGTGTCATATATAAAAATTTATTTAATGAATGGATAAATCAAACTCTTCAAACTCGATTTTAAGTCAAGTGAGTATTATTGTTTTTATTTTCCTTGGAATTTTCATTACATTGTTCCTTCAATATTTTTACATACCACTATACAAATTATGGTTTTGTTTCTCCAAAACAATATTGTTTCTTGTTTTAGAGAAACATAACTAAACATATCTCTATTTTTCTGCAAAATGCACATTCTCCTATATATACATACATATATTATATAAATATTTTTATATATATATATATATATATTTTTATTATTATTATAATATTAAAATAATTACTCAATTCTATTTTCATCTCAAAAATCTAATAAAAAAGTATTAATTTGACTGCTATAGTAAAAATCGTCTCTCCTAAAATATAAACAAATATACCAAAAAATAATTTTCATATTTTCTAATAATTTATTATCTCAAATCACATAATAAAATCAAACAAAAAACATAACCTATATGATTTGTAATAGGAATACTGACAATGAGTCATGCGGCTCACGCCCTTGGAACTCACACAACATGCAAGATTGTGTTTCCATCATTTTCACATCATGAAACTTTTGTGGAAAATATGCGAACAAAATTATTATGATGGGTAGTTGCAATTCAATTTGTTGCAATATTGGGAAAGTAAATCTCATTACAAGTTATAGGAACTTACATCGATGTGACAATAAATTGTGTCTCAAGGAAGAAAATAATATTATATATATTTTATTTAAATCATACATTAATAATTCTTCAAAAATTATGCATGCTCATCACTTGTTGTATTCTTGTTTATTAAACTATCAAATTATTATATTTTGATAGATATATTACACATGGTCTGATGAGGTAAATGAAAGTAATTTGACTTGGAAGCTCCTTTGAGTGTTCCGATAAATAGAAGGATTCAATTCAGATGAATTATCAACTTATTTGAAGAGCTTTTAATAATTTAGGTCTCTTCTACTTCAATATTACAATAGATAGCTAGAGATTATAGGGTTGGGTTTGTGGGGGGGCGCTGGGCCTGACATATATTGGGCCAAGAGACAAAGCTACAATTTATTCACAGAACTTCGTGACAAATCCACAAATAAAATACTACGCCCACCAAACTAGATAAAACAGCCATTATCCAACTCAAACCAATTGCACAGCAAACAAAGCATTTGAGAATTAAAAAATTCAACAGAGCCCAAAATAATTTGGTTTGCAAATAAATTTGTTTCTTCGAGGTTGATTTTCAAGCCTTGTCATCTTACACTTAAAAATAGAAATGTTCTTTTTTTTTTTTTTTTTTTTTGAACCTTTTGGAAAAAAGTTGCAAGTGCAAATGGTTTTTCAATTTTTAATCTCTCAAGTAAGATTAATTAGCTTATATTTAAGTAGAATCTTTCTTAGCCTTAATTGCAAATCCCCAATTCCACACTACCAAACTCAAGAGTATCATTGGTAATGAAAATGAAGAATCATGAGTGGTCCCTCTTAAATACATTTGTTATAAATAGATATTTTATTTTA
Source organism: Jacaranda mimosifolia (assembly GCA_018894105.1). Classification (NCBI taxonomy): domain Eukaryota; kingdom Viridiplantae; phylum Streptophyta; class Magnoliopsida; order Lamiales; family Bignoniaceae; genus Jacaranda; species Jacaranda mimosifolia. The sequence continues at coordinate 28,082,384 of CM032122.1, forward strand.
ATAAGATCAATATAAATTTCTGTTTGAATTCTTGAAACAACAGTAATTTTATTTATCAATATGTATGATCTTGAATCCTCGATTATAATTTTTTTTTTTTTTTTAGAATTTAGCTACGTGACTGATTTGCTTACTTTTGGTATATTAATGTTAAATCACTATTGTTGAGAATATCTCCAAATTTTTTTAGGAATTGGAGAAAATATCATGTTCATTATGATTCTCAAATTAACTTTTTTGGTTGATTGAAAATCTTGAAAAAATAAGCAAAAAAGAAGAAGCATGTGATCAAGGTTTGAAAAATGGAACCGTTTATCGAATCAAAAAATTTATCGATTCACGATTTACTGGTTCAACCGTTGATCGAATTGTAATTGAATTCTGATGTCATAATGACGTAATATATATTATATATTTTTTAAAAGTTAATAAAATAACAATATAAACCATAAATGCTCTAAATTATATTGTTTAACTTCATAAGTTAGAACCTATAAGAAGAGAGTCAAGAGCACATAGTTTGGGTAAGGGACTAAAAGTTTCTAACTTCTAACCAAATTTAAAAATTAGAATGTTAGATTTGATTTAGAACTTTTATTTTGTAGATTTGTTTGAATATTGTAGGGTTTTAGCTTTTTAAAATGTACCTTAGTGTTGGAGGTTTGCACACTAGGCCATACAAAAAAAAAAAAAAAAAAGAGTATTAATTATGCTAAAAATTAAAAGGGCGAATATAAAATAAATGAACCATTTCGGTTTTAATAAACCGTGAACAGTTCAATGATTCAAATGGTCCGAACACTAGTTCAGACGATTTTGACAAAATAGAACGGTTTTTTTTGTCTATCGATTTTCACTCAAAATCGGACCGATTCATAGAACAGTCGACAGTTCAAACGATCCAACTATCGGATCTGATCCCATTTTTTAAATAGTTCATGTGACTATGCCAACATTGAAAGTTGCAACTCTTTGTTCACTCATCCAAAAAGCATGGATGAAAGCTAAAAACTTGAGATGTGGGAGCATTTTGCTCTATGGCTTTACGAAAATGCTATACCATTGGAAGATTCTATTAAAGAACCCATTATTCAATTCCACAATAAGAGTAGTTTTGGCCTTCTCATGTTCTTTTGTTGGTTCATGTGATGATTGTGGGATTGATGCCCTAATTGAGGAGTCCAAAATTTTCAGTTAGGACCTTAATAATTTCTTTGCCCAAGCCACCAAAAAGAAAGAAAGAAACACCCTATTTATTCGTTCCACATTTCGATCAATGATTGCTACATAAAATTTAATGTACATATTATAAAAATAATTAACTTGTCTATTATGATCCAAAATTGGTCATCTAGTCATCCTCATCGACCTAAAAGGTGTCCAAATGAGTTGCAAACGAGGCTCATTTGCTCGTGATCAATACTTGAGATCTAACTTGAAATCACAGGAAAAAAAAATTAAAATTATTGGGACAATTCTAATGAAAAATTTTCAACTTTTAGCTCAGTAATAATCGAGAAACATGCAAGTCCATCATTCTAAAATAATATTTGGGATAGTAAAATGCATTTTTTTATCATCGTTGATTAATGGTATTTCTAGTAGAGTGATTGTATGGATTTGTTATATTAATTTTCATATTGCAATTTGACCATGCCACATAGACAAAATAGCCAACCTAATATTTCGGTTTGAATTAGGTTGATTTATTCAAAAACACACACACATGCAAATCTTAAAGAATTTGGCAATAAATTCAAATTATGTAGTTTGGCAATTATTTAGTTTCGCAAACTTGATTATAGTATTATCAACTTTGAAAGCTTATTTTTGGCTCCAAAATTGACTCACAAAGATGAAAGTTGGCAATATTTTCCAGTTCATATTGTGAATGTTATAGGGACAAAAAAAGCAAGCCAAGATGCATATCAGCATGTGGAGGTTGTGTTCCGGCTCGTGCACTAATTGAAGCTTGCACGTTTTCAATGGCAGTTGCCATAAGGAATGCGCTCACTTTTCCACGCGCACTCACGTGCTTATGTAATACCTTGAAATGACTTCTTATATGCACCCATTTGTATTCACAATACTAACACAAATTGAAATAATTATTTTAAAATATGAATTTGATATCATAAAAATATAACAAATTTCATGATTTGATGTAACAAGGAAACAAACACTATCGGCCTTACTTGAAACGACAATGTCATTATATTTGAGATTAATATTTTATTTTATAATTTCATTAGATACAAATTAAATATATTGTTATTATTATTATTATTATTATTATTATTATTATTATAAGAATCAGAGAACAACTTAAATTTACAACGAATGAGATGGAAGATACATAAATCATATTCTTCATGAATCTCTCATTTTTCGATAAAGTTTAAGCCATATGAAGAATACAACAAACTTTTAAAATGAGAAATTGTCTCTCCTTTTTTCAGTGTAGATATTTATAGTGACCCAATTAATCCAAACTTGAAAAATAGATTTCCATTGTATATCAAAAGTCACTCCAAAAATAAAAAAATAGAATAAATTTTTTGACTAGTTGGTCAATTAGTCAAATTCCAAGATTCCTTGCATTTTACATCCACCTAACATACCACAAAAAGTCAGAGGCTATGTTTGATTGCAAATTGTCAATTTATTTTTAAAATTTTAAAATATAAATAAATAAATCATACATATTCGCCAATTCCACTCTCAAAACACATACAAAAGGCCCAAACAAACAATTTTCTCTTCAAATATTTTTCATCTACCACCCAAAATACAAACAAACAACTACTATATTCTCCAACCTTACTTCTCAAAAATCATTTTACCAAAATATTCTAATTCACAACCAAAACTTAGCCATAGAATTCGACCATTGACACCCACTATTTTTCGTTAAACAAAACGACACAGTTTGGAGCTGATGCAAATTGAAGACTGAACTCTATGTGCGAAAGCAGTCCGCATGCATAGAGTGAAACATCTCACATCTCCAAGTCCATGGGTGTCTTGAATCTCGTCCTTTTCCACAGTCAAAACACGCTTCTAGTTTCTCACCGGCACGATGCAGAAAAAGACACATACACGTTTTTGAGTAAAAATAAATGATTAGAAGTTCGGCAAAATTGATTTGAAGAGTACTTTGCATGTGAATTGATCTAACGAATTGGTGGAATTTAAATTTTTATGTTGTGTAATTTCAAAAGAAAAAAGAAAATAGAATTAATCATTTCATCCTTCAGTCAAAAAAAAGCTATTATAAATAAAATATTACTACAATGATGAAAAGTTCAACACATTATAAGTCAGATAGGTGTAAATTTTTCGGTTGGTTATAAAATGCATATAATTTATAGTTTTTTCTTTTAAAAATAAGATGTAGGATAAGAACAACTAATATAGTGTTATCTACATTGAATCATTCATTCAAAATAAGAACATTAGCTAAGTACTTGTGCAATTTATTTACACACATGTTGCGCATTTCGGGTTCGTTCGACTTTAAATCAGTAACCTCAGACATATAAATATAAAAAACAATCTAACTAAATTGACCAATGGAAGTATACACTAATTCGATGAAGACATCATATTTCAAAAGTATCTGCCATGAGTAATGAGTTTGAGATAAGAAAAATATATTAAATATTAATATATAATAAACCTAGGATATACAATGTTGAAATATTTTTATTGAATAAATTGTAGCATCTTAACCTTTATTTGGTAGGAATCCTAAGAGGAAAAGCAAGAAATTACAACTCTTTAAGAATTTTTTTTTTTTTAGAGAGAATATTACAAATGACGAAAGTGATCTTTACAATAAGTCAATAGAATCCAACTATTAAAACAAGCAAATGGAAATACAAATTTTACAAATGCACACATAAGACACAAAGGAACATGTTCGAGTTTGAACTCGAGACCCCCAGTATAATAGGAGAGACTGATGCAACTTGATCACAAGCTAATGGACTTCAGACTATAATCCCAAACATTTATCTATGTTAAACAAAAACTACAACATAAAATAAATCAATAGTAGTTTAAGTCCAATAAAAAGAGTTAGGAATCAGTCATATTTTTTTCTTTAAAATAAAAAATAAAAATTACAACGTGGAACCTCACCAAAATTAGCATAAAATGCATTTGAATGTGCAGTGAATAGAAAGACACAATTGATACCAAAAGCATTTGTATTTATGGTAAACAAGAATACAAAATTGGGAAAGAGGGAGCAGCCCACAAACAAGTGTAGGCCGTCGGTGCCGGCCGAATGCCACGTGTTCCTCCTTCCAAACGAGACAAATTCGAGCAATATAAATAAAATATAAAGGCATTTAATAAATAAAAAGCAGAACATTTATTTATTTCTGGAATTTTAGAAATTTTCTAGGAAGTTCCACGAAGAAGGTGGAGATTCATTTTCTTGTGTCATGTGACCAAAGTAGCCCTGTGATTTCATATTTATTTTTTATAATGAAAAACATAGAAAACAAAAAAATTCATTTTTCCTAAATAATATTCACATTTCATGTTGATTTTTTTTTTGTTATCTAAAATGCTTATTGAGAAATTAAAAATATGTAAATAAGAAAGTTTATCGTCTTGGCATATTTTAACATTGCACCAATGATTAGCTTGGTAAAAGTCTATAATTTATATATTTTTTAAACTTTAGATATCTTTCTAACATTAAAATAATTCAATGGAAATTATATACTACCAATTCTTTAGCTATTAATTTAGTACCAAATTCATAATAGCACAAAAATTGAGACTTTAAAAGAATAATTTAGACAACAAAGTTATAAATTAAAGAAATAAAAGAAAAAATATAGATAAAAGCAAAAGAAGACATTTGTACTTAGGGTTTGGGCAAAATTTTTGAGTTCGAGCCCGACTAGCCTAAAATTTTAAATTCGAGCTCAACTCGACTCGATAAGGCTCGAATTGACAAATAAATTGCAAAAAACTGCAGGCTCGAGCTCGAGTTTGAACTCAAACTCGAAATAAAAAAATAATAATATAATACATATATTTCAATAAAATAAAAAATAATATTCAATTATATACTGGCTCGCGAGCTCGAGCCTATATACAGATGGCTCGAGATCAACTCCAGTTAGAGCTCGAGCTCGATTCAACTCAATTTGAGTTCGGCTCAACTTGTTTGCGCCCCTATTTGTACTTGTCTGATGGCCAATCTCCATAAGTGGAAAAGCAAGTTTTTACAAGTGCGGGGTACATGGTTTGAATTTTAAGGGTATTTCTTTTTAAATTTTTATAGGCACGTACATTAAGAGCTTTGTTAGGATTTCAACTCTAGGTCTTACACATAAAAGTGTAAAGGCAATATAGTTGAATCAATTTACCAATTGACAATTCTAAAAATTGTGGAAGAATGAGTGTTTTATACATGTGAGGTTCGTGATTCAGATTCTAATAAATTTTTACTGCAATTGATGTAAATAAAAAAGAAAAAAAAAACAAAAGAACAAGTTTTCTTTTTTCTTTTTTAATATTTTTCACCCCAGTTGGAGTAAAACATAGGTTTTGACCTTATGTTTTCTTGATCAATAAACATAGGTTTTGGCTACGGATTGCAGATTTGAGGGCTATTTTTATGGACATTATGTAGTTGGTATCCTTTTATTTTTAACTCATAAAAAATTAATTTTACTTTTTAAAATATAAATGAATCGTTATCTTTGTCATACACTTTTTATGTAATAAAAAAATTAAAAATTACATAAAAAGTATAGAATTATGAGATATAAATAATTTATTAATAAAATATTTTATTTTAATATTTTTTTTGTATAAAAAGATAATTTGGTCATTTAAAATATTTTGATTCCATTCTTATCTATTATTGCTAAATACCACTTATGATATTGGAATCAAGTAAAGTTTCATTTCTTTATCATATCAAGCATAGGATAACTTATACTTTATTCTATTCCTAAAGTCATTTCATTCCTACCTAATTCTATTCATGCATACCAATCATCACACAAGAGTTGTGGAAGAACGAGATGTTTATACAAGTGAGGTTTGGGATTCATATCCTAATAGATTTTTAACACATGTGTATGTAAATAAAAAAGAAAAAAAAAATAAAAGAACAAGTTTCTTTTTTCTTTTTCCCTTTTTAATAATTTTCACCCGATTAGAGTAAAACACAGGTTTTGACTTTTTGGTGTGTGTGTGTTTATCAATAGACATAGGTGTGGACCATGGATTGCTGATTTGAGGGATATTTTTATGGGCATCATGCAGTTGGTAACAGTAACATAAGTATCCATTGATAGGCAAGAATATAATCATAAAAAGGTTTGGTTACTTCACTTGTAATAGAAGCATAACTAGAAAGTGACTTATATATAAAGGCAAAATGTTCAATTAGCAATAGTAAAAGTGCTTTGGGACTACTCAAAACAATTCTCTATAAAGTTGGGAACATTGTATTTGTGTGCGCCATCAATTGCATAAATTTCAATTTTTTTATTATTTATTTTCGTTTATAAACACGCTTCAAAAGTATTTTTATGTTAAAAAATGTTTTGAATTTTTCTATAATGATTTTTGAAGGTGGTAACTTTTTATGTTCACAAATATATCATAAGGTGATAAATTTTTATTTTTATGAATAAATCGATGGTGGGCTTGAGTTTTCTAGTGAAAACTAACAATGATTCCCTTTTAGAGAAAAAAGAAAAGAAAAGAAAAGAAAAGTCAATATTATTTTTGAAAATAATATTTCCGTGTGGTTGGTTCTCCCTATTTGGCAATAGATCTAGTATCATTGATGAAATTTATAAGAATGACAACCATGTGTCTCTTTTCAAACCCTTTTGTTTGGGATTCAATTTCATTTCGTATTAGAAGAACTAAAGGTTTTTAGGTAATTGACGAATTATTTCTCTCTCATAACCTACGATATGTCTTTCCACAAAGATAAAATCCCCTACCTATGCTGGCAAGACAATGTTTCACGAATTTGCGTCTTTTACATCTAGCAACAAATGTGTGTTATCGAATGGCATCATTTATGTGAATAACGATCATGTGCCTCTTCTTAAACCCCTTAAATGGGACTATGGTGACGCATAGTTGTGTTTAATATGGGATTAGTCGAGGGTTTCCAAATATGATAACACTCGCTCTTATCTAATACCGAAGGAATTGAGGTCTTGAGACAATTTATATGTTATCGCTCATCTCGACCCTTGATGCATCAATTTTATGAAAAAGCTTACATCAATACGTGCTAACAGAATAATAACTCTATAAGTGACTCTTTGCATTTGGCAATACATCTGCTCATCATCATAGTATCCTCTTTTAAACATCTATCAAGCACCTCAATTAGGGTCCATAATAACATGTAATTTTATTCCACATCAATCGAGGATCGTACGTGGAACAACCTTACTCTCACCCTTTAAGATATTTTTTTATAAGAATAAAATTATTCGTTAATATAATTTGAAAATACATTATGTATTTAATGATGGATTTGATCTTATGCAAAACAAGACTTATAAAATCTAGAAACCATGAGATTGATTCGAAACATTTGAAACTTAGCACCATTTGTTTGAGCCCACTACTAATTATCCTTTGTCAACTCAACTTAGCACTCACGCCTCATAGGTGACAAATAGTATATTTTGTAAGTTGTAACTTTTGCAATTATAATAATAATATGATATTATTACAAAAAAAGTATAGGTGGTCCCTCAATCAACCGATCTTATCCAATACATGAAAGTAAACCAAAAAGCCTGTTAGCAAAATAATTTATTGTAAGCAACAATTACTAGAAGCTTCTAATGCTATATCAAAGTAGTATTCTAGATGAATGTCAATTCACTACGGGGATGCACTATTATTAATTAATTATGCCTTGTCACATAGTTACAGACTACTAATGAAGTTTCAATAGAATTCTTACTTGTCCAACTTAATATAATGAAATTTAACATTTATAGTAAAAATAAGGATTGTCATTCACTAAAAAATATGTCGTGTCAACTTGTTAATAGTCAATTTTTATTTGGAAATAGAATTAGCTAAAATTTCAAAATTTGAAAAGGACTATATATATTTGTATATGAACTCCAAACTTCATACATATATTGCGACGATAATATCATTAAAATAATTGATCACTCTGAAAAAAAAAAATTATATATGAATTTGTAGAAATCATAAAATATATAATAAGAATACTCAGTCATAACTATTAATTGTAGTTATACTTCATGTTAAATATGTGCCATTCGAAAAAAATAATACATGCCCATAATCAATCTTTTCGATAATAATAATAATAAAAATACTAAACATATAGGTATTTATCAATAAATTGGCATAATTTGCAGCAAACTTCAATTAATTTCGAGGCAATAATTTTGACTGCAATTAATTATAGGTCCACGCGTTAAATATATTACTTAGGAACAAGCAAAAGAGATATTAATCTTATTTAAGCATTATTTCACGTGCACGCTCCATTCTTATCTGAGCATGAATTGGAAAAATCCATATGAATTTGGATAATTTAAAGAATATATATTGAGAATATTTCAACCATAACTATGATTTAGATAAATAATAAATATAATTTAAAATCTTCGACTATAGAAAGAATTCGAATCAGATATATGATATTCAAAACCAGTAATATACATAATTAAATTAATGCGTTAACATTATTAATAGAGAAATTAAAACAATTTGCAACAGTTTTAATTTGAAATTGATATTTAAATATAATTTAAAATCTTCGACTATAGAAAGAATTCGAATCAGATATATGATATTCAAAACCAGTAATACACATAATTAAATTAATGTGTTAACATTATTAATAGAGAAATTAAAACAATTTGCAACAATCTTAATTTGAAATTGATATTTATGACTACTATACAGGGCATCGTATAATATCACTAAAAAGTAAAAGGAGAAATATTAATATGGACTAAACGTCATTCCAAATACATGCTCCATTCTCATAAATAAGATGATTGGATTAGTTTAATTATATTAATTTATTTCAATATCAATTGCCAATAAGTCAAGAAATATTAATCTAGTCTAAATGCGATTCCAAATACACACTCCTATTTTTATAAGACAGGTGAATTGAATTAGTTTATTATATTAGTTTATTATGATATCACTGACCAATGAGTCAAAAAATACTAATATATCTAGTCTAGACCTCATTTCAAATACGCGTTTCATTCTTACTAAAAAATAAATTTTATGGCCTCGTTGAGAATAATTCGAGTATAGTTCATAGTCTATTAAAGTAGAAGGCGTTTTGATGAGATCTTTGTATTGGTTCAATCATATATTCACATTAACCTATTACATTATTGCTTATTCACGAAAAAAAAAAAAATATTAATTTTCTAAATATAATTTTAAATGCATATTTCTTTCTTATCTGAAGATGACGTTAACAACTAAAAAATCTAAAATAAGATTGATTATCTTAAAATAATCATATAAAAAATTTGTATGATATACAAAGAAAGAGGAACTCAATACTAGTTATAATAAATTAAATTTTCCTCAAAAATAAATGAAAATAAATTAAATTTTCCTCAAAAAAATAGATGGAAGACCAAACGTTTCTTGTTGGCAGCCAAGAACAAGTTCACTATCCCGTTATTTCAGGTACCCTTGAGGGCATTTCTGTCTTTTCATCATTAGTCTATTCGGCTTATAAAGCAACCATCTCTCAAAAGACTGGTGAAAACAGAAGAAGAAAAGAATAATAAATATAAAGAAGAAAGGCTCAAAATGCTGTCTCCGTCTCCCCCCTGAAATCTCTCAAATTCTTTCAATTTCTTCCTAAACTCTCACTATCTTTTGACTTTTTCATTTTCTCTGTAAATTTTGTTATAATTACCAGAATTTCTGATCGGATTCGTATATATTTATGTATGTATATATAAGCCCCAGAGGTTTTCACAAATCATTCCTTCAATTTCTGTTCTTCTTCTTCTTTCTTTTTCCTTTTTTTTTTTTTTTTTTTTTTCTGGGGTGTTCAGGCGTGTATAAATTTTGATAGAAATAATCAAACATAGAGCAGAAATTAGGGTTTAAATTTGCTGGAATTATCCCCATACAGGTTTTTAGGAGTTGAAATTTGGTTTAAACCATGACGGTTCCGACTATAGCGCTTTACGTGAGCCCAAGCAGCGTGTCCTCTGCTCCACACGCGGCGTATGATTTAGATGTGAACGGCCGGTCAATGTCGTCGGCGTCGTCGCAAAAAACTGTGATAGGGGGGCTATCATGCTTGTTTTCAACACAGCCGCCGCCGATTAAGTCGAGTTATTCGACGGAGGAATTGGGTTCGTTATGGCATGACAGAACCGAGGACTTGGGGTCTTCTTTCCGATACTCTGCGTTAAGCTCGTCTTTCAAACGAGATCAGGCTCATCAGAGCCCGGTTTCTGTGCTTCAAGGCCCGACCAGTTCAATTGGTGCCGGTTCTCGAAGCCCGTCCATGAGAATGAGTGCGGATTTTAACACAATTAGGTCTGGAAGTGGGGTTATGTTTGGTGGATTCGTCAGGCATGCCTTGGATTCGTGCGTGGATTATGATTCGTCACCTTTGACGTTGGATGTTAAGGATGATGTTGAGGACTTCAATTTGTCTTCGGTTGAACTTCCTTTTAACATGGAGGACAATTTCCTGGAGTTGGACTTGCCGCCATATGCGAAGGACTTGCTTTCTGATGCGCAGTTGCGGCATTCGATTTTCAGGGATGATCTTGTTGTCAAGGCATTTTGTGAAGCAGAAAAGGCTCATAGAGGCCAGGTACTTTCACATTCTTTTTAAAAGTTTTTGGGTTTTTATGGAAAATTATTGTGGTGATCTAACATTGGCATTTTGATGCTTTTGATATGTGTAGAAGCGAGCAAGTGGGCATCCTTATTTGCAGCATTGTGCGGAAACGGCAATTCTGCTGGCAAACATTGGTGCTAATTCCACTGTTGTTGCTGCAGGGCTTTTGCATGACGCTGTTGATGATTCTTTTGTTACTTATGACCATATTTCAAGATCAATTGGAGCTGTAGTGGCGGATCTAGTCGAAGGGGTAAGGGAAATTTAACGTTTAGTCCTCTTTAATTCTTTTATTAGACTGTGTTTTTGGCATTTGATATATCGGATCTCAGTTCAAGTTGATTTGTGACTTGTATATCTGCATTGTCTATTTTCCCTGATTTGCTGGGTCCTTATTTGTCCATAACCTGTTAATTTCCTATAAATGGAGGAAGTTAAACGTCCATCCTGCCAGCTGGTTAAAATTGTAGTGTTGCATACAGTTGGCTGGTTGATGATGCATTATAGTTGATAAAAGGGGTGTTGACTTGAAAAACAGACTTATTAATTATTTTTTGAAATTGAATAGTGATTTAGATATGGGTTGGGAGTTTATGCGTGGGTCAAGATGTTGAATTGATTTGCGAATATGTTGATGCCTGGAGACGTGAATTAAACTGTGGTGATTCTGCCAGGTTTCTAAGCTGAGCCATTTGAGCAAGCTTGCACGTGAGAACAACACTGCCAGTAAAACTGTTGAGGCAGATAGGTTGCATACCATGTTCCTTGCAATGGCAGATGCCAGGGCTGTTCTAATAAAGCTAGCTGATCGATTGCATAACATGATGACTTTGGATGCATTACCTCTGATCAAACAACAGAGGTTTGCAAAGGAAACTTCAGAAATATTTGTGCCACTGGTCAATAGATTAGGCATCTCTACATGGAAAGAGCAGCTAGAGAATCTCTGCTTCAAATATCTAAATCCAGATCAGCATCAAGAGTTGTCATTGAAGCTTGTGAAGCACTTTGATGAGGATGTGATTACTTCATTGATAGAGAAGCTTGAGCAAGCTCTCAAGGATGGAGCAATTTCTTATCACTCTGTGTCAGGCAGGCATAAGAGCTTGTTCAGTATCTATTCAAAAATGTTGAAGTATGAATATTTTCCATGTTGCCTCTCTCTCATGAACAAGCATATTTAGATACAATAAAGATGCGGATGCACTCCATTTGCAGAGCAACAAGCTTCCATTTCCTCATTCATTGTTTTCGAGTTTTAACATATGTTGTTCGACATTTACTTGTGGTGTAACCATTTTACCTTTTGCAGGAAGAAGCTAAATATGGACGAAATTCATGATATTCATGGATTAAGATTAATTGTTGAAACTGAAGAAGATTGCTATAAAGCTCTAAGAGTTGTCCAGCAGCTCTGGCATGAAGTACCTGGGAGGTTCAAGGACTACATAGTTTATCCTAAGTGCAATGGGTACGCTGGCTTTTATTATGTGAAGATGCCGCTTTAGGCTTGCTACTGATATGCTTAATATTAATCTTACAATTTGCAGGTATCAATCTCTACATACAGTAGTCACATGTGAGGGCATTCCCCTTGAAGTTCAGATCCGAACAAAAAAGATGCATCTGCAAGCTGAGTATGGATTTGCCACTCATTGGAGATACAAAGAAGGCGATTGCAAACACCCTTCTTTTGTGCTTAAAATGGTCGAATGGGCGCGTTGGGTCATTACCTGGCAGTGCGAGGCAATGAGCAAAGATGGGTCATCTGTTGATTTTCTCGACTCCAAGAAGCCACCTTGCAAGTTCCCTACCCATTCTGATGACTGCACATATTCTTGCAAACCTCAGTGTGGCCCTGATGGACCTGTCTTTGTTATCATGATTGAGAACGATAAGGTTTGTTTGTGATACTGTCTGAATCTTAAATCTGTTTATATGGTCAAGAATTGGAATTATATGGTACCTCATCGGTTTTTCAAAGGGGGAGATGTTTTGTTTTCTCTTGGTGCTGAGTTTTTGTATGCAACTTTTGGAGGATCATTTTTTTTAAGCTCTTAGTTCGTGGGATTTGTGAAGCTGAGTAATGTATGACCTCTTATTTCGCTTGCAGATGTCTGTGCAGGAATTTCCAGCAAATTCATCTGTCATGGATCTGTTGGAAAAAGCTGGCCAAGGCAGCTCTAGACGGGCTCCATATGGGTCTCCTGTGAAGGAGGAATTAAGGCCACGACTAAACTATGAACCCATCAGTGATCCGACATGCAAGCTACAAATGGGGGATGTCGTGGAATTGACTCCATGTATAAGGGATAAATCTCTGAGTGAGTATCGGGAAGAAATTCAAAGGAATGTCGCGGAATTGACTCCACCCATACGGGATAAAACTCTGAGTGAGTATCGGGAAGAAATTCGAAGAATGTATGACAAGGGTTTCAAGATATCGACCGTAGTTCCTTAGCTGATCCCATTCTTTTGTAGTTTAGTATTTGCTTTCAAAAACTAGTTACCCCTGTACATAATATGGATATTTATAAATAGTAGATTTATGGTTCCGCGATGAAGGAAAATGCTCATCTAGCTAAGTTTAGATGAGGATGCGTGGCTGTGGTTCACTATTTCATTCGTCATTGCCGCACGGTTTATGGAACGGATCGAGAGTACCATAAGAGGAAAAGTGCCTTAATACCTGACAAATTAAGTTGATTGGAAAATAGAACATATTCAAAATAAGAAAGTGACGGTTGCTGGGCATAAGTGTGTTAGGCCTTTGGCTGAATGCATTTTGCCTTAGTAGTATAAATCTCATAAATAAAATGTGAAGTTAGGGATTTCAATCTAGCAGATATTCAATATGCATGTGAATGAATAAATAAAAAAAATTGTTTGGTCGAATATATGCATGTACATAAATAAATAAAAAGAATTGTTATATGAACTTTGTGAGATGTGAGTTTTTTTTTTTCTTTGTTTATTTATTTATTTATTTATTTTGAGGGTGTCGGGTGGGTTTGGGTGGGGAAGGGGGAAGGATTTGGGTGTTAATGCATATAGTCGTATTTGCTTAATTAATCTTTGAAGATGGCCTTTATCAGACTATAGGCTGATGAGAATTGTTGTTTGCAAAGGATCTATATTTGAAAACAATCTGATTGCGAGTTTTAATATAATTTGAAGAATGTTTGACCAAATTTATTTAGAAAATTTAATAAATTCTTACATTTAATTAGATTTTTTTTAGAATTACATATAGACTTCCTCCTCCAGGTTGTCATGTCAAAATATACTCTACGTACCCAATTCATGCGGAGGCCATTAGAGGTGACATCAAGAGAGGCCTTGGAAGGTGACAACGAGAGCGCGATTGATGGAATTGGTGCCAAAGGAGGAGGACGATAGAGCAAAATATCAAATTTTAATTTAAGAATAAGATCGTTTGAATAAAATAAAAGTTAGAAATTTATAAAATCTTTTTTCATTTTTTTTTTTTAAAGAGTATCCTTTACAACAAATTTATAGATCTAATTATCAAATAAAAAATGTCAGTCTTACAATAAATTAATAGAATACAAATATCAAATCAAATAAGATGGAAGTACAAAGTTTACAAGACCACAACCAAGAGACACACATAAGGTGCACACAAAGATGCCCATTCGGGTCGAACACAAGACTTCCCACATAATAGGGGATACTTTCCACATAAAATCTTAACAATAGCAACTTTGTAAATTAAATAGTTAAAATTCATGGAGTTTAATCAAGATATTAAATAAGATAGGAATTCTTTACTTTTTCTTAAAAAGCTTATATGATTTTAATCTTATTTTTATAATTTATAAACTTTTTTCGTATAAATTTTAGAATATACTTTATAAGATGATATGATAAAGTCTCAAATATTTTATAAAATATTTTAAAAAATTTATAAACTCACTCAAACACCCTTTGTTTGGCTAATCTTATCTAAAAGATCTCATAAGTTTCTACATCTTGTAAGTTATTTTTAAAGCTTAAAAGATGCTAAGTTTATTTTAGAAATAAGATCTTAAATTGTTTGGATAAGATAAGACCTTAAAGTTTATATGCAAGTAATGATAATTTTGTAATCAATATAATTATAGTAAAAAGAGTTCATTAAAATCTTAAAATAAATTACGGACTCATCTTTTTCTACTAATTTTTTTATAAAATCCTAATATTTAATTTAGAGAGTTTATAAACTCATTTTTTTCAAAAAATTTTATCAAATATTTTATAATATATTATAAATTATCAAATATCTTATAAACGTAAGCTAAGCACCCCTAAATTTTTTATTACAACCCTTCCCACTTCCCAGTCTATATAATGCATTATATGCTGATTCTATATGAATGGGTGACATTACTGAAACTAGTTTTCCACAATTAACATCATACATTTAATTATGACAGTAAACTCTAATCTTTTTTTTTTTTTTAAACACCCAAAAATACAAACTTTGGATCCTCTATTCCATCTCTTATTTCAATTTGCTATAATTATGTCAAGTGTATCTGATTTTCAATCAATTATTTTTATAATAAAATATTTAATACACATGTCAAATATTCATGAAATGGAATAAATAATAGAATAAAAGATTTAAATCAAGACGGAAACATAACCGAATCATAAAAAGAGCAATAAAGAACAAAATATATTGAAATCCAACTAAAGACAACATCTCTGGGCTATAACAAATCTTAGCCACTGCCACCAACAACAGCCTTAATTAAGTCTCTTCACTTCTGCATCATCAAGAAATGTGGTTTTCGATGACAACTTGTTCCCAAACAGAGCAAAAATCCGTGATTTGCCGCTGGACTACCAGCAGAATTTCTGAGGCTCCAGGATGAGTGTGCATTGGAATAACACCACCGAGGGCCCAAATCCAAGAGTGCAATAGAAAAGGCCAAGGCCATTCAGGCGTGGAAATTAGATTGTGCAGCAAATGCTGGTAATATAGCGGTGTTTTTTGGTTTTTTTTTTCGTGTTGGGGTTGGGTGACTGAATTGCTTGGTTCAAAGTCTACCCAAGTCGATGACGTCATTTGAATAGGTCAGGAGGTCTAAAATCTGAAATCACAATAAGATCAATCGGGTCGTTGAGAGGGATCTCGGTAGAAATTTGATAGAAATTCTTTGATGCTCAAATCAGATAGTGCAGGTTGAAATAAACGATAGTGAATTAGAGAATATATGGTAAGAAAATAAAAGATTGTTTGTGCCTCAAGAAATGTATTATGTTTGGGTATTTGTAAAGGCTAACAATTGGGATCAACCTGTTGTTTCCAAATATACCAACATGTAGTAGTTCACCATAATAGATATCACAATTGCATATTATCAATCAAAATGATGAATCAGATAATCATAAGAGGGCATAACATGCGTTTTTATCAAATGAAATCCAAATATAGCATGATCCGAGTTATACAATAGGCATAATCAAGGCATAACAGAATTCATGCAATTTATCCATATACGAGTCCAGGAAAAGCCAAAATTACATATATCAACAAAGGCATAAAAAGCAGTAAAGCATGTTGTCAGAATTATAAATATAGATGGAAATTGTTAAAGAAAGTTAGCTTAAGGATTCTGTATTGTAAGAGAATCAATCAGACGACCAAATCACAAAATTCTGTTTGCCTTGAAGAAACGAGCGCCCCGACTCACCAGTGCAACGAGTACAACGCTGCTCCTCCCAGGATGAGATGGTCCAGAACGATCAGGTTCACTCCTTCTCGTTCACCTCGAACAATACTCAGTTGTCGGAATCAAATAGCTGTATATTCTATTGGAATAAGGAAAGCAAGGGGGAAAATGAGAATATGAAGAGTGAAAGGAGGGACTGCGGGAGAGGAATAACGAATAGCTTAAGCAGAGGAATGCTTGTTCGTGTGTTCTTCAAGTCTGCCAGAAGCAGACTATTTATAGGCGTAATTAGGGTTAGGGTTAGCAACAGTTAGAGTCTGCCAATTAATGGCCTCTAACATGTTACCTATCAATCACCCGTCCAGTAGCAATCCGCCACGTCGCCTTTACACGTCACGCACATCCAGTAGCACTAAGCCACATCGTGTAACCACCTCTACCTAAATCTCGATGACCAGGCTAAATCTTGGCCTTATCCGATTACAAGCCTTGGTAATCTTGACTCTTATCCTTAAGTCCCGGCTCGGTTAAGTATTTTGAATTTTAAAATTTAAATTCAAAATTTAATTGAATTTCGTCCAAAAAGATAAGATTGAGACTAAGATATTCGCCCGTGCCCGCGACCCGAACCCTGGCCAGGCGGCAGCGCCGCGCATGCATGTGGTCCACTTATATGAACCCTTTAATAAACACTTTAACACGCATTCATACTTGAGTTCAATATAAACTATTCATCACTTGTTTACAAAATCAATGTGGGACAAGTGAAGGGTTGAAATAACATTTCAACTCCTCCACTTGGTTTTATAAGGCACAAGCAAGTCTCCTCTTTCTCAATGTACCAATGTGGGACAATTCAATATATAACACTTAACCAATTTTCTTCCTCCAATTCAACACTTTAATTATCTTTGGATTCCAATCATAATTAGCATCCATCAAAATCTAATTAAAACATGCAATTAGCCTTTGAATATGCCAATTACAACAATCCCCCACAAATCCATAGATAATGGCTATCAAATTCAACATAGCTCACTTTCAGAAATAGTACCTTCTGGTTTGAACCACTCCCTAAGTTATCCGACTTCTGCCACCACCGGGACAAATGGAACTAAGCCTTGAATTTGTGCCCGTGATTGTGATTTCATCCATTAGTAACAACAAGCTAAAGGCTATGTATTGATCTTTAGGGTTGACACATTAAGGCCATGTGTCCCGATCCTGTATCATGAATGTTTATCAAGGAACAACCCAATTCCTTTAGTCTCGGCCAAAGGACTACATTCACTTAGTTGGGCGTCTCCAAGGATGCATTGCTCA
This sequence comes from Jacaranda mimosifolia, assembly GCA_018894105.1. Lineage (NCBI taxonomy): Eukaryota > Viridiplantae > Streptophyta > Magnoliopsida > Lamiales > Bignoniaceae > Jacaranda > Jacaranda mimosifolia. The sequence continues at coordinate 28,100,279 of CM032122.1, forward strand.
CATCTCGTCCAAAAAGGACTTGACCCCATTTAGAGTTAAACTCTTATTATACCAGCAATAGTTAGCACCTATCAGGCAATCAGGGGAGAGACACCAGATACAAAGTATCAATATTAATTTTAGGTGCAACTTGATATGCTCAGCAACTTGTTTATACTGCATTGAACCTACCTTGTGGGATCTCCACTTAGTAGGTTGGGTTGCCATTGCAGATATATCACTAATGTGTTTTCAGTCCCATCCCCAACCTGAATTTATGAACTGAGGACAAATCAAGTCCTTTAGTTAAAGGGTCTGTAATATTTTCTTTGGATCCAACAAAATCAATTGCAATAACCCTATCAGACACTAACTCCCTTATAAACTTTAGTCTAACTTGGATGTGTCTCTTAGTCTTTTGATTGAACTTTGAACTATTAATTTTTGCAATTATGGTTTGATTACCACAATGTACAGCAATTCCCGGAAAAGGTTTGGTTACCATGACCATCAGCCCATATAACCATTCTGCCTCTGTCCCAGTTTTGTCCAAAGCACGCAACTCAGCCTCAAAGGTGGGCCGAGTTATCAAAGTCTGTTTTGAAGACTTCCAGGAGACAACGCCCCCACCCAAGGTAAATATATACCCTGTACACCCATTACTTTTGGAGTTTTTGGCTATCTAGCTAGCGTCGCTAAACCCTTCCAGCACTGCAGGAAATCTCTTGTAGTGTAAGGCTAGTGAAGCCGCTTTAGATAACGAAGTATCCTATCCAAAGCCTCCCAATGAGTTCGATTAGGACAACTTGTATATCTAGCAAGCTTAGAGACCGCAAATGAGATATCTGGTCTCGAGCCGTTTGCAAGATACTGGAAGCTACCAATTATTTGAGAATATCTCAACTGAGATACTGGTACACCAGTTTCATTCTTAAAGAGAGCCATTGAAGGATCATATGGTGTTTTTGCGATTCTACTTTGTTTATAGCCAAATTTCTCAATTATCTTCTCAACATAGTGAGACTGAGAGACTGCTATACCCTCAGTTGAATGAGTCAACTTAAGTCCAAGAATCATTTCCGCAACACCCATATCTTTCATTTCAAACTTGTTCTCTGAGAAACATTTAGTCTCATTGATAATCTCAGTGTTGGAGCCAAACAACAGAATGTCATCTACATACAGGCATAACACAATACAATTATCACCTTTAACTTTGTAGTAGACACACTTGTCATTATCATTAACTTTGAAACCAAATGACAATATGGTTTTGTCAAACTTTTCATGCCATTGTTTAGGTGCTTGTTTTAAATCATAACGTGATTTAACAAGCTTGCAAACTTTTCGCTCATTTCCAGAATCTACAAATCCTTCAGGCTGATCCATATAAATTTCTTCCTTAAGATCACCATACAGAAAGGTTGTTTTCACATACATCTGGTGAATGGGGAAATCATATATGGAAGCCAATGCTATAAGCACTCGGATGGTAGTCAAACGAGCTACTGGGGAATAGGTGTCGAAATAATCTATTCCCTCTTTTTACCTAAACCCCTTAGCAACCAGCCTGGCTTTAAACTTATCAACAGTCCCGTCAGACTTAAGTTTCTTTGTGAAGATCCACTTGCTTTCTAGAGTAATACACCCCGGAGGGAGATCGACTAATTCCCATGTCTCATTCTAGACAATAGAATCCATCTCACTCTTAATGGCTTCCTTCCAATGCTTAGTTTTAGGAGAAGCCATAGCATCCTTGAAGGTAACAGGATCACCCTCGACATTGTAAGTAACAAACTCACTCCCAAAGTCCTTAGTGATTCTAGCCCTTTTACTCCGTCTGGGTTCATCCAGTTCTTCAGGAACTGTGTTAGTACTACTAGGACTAGCCCCCACATTTGTCATCTTTTCCACATGATCAGGAATTGATGCATACTCAAGGGTTGAATCTAAAGAAATATTTTGAGGTATCCCAGTCTTTATGGGAAACACGTTCTCAAAGAACGTAGATCACGAAATTCAACTATAGTGTTCGCATCTATGCCCGAAATTTCTGATTTAATCACCAAAAATCTCATAGCATAAGGCGTTTCCACATAGCCTAGAAAGACCACATCAACAGTCTTAGGACCTAGTTTTTTCCTCTTGTGTTCAGGGACTAGAACTTTTGCAAGACAACCCCATACTTGGAAGTATTTTAGACTGGGTTTCATGCCTTTCCAGAATTCAAATGGAGTGCTTTCTTTATGTTTCAGGGGAACTCTATTCAGAATATGGCAAGCTGTATTTAGAGCTTCCCCCCACATGTACTTGGGCAATCCAAAATTCAAAAGCAGATTGTTAATCATGTCTATAAAAGTTCTATTCTTTTGCTCAGCTATCCCATTCGAAGCGGGAGAATAAGGAGCAGTTTCTTCATGAATTACGCCAAAATTACGGTAGTATTCATGAAATGGGTTGGACCCATATTCTCCAGCCCTATCTGACCTTAATTGTTTAAGTTTTCTACCAGTTTGTATTTCAGCTTTATTTTTGAACGTAATGAACTTTTCTAATGCTTCATCTTTATGTTTTAGTAAATAAACATAACAATACCTACTGTTATCATCTATAAAGGTGATAAAGTATCTTTTATTGTCTTTTGTTAAGACCCCATTGAACTCACAAATATCTGTGTGTACTAAGTCAAGAATTTCAGATTGCCTTTCAACTGAGTGGTAAGGCTTTCTAACTTGCTTGGCTTCAACACATATTTGACATTTATGACCTCGTTCAATTTCATATTTAGGAATTAAATTTAAGTTCATCATTAGTTTGACAGAACTAAAATTCAAGTGTCCTAAACAACTATGCCAAATAGATGAATTCTCAATAACATTTAAAATAGAAAAGTTAGGAAAGTCACTTTTATTAGAACCAATAAAGTTTTCAACTCGAATTTTGAACAAACCATCGGAAAGATAACCTTTACAAATGAAAGTGCCGTAATGTAAAATTACAACTTTATTTGACTTAAAGAAAATTTCATAGCCCTTCCTAACTATTACATAACCGCTAATGATATTTCTTCGGACTGCTGGAACATGATGCATCCTTTGCAGAGATAGTATGCGCCCCGAAGGAAATTTCAGGCCCACGCGTCCTATCCCAAACACTTTGGTTGCACTCGAGTTTCCCATCATCACAGTCCTTCTGCTAGCAGGCTGATAAGACACAAACAGTAATTTGTCGCACAAACGTGCACATTAGCACCAGTGTCTATCAACCAATCATATGGTTCATAGATAGAGAATAATTCAGGTTTGAAAGAAATGTACTCATCAATGGATGCATTAGGAACTCCAGCTTCATTGGTGTCTCCAACAACCATGTTGACCACTAGTCCAGTAGATTGGGCTTTAGCCTTGGCTTTCTTGGATGGACACTCCTTAGCCCAATGCCTTTTTTGTCCACAATTCCAGCAAGGCCTGTTTGCCTTTGGTTTCTTATTAATTTTGGCTTTTCCCTTATCGATGGTTTTTGAGTTCAAGTTCATGTTGACTTTCTTCTTTCCTATTATTACATTCGCCTTAAGATGATATTCAACAGGAACATTATGAGTTTGATTTCTGTGTTCTTCTTTAATGCTTATGGCAATTATCAGATCATCTAAAGTCAATTTCCCTTTTTGATGCTTTAGAGTCATGCTGAAACTTTCCCAGGATTTAGGGAACTTATTGACAATCGACATGACCATAAAATTTTCAGGAAGCTTCATTTCAGCATTCGCTAGGGAATGTTCTAAATTGATCAATTCATGTGTCTGTTCAAATACAGACCTGCCCTCAACCATTTGATACTTCAGGAATTTGGAAAGCGAATACTTTTCGAGCCCTTGTTCTTTAGTATTATATTTCCTATCCAGTTCATCCCATAAAGATTTAGCCTTATAGGAATCAGAACAGTATACATCAAAGAGTGTATCAGATAAAGCTGACAGAATCACTCCTCGAATAATCTGATCCTTCATTTTCTAATCGGCTATTTCTTTAGTCTTGGGATCAGTTTCAGTTGGTTCTGGCATGGTCAATTGAATTAACAAAAGAAGACTTTTCATCGTCAGCCAGATTTTCATGCGCTGCTGCCAACGCTTTAAATACTGGCCGCGAACTTTTTCGACAGTCCGAAAAGGTCAACTTTTGCTGACACAACATCACCAATAGCATGCGAATTTGAACCCATCACAGATTTCTCAAAATAATCCTAAGATAAAATATCTAGGCAAAATAAAAAGTTGCAGAATTTCAGGCAAGATCTTAGACAATATATCTATTCAAAATTTCAGGCAAGATTCCCAGATAGGATATCTAATCAAAATTTCAGTAAATGAAAACACACACGAAATAATCGTTTCTTCAAGATTGTTGTTTCCAAATATACCAACATGCAGTAGTGCACCACAATAGATATCACAATTGCAGATTATCAATCAAAACAATGAATCAGATAATCATAAGAGGGCATAACATGCATTTTTATCAAATGAAATCCAAATATAGCATGATCCAAATTATACAATAGGCATAATCAAGGCATAATAGAATTTATGCAATTTATCCAGATACGAGTCCAGGAAAAGCCAAAATTACATATATCAACCAAAGTATAAAAAGCAATAAAGCATGCTGTCAGAATTATAAATATAGATGAAAATTGTTAAAGAAAGCTTAGCTTGAGGATTCTGTATCGTAACATAATCAATCAGACGATCAAATCACAGAATTCTATTTGCCTTGAAGAAATGAGCGTCCCGATCACCAGTGCAACGGGTACAACGCTGCTCCTCCCAGGATGAAATGGTCCAGAACGATCAGGTGCACTCCGTCTCATTCACCTCGAACAGTACTCAGTTGTCAGAATCAAATAGCCATATATTCTATTAGAATAGGGAAAGCAAGGGGGAAAATGAGAATATGAAGAGTGAAAGGAAGGACTGCGGGAGAGGAATAACGAATAGCTTAAGTAGATGAATGCTTGTTCGTGTGTTCTTCAAGTCTGCCAGAGGCAAACTATTTATAAGCTTAATTAGGGTTAGGGTTAGGGTTAGGGTTAGCAGCAGTTAGAGTCTACCAATTAATGGCCTCTAACACATCACCCATCCAGTAGCAATCCGCCATGTCGCCTTTACACATCACGCACATCCAGCAGCACCAAAGCCACATCGCGTAACCACCTCTGCCTAAATCCCGATTACCAGGCTAAATCTTGGCCTTATCCGATTACAAGCCTCGGTAATCTTGACTCTTATCCTCAAGTCCTGGCTCAGTTAAGTATTTTGAATTTTAAAATTTAAATTCAAAATTTAATTGAATTTCGGCCAAAAAGATAAGACTGAGACTGAGATATTCGCCCGCGCCCACGACCCGGACCTAGGCCGGGTGGCAGAGGCGCGCGCGTGTGGTCCACTCATATGAACCCTTTAATGAACACTTTAACAAGCATTCATACTTGAGTTCAATATAAACTATTCATCACTTATTTACAAAACCAATATGGGACACGTGAAGGGTTGAAATAACATTTCAACTCTTCCACTTGGTTTTATAAGGCACAAGCAAGTCTCCTCTTTCTCAATGTACCAATGTGGAACAATTCAATATAAAACACTTAACCAATTTTCTTTCCCCAATTCAACACTTGAATTATCTTTGGATTCCAACCATAATTGGCATCCATCCAAATCTAATCAAAACATGAAATTAGCCTTTGAATATGCTAATTACAACACAACTTTATGGATGACCTCAATTTCCACGCTGGTGGTAATCAATGATGAAGATTAATTGGAGTCGAACTCGGTCAAGCGGGTAATAGATAAGTGCAAGGTTCAGAAAGGAATGAGACAAATAAAAAGACTAAAATTTGACATGGTAAATATTGTTAATAAATTAGAAACTAAATATTCCCATGAAGGTAGAATCAAATTGTTGATCTCTTGCAATGTCATCAGTTATATCATGCGAATATTCCAATTATTATCTAATTTATTCTTAGGACGTTGTGGGGTTTTGAGTTTTGAACAATCACAATCATCCATCATCCATGGCATAGCATTCGCATGGGATTCATAGTATATATATGATTATGACAGTGTAGTGATGTGATGGGTGAGCTGAACTTTTGGGTTATGTTGGTCAACTCAATATCCACTTGAAAGCAAATATATTTTAATTGCTAAGAGTCACTGGTAGTAGAACAGTGAAAAACCTCTAATTCTTGAAGCTGAAAAAGATATCTAGTAGCATAAAGTTGCATAATAATACAGAATGGGTAATGAAGATAAAATTTGTATACCTTGTTAAAATGAAGAGATGAAAGTATTTACGGTGTACCAATTAAGATGGACGATACTCTACATAGCTCAAACATAAAGCATCGTATGGCCTGATGGTTAGAATAATAAAATTGAGTGAATATTTTGTAACTCGAAAAAAATGACACAATTTTCCAGTATTCGATTGGCCATACATTAAGAACATTTAATAATACCATATTAGATAGTATGGTTTTGAAATACCAAAACCTTTTATGAATTGAAAAAATTGGTTTTGATGAATTCTTAAAGAAAAGCAAATAATTTCTAATTAGGTTGTTGATACCAAAATTTCTCTATAAAAAAGTTAGTTCAAAACAGCACATGGCAAAGGGAAAAAGGAAGAGTAGAAGAAGACAGGGGTGACGGCTAGAAGGGGAAAAATGTAACTATGGTACAATTTGATGTCCATCAATTACTTCAAAAGATTCTGAGGACTGAAAGGAATTGCCTTTTGGCTGGGGTTCATGATGGGTGAGGTTAGATGATCAATGCAGGAGAATGTTTTTTGTTCCCATTCTATATATAGGAAATTTTTGTGTCCTAAAATGGGCTTTACTTGAAAACTAGGCTTGAAACTTGCTATATAGAAGGTGGTTTAAGATATATCTTCAATACATCTAAATAAATGTAGCATAACTGATATGGGATAGCCCAATGTGCTCGGCTCAAAGACCACAGACTCAAGGATGTAGCAACAGGCCCATCTCATCCTTAGGGCCCAATTGTGCTACCGACTTCAGACGGCCGAGGTCGACCAAACAGATCAACTTATTATGCTGGCTTCATTGGGCAGCTTTTTGACCAGGCCCCAACTAGGACCGCTGGTCGACTTTTCAACCATGGCGCTTGGCCATCTCTTACTCTGCGGGTCAACTCATCGTAGGATCGATCTTGTCACCGACCAGGGAGGTCGATTTGGCGCAGAATCAACTCTCTGCCGCATTAAATGCCCTGACAGGTAACATGTCTCCGCATTAATGGAGCGTGTCGCCCCAGTACCACCCATGTTGCCGCACTAGGCAGGAGGCGCGTCTACATTGTACTATTATGCCCATGAAACCTGGAGATGCAGCCACATGGAATAGTACAGGAATAGGAGATGACCTAATGCCCCTCATACAAGGACAAGGATCCTTCTTACATGTAGAGGGCATCTCAGACAAATCCACACTAGGAGAAGGCTATAAATACCTCCCCTCTAGCCTCATTGAAGGTATGCTATTATATATACAAAAAGACCTCACTCTGCTACTCATTATATCTAGTCGACCCCGTACTAACTTGAGCGTCGGAGTGCCCTTGGCTAGCTTGATGTTTGCTTGTAATTGTAGGACTCAGCCCAATTATATTCATAGATCGACCAGATAGGTCGAACCTTACCAATCTATCATCTGATCCAGTTACAAGCGGATTCCACCCTCATCATTTGGCACTTTCTGTGGGAAACTATTGGGTCCGCAATCGAAAATGGTTAACACCAGGCGAGCCCCCTTAGGAAGAGAAGAAAACAGGAGGTCAAGTTCTCCTCCACCTCGACCTCAGCAAGAAATTGGCGCTCCAGGGTCGAGCGCCCAACCAAAATAGGTGGTCACCCTAACCATGCCCAAGTTGATGCAGCTTATCAGTGAGCAGATATCAGCCCATATTTCAGCAGTTTTGAATCGACACGCTATACAACTAGAGCCGGCGGCCAGTGCAACTCTACAGCTAGTGCCCCTGGATGAGAGACCACCCAAAGAAAATCAAGACCGACTAAAGTCCAGAAGGCCTCCCTCAAGATGTGAAGTAAGTTCGGGCCATTTTCCAAGGGATGTGGCCCGACCCATACCCCGAGATGAGGTTGCGGATTCAGTTGATCACGACGTTCGACCCATTCGAGCCCCACAGTGTGATAGGGTCGAGCACTCGAGAACTACACCTGGAATAGTCACGGGCCACAGCCCTTACAGCTTGGTCTATGGCTCCAAAGTAGTGATTCCATCCGAGTTGGTGCAGCACACGGCCCGAGTGATTCATTGTAACCCGATCAGAAACACAACGGAAAAGGCCCTCGACCTCATCACCATCGACGAGATACGGCACACAGCCTACAACACAATGCAACGATACCGGTCGAAAATAACAAAACATTACAACAAAATAGTTCGACCGCATAGTTTCAAAGTCGGAGACCTAATCCTCAAGAAAGTCGAAGTGTCGAGAAATATGGGAAAACTCGACCCAAAATGGGAGGGACCTTACTCCGTGGTCAAAGTGTCAAAACACAATACATACCGACTAGCAGACACGTGAGGCAATGAACTACCGCGACCTTGGAACGCTGTAAACCTAAAGAAATTCTATGTATAAAAAGGCCAATGGCTTCCATTTTATTTCCTCGCAGCAATGAAAATTTATGACACATCTTGCAAATACCTACTTGCATGGATTGATCATTTGCTTTCGACCACGTCGTCGACCGAGCAGGCTTCTAGCTGCCAAGTAAAGACTTCACAACCAAGACCAAATCATCGACCCCGTAGTTGACCAAGCAGGCTTTTAGCCGCCAAGTCAAGGCTTCACAGCCAAGACCAAATAAATGAATCGATAGTTTACTGTCGATCCCGTAGTCGACCAAATATACGAGTTCATTGTTTATTGTCGACCACGATGTCGACCTAGCAGGCTTCAGCCGCCAAGATGAGGCTTCACAATCGGCTTGATCGATTGCAGTCGACCCCAAAGTCAATCAAAAGGACCTCGAGTCGATAAATTGAAGATGCATAATGTGAATTAGAATTAAAATGTGTGTTGGTTTAGGTCATCATGTCGACGACGACCTTGAACTAATTTTACCAAAATATGGCAACACAAACACTCGAGGACAACCTTACTTACAAGCGGCTTACTTACAAGCACATGTCATTCGATAAAACAGATATGTTCAAAGAACAATAAAAGAACACATGTCATTCGACAAAACAAATATGTTCAAATAGCAGTAAAAAGTACTGAATTCAATTTCAACATTCCAAATTACAACAAAAAAAATAGAATGAAAAATACATCAGAAGTAGAACATTAGCTCGATCCAGCGCCCTCGTCATGCCCTCCTCGATTGCTTGCTCGAGCTCATCGCCCAAAGGGATTGGAATAGGAACCACCGCGGGGCTGCTCGCCCTCGGCTCCGGCGTCGCAATAGCAACAGGAACAACGGCAGTTGCCAGTTGAGAAGGCCCAACTTTGTCAGCTAGAAAACTTCCTACGACCGGAGGAAGGTAAGCGGCAGCATCGACCATGCCATCTCGAAGCTCGAACAAAAACTCGCTTGCGAAGGCGAATTCATTGGCAACCTCATCCAGTTTCTTCGCCACCTCGGCTGCCTTCCTTTGAGCCTCTGTCAAGGGTGCGACAGGTGGAGCCTCTGCAATTCCCTCAACAGCAGGAGGCTTCGCAGCCCCCTCTCATGCGTCAGCCTCCTCGTCCTCCGGGTACGGCTGCAGCTGCTCATCCAGGATAGGGCTGATGTGATCCCTATCCTCAAGTCGAAAGGAATAGCCCAGGAACTGCAACTGCTTAAACGCCTTCTCAAATGCATTCTTGGCATCGTCTAAAGAGAATACAACGCTCGCGTCCTGGAACGCCGAGCAGAGCATAAACTGCTGCACGGCCTCTCGCTGCATCAGCGGCAACTTTCTGAAGAATTTGGTCCGAGCCTCCTCGAGCGTTGCGTTCCGACCAGCTCTTCAACCAGACTCATAACCATGTTGTGCATCCATTCTGGTTTGCTTGAACAGCTTGTCCATCCTGGTCTTTTCTTCAACAAAGATGACCAGTTGAATATCTCTCAAACGGAGCTGAGCGTTGAGCTGCTCGACCTCCTCGACCAACTCCTCGACCCTAGTCTGGAAAGACTCGAGTTGAGCCTTCAGAGTCTCCATGTCTCCACCCTCTTGCAAATGCTCACGGTCGGTAAGGGCCAGCTCCGACCTCCTATAGAAATGGTAGCCCAAGGCCCCAGTTGACCCACATGAAAAACAACATTCCTGATAAGAAAACAATATTCGACCAAAGAATAAAGTTCAACTATACAACCTAATCGACTAGAGCCTTACCATGTTTGAGTGGTCAACCAGAGCCCTGAGCGCAGCATCCTAGCTTAACCCGAACAATTTCTTCTGGTCGGACGTAAACAGTCCGACCATCAACACCTTTGACGGAGCAGCCCCGGTTGGCCCCGCCGTCTCCATCGACAAAGAGTTGTGAACAACCATGCTCGGCTCCGTCCCGAACCTCTGTGATGGTAATCTTGGCAGCTGGAATAACACGTCGTCCCCACTCTGGCCAAATAGATCATAACTAGAGAGTTGGCCCGACCAGTAAGATATGGCGGGGTCGAGCAGTAAGATAATAAAAACCCGACTCGTCGATGCTACCCGACTTGCAGGACATCGGAAGGTGAAAAAGATTGGAGAAGTTTTCAAAATTAACAGGATTGTCGAATATGTGCATTAGAACGACAAAGCTATAAATAGTAGAGAAACAATTCAGCAACAGTTGGGTTATGCACACTTCTAAACCCCTAAGCAGGTCGACTACAGGACCACCTAAAGGGAACCTAAGGCCACATCTAAAGGCAGCATCGAACACAGTTATACTCCCAGTCGGGGGTCGATGCATCCGACCAGAGGGCCCAGGGGTTAAAAGTTCATACTCTTTGGGGACATGATACAATTGCCTAATGCGTCTCAAGTCGGCAGGGGTGATAGTAGACACTATTTTGCGATAGTGGTTAGGGATAAACAATCAACTGCGCGACAAGGGAGCCTGACTTGGCCCAACTTCACCCCCTCCCCCGCCAGTGCGATCTCTGCTCGAGCTACTTGACTCCTCTGATGAACCTCCAGACCTATCAGAATGAGTAGCCTCGCTATCCCCCCCATGACTACCCTCAGAATAAGACAAACGCAATATTTCTACAGCGAAGGAAGAACGCTAAGGAAAATAAAGGAAGGGATTTATTGTTTGTCGATGAACAAAAAGGCACAATATATTAGCAGGAAAAGCAATTGGCTCAAAACTCGACCAGACGCAAAGCAGTAAAAGTAAAAATGAGTACTTTAACCGTGCCTATTTATAGGCACCCGAGCGCGGGAACTCAAGCGGTTGTAATAATGGTATAACCGCCGTTCGGCGCCACGCCCACCACAATGTAACCGCGTATTAAATGCGCAAAACTCGGGCAATTTTCAAAAACCCTCGTCGATGAACCCATGTAACTGCACAAGACTACTCCCTAATCCTTCTTGTTGATCACCTCGTTTAGCATTCGGAATTGGGGGAGACTCATGATATGGGATAACCAAATGGGCTCAACCCAAAGACTACAGACTCAAGGACGTAGCAACAGGTCCATCTCATCCTTAAGGCCTGATATGGGATAGCCCAATAGGCTCGGCCCAAAGATCACAGACTCAAGGACGTAGCAATAGGCCCATCTCATCCTTAGGGCCCAATTGTACTACTGACTTCAGACGGCCTAGGTCGACCAAACAGATTAACCTGTTATGCTGGCTTCATTGGGCAGCCTTTCGACCAGGCCCCAACTAGGACCACTGGTCGACTCTTCGACCATGGCGCTCAGCCACCTCTTACTTCGCGCGCCAACTCATCGTAGAATCGACCCTGTCATCGACCAGGGAGGTCGACTCGGTGCAGAATCAACTCTCTGCCGCATTAAATGCCCTAACCAGTAGCATGCCTCCGCATTAATGGCGCGTGCTGCCACAGTACCACACATGGTGCCGCACTAGACAGGAGGTGCATCTACAGTGTACTATTCTGCCCATGAAACCTGGAGATACAGCCACCTGGAATAGTATAGGAATGGGAGATGACTTAATGCCCCTCATACAAAGACAATGATCCTTCTTACATGTAGAGGGCATCTCAGACAAATCCATACCAGGAAAAGGCTATAAATACCTCCCTTCCAACCTCACTGAAGGCATGCTATTATATATACAAAAAGCCCTCACTCTGCTGCTCATTATATCTAGTCGATCCCGTACTAACTTGAGCGTCGGAGTGCCTTAGCCGAGGGCACCTCGGCTAGCCTGACGTTTGCTCGTGATTGCAGGACTCAGCCCAATTATATTCATAGATCGACCAGATAGGTCGAACCTTACCAATCTATCATCTAATCGAATTACAAGCGGATTTCACCCTCATCAATAACTAAGCTTAAAGTTTGCATATTGAAGCTAATAAACAAGTTAATGAAGGCATACTTGTTTAAGTTTGATTAATTTTTCGTTAGTTTTTGAGAAATCGAAAACTTTTCAAATGTAAAAAATCTAAATTTAGGATGAACTTGACCATTAAAATTAAGTTCGAGTTCAGATTTTAATAGCATCTTAAAAGAATTGGGTGAGGAGCTAGTGTGATGCCGATTTTTGTGTTTAAAACTTGTCATTATATGCTCATAATCAATGGCGAAGCGAGAAAGGAATTAATAGGGGTTAACGTTAGCGGTTAATGTCCCCCCTTTAAGCCTATATATTGTTATATTATACACATTTTTATTAAAATTTAAAAAAATTTCTCCCCAAAAATGATAATTTGTTTCTAAATTTTGTAAAAATTCAATGTTACTCCCCAAGAAAAGAAAAATTAAAAAAAATTGACTTGGGGGGCCCATAATAATGTTGTTAGCCATGTTACATCCTAATGCACCCATGTCTAACAAGAGTACACCAAATTCCTCAATTATAATTCTAAAAGAAAAAAATATAGGTAACGTTAGGTTATGTTTTTTGTTTGATTTTATTATGTGTTTATTATATGTTTTGGGAGAATGAATTATTGGAGAATGTGAAAATTATTTTTTAGTATGTTTATTTATGTTTCGGGGAAGACATTTTTTTACTGTAGCAATCAAATCAATGCTTTTTTGTTTGGTTTTTGATATGAAAATAGAATTGAGTGATTATTTTAATGTTAGAATAATAATAAAATATATATGATGTGTATATATATAATATATGTATGTATATATTGAAGAATGTGTAGTTTGAAAGAAAAATGTGGATATACTTGGTTTTGTTTCCCCAAAACAATGTTGTTCTGGGGAACATAACCAAACATAGCCATAGTTTCTTAAGTTCTTTTTAGCTATAAATTAGTACATGCATATAGGATTCGGTTTAGCAGATCACAGCACAAGAGCAAGAATCATTATAACTTCCTTCAAACCCACCCACACCCACCCAGAAAAAGGAAAGGAAAAAAAAACACAGACATCAACACAAACTGAAAGAAACCAAAAAAGAGAAAAAATGGAAAAGAAGAAAAAGTAGCCAAATTGTGACTTAAGACAAAAAGAGTTACTACTGTTGAAAAAAGAAGAAGAAACTTCAAGAGAAATAATAGATACAAAAGGACCAAGATCAAGTATTCAAGAAAAAACCAAGTGGATGGTAGTATCAAGGGCAAAAACTGTTCTATAAAAATATAACAGAAAAAATTAGGACAAAAATGAGATAGGTACAACACAAATATGTAGTCATTCAAATACCAATATAGTTAATCTCTTTTCACCATCATCATCAGAAACAACAAATTTTATCCGAATGTAACTATCAATTGGAGTTTTCTTTAAGTTGGAGTTTTTCTTTAAGTGGTGGTAGAATGAAATTTAGATCTAAAAAACTAGTCCAATAATAAGCACACAATTAATCTTAGACATTATAGACATAACTCAAGAATCGAAGAATTGGTTGTTTTAACTTGTATTGCAAAATACATGTCTCCTTCTAAGATTGAGCTATAAATTTGTCAGCGGTGTCGATTAAATCCAATTGAATCCCTTAAAATTTGACAAACAGAAAATGTTTCACCCACAAGTCACCCCTCTTCTATCACCTACAAATGAAAAATGATTCCCATGAGTTAATATGTTTCAAGAATGCAAATAAGAGTTATTAATTTACTGATGGCGTTACTGAAATAGAGTTAAAATCAAGAATTTAAACTGTTTTGAGGTGATTTCCAAGGAGAAAAAAAATTATTATAAAATATCCAAAATAGAACATACAGAACCATTGCAAATGATTTTCTCATAAATATGAATTTACCTTTAGACAGCTTAAGAATATTATTCTAATCCATTTAGAAATTCTGATATAACCTAATTGCTTGATTAAATAAGTCAAACTCGAGTTGAGGTTCTAAAAATTTTCAGGCCCAAGTTCGACTCACTTTAAGAAATTAGAATTTAAGTTCGAGCTCATCAAACTTGTAAATTTAGGTTCCAACTCACAACCAGCCCAAAAATATTGAGCTCGAGCTTGACTCATTTGTAGCAGAATTCATTCCATGCAAAAGAATTAATTATATTACTCATTGCAAGTTCTGTTCACTGACAATATATTGTAAACAAATAAAAATCAAACAGCTCAAACAGTCATATTTTTGTTATTAATGAATTAATCAGCTTCAAAAAAATTTTGATCCTTTGACACATTATTACAAGTCTCAAGTTAAGATTATACACCAGGTTTTCTGATGCTAGCTAATCTTTGTTCATACCACAACTTACCTGGCACATTATCCTAAATCTCAAGTTAGGATTATACATCAGGTTTTCCGATGATAGCTAATCTTTGTTCATATCACAACTTAGACTTGCAGAGATGCAGTCACTTTCCGAAATTCATTCATACAAGTAAAGAAGACATGAATACACAACCATGAACTTGAGGTACTGCTAAACAGATTTTCTTATCAAATCAATAAACTCCTCATGTTAGTCATAATAAGAAGAAAATCCAATGTACACAATACAAGGCCGGAAGAAAAGGCGAAAAAGCACAAAGGGAACAGAATATCTCTTCTTTTTCAACATCAATGGAAGAAAATGAATAAACCAATATGAAATCAACAAAAAAAGATTTACCAATTTACAAGAGTTTAATCCAGATGCAGACACCAAATATCGTTCAATCATCATCGACTCCATTGACGCTTCACCTCAGTCTCAAGCCGCAAGTAAAGAATCTCAACCCATCCAGTTTAGTATGCTCCGCCAAGGGCAAACAAAATATACATTTAAACAGAAATTACTGCAAATGAAGTAATTCTGATTCTTTCAGTAGTCATTTTCAGCGTTTAAAAGTTGCCTTCTCCTGATGAACAAGAATGCCACCACACACACTTGTAAGATAATCGCAACTCCAATGAACATCAACCCAACTTTCTTCCCTGTGTTGAGCTTCTCTTTCTTGGGTGGAGGGCTCAAGTTTTTATGTAAATGGTGGTGGTTGTGATCACCACGGCGCGGAGGTGGTGAGCGGAGGCGTTTCCTCAGAGGTGGAGGTGGAGTTTGTCGTGCAGGTGGTGGAGAAGGGGACAGAGGCGATGGTGGTGGTGGAGGTGAAGAGAATAGAGGTGGCAGTGGAGGAGGCGGTGATACAGGTGGCGGAGGTGGTGGAGGCGGCGGTAGTGGAGGAGGAGGAGGTGGTGGTGGTGGAGAAAACTTCGGCGGCGGCGGCGGAGGTTTCACATTTTCTTGAGATTCAATGAAAGCAAAGAACCCGAACAAAAAAGCTATGAACAAAGTCAACAATGGCAAATCCATACAAATCAACAAACAAAGACAGCTTCTTTAGACCATCCTTGCATCTGGGCTCCTCTTCCACATCAATAAATTCCCCTAAAAAAAAATTTTTTTAAAATAAAAATCGAATCTTCAAGGGAATATTCAAGGTTTGAAAAATTGATCGAAACGGCCTCGAAGATTTCTTATGGTTTTTGAAGAATCAACTAAAAGGGGTCCAAAGATTTGGTCCCAATGTTGAATTCTTCCTTCAGATTCGAGGCAACAACGAACGGAGAATTAGGGCTAGGGCATCACATTGGATTCTTGAACCTAGGTCAACAATGTAGGCAAACAACATTCAACTAAAACAAATCATCATGGATTTCGGGATATCAATTCCTCTCTCTTTCTCTCTCTTCTCTATTTTCCCCTAAATTTTCTTTTTCTTGATTCGATTTTTTCTTCGCGATCAACAATGGAGAGAAAGAGAGAGAGAGAGAGAGAGATTGGGGGACAGCGAGACTAAGAGAGAGAAGGCGCGATTCAACGGTTAATCTAATTTTGGTTTTTTTGGGGCAGAATTTTTGCCGATTGGATCTTTTGCCAATTGTGGGCAAAAATCATAGTACTAATAGAAATAGCTTTGAATTAGTTCTATCTATGCAATTTTTAGGACTATGTTTATTTTTTTTATATTAGGATATAATTATATTTTGTGGTACTTATATTATTAGAAGGGTTTATACTTTACATTAATCCTTCCAAATCAAGACAACCTATAGTGTTGTAATAATTTTGTGACGCTATTAGCATATGACCATTTCCATTGTTAGTAATGATGAAAGTTGTACCTTATCACATGAAGTAAACTTTTGCGCGTGATAATTGCTTTGACAATATATTTATGCCATGAGTGGTATTGGGCTTCTTTATCTTTGTATTTTAAGAAAATATTGTTAGTGATTAAAAAAAATTTAAGTAATGACATAATAAAGATTGTTACTATAACATGTATTAAAAGATAATAATTTTTATTTTACTACTAGTTAGGACGCAACTCTTGAAATTGAGGTGGAAATTATTGGTTAATAGATCTAATGAGTTTTTCTTTTATGAATAGATTTAAATTGTTATATAATTCATGTATATAGCTAAATTGACTAAACTTAGACTTATTTTGTTCAAGTCAAAGAAGTCAATAAAGTTAGTCACGGTATACAGTAGTTGTCGAATGATTAAAGTTGAATTGGAGATTCAAATTATAAAAACTTGATCTGATTAAGACTTGCTTGAGAGTAGAAGGAGTTTATAAAAAATATCATAATTAAAGAGTGTGATTTCATATCAACATTGTAACAAAAAAACAAAAATTAAAGTGTCACATCATGCAATCTTTACATTAAGTAGTAGTTGTGATTAGCTTGTAATATTCACATTTTGAATAATTTGGACCAATGGCATATTGACCCAACAATCTTGTGTGGAAATATTCCTCAAGTAGTCCCAAGCTAGAAGTTTCCTTCTTTCCCTATCATTTCTTCAATTAATTTCCTAAGCTCTCAATAAAAATAAAAATAAAAGTAATGATACTACGGTTCTTTTTTTCTTATTAGTAACCTTAATATGGATTCAAGTTAAGTTTAATCAATTATTTATTACGTCAAGAGTAGGAGGTGCTGGACTTTCATCTCAATCATGCATTTCTTTACTTAAATTAATTTTTTTTTTTCAAATTAAAACTAAAAATATTAATCTCAGACAAAACTGAAAAAATAAAAAAATGCAAGCATGAACATCTCACTGAGGCGAACAATCTTCCAACTCATATGCACACACACATAAAAATAAATAAAAATATCCGCACGTCTTTCTTCTCGATTTTATTAATTTTATAATTTGATCGGCAGTAAATATTATAAACTTTACCGACCTATCAACACATTAATAAAGGATAGGGCAACACAAATAACTTATTTAATTCCATCTATTAATTTGTTCTATATATATATATATATATATATATTGTATGTTTACATATATTAATTAGAGGGTTTGACACGGAATTTGAGGTAATTATATGATAAATTATTTTATATTTACATTATTATTAAGAGACCAAGTATTAAAATATTAAACAATAAAAATTAAATCACCATAATAATAAAATTTATATTATTCGGAATGAGATCTATCGTATATAAACAAAGTTATAGTATATCTTAAAGGAAATCTCGATCCTGGTGATATTATTAACATAAGGTTGAATAGTGACTTCACGTGACTAACCTTTTTTCAACCAAAAAATAAATAAAAAAAATGAGCACGAAATAAAAACAAATACCAAAATAAGTATTGAATATTGCACATTCACTCAAGTTAGTGGAACAAATAAATTCTAAGCTAATATTATTTATTATGTATTAAGACATAGATCATGTAAATGAATCGAGCTAAGCTAAACAAAATATTGTTTAAGTTTGATTTTAAATTTTTATCAAAGTTTTAATTTGTTTGATTTAAAAAAATCAACTTTAAATTAATTTTAATTTAATAACACTAACCAAATTAAGTTCAAATGATGTGATATATTTACAGTATTTTATTATTTTTTAACTAATTAAGTTGAGTTCAAATCGAGTTTCAAATACTCAACAACAACAAGAAGAAGAATAAGAAGAATTTAATTTAATTTTAGTTTGTTAAATTGAACTGAAATGAACTTTTAATGATCAATCTCGAGTCAGTCCTATGACTAATTGGCAATTTGGCACAAGTGGTCAATCGAGTAAGGAACACAAAATAAAAAATAAAAAAAAAACTATGAGAGAAATTATTGTTAAAAATGCAAATAAAAGAAAATAAGGAGGTCAAAAAGGGAAAAAAGATATATATATATATATATATATTTATATAATTTGTTCCTCGTAGATCCAAGACGCTTCGATCCAAGGAGGGATGCAAAGGGGGGCGAGCGGGGGCCATTGCCCCCCCACCCAACATTTTGTACAATTTTTTTTTTTTTTTTTTGTAATAGTGTAGTTTATATATATGTAAAATTTTAGTAATAATCTTCCCTCCAAATATTATATATATTTTTAATTTTTCATACTAATTTCTAGTTTATACATATTGAAATTTTATTAATAATTTTTATTAATTGTGTGCTATTTTAATTTTGAAAAGTTTAAAATAAATTTTTAGACTTATATTTACAATAAAATAATTTACAATTAGGTTAGACCCATTATAACACTTTTATTTTATTTGTTTGAAAATATGTTTGTAGGGATTTAACTACAGAAAACATTTACGGTTTTATAGGAACTTATAACATAATTAAAGTCTCTCTTTTTTGACTTCGACGATATTGAGACAAAGAAACAATGGTAAGTAAATATTTCAAGGGAAAAAAAAGTTTTTTTGAATTTTTCTTTGTCTTTAATATGTATTTATCTCGTCTCTTTACTGAAAATAATACATATTGTTATTTCCAGTCTTCAATTTTATAATATATTTTGAGTGTTTGTTTGTATGCATTATAAAATATATTATTGATTTATTGTATCTTTCAATTGAAAATAGTTTATATTTGAACTTTTATATTTTTATAATTTTTGCCCTTCCACAGTTTTAATTCTGGATCCATCCCTACTTCAATCCTTTGTGGATAGATAATAATAAAAAATTTGAAACTAAAGAACAGGTAAATCAATTTGTAATGTCTAGAAATTCCAAATTTTATACTCTCTGAATTAATAATGTAATCATTTAATTAATATTTTTTTCTATTTTATTTTATGGGGATAGCGATATTCTAAACTATGACAAACACCATCAAATTACCCTTATCCCATCCCTATTGATCAAACTATGAAGCATTAGGTGGCAAGTCCTACTGTTTCTTCCCTTTCTTTTCAATCATATTCTTATATATATATATATATATATATATTGTCGTTTATTCTCATGAATAGTCCTAGATAGAATGATCTTATGACCTGAGCTATGAGACGAAAATCTGTTGTAATTCAAGAAAACAATCAATCGTAAGATATGTGGTGAAACCAAATTGATCATTGGGTCAAGCTAATTTATAAGCTATTCGAATCATTTTATAAGATATTTAAGAGCTTATATGATAAAAAGTATTCAATAATTATTTTTTTTAAATTGAGCTTTTAAGATGCTAAAATCTTAACAAACTCATTTATTTTTTAATCATTTTAATTACAAGATTATCATTATTAATATTCTATAAGCTCCAAAATTTTGTTTTATCCAAATATTTGAATAAGCTCCAAAAATATCTTATAAGATGTAGGAATTTATAAGATACTTTCTTTGCTCATTTATAATTGTATTTCTACCTTAAGTGGTGCTTATTGAGCCTCCGCTAACATCCTTAATCGTGTCTAAAGAGACTATATATTGTTGTCGTGGGAGATTTTTTCTATGGCATGACTTAAATGCATTAATTATAAGTTTTTAAAATCTAAAAGTATCAAATTATTTATAAGTATTGATCGAATATTATATAAATAAGAAAAGAATATAACTTACAAAAATAACAGTATTGTCACATGGCTATAGATCGATGTATGAAATTGATTGAGTTGTGACCAATTAAATCAAAACTCAAAACTTTACAAAAAGAAAAAAAGATCCATAAACAACCTCACTCAAATAAAAGGTGGAAAAAAAAGGAAAAAGAAAAAGGAAATAGGTGTTTTCTTTTAACACATTAGGTCACAGCCGCCACAATATTGCCAATGTTTTAGGACTTTTATGTCTACAATAATTCTTGTAAATTGCCATAAAGTTGTCATCAAAATCATTTATGAAATATAAAAGATGAAGATGGCACCTCAAATTAAACGGTCAATTGGGCAAAAAATTTCTAACTCAAGTTTCATTTAGTGTTCAGTCTCCACCTATATATTTTTAGTTTAGACTCCTCAATCTCAATTTTTGTTTAGCAATCACTCCCCACTCTTTATAAAATTACCGAAATATCCTTCACTTGAACAAAAAATTGCAAAGAAACTTAGCAACCCTTTATCTGCTGCTGCTGAATGAAATCGCGTCCATGCTTACACAATTTCTCTCCCCCCTTTTTTAAAGGTCGGCCGAATCATTCGTTACTGTGGATTGAAGCAATTTCCCTCCAATTTCTATCTTGGACTGAAGCAATCGTTCACTGTGGACTGCAAGGTGAAGCATTCCCATCTGGTGTTTGAGTTTGAAAGGTGTGTTTTCATCTTTTTCTCTTCTTCCATTGGTTTTGTTTTATTTCGCATGCTTCCATCAGATTATAGAAGGTTTTTTCCTAATAAAATGTTGGGTCTATAAGTATATTTGTGATATGTACATGAAATATACCTGAAACCAATGTTTATATATGTATTTGAGATGAAAACGTACTTGAGTTCATAATTTTTGTACTTAAAGGTAGTATTTTGTGTACTACAATTAATATTTTTCAGAAACCCTAATATGTTGTTGTTGAAATCTGATTTAGTTAAATTTGTACTTAAATTATTTGTTTTAATTGATATGAAAGTTATTTTGAGTTAAACAATATCTTAATTTTGTAATGATTGAGTTGATTCATAATACAATTAATATAGAGTATGTTAGCAGCTGAAATTTAGGTATTACATTCAAAATACGGTTTGTTTGAAAGGTTTACAACATGTTTAGCCATTTGCTATTGTTTATGAAGAAAAACATAGCATTAATTTATTGAGTACATTCTCCATGTATATGTGGTACAAAAATACTCTATTTTAGTATTTTTGTTTACATTTTCAGTATGAAAACCTTAAATGTAAGTATATATGGAGATGTTTAAAGTATTTATTTACATGATTTCTGTACTTGCAGCAGTGGAATCAAAAGCATACAGTCGTTGCTCCCCCGGATATTTTTATATTGCAATGAAGGAGTTGGAATCTAAAATTGGGTTCCGACATAGGCACGCCCTTAAACAAACCCTATTCTATATATTTGACAATATGCCACAGTTAAACTATTATAGTTTCAGTAGAATGCAAGCAATCATTAGACAATTCAATGTACGAACAACTTCATTTGTCTTTGGTGAAGACGTCGAAATTCCTTTTCGAGGTCTAGGGTTTTGTTTAGTGTTGAGGTTGTCTCATGTGGGGCCACCTGTCAATGTTGATCTAAAGCTGCAGTCAGACGTTGTTGATCGCTTGTTTTCGAAAAAAAATTTGAATGTTAACTGTGTACAAATATTTAAAAGGTTACAAGAATTTATGGATAGACATAGTGATGAAGATATTGAAGATTTTGTTAGGTTGTATATACTTTTTATTTTTAATTGTATCTTGTTTCCAATGAGCAACTACTGCACGCCTCGTTTCGTTATCCCTTACGTTGATGATTTATCTTTTGTCGGGTTGTATGCATGGGGGGAGGTTGTATTACAATTTTTTAGTTGAATAACTAAGAAATCACGTGGGAGGTGAGACAGAGGAGGTGTAGAGGAAGAAATATTTTGATGATTGTATAGTTGGTCTATGTATGAGTGTCTTTGAAGATTTAAATTATAAAATTATTATCATTTATTGTAAATAACTATAAACTTTTGCTTTATGAACGATAGGGATGGCTGCATGAGCTCATTCCTTCTTTGAGGAAACTAAAATGCTTGCGTGCATGCCCACGATTCTTTTGATAGTCTGATAACAAGATCCCAAATAATGTGGCTGATGTCGGAAAGCTTTGAAGCAAATTAATAAGGAAAAGGTAAAAGTTTATTGTTTATGTTTAAAATGATTCCCTATGAGTTTGACATTTGAAAGGAATGTGTAAATTCCTATTGTAACAGATTATGCCTATCTATATCTTTCCAAAGGAGGAGAAACTTGTCGCTACAATGCAAAGAGATGATCGGAAGAAAAAGAGAAAAGACGAAAACTTTGTCACACCACTCCACTCCACACCACTAAAGAGAACCAAAACTGGCACCCGTAGAGGTTGTGGTAGAGATAGGAAGGCCTCAAAGAACAAGGTTGCAGAGGTGAGCTAAGGTACAACTAATGATGCTGAAGGAGTGGCTCAACATACACAAAAGGAGAAGACTTATGCTAAAAAAGTGAGTTTAAATACTATGGTGTCTGATGTTTTGTACTTGATTTCTTTGTAAAAGTACCAAAAGTGTGAACAAAAAGTACTATAAATTGGTTTTTGAATACTGAAATTACTGAGAAAGAATACTGCCTTCTATTTTTATCCCATAGTGAGTTGTAGCATGGATGAGAACGATGTGGTCAAATATGTTAGTACACAAGTGGATTTCATGAAGAAAAAAAAAAAAGGCAAAATATGTTAGTATAGAATCTCTTACTACAAGTATACAATATATACAAAATCAGTACATAAATACTGTCCCCAAGTACATAAGTGGTGGAACTGGGTACTTTTTGTTCCAAATTTTTGATATCATTCCAGTGCATGAGGGAACATTCTCTATTCTGCCTAATTTGTCCATTTCATGATCATCAGACCACGAGGTAGAGGTGTCAAATGAGCCGGGCCAAGCCAGCCCAGTTCGTTTAACAAACGGTTAATGGCGGTCCCGAGCCGGGCCGATTGGCAGGCCATTCACGGTCCGGACCGTGACGGGCTGAAAATTGAAAAGTCCGGCTCGCCTCAAAACCAACCTACTATATAGGTGAGCCGAGCTAGGCGGTCCGGCTAGCGAGCCGGCTTGCGGTTGGCCCGCGAGTTTTTTTTTTTTTTTTTTTAAAATGAATTTAAAATTTTGAAGTCTTTATATTTATGTGATTATTAATATTTTTTTCAACACTTATACTTTTTTAAAAGACTTAATAATTTATACTTATGTGATTTTTAATATTTTACAACACTTAAATTTTTATAAAAACTTAGAAATTTATACTTATATTAATTTTTTTTTATCAATTATATTTTTCCAAAAACACCACCAAATAAGGTGGTGAGGGGTTTGGCATGGACCCCACTACCCGTCATTAATTTAGAAAAAATAATTACATAGATGTGGATTTGACCAAACCTCTAAATGAAAGTACATAATACTAAAAAAAAAAAAAAACAACTTTGTAATATCTAAACATGTCCAATGATAAACCGATCGTTCACTCAAGTGATCTAAATCGCTCTCGGATTGAGATACGATGGTGGATGTAGTTTCAAGCCATTCTTCATCGTCTTCTTCAAATTGAGGCAATATGGTCTTCAACTTTCTCAATTTTTTTTTATAATTTATAATTTAAAAATTAAAATTTCTTAATTATTGATTTATACATTTATAAAGTAATAAATTATAAATTATAAATTATACATTCTTAATTATAAATTATAAATTTATAATTTTTTAAAATTAATAATTTGTAATTTGTAATTTAAAAATTATAAATTTATAATTTATAATTTAAAAATTATAAATTCTTAAATTTTTAAAAATTATAATTTATAATTTAAATTAAAAAAATATTGCGAGCTAAGCGGGCTAGACCGCGTAGCCCGCGAGCTGTGCTAGCCCACGGTCCGCGGGCCGAGCCGATCCCAAGTTGCAAAATTTCAGCTCGAGACGGGTTTTCAAGCGAACCGGTCCAGCCCAGCCCATATTAAAAAATTAAACGAGCCGGACCGGTCCGCCTGGCCCATTTTGACACCTCTACCACGAAGTATAATCAAAATATTTTATTGGGTTGTTCTACGCGTCGATTGAGGCCAAAGTCGTTCTTTGAAAAAGCAAGTACATAATCTTTTACCACAAGTATACAACGTATATAAACTGAGTACATAAACCTAGTTTACAGGTACATAAATGCCTAAACTGTGTACTTTTTTCCAAGTTTTCCGTACCATTCTTAGCGTAAAGGGGACCATTTTTCATTCTGCTTGATCTGCCCATTTCACGATCATCAGACCACGAAGTATGATCATAAGGACTCATTTGGCAATGATAGGTTCGGTGGTATAGGAGGGGGTGTCAAAGTGATGCATTTTCCTTATGCGTGTTATGATGACCATTTTATTCAACAAATCATGCATATGATGTTATAGGATCACCAATGTATTGTTCAATGCGTCAAGTGAGCTTAAAATCGACTTTTGGTAAAGCAAGAACATAACCCCTGACCACAAGTACACAAAATAGTCAAAGTGAGTACATAAACCCCATACTAAAGTACATAAGTGCCAAAACTAGGTACTTTTTTCTGGATTTTCAATATCATTCTAAGCGCATGAGGGATTGTTCTCCATTCTGCCTAATTTGGCCTTTGCATGTTCATAAGAGCACGAAATATTGCACCCAAGACTTATTTATTGATGATAGGTTCTGTGGTATGGGAGTGTGTGTCGTTTTGATTCCTTTACCTTTGCATCAATACTTTATACTAGAAAGAATGACACCATAAGCTGTAGGATATGAGTCTTTGTGTTCCCAACCATTCCAACATGTATTATGATGACCATATATTCGAAAAATCATACATTTGAAGTTATGGGGTCACCAATGTGTTGTTCCATGTGTCAAGTGAGGTCAAAATCGTTATTTGGAAAAGTAAGTATAGAATCTCTTACCATAAGTACACAATGTATACAAACTGAATACATAAACCCAATTTACAAGTACATAAATGCCTAAATTGGGTACTTTTTTCTGGATTTTCAGTATCATTATGTGCACATGGGGGATCATTCTTCATTCGGCCTAATCTAGCCTTTGCATGTTCATAAAAGCATGAAGTATTGCACCCAAGACTCATTTATTGATGATAGGTTCGATGGTGTGGAGGGATGTATCATTTTGATTCCTTTACCTTATGCGTTAATACTTCATACTCAGAAGAATGACACCACAAGTGGCGGCATATGGGTATTTGTGTACTCCAATCATTCTAACACGTGATATCACTCATGGGTTGCTCTCCACAGCTTAAATTGAGATCGAACTTTTTCTTTAGAAAAGCAAGCACATAAGCCCTAATTATAAGTACATAACCATTGCAGTTTTAGTACATAAATGCAGTTCTAAAGTACACATATGCCTAAATTAGGTATTTTTTTGGGATATCCAGTATCATTGTTTATAGAAAAAAAACGTGATATATTATACTACATGAAATACTAATCATTCCAATAAAAAGTCAACTAATATTATTACATAATAGTCCAAATAGTCTAGATCTAACATATCCTTCAAAAAGCAAAAATTAACAGCTGTCATTAGTCTCTTAGCACAGTGCAATCCTTCTTACATTTATTGTACCCCTTTGCTATAGATTAATAATAAATAAATAAAAATATTAGTTACACAGTAATAACAAAAGGGTATAGCAAGCATACATATGCAACATAATTGTAAGCAAATATGTTAGCAAGGTCAAGCTAATCTAGCTAGTCGTAGCTTCTTTGTATGTACGACAGTTTTGCCCAGTTCTACCACACCGCCTATACCTGATTGCTCAAACATCAATTTGAGATGAAAATTTCTATGTCTTCCTATGACCTGATTGAGGTCTCACATCAGTTGCATAAATGGTCAGTTCTTCCTCTGCTTCGAATGTGTTCAGGTTAAAAGTAGGTATAGGGTTAAGTAAAAGTTTGTAGGCTTGTTGATACATTCCAACCCGATAGTAGTGATAAGTAAAGTCATACACTGAGAATGACTTAAACTCAATACATGCACAAGCATGCTTGCAAGGCATTCTATTAACTTGTCATGCTCGACATGAACAACTCCAACTCGTCAAATCTACAATATAGGATTTGTCATGATCAGTGACCTCAAAGTTCTAACCACTAGATTTCTCTACTTCTAATGTACGAGAGGCCATATAATTTACTGCTAGTTTCTTCTCCTGCTTCGAGCATAATACTCCAGTAAGTTTATTAGATTCTTCTCGTCGATCATGCACCATAACCATGATTTGTTTGTATATATGATCTACCATAGCTGCAATGGGCATAAATTGTACTAGTTTAACCTAATTATTCCAACATTCTGCCTGATTGTTGTTTATTACGTCTTATTTATCACCAGCAAATAAAGAATTTGCCTAATGTTAGGGCTTTGATTGCATGATGAAGTCTCTAGCAAGAGGCATGGACGCTACTATATTGTTTATATGCCGATTATATTCTTACCTTATTAGAGCATATGCAGCTTTCATAAAAATAGATGTCCAGTGTTTCTTGTTGTGGAGAGGGTGCTTTCTCATTACCTGAAATTGAAATTACATGTTCATTAAATTTATTGAACTATTACTTGAACATTAATTTAGATCAGAACATATTTTTCAATAAAATACAAAAAAAATCTAACTTACTTTTTGAAGTTGTCCACCAAGTATCTCAAACAGTATGTATGATGACTTCTAGGAAATACCATGGTGATGGCTTTAAAAAGCCCAGTATGTCGGTCAGAGAAAAAAGTGAACCTTGTGATATGGTGAGAATATAAAATGCTCCTCAACTTCAAGTAAAACCACTCCCAATCAGTATCATTTTTAGCATCAACAACTGCATATGCTAATGTGAATAGATCATCATCGAGATCCTTGTTGACATCACTAAGTAAACATCATTTATACTTATTCTTAATATGAGTGCCATCCAAGAAAATAAGTGGTCTGCATCCACTGAGAAAGCCGACCAAATAGGTTGTGAAATAGATAAATAATCTCTGAAATTTTAAGGTCACCGGGTTAATATCATAATCCACAACACTTACAGGATTTGTTTCTTTCACAGCCTTACAATCCTATCTCAACTTATCAAAGGATCTCTTGTCCACCCCATGAATATAATGCATAGCTATTTTCTTACCCAACCATGCTCTATGGTATGGAATTCCTATGCCAAATTCTCTATGAATATCTTTCATTAGGTTGATAGGTCTGTAACATGGCTCTCTTCCAAATTTTCTTTTGCTACATTAGCAACCCAAGCAGAATCAGCTATAGGATGCCCCCTCATCCAAAGACTACCATCATTACATGTATGTTTCAAGTTGCATTTTTTAATACCAAAGAGTTTGTCAGCTTCATGCCTTAAGGCATATATTCTCCATTGGCAATTATTATCACTACAAATTACTATAATATTTTTTGAATCACTTTTCTTATATGTAGAGGATATTTTAGTGGCAGCAACATAATTTTTAAGTTTAGTTCTAAACTCTTCAGCATCCTGGAACGTTTGGCCCTCTCCATGGATGCAATGACTCCAAACATCAATTGAATTCCTTTGTAATGCTAAATCATATTGTGACTCACTTGTGGAGGGAATGTCCTCCTCTATTTCATTCCTAAATGGGTGTTCATTGCAAAGAAATAATATAGTCAAATACATAATAATTGTCAATAAAGTGTTGTAAGATCGGCACATAAGTACTCAACTAATGTAATTTCAGTATTCAACAACAGATAACCGGGTACTTAAGTAAACAATATTAGTATTTTACATAGAAGAAGTAAATACTAAAATAAACAATTTAAGTACTTAAATGGAGGAGATAAGTACTGAAATGACTTAATCCAGTATTTAATGTAGAAGACCGAAGTATTGAAATGAACGAATTCAGTATTTAATATAGAAGGCCTAAGTACTAAGACACACAAATCCAGTATTCAACGTAGAAGAACACAAGTACTGAAATAAACAAATTCAATATTTAACACACAATACCTAAGTACTAAAACACATAAGAACAAGTATTCTGTAAGACAATTGCATATAACTAATAATGCAGAGAGGCATAAATTGGGACCATGGAAGTATGTTAAACAATAAATGCAGTACAAAATTGAAGATATGAAGTATTTACCTGCTTGTATAACTACTTTGCCTTCCCCATCCACTAGGTTCACTTTTTCGATCAACCATTATGTCAACTAAGGTCGTCTTTAAACACAAATACAGGCAAATCATGTTGGACACATCCTCATCAGCATTCAAAGCTACATACATTTTTTTATGGGGAGCAAGGTATTGTACTATGTGGAATTGAAGGGAAATTTCACTCTATTTTTTCTCCAGTTGAAAATACAGTCCCACTAGAGTCATGCTCTAAAAAATAGACATAATATAGAATTCTCCATTGTACATACAACTTCCTAACAGTTGAATTTGAGGTTTTTCCCCACTACCCTACATTTTTAGGTTAAAAACAATTAAAGTAACTATTGCTTGCCAAAGATTATGATGCTACTTTACCATGCAACAATGGAGACAAGGTAAGCTTGCTTTTTGCTAATATGTTGTAGCTGATTGCAGAAAATGAAGAGAGAGAGAGAGAAGCATTGTGTTCACCGCAGGAGATAAACAGAAAACAAAGAGAAAAGAGAGAGAGAGAGAGAGAGAGAGAGAGAGACAAGTTGTTCGAGTGTTGGCACTTCAGGATTTAGGAATAAAGAAAAAAAAAACAACATTAAAGTGAAGCCATTTTTGTCATTTCAAATGGTTGGGGAGTGAAGGCTAAAATCAAACATCACATGGGGAGTTCAAAATGAGAAATGCTTGGGTGGGGACTAATTACCAAATGAAAAGTTAGTTTAAGAATTTTAAATTAAGTTGCCCCAAATTAAAAAGAAAATATCTTTTTTCTTGTTTTTTTTTTTTTGGGGGGGGGGGAGGGGATGTGTATTGGAATTAAATATTTCAAACTCAAATAAATTCATAATATAACCGATTTACCACACAAATTTTGCATGTTAGAGTATATAATATGATTGGTGGTACAATTGAATTTGTGTTATTTTAAGTTTATAAAAATTTTCAAATCTTTTAACACATGTTTTAAGTTATATTCTTCATTACCTTAAATTCTAAATTTATCTAATATTGGATTATTTGATTTATTTCTATCAAAAATTTAAATTCCTTCATAAAACACATTATAATTGGTCGAGTGATCAATTGATCAAGTATTATTATTCTCGCACTTATATATATTAAGTGAAAAAAATTCAAATTTGAATTGATATATTTATATGTGTAAATAAATAAATAAAATAATAGTACTATTATTCCTAGCAATTATCACTAAGTGACAAAAGCATGGCCTACCAAAACCATGATTATTAGATCACTACAAGAATCTTATCTCAACTTGGCTTTCCCCCTGTGTTTTACTTGACATCTCTTTGTCTGAAAGCTTATTGTAAGCGTACCATTCAATTACTCAAACATTTTTCTCCTCTAGCAGCCTTTAGGTGGCCACCACACAGCATGCCTAGTTTTCAATATATCGCTCAATTTTTCAACGATCATTCATGCCCCATAAAATATATAATTAGCAAAAGATAATCAACATAACATTCAATTTGAATCATAGTTATTGTCCATAAAATGAGTCCGATATTATATCTCTCATCAAAGTATTCATCTGATTGAATTTTTTCCACCACAAAGATGACTGATTCACATACAGTCACTATCAAAAGGTTTGATTTGATCACTTAACCTTCTTATGGAAGTTGTGAGCTAGATCAAATGGACCATGATCAAAGAAAGATGAAGGATGACTCGTGTAGTAATTTTTTTTGAACGTGACCGTAGAAAATCTTCCATTGATATAAAATGTTCAGTGTGAACCACATCTATTGTTTATAAGACGAGTTCATATCATAACTCCATCAAAATATCAGTCAAACTGAAACTTATCTACTACAAAACCAACTAATCCACAAATTACTATAACCAAAAAGTTTGAAGCTTGAGTTTCTTATCAAAGTTACGAGGTAGATCAGTTAAATTAGACAAACTAGAATTACTACTCACAGAAAGTTCTATCCTACAGTGAAGATTTCCCCACACAAAAAAATCCCAGAAAGTGGAATTTTCACAATCTAAAACAACTTGCCCACTTCACAAATAACCATTTTTTGCCCCCACATATAATCAATAAATCTAAGTCAATCAATGCAAAAGGGCATTTGAACCACAAATCCTCCACCTTTTGGGCTTAGCCTACTTGCCAATAAAAGCTCCATGGCTGGCGCAACAGCCGAGGCCTCAATCAAAGAGAAGCAGCGGCCAGCCAAGCAGGAACTGAACCGGGGGGCATGGACGGCGGAGGAGGACCGGAAACTGGCCGAAGCCATTGAAATCCACGGTGCTAAGCACTGGACAATCATAGCTGCTAAAGCAGGTATGGGACAGTACAGGGAAAAACTGTGTTTTTAAATCATCTGAAATTCTTGTAACTTTTTTTTGTTAACAGGTCTGAATCGTTGCGCCAAGAGCTGTAGGCTAAGATGGATGAATTATCTGAGGCCAAACATCAAGAGAGGCAATATATCTGACCAAGAAGAGGATTTGATCATCAGGCTTCATAAACTCCTGGGTAACAGGTAATTTTAGTTTGAGAGTTGAAACAACAAAGAGCTGAATTTCAACGGCGGCTAATGAAACAAGAATCCTAGCTTGTGGTAGGATAATTCTTACATAATTAAGTATTGGGAATTTTATTTTTATCCCGGATTGAATCATTAATTGGGTCACCAAATTTAGTACAATCTTACATTGAAAGCAAAGATAGGTTCGGATCGTCAGCGGTTAACAAAAATCCTCCAGCATATAGAGGAATATAAAAAATACTAGTGCTGGAATAGAAGGTAATGCAGATAAAATTAAACGGATAGCATACCTAAAAAGTGTGGTAATACTGAAAAATCATTTATACTGGCATTATCTAGTGGATCACGTGACTTTAATCTTAATCCAACTCATTACTAGAACAAGACGGTCTAGGACGAGCAATCAAGATCTGGATAGCATAAGCAAAGAGCTAAAGGCAGGCACAAATGCAATCAAGATCCAGAGAGCATAAGCAGAGAGCTGAGGGCAGGCA
The DNA here is from genome assembly GCA_018894105.1 of Jacaranda mimosifolia. Taxonomy (NCBI): domain Eukaryota; kingdom Viridiplantae; phylum Streptophyta; class Magnoliopsida; order Lamiales; family Bignoniaceae; genus Jacaranda; species Jacaranda mimosifolia. The sequence continues at coordinate 28,132,064 of CM032122.1, forward strand.
CAGATAAGAGAAGAGAAAATGAGCAATTTCATAGAGTGAGGAAAAATGAGTCAATTAGACCACAAGAAATAGCGAATGAGTAAAAAGGCAGACACAAATAGGAGAAGATAAAGTGAGCAATCTCATGGAGTAAGAAAAGATGAGTCGATTAGACTACAAGAAAATGAGAAATACCTCGAATAAGTAGAGACTTTCAACTATCTAAAGACCACCTTATGTATTAACTTTTATTTATTTATTTTTTTTGTTTCTTCTTCCTGAAGAATTCAAGCAAAGCCCCCTATCTGATAGATATTTTTTGATTGGGGGTATTCTTAAACTACCACGTCACTTACCTTGATGTGTAGTTGATATGTGTTTGTTTATGCCAGGGGAAGTCAGCATTCTTGCTTTAAGACTATTTTAAGTGCAGTTTTTTCCATTTAAAAGCATCCTTGAATCATTCATTCTGATGAGATTTTGGTTCTTCTCCTATATGCACCAGATGGTCATTGATTGCGGCAAGACTGCCCGGTCGAACAGACAATGAGATCAAGAACTACTGGAACTATCATTTGAGCAAGAAGAAAGGGGAATTAGTTGCTGGAATTTCAACAAAGGAAATGGAGTCCAATAGTTATCAGAAAACTGCACAAGAAAATGATACACCAACTGGTAGCAGCAGTGGTGTGAAGGACTCACAAGGAAGGTCTGATGATGTTGATGACTTCTTTGATTTCTCCAATGAGAACCCTTCAACTTTGGAATGGGTCAAAAAATTTCTTGAACATAGTAGCGGTTGAATTTGTGGATCAGCAAAGAGATCCGCGATGTTAATGTATTTCACTCTCTTGTTATGATGGTATAGTATTTTGTGTAGTTTTAAGGATTGTCATGGTTGTCATCATATTCACATATAACCTAAGGCCGCGTTCAATATCTAAGATTATATAATCTTATTTAATATTGACACGCCATATATTATAGAAGATTAGGATAAATTCTTACAATTTTGCATCTCGTTTGATGAGGTAGATTAATTTTTCCGCTAAGGTGCTAGAAACTGTTTGATGCTAAAGTCCCAAAACTTACAGAAATTAACACCTAGGATCCCAAAAAAGAAGTTTAAGCACCAAAGTTTGTTGGCATTTATGGACAAACTTTGACGTCATATTTTTCAAACACACTCCAATTGGGGGTTTATTGATCATTTGCCATAAAAAATTAAAAATTTGGTAATTTTGTATGTTAATATATCACGTGAAATTTTAATCTCAGCTTAAAGATTGAAATTTGATTAGTCCTTAATCCCGACTATAGTTCGCACTTGCACTACGTTTGAAGCTAATATGCTCTGATCCCATCACAGTAATTTAACACATTTAACATGTTATAAGTAGCCACTTAAACTCTTAATAAAATCTTACTACACCTATCAAACAAAGCCTAAAGAAAAGGATACAAGTGTTGTTACTAGATCTAATCTTCCAAAAAATATAAAATTCCACATATTTTAACCAATTCCAGGTGACAAGTGAGGTTGCCCCTCGGCAAAATTTGCATAAAATTGAACCAAATAATCACAATTCAAAATAAATTCATGAGCAAGCAGTCTCTCTTTAAAGTCTACTAACATTTTAGAAATTGAGCCGGTAGAGATACATATGTTTGATGTCCCCGCTACGAGAGAAAACTTCGAAACAAAATTCATGAGATTCATCTTCCACACAAGAACAATTTAGGGGGAACAAGGAATAAAAGTTGCCCTTCTTTCGAGTATTAATTTCTTATTTACCTAATATATAAGTTGCAGCAGTAACTATGTACAGAAACGTTTTCTACTTCCGGATTTCTTTCATGGCAAAAGTTGTAATCTGCTCGTGTTCATGGAACGAAAATAATTATCAACAATTTTACGGACATATGCCACCCTTGACGATTGCTCAGTTTCAAGAACAGCCTCTGCTCATGTTCATGTAATGAAAATAATTACCAACAATTTTGTGAACATATGCCACCCTTGACGATTGATCAGTTTCAAGAACAGCCTCTCCAAACTGTCCATCTACCACCCTCGTCAAGCCAAACTAGGACCTGATTATCAGAAGTCAAGACGAGCCTAGTCAGAAAAATACTAGACCATTAACATTTAGAACACTTCAAGGCTAAATCAAGACATGAATATGCGCCATATAATGAGGAATTTAGAATGTAGTGGGATATACTAATGCTGCTAGGGTATCCTGGAAGCTCGTCACTTATAAAAGAATGGATACAGACTTTAAATTCAGACATCGACAACATAAAACTGTATATCCATTCTGTAATGTAACTTGAAGCTGGCGAAGAATGTAAATGATTTGGAAGCTAACTTAAAAAGACATAAAATGGCGTAATGGATCTATCTTATAGGACTCATTGCAAGTCGTGATTCTGATTCACCATGTTTTCATCAAAATTTCTATCAAACCACCAAATAGGATGAAAACAGCTCAAGTTCGAGGCATGCATAACGCATTCATGGATTCATCTGATGATGGAAATCTATGATAAATAAAACTTCCCTAATAATTGAAAAAATAAAATATCACACTGATGATTAAAATAGCTACTTGTATTATATGAAAGAGAAGAATGAAGAAGAACAGAAGGTACAACATACCTTAGGTGCACTTTTATGAATTTACAGAATCAAGACCTTGTTAGTAATTACCCCCACGCCATGGAGCATGCATAATTGACCACCAATTTGCCATCAATGCCAAAATTCTGCAATGTAATGCAAAATTTAATTGGCAAATACGCATAACAAGCAAAGATTGACTCCATCTCTAGGAAAAAACTTGAATATGTTCAGCCACCCAAATCATACTATAATGCAATGTATAATGCCATATTTCAAGAGGACCAAAAGAATTAGACAAAATGACATAAAACACTTGCTAAAACAATTTCATCTGTTTCCATGAAAATCCAGATAACATTAGGGTAACTGATAAATGACAGAACATGGAAAAAAATTACCATATCGGGTATCACTACACGCTCAACAATCATCAAATATACTACTGTTTTATGTGTTTGGAATTTGAAGGGCGAATTTCTGGGGAATAAACGTCACTGTCTACCAGGCAACATTTACATATGGCGTCCAGTAACACTCCACTAAAACAAAACTCAAAATAATTGCATCAGCAAAAGGTATGTTGTTTTTTACTATAAGACCAGAAGATGGTTCCCTAACATGCTATTAGAAAATCAAAACAAGGAGGACAACTGATTGTACATTATATGGCTAAGATTCAAATTCATCCGCGCAAAAATAAAAATCACAGGCCACAAGAAATATCTGATCCTCCGAAAATGAAGAAGATATCATGAAAATCACGTACATTGTACAAGTCTAATACCAGCTCATCAGGATTTGGCGAGAAGGCACTGTTTACATACACAAACTGAGAGAGCAAGAGGAAACTTAGTAACACTGGAAAAAAATAAATATATATATACATATATATTTGCAGTGTCAAGACCAAATGGAAAAGTGAAATAGAACGCACTAAAGTCTCTCTGTGAAGTTGACGACGAAGGAAATCTATCACTTTCACAAACTTGTCAGTCCCAGCAATCTGCATTTTACAGAAACATATACCTATAATTCTTGATGCCACCGAATATATTTTTCGAGAACAGGATAAACAAAAATGGCTCTACACACGCAGTGGCTGGTGTAGATTTAACAAACTCAAGCCATATGCATCAACAATATAACCAAAAGACTCAAGCAAAAGCAATTCATTTGCATCATAAATGCATGAATTGCACCCACCGTGCAATGGACAGTTCTAACATGCTGCCACATGAAGCTCCATTTACTTGGTGAACCAAAGGAGAAACAAATATTAGAATACCCTTCAATAGGTGACCTGCTTGTCTACTCACTCCGAGCGAAAAATTATAGGAACATCCTACCAAACAAATAATGTCCTGAAATTACACAGCAACGAAAAATTTCTAAATCCCTAAACTCAGAGCCTAACATATTTTAGTAGTTTTTGGCACATTATATTTACCCAATTATAGATTATAGATTGAAAAGAATCATACTATCATGTGTTTGCACAGGCATACAGACAATCAATTATTATCTCATCCAATTATGAGGCTCAAAAGCATTAAGTATAGGGCTTAATTCATTCCCAAAATTATCGCAAGTTTCGATCGGACTATCGAAGGGGAATGGGGAAAAAATATAACTTTAAATCTAAAATCAAACAAGAACAGGATAACTGTAGCAGCAAATCTTCAAAGCAACCCAAAATCTATTTTTGAAAAAAATCTAAAAAATAACCTTGAATTTGGCTTGCTTGAGAATCGGAGCATCACCAGTGGCTCTCAGATGAACTACCACTGCATCAAAATCAATATCAAATTAAACAAATCAAAGATTGTGGATTAAGGATCACTTTTTACATAATCTGATAATTAACTGAAAAAGAAAAAAGCAGGAAAATTTTAGGGGGGGGAGGAAATTTCTGTGCTGACCTTTTCGAGTTTCCGAAGCCATAACCTTTACGAAAGAAGCAGCAGTTTATGTTGTTTGTAGTTTTGAGGTCGTTCCATCCAATTTTCTACTTTTCGACTTAAAATCGTGTTACACCCTTTCCACTACACACGAGTTTATGCTAAATGGTTTGCCTTTTTCCTTTTTTTTCCCCCCATTTTATATATGGATCCTTTCTTGGTTTTTAATATGGTGAGCTATTCTTTAGATTTTAATGTGCAAACAAAACTTAAGTTTTGGCTGGATAGTTTGTTAGATTATTGTTGCATGACATAATATATGCTTATATATGTGATATATAATTAATAATTAAAAATATAAATCTCATATATCGTTCAATGGTTTAGGAAAAAAATTATTATAAGTCGTGTGTTTTAATTGAAATTTATTCTTTTTATTCATATGTGCATAAATGCACAAAGAATTTATTAGAATTTAAATTTCAAATGCTGACACCTATAAATATGAGGATAATAATTTTATTTTTTTTCAAAATGTATAATTCATTTTGCAGATTTAAATTCTTTTATAAATAAACAAATTTGAAATAAAGTAAAAAATTTCAAATGACTTCATATTTTATGAATTTGATTTACATGCGTACATTTATTAAAATTTAAATTTTAAATATCCCAATCTATATCTATACTATTATATATAGTACAACGTTGTGGGACCTATAATTATATAATTTTGATTCTAATTATGCAATTTTGCCAAATGGTAAATTCTTGAAATTTTGAGCATTTTAATTCATTTAAAAAAAATTCATTATTTGTTGATTAGTATCTCTAACCAATATGGTTGTATCTTATCTCTAATTTTATTTTATTCGAAATTTAAAATCTATCTATCTATCTATACTATTATATATAGCACAACGGTGTGGGACCCACAATTATGTAATTTTGATTGCAATTTTGGCCAAGTGACAAATTCTTAAAATTTTGATTTTTTTTAATTAAATTCAAAAATTTATTAATTATTGATTATTATCTCTAACCGATATGAGTGTATCTTATCCCTAATTTTCTTTCATTCAAAATTTGAAATATATATATATATATATACTATCTATCTGTCTATACTATTATATATAACACAACGGTGTGGGACCCACAATTATGCAATTTTGATCAAATCTGAATTCTTAGAATTTTGAGTTCTTACTTAAATTTTAAAATTAATTTTGGGTTATTAAATTTGATATTCTTTATTCCTTTTAAAGATATCTAAATTTTTTAAATCATTTTATTGATTAGAACAAATTATTCTTCGTTTATCTCTAATATCAAAAAACGATTGCATATTATTTACAAAATCTCTTTCATCTCTACCTTCAGTATGTGAAAGATTCATTGATCACTTGAACTCTATAATTTGATAAGTTTTTCATTATTTTTCTGTTATCTTTAATAACTAATTTATATATATATATATATCACTATATATAGAGTGTTTCGAAAGCCATTTTATTAATATTCTTAGTTTCAAGCATTTTTTCATTCTATTCATTGTGTGCTTCCTTATTTTCTAGCATTTTTTCTCCATCACTTTGTGTGCCTCTTTATTTCGTTCTTCAAATTGTTTATTGTTTGTTTGATTTTATTGTTCATCTTTTCTTTTTTTGACCTATTTTAGGTATGTTAAACGATGGAAGCGATTTTTTGAATTTTAATGGTATAATGTTTTTTTCAACAATAAATAATGTATATCATTTAGCTTTTATTGCTATTAAATTTGTAAACTTTTATATTTTTTTATTACTTAATTTAAATTATCAATTCATTTATTTAATTTTTAATTTATCTTTTTATTTATTTAATTTTACAAGATAAGATATATTAATCGCTCTTAATATTTTTGAATTTTATTTCATTTTTATTAGTTACATTTTTCTCTTTAATTATTAATAAATTTTTTTGTTTTGATTTTTATTTTATTTAAATTGTTATACATTTAGTATCTTTTTACTCATTCTTTGAATCAAGTCATTAATTTATTTGTTGAGTTTTGTAATTTATTTTTAAATTCTCTCTCTCTCTCTCTCTCTCTCTCTCTCTCTCTCTCTCTCTCTCTCTCTCTCTCTCTCTCTCTCTCTCTCGGTTCATCTAAATTTATAATTTTATAGGATGAGATCTATTCTTTGATTTTAATATTTTTAAATTTTATTTTATGTTTTGAATATTTATAATTTTAAAAGTATGTCATTTATTTTTTATTTTTTATTCATATATATGTAATTATGTATGCCTAAGTATGTATAATTCGAACTCTTTTTAAAAATTTTATATATTACTTCATCAATATATATATATATATAGATATTTTTTGATCTATTTAAAAAAATTAAAGGTGGTTATTTCAATAAAACATACACCCATTAATTTTTTAAATTTATAACATTGGTCATTATTTAATCCATCAAAATATGCATCCAATTTTATTATTTTTATTTTTTAATTTTGATTGTTTGAGAGTTGTTAGATTAACAACTTTTTTTTCTATTCACTTTTTTCTGCTATTTTTGAAATATGATATGAAGATCCAATTATATTTATACAAAAAATTTGAGAATGAATATAATGATTTATTTTATCTATATTTTATTTTACATTCTATTTTCACCCCCATATGATGTAACTAATTCCTATTTTAAGATCAATTTTGAGTTTATAATTACTTTCAATTTACTATAATTTTAACTTTGCATTAGTAATGTCGAACTCTTTTCTTCACTTAATTATTCAATAATTAATTTATGAGTCAAATTAAAAGGTTTCTATTAACTTATATACTAATATTGATTTCAACTTTAGAATTATTTTATATATTTAGTTTGATTTTTAGCCTTTTTTTTTTTTTTTTATCTTCACTATCGCTGTTTTATCTTGGCTTAATTAATTTTTAATCAAAAATTAAAATTAAATAATAATTTTTTAAATTCTTTCTAGATAAGATATCATTTAATTATTTATTTTTTAAATTTTAACTTGATTTATACTCTTTGTCTTTTAAGTTTAAAGTAATCTTAAAGTATTATAATTTTAGTTTTTTCCAAACAACTTTTAAACCATAATCTTGTGTCCTATATCCTTCTCATATATTTTTATTTTTTAAAGCAATTAGTTTTTTATTGCATAATACTTTCTTCTTTTTAATAAAGTATATAATCATATTTATAGACTTTTATCTTTTGAAAGTTTCGATTTTTTTTAATGTCTCGCTGAATAATCTTGAAATTTATTTTTCATGACATCATACATATATGAGATGTCTTTATATGTTCCAAACTTTTAAATACTAAATTTTAAAGCTTTAAATTTAATTTTACTTGACCATTTTGAAAAGTAATATTTAATTTTTACTAATTATTTGAACAGTTTTGCAATAGTTTTATTTCTATATTGTTATTTTTAATTATATTTATAATTCAATAATTAAATTAATATATATTAATTTAATTATTGAATTATAAATATAATTAAAAATAACAATATAGAAATAAAAATATCACAAAAATATCAAGTAATTAGTAAAATTAAATTTAAAGTTTTAAAATTTAGTATTTAAAAGTTTGCAAAATATAAAGACATCTCATATACATTATGTTAGAGAAAATAAATTTCAAAATTATTCAACGATAAGTTTAAAAAAAAACATCCAAAAATATAAATCTATGAATATGATTATGTACTTTATTGGAAAAAAAATATTATGCGATCAAGAGTTAATAGATAGTTGCATTAAAAAATAAGAATATATGAGAATGATATAGAACACAAGATTGATGACTTGAAAGTTGTTTGAAAAAATTTAAAATTATAATACTTTAAGATTATTTTAGACTTAAAAGATGATGAGTATATATTAAGTTAAAACTTAAAATATAAAGAATTAAATGATATATTAGTTGTCAAGGATTAGAAAATTCTTATTTAATTTTAGTTTTTGACTAAAAATCAATTAAGTTAAGACAAACCTATGATAGTAAAGATAAAAAAAAATTAAAAAATTAAAAAATATATATAAAATAATTATAGAGTTAAGACCAATATTAGTATATAAGTTTATAGAACCTTTTAATTTGACTCATAGCTTAGTTATCGAATTATTAAGTGAAGAAAAAAGTTTGATATTAATTATTAATAAATGCAAAGTTAAAATCATAGTAAATTGATAAAGTAATTATAAACTTACAATTAATTTTAAATATGAATTGTGATAGGATATGAGGATGAAATTAGAACATAAAATAAAATATGAAAAAAATAAATTATGATGTTCATTCTCAATTTTTTAGTTTGAATGTAATTGGATCTTCATATTATATTTCCCAAATAACAGAAAAAAGTGAATAACAAAAAAAGTTGTTAACATTTCAAACAATCAAAATTTAAAAAATAAAAAAATAAAAAAATATATATTTCGATAGACTAAATAATGTCTAGAGTTATAAACTTAAAAAGTTAACAGTTGTATTTTCTATTAAAATAACCATCTCGTAATTTTTTTAAATATATCAAAAATGATCTAAGAATATATATTGATGTAGTATATAAAATTTCTAAAAATAGTTCAAATTATACATATTTATACATATATATTTACAAATATATGAATATAATATAAAATTAAATGATATACTTTTAAAACTATAAATATTCAACAAGTGAAATAAATTTTAAAAATATTAAAATAAAAAATGTAGATCTCATCCTATAAAACTATAAACTTAGATGAGCCAAAAAAAAAAAAAAGAATTGAAAAATACATTACAAAATTTAACAATAAATTAATGACTTGATTCAAAAAATGAGTAGAAGGATAATAAATGTATAATAACTTAAATAAAATAAAAATTAAATGACAAAATTTATCAATAATTAAGGAGAAAAATGTAACTAATAAAAAAATTAAATTAAAAATATTAAGCACAATTAATAAATCTCATAATAAATGAATTGACAACATAAACTAAGTAGTTAACAGAAAAGACATAGAAATTTACAAATTTAATAGTAATAAAAGTTAAATTATAGACTTTATTTAGGTTGAAAAGAAAATTATAACATTAAAATCCAAAAAAATCTCTTCCATCATGTAATATACATAAAATAAACAAAAAAAAAGTGAACAATAAAATCAAATAAACAATAAACACTTTGAATAATGAATTAAGGATGCACAAAAAGAGATAGAAGAAAAAAAAATGATAGAAAATAAAAAGGACATAGAGAATAGAGTAAAATAAATGCTATAACTTGAGAATATAATGAAATGACTTTTGAAATACTTTATATATAGTGATATAGATATAAATTAGTTATTAAAGATAAAAAAAAAATCATGAAAGACTTATCCAACTTTAGAGTTCAAAATTCAAATGATCAAGAAATATTTCACATATTGAAAGTAGAGATAGAAAATATTTTGTAAATAAATGCAATTATTTTTTGATATTAGAGATAAATAAAAAATATTATTCTAATCAAGAAAATAATTTCAAAAAATCAGATATCTTTAAAAGGAATAAACACTATCAAATTTAATAACCAAAAATCAATTTTTAAATTTAATTAAAAACCTCAAAATTCCAATAATTCAAAATTTGGTCAAAATTACACAATTATGGGTTTCACATCATTGTCCTATATATAATAGTACTAGTATTATTCTCGTTCTATGCATGGATCTTTAAAATTACTATATATTAATTTAATTATTGAATTATAAATATAATTAAAAATAACAATATAGAAATAAAAATATTGCAAAAACGTTCAAATAATTAGTAAAATTAAATTTAAAGCTTTAAAATTTAGTATTTAAAAGTTTGGAACATATAAAGACATCTCATATATGTATGATGTCATGAAAAATAAATTTCAAGATTATTCAGTGAGACATTAAAAAAAATCAAAACTTTCAAAAGATAAAAGTCTATAAATATGATTATATACTTTATTAAAAAGAAGAAAATATTATGCAATAAAAAACTAATTGCTTTAAAAAATAAAAATATATGAGAAGGATATAGGACACAAGATTATGGTTTAAAAGTTGTTTGGAAAAAACTAAAAATTATAATACTTTAAAATTACTTTAAACTTAAAAGACAAAGAGTATAAATTAAGTTAAAATTTAAAATATAACGAATTAAATGATATCTTACCTGGAAAGAATTTTAAAAAGTATTATTTAATTTTAATTTTTGATTAAAAATTAATTAAGCCAAGATAAAACTATGATAGTGAAGATAAAAAAAAGTTAAAAATCAAACTAAATATATAAAATAATTCTAAAGTTGAAATCAATATTAGTATATAAGTTAATAGAAACCTTTTAATTTGACTCATAAATTAATTATTGAATAATTAAGTGGAGAAAAGAGTTCGAAATTACTAATGCAAAGTTAAAATTATAGTAACTTGAAAGTAATTACAAACTCAAAATTGATCTTAAAATAGGAATTAGTAACATCATATGGGGATGAAAATAGAATGTAAAATAAATTATTATATTCATTCTCAAATTTTTTGTATAAATATAATTGGATCTTCATATCATATTTCGAAAATAGTAGAAAAAAGTGAATAGCAAAAAAAGTTGTTAATCTAACAACTCTCAAACAATCAAAATTAAAAAATAAAAATAATAAAATTGGATGCATATTTTGATGGATTAAATAATGGCCAATGTTATAAATTTAAAAATTTAATGGATGTATGTTTTATTGAAATAACCACCTTTAATTTTTTTTAAATAGATCAAAAAATATCTAAATATATATATATATATATATATCTATACTATTATATATAACACAACGGTGTGGGACCCACAATTACTTAATTTTGATTGCAATTTTGTCCAAGTGGCAAATTCTTAGAATTTTGAGTTTTTTAATTAAGTTTAAAAAATTTCATTAATTGTTGATTATTATCTCTAACCGATATGATTGTATCTTATCTCTAATTTTCTTTCATTTGAAATTTAAAATATATCTCTCTATACTATTAAGTAAGAACTTAATTCAATTTAAAAATATAATTTATTTAATTTATTAACAATTAGATATTAATACTAGATTATAAAAAATTGATAAAATCTTTTTTCTTTAATAGTTTAAGATAAAGTCGCTATATCTCCTTTGAAAAAAAATAAACAATAGTCTCTAAGATAAAGTCATTACTTTTTTAGTTAATTCGCACTAAATTTTTAAATTTTTTAATTAAATCAAAAAAATTAGTAGTAGTTGGTTGCTGTATTCATATTAGTTGAACACTTATCCATTCCATATAAATATTTCTAAAGTTTCAAAATCATTTTCTTGGTTGAACAAATAATTATTTAATTGATCTCTAATATTAGAAAAATGATTATCTATAAAATTTGTTTCATCTCGTGCTTAGAATGTATCGAAAATTTCTTAGTTTACAATTTTTTTAAAGATCTTTTTTAAGTTTTCTCTTAGCTTTAATAACTAAATTTATTCATGCCTGATTGTTTATGATGAAAACTTTTTGAAAAAAATATTAATTTTACGATTAATTACAAGAGGCTATGTGTAAAATAAAGTACTAATAATCAATTTAATGGTTTTATTTATATATTGAAGTATCAAATTCAATTTTAAATATAATAATTAATTTAAACAATATTCTAAATATTTATTTGGACAACCAACAAAATGCAGTCTAATATGATATAACAATAAAGCAAGTTTCATCATATGATATCAAATCTCCATCAAATAAAGATTTAATATTATCCTTTAATATTATATATAATAATAACATAATATCAAAAATGTTCCAGTAGGTTAAGACTTTTCTACTTCATGCACCTATATAAAGAGGCTATGTGATTCCATGCAAACATAACTGGAAGAAATAGAAAAAATTCAAATTTCAAAAAGCTTTCCCTTAGTCTTTAAAATCTGAAAGAATGAGAAATCAATAAATTTTTCCACAATAAATTCATTTTTTGCTGGAATTTGCTATCTATTGAAATTTTGATTTCATATATATAATTAAACATAATTATCTTTTCTTGATTGTTGAAAACCTGATGTTCTCTATGTTAATATGGTAGAGTATGACAAATGAGCTAGACACAGAAAATGGGTGAGCAAGAAAATTTGCATCAAAGACTGATTCTTTTTTGACTTATTTGTAAGAATTTAGGTGGTATTTTCTTCATGTTCATTTCAAGTATAAGATATGTCGAATCATATAAATGTATTCCCCCCTCCCCCCCCCCCCCCCCCCCGAGAGTATTGGTGCAACCTTAATATTTTAAAGATCATGAGAAATATTGATCATTAATTTATTTTACCTTTTTATGTGAATGATTAGGAGGTTTGGACATAGTTGATTTTTTATGGAACGGTAATAGAAATCATTATATTAATACGACGACGATACGATCAAGTTGGGAAATAGAGGTAAACAACACGTGAAAAAAATTGTTATTTATTATTAGTCCACTTTCAATAATTATTTGGCATACATAATTTTTTTTTTTTTATCATAATGCAATTTCAGATTGAGAAAACCTCAAAGCATATTGAAAGGTGATCAATTTATGATGTAGAGTCTCACAAGTAATGAAGGAATTCAATATAAAGATGAATCATGTCTTAATTTCTACTTTAAAAGAAAACTCATAACTTATGTAATGTGATTTTTGTTTTTATTGATTGAGTATTTGTAATACTTCGAAAAGTTAATATAATGTTACTTTTGTTTGATCAGTAGTTCCTCAAAATGTGATTAAATTTTTGTTGGATTTAGTATTTCAAAACGTGGTTTCTAATACTTTTGAGGAGCATTTTCTTCCGTTAATGTAGTGTTCCACTTGGCTTAGCCTTTTAAAATGTGATATCAAAACTTTCAAGCTAATTGTATAAAAATTTGCAACTACTCATTTGGCCGGATAGCATTATCCCTGCACTTATATGTATAAGAGTTGGTGTTCAAACTCAAAATAGTCCCAAATGTATTCATCTTTTGTTTGAGATTTTTTTTTTTTTAAATTGTGTAGTAAGTTTTTATATTATTAATATTGTTTATCATTCTTTCATATCTTTGCAGGTATTATACTATTTATTATTTTGTTCAATTTTTTTTAAATTGATTAAGTTGTCTTGGGTTTTGGAAAAAAATAAGAGTTTTTGTATTTTTAAATCGTACTTTTTTAAATTGATAATAATGTGACGAGCTTAAGTTTTCATTGCTTTTTATTGATATTAATACATATGATTTGGTGGGAAAAACTCTTTAATTTTGATATTATTTATCTAATTTAAAAAAAATCACGTATTAAACTTACTTTTACATAAAATAAAAATAATACTAATATATTATATTTTCAATAATAATTAATTTCATCCGTGCATAGCACGGGGTACATGCTAGTATATATATATTGATGAAGTAATATATAAATTTTTTAAAAAGGGTTCGAATTATACATACTTAGGCATACATAATTACATATATATGAATAAAAAATAAAAATTAAATGACATACTTTTAAAATTATAAATATTCAAAACATAAAATAAAATTTAAAAATATTAAAATCAAAGAATCAAGAGAGAGAGAGAGAGAGAATTTAAAAATAAATTACAAAACTCAACAAATAACTTAATGACTTGATTCAAAGAATGAGTAAAAAGATACTAAATGTATAACAATTTAAATAAAATAAAAATCAAAACAAAAAAAATTATCAATAATTAAAGAGAAAAATGTAACTAATAAAAATGAAATAAAATTCAAAAATATTAAGAGCGATTAATATATCTTATCTTGTAAAATTAAATAAATAAAAAGATAAATTAAAAACTAAATAAATGAATTGATAATTTAAATTAAGTAATAAAAAAAATATAAAAGTTTACAAATTTAATATCAATAAAAGCTAAATGATATACATTATTTATTGTTGAAAAAAAAATTATAGCATTAAAATTCAAAAAATCGCTTCCATCGTTTAACATACCTAAAATAGGTCAAAAAAAGAAAAGGTGAACAATAAAATCAAACAAACAATAAACAATTTGAAGAACGAAATAAAGAGGCACACAAAGTGATAGAGAAAAAATGCTAGAAAATAAGGAAGCACACAATGAATAGAGGGAAAAAAATGTTAGAAACTAAGAATATTAATAAAATAATTTTCGAAACACTCTATATATAGTGATATGTATATATATATATATTAGTTATTAAAGATATCAGAAAAATAATGAAAAACTTATCAAATTATAGAGTTCAAGTGATCAAGGAATTTTTCACATACTGAAGGTAGAGATGAAAGAGATTTTGTAAATAATATGCAATCGTTTTTTGATATTAGAGATAAACAAAGAATAATTTGTTCTAATCAATAAAATGATTTAAAAAATTTAGATATTTTTAAAAGGAATAAAGAATATCAAATTTAATAACCCAAAATTAATTTTAAAATTTAAGTAAAAACTCAAAATTCTAAGAATTCAGAATTTGATCAAAATTGCATAATTGTAGGTCCCACACCGTTGTGTTATATATAATAGTATAGACAGATAGATAGTATATATATATATATATATTTCAAATTTCGAATGAAAGAAAATTAGGGAGAAGATACACTCATATCGGTTAGAAATAATAATCAATAATTAATAAAATTTTGAATTTAATTAAAAAGATTCAAAATTGTAAAAATTTGTCACTTGGCCAAAATTGCAATCAAAATTACATAATTATGGGTCTCATACCGTTGTAGTATATATAATAGTATAGATATATAAAGATGAAGTCACTTAATTAATTAAACACTCGATAACTTTAAACGTGTCTTGTTGTCTTTGTTCATTTCTATGCCACGTTGGGACACATTTTGTCCATTTGAAATTTGAAGGGTAATGGGCTCTTTTTCTCTGGAATCTCATACCCATTTTGCGATTTTGAGGAAACTTGAATACAAAACATAATATGTGAATATGCACATTCTCGTTTTATACTCTTATCGAAATAAATAAAGAAATAAATAAAAAGAAAAGAAAGTCTCATTTATACCCTCTCATCAATAGAACTGAATCTTCTACTAATATGTACAGTTTAGCAATATTTTAATATAATTAAATTTTTATATTTGACAACATATTTAATCATTGTTAAAATTATTTTTTGTTTGCTGATTGAATTTATAATATCCATTAAAATCAAATAAAATTTTAATATCTACCGTGATAGCGTCAAATGCAATCATATGCTCTACACCCAATTTAATCTCATCAGTTTAAGTACAAGATACTATTGTTACTATTGAAACAAAAATTAGATAGATTTAATCTATAGTCATCATTGGATCAGGCCTCCTAAACAATCTACTAAATTTACCGAATTGTTCCAAAGAATAATTATTAATATAATTCCTCGTGATAAAAAGACTTTGACTTTAAATACATTTTAAACTAAACTGATACCTCGAAAGTTAAACCTTATTGGCTACGGCCGCTATCATCAAGGATTAAGTAACAAACTTTCCTATTATTAGATCACAAATTTTATCGACCTTCTAGCACTGACCAATGTCAGCCCCTAATTATGATCTTAGGATTTTGCATGTTTATATTATATTTAAGTGTTATTCAAAACATTTTAAAAATTAACAGCTTGTTTGTTTGGTGTGTTTGGATTATGGATAATAATACGTATGATTAAGATAAATAGTTGATTATTGTGTATCATATTTAATATTTATTTGTATATTTTAAATAATTTAATATTCAATTTTAATTATTTGCTTAGCATGACTATCCCCCATTTGATAAATTACAATTTTTTTTATTTATACACACGTATGTATATCAGGAGTCCATTAGGACTCGAACTCCTGACCTCCCACATCATGTGGGAAACTTATGTTATTGGGCCATAGGCCACTTGGCTTGACAAATTACAACTTATTTCCAACTTGAGGTAGAAAATATATCATACCTCAAGACCTTAATACACAAGATAAATTTGGTCTTAAATGCATAACAAGCCATAATTATATTAAAATTTTTTAAAAATAAATCAAACATCATTAAATTAGATTGTGTATTTATCATGTAATATCAAAACAAACAAATAATTAAATTAATTTATAGCAGTATTTCTTTGACAAAAATAATTTTCAAAACCATATATTTCCAAAAGTAGCCTTCACTTTTTGGTGGGGCCATAGGGCTAGTTGTATTTTTCGTAAGTTCAAGTGGCGGATTACGCATAGGATGATAGGAGAGAATACTTTTTCATCAATCCTAGAAAAAGGCAAGCAATGAATGAAGGGCGAATCCCGCAGGTGAAGTAAACGAGGAGAGAGAGTACAAGTATCTATCCATCTGTCAACCCCCCCACTTCCAGTCCACCCCTCCTCCTCCTCTACAAATTCTAGAGAGAACCAAAAATCCCACAAAAAAAACTACCACAGAGGATCTTCCTTTTTGTTCATGATTTCAGGGCCTCTGCTCAGTCCTTTCTACTAGTGTTGATTCTCCACTGGAGGAGTTCTTTTCACACATTCTTGAAAAGGGAAAAGAAAAAGAAGGAAGAAATAATGGTCTTCAAGGTAAAAACCTTGGAAATGCTAATGGGCTCTTTTCTTTGTTTTCTGGATGGGTTTTATTCTTTTTGTTCTTTAATGCATGTGGATTCTAAAATTTTGAGCTTTTTTGGCTTAGATTTCTTTTGTTTGTGTGGTTTGATAATTCTTACCCGGATTTTCTTGCAACTTAGGTATTAATGTCCTTTTATGTTCTTTTTTCATTTATCTTTCTGTGTCTTTCGCATGTGGGTGTAATTCTATTTTTCATTCTTGCCACTTAAGAAAGGGAAGTTAATTAAATAGTCTTGGAAGAGACAAGCTTTTGCCCGCAATGAGTTGTCATAAGAATTTGATCTTTTTGTTGAGTTTTATCTGAGCTCTGATCCCTTCTCTTCAAGAACGGAGAGCCTTTTGGATATTTTTCTTGAAGCTATTTGGCCAGTTTGAGCTTTTTTTGGGGATTTTTTTTTCAAATGAACTGAGTGATCTTTTTACTTTGGGGGGTTTTAGGATTCAAATCATTAACATATAACTTAATCAGATTTGTGCCCACCGCTCAACTGACTTAATGGCTCCCAGGTGATCAATTGGCTCAATGCCATCGGGTGAGATTTGAAATTCGAATTTTAAGTGTGCATACATGCATTTGTATCTGTGAATGGAATAATAATTAAAAAAAAGAGGTAAGATTTGCTTAGTTTCTGCAACATCAAGAGAAGGTGCCTTCATCTGTTAAAAAGAAGTCTGCTTTTTTGTCATAGAACAAGAGTGCTTTCAGTTTCAACTTTTCTTTACATACCTATTTTTTCCTTTTCAATTTTCTATGTATCTGGTTCATATGTTTGAAGAAGTGCCAAATAAATTTAAAGAAAAATGAAGAGATGAGTTAATATTAACACTTAGGTGTTTTTTTGTCTTGTTGAGCTATTGCAGTGGTAATAATATTACTTTCATGAGTAAAAGCAAAAAGGGTGATGGAAGAGGACATATTTTCTGGGATTGCTAATGGTGCACAGATTGAAGGCAAAGTTCTTCAGACATTTCAGAAAAATTTTGTGCAGGTCCAAAGCATTTTGGACCAGAACAGGCTGCTGATCCATGAGATTAATCAGAATCACGAGTCGAAAATCCCGGATAATTTGAGTCGAAATGTGGGATTAATTAGAGAGCTTAACAACAACATTAGAAGGGTTGTTGATCTCTATGCCGATCTTTCTAACTCCTTCACCAAATCAATGGAGGCTTCGTCTGAAGGGGAATCGGCCGGTACTACTAAATCTGATGGAAGAGGTGGGCAAAAGAGGATTAGGTCGAGCAACTGATCGTGTTTAGGGTTGGTCGAATCTGATGACCCGGGTACATTTCAGATGGTGTGACTTGATTTCTTGTGAAGTTTTTTCTTAACTTTAACCTTCATAATGAGTATTTTTCTTACAGAAGGGGGATAGTAGATTCAAGTTTCTTGGTTGAATTAAGGTATTTCCTCTTTCCTGATATCTGCAATTGCAATGTCTTGATGAAATATGCTGCTTATAGGCTCTAAAGATCTCATGTGATTGCAAGCAAGCAAAGCAAACAAACTTTTGAAATTTACTTCTTCGGTTATATTGGGGTGTTTGCAAGAGATTTTGGTTTTGGCAAAGTAAAAAGTTAGTATAAAAAGGTTGAGTGTGCTTTGGAAGTAGTAGTAAAAAATAAGAAGTTAGGTAATGGTTGTTTTACTGCATAACTTAAAAGAATTAAATCAAAAGCGCCAACCTCGAATACTTTAAAACAGTTAAAATTCGGCTAGAAGTCGAAAAATGCTATATTTTAGAGTTGTTGCAAATACTCTTATTGAATTAAAAAAGAAAAAGTGATGAGAATAATTGTTTTTTCTACAGTCCCAAGTTTGATTCCTTTGTTTCTATATTGGACCCTACATTTAATGATCTCCCTTTTGAGTTTTCTTACAAAAGAACACTAAGTTGATCTAAGTTTAGCAAGTTATCTTGCATCATTGTCCCTACTCCCTGTGCTGCTTTTTGATGGGAACTTTCAACAGCCATCTTTATTATTTTCCCATGTTTGTCAAAAGATATTCCTACATGAGCGGTGAGCCCCTCTGATCTTTGTCTTTATGAGAGAAAATCATAATATCTCCTTGAAATGTTCATTGGAGAAAGTTTTCATGTACTTTTGATTTATGGTTGATGAGATTGGGAGCAACAGTTTCCTGATTTGTTCTCCTGGAGAAGATTTATGCTTGCATTAGTCCATAAACAAGATACATACATCTCGATCGGAAAAGAAAAAAAAAGAAGATAAAAGAAAGAAATTGGAATTGATTGATAAATTTCTTGAAACAAGTAAAAAAGAGCAATTTTGAAGGAATTTTTTTTTGGTTTTTGCTATTTTATAAATGTTATAGTTATAATCATGATTCAACAGTCATTGTATCATCAGGATGTCAATTTCCTTGACTTTTCATCACTGGACAGACATCAACCCTCATGAATAGTCTTACGACTTTGTGGAGATTTGTGCTTTTTACAAATAAATCATAAATCAACTAACTGAAAAAATTATTACGGTAGAGAGCTTCATTGCATTTTGATGAAGGGAATATTTTAGGGCTAGAATGATTGAAGACAAGTTGTGATGTTACCAGCCACAAAGACTAGATTCTTATGTAAAGCATAATCATTTTTTACTATTATTTTGTCCCACTTTATGATGGTCTTGTGTTTGTTAGTATTTTGTACATAGAATCATTAACAAAAGAATCTTGAGGAAGAGCTAATTCGAATGGTATTAAAGAAAAGCTGTAATATTTAAGGATTATTTAGGTAATGATAAGTGTAAGAAACATCATTCATGTCTTTGATTTTTTAGGAACTTCCCATAATTTTCAATTTTGCATTTCACTTGTGTATCTTGATGGTTTTTACATCAAGCCCAAGAGATAAACAAGAAAAAAATAAAGAAGAGAAAATCAAATTGTCGATTTCCACAATTAAAAACACTAAATTTAAGATTATTTTGTTTTTGTGCATGTGATCCAAATTCAAATGAAACTAAACTAGATTCCCAACTTCTTGATTCTACAAGAGCACAATCCTCAAAATACTCATCTCCTTATATGTAAAAATAGAGAAATAGACAAAGATTTGGAATCTCAAACTTGAACACAAAACATAGTAAAAACTTTTCAGAACCTACCCAAAACATAAAATTTAGCTCTGCTTTACTAAGTTTTCCATCAAGGGCCATTCTCCATTTTCATTTGAAAACCCAAGTTGCAAATAAGGAGATAACTAACACATTAACATGTTGCAAGCCTCAAAACTTATTATTAAAATATTAATAAGTTTTTTTTTAAATTTTAATTATAAAATTACTATTAATATCATCTTATAAGTTTCAAAATCTTTATTTTATACAATTTAAGAGCTTATTTAAAATAAGATTTAACATCCCATAAGATCCAAAAACATTTTATAAATACAACATCTTATAAAGCTTTTTAAATACTCCATTTGGCTCAAGGACCCGTGCCTTCCACCTTGATAGGGCGGTGCTTCATTCATCTTCAGACTAAAAACACTCGATCGGTGAGCTAGTAGAAGATTTACAAGAAATAATGGAAATTAGGAAGAGAATAGAATACCTTCAGGAATCTCAAGAGCCATTTGGGAGTAATGAGCACGACACCTAACTCTGCACAACTCCCTCTATGTGTTCTAGTGTTTGCCCAGCTACTGGTTCTGGTTGGAACAACAGCATATAGGTCATAATCATATCTTATGATCTAAGAACTTATGTTTTGATGCACAGTCAAAGAACCAAGAATGAGATTCTTATTGAAGTGCATTGCACAATAAATGAATACATATATGCAATCTTTTCTCCTATTTTTGTCTCTTATCTCTTTCTCCTTGTTAAGATCAATTCTCTCTAATGATCACATCTAATATATTAAAAATAATTTGACGTATAGAGATACCTTACTTCACTGTCTTTGTGTTCAAGCTACTTCCTCTGACCTATCCATCAATGCAGCAAAGCACTTTCTCCAATCAGAAACCTTCTCCTCACCATTAACCACCTGATTGTATGAGCAAAGAAACTTTGATTTAATGGTCATAACAATTTAATAGGAATATGCTAAAATAACAGCACAAGTAACTCTAATCTCCAAACCTCAAATATCAATCCTTTCTGGGGGACATTATCTAGAGCTTCTACACAAATAAAGGCAGCATCCTCCTTGCTAAGGCTTCTCTTTGCGGCACTACCCTGTTGTAGATACTATCTCATCAACTTGAATACTCATTTTAATAGGGTCTTTGGTTGAGATTATTAGTTTTTCAAAATACTTTATAACATGTTTGAAAGATTGTAGGATGTCATAAAGTATTTAATAATTTTTTTAAAGAAAGGAGCTTGTAACTGTTTTATAAGCTCTTTTAGAAAACGTAAGGACACAATTGTTAAATGCAGAAGGTGAAGCGAGGCAACAATGCCTCTAGTGCTCGAGGCATTAGGCCCCTGCCTTTTGAAAGTAATGTGCTTAATTAGAATTTATAACATATGATCTGTATATTTAATAAATTTCGGTTTAGGTACAGATCCTAGAGTATCCAATAAATATAATATGATAAAATCAAACTCAAGTTATTCAACCAAGTCTTAAGTTTAATAAGTTAAGTGTGTGCCTTAGCCTCTTTGTCTTCAGTGAGCGTCTGGTTTTTTTACTCTCTCTAGGGCTTTACCAATTTTCAATATCATCTTCTTTTTTCCTTTTTTTTTTTCCTTTTCTTTTTGTGTTTTGACCATTGACAAGCCAACTTCAAAGAGGCGCACCTTTACAATGCCTCTCGCCTCTGAAAAAAGGCAAGAAAGGATGCGCCATTATAGCACCTTGTTGAGGCCACTCGCCTGAGCAAGGAGAAAGGCGATTATGCCTTGCCCATGTCGCCTGAGCCTTAGGTGACAAAGCGAGCTCTTTTAACAAATATGCATGAGAAGTTCCTAACTTATTTTAAAGATTCTCTTTTAAATTTTAATCAATGTTAATACAAAATTGTCATTATTAATAATACCTTAGGGCTTGTTCTCCTATGTTTTCCCAAAAAAATTTCCAACCTCCAAAAATATTTTAAAATAGAGACACATTCTCCAATCTTTTTCAAAAAAAACTCAAATTTTATACCAAAAAAATCCCTCCCAATTCACCCAAAAAACCCTACACCTTAAAAATCACACCTATCTTTCTCACTCTACCTTTCACATCACTCATTCATTTATCACTCTCCCACTTTACTCATTCATATATATACACACACACACACACACACATACATACACATATATATAAATATTAAAATTTTATTAGGTAAAAAAATTCTAAAACTTATGTCTACAAATTTAATTAAATTAATTATCAAAATAATGAATTAAATTTAATTAAATATTATTTATGTTATTACTAAATAATTTATTTATTGAATAACATATTAAATTAATTAAATTTACTTATTAATTAAATAATGTATTAGTTGTATTTAATATTTAATGTATTAATTAAAATTATATTTATTCATTTAATAAATAACTTAAGATGTTTTGATTTGATATAATAAATAAATTAATCTTCTTCAAAAAATATTCTTCATTAAATATTAATCTTCACATTTATTTAAAATTATAATAAAAAAATTGATTATAGGATGATACTTATGTAATAATCTATTAAGTTTAATAAATTAATATTGATATGCTTAAAGTAATTTATTTATACATAAATTGTAAGTGATAAATAGTTAAATAAATTATAATTATCATATAAGCTAATTTTTTATAATTAAAATATAATTATGATTTCATGAATGATTAATATTTATTAATATGACCAAATAATACATCATTTATTAATATTAAATTTATAAAAATATAAATTTCAAAATAAATAACTAATTAAATTAATTACACTCATATTTCAATCATTACAAATATATACATATATACACACACACACATACACACATCATCAAACTATAAAAATACATATATATAATACATAAAAAAATCACTTTTACCTTACAAACCCAACAAAAAAGCAACTGATTTGACATTTACAGTAAAGTTTGTCTCTCTCCAAAACATAAAGAAACAAACAACTCATTCTCAAATCATTTTCCATATTTCCCCAAAACAAAAAGAAACACATGATACATTCTCCAAATTTTCTCCCAAATTTTTTTCTAGAAAATGGCCTAAACATAAGATAACAAGCCCTTATAAACTGTAATTTCAAAATTTCTGAAAGAAGTTAGCACTTGTTTCAAGTTAACTCCAAGCCCCTGGGCTCCTCTACTCAGGATCACCTATGAATTCTTTTACCATTTCAGAAGCACAATTAGCAGGGCTTCCATGGGAAAAAGCTCAGTATTAAAACATATAGAATCCCAAATACCTCCTCAAAGCAGAAGCCTTGCTGGCCGCCAGGAGTATTCTTTAGGAGCCCACTTCTGATGATGGTATAGGGGACTCCAGAGGCCTTCACCACATTCTCACCTTGCTCTGCTAGTTTTCTTGCATTACTATTCATGACTGCTTGAACACCAGTAGAATCCCTATAGACAGACAACTGAAAACTTCACACACTCACAATATCAAACATGTGTTATTAAGGTTGCAGTCTCAAACATACATTAGAAACTGGAGATACCTTAGATAACAGGACCACATGCTGTATACCTTTCCAGCTCTCAATATCATACAAGAATCCTTCCTAAAAATTATGCAGAATACACAATTGGATCAAGGACTCTTAAAAATGAGTTCTCAAATATAATATCATGCAAATACTAAAACAAATATGTGTGTGTGTGTGTGTGTGTGTGTGATAGATATGGGAATGAGTGAAAAGCCCATAATAACATGCATATACTAAGGCTACGTTTGATATTGAATTTCAATAATAGTGGCTATTGTAATAGTGGGTGATTGTGTGAGATTGAATTATTTATTATTCTGCTAGATAGGAGATATTGACATATACATTAGGTACCATTCAAAATTTCAATAATCTCATGTGATGTGTACTAACATTATTTTTACTAATTTGTCCTTTTTAATGTAATATGTCCTTTCCCATTTTTCAATATATACATACATATTATATATATTATACATATTATATATATTATACATATTCTATTATTATTCTAATAATAAAAAAATCACTCAATTTCATTTTCACTCAAAAAACCCAATAAAATAACATTGATTTGACCGCTACAGTAAAATTTGTCTCATCCCAAAATATAAACAAATATATCAAAATTTCCCAAAACAATTTTCGTACTATTCCCAAAATTTAAACAAACATACATCACATTCCCCAACCCACTCCCAAAACTAATTTTCTCAAAATATATAATCCAAAATATATAATTTATATCCAAACATTACATAAAAAATTTAAAAATTAAGAATATAAATTAAAAATATATAATTAATAATTTTATATGGAAGTACCTAAATTTTCAACTATTAAAAGAATATTAAAGGAATATTATTATAAGAATTAAAGACTAATGCCATTATTATTATTATTCTACAGTTGTTGAGGATTAAGTTAAAAAAAAAGGTGAAATGGAAGCATGACCATAATATGTCCTAAGGGCTTGTATGTAATTTTGAAAGAAGAAAACTCGGCAGTGGGGGTGTGATCAATCAATCTCACCCCCCAAGGCGCTACTCCAGTCATGCTTAATTGCGTGCACAGCAACAGGCTAGCCACAAAATGCGGGCAATCAATCTAATGTATCAAACATATGATTAGCAGATATTGTGGCCCCCAATCCCATCTAATTAAGGGAATCAAATACGGCCTAAAACATATATATATATATAGATATGTACATGATGAGTGATTAGCCTATCTTCCGCATGCCATTAAAAAGTACTCGCCTAAACACTCTTGTTTGCGTATTATGTCCAATCCAAACATGACCTGCTATCTCATCCGTTGATTGAAGATATGTGACCTCATTCTAAAAGGCCACCCTAAGTTTGAAAAAACAAGTCCTACTCACGAGGCCATCATAATGCAAAAGGTACGCTTTCTACTGATTTGTTACATTGCTCTTTCAACCCTACTGACTTAAGCTCCAGAGAGTTTTTGTTGGATCACCTAGCGATCATAACCTTGTGGTGATTTCTAACTTGCTCGTGACAAAACTACAACCCAATGGACCATAAACAGACGGAACTTGAATTAAACCTATTGGACAATACTAGTGATCAATGTACATGTATTATATGAGGAATCTATAATCACGAAGGTAAAAAAGGGGCTTCTTCAATCTAGCTTAGTAGCATATGACATTCAGAAAAGTATTGCCTCAACAAAAAATGGTGGGAACAGAGACTATATCCAAAATGAAACTAGTTGTGAAAATAAGAGGCATGTTGGATACTTCTCTCTATATGAATCACAAATAATTGAATTATTTCGCTTTAGGAAACAAATATGGGTAAGGGGATAGAGAAGAGACTTGGCACATACAGTTGGACATATAACTGCACGAACACCTCTCAAAGCCTTCTTCAAAAATGTCTTGTCCTTCGTATCTCCAGCCACAGACTTCAATTTGTTGCTAGCCATATTAGAGTTTAACAAGAGAAACAAAACAATAAACACAAGCGATCAAAATATTTTCAATCTTTATATGTAACCTACGCATCAACCTCAACATAAGTGCCAAATGATTCCATGGCAACCCGTTTATCCTTCACTAGTGCTTTCACTCGAACCCTTTTGACAATAAGTGAGAGTATAATCATCTGCAGAAGTTAAAAACCATGAAAACTTGTAAAGCTTCTTTAGTCTATAAATGCAATCCGGACAAGAAATTTTAAACACATATAGCATCACCTGGCCGATCTCATTATCTCCATCAGCTACCAAGACTGCATCTTTAACTTGCTCTTCATCTGCTTACAGATAACCTAAGTAAGAGGATTAATGTGGTCATTTACGAAGAAATATGAACAAATTCAAAGTATAAGACCTGGAGCCTCATCTTCCAATTCATTCCCATCTTTAGGCAGAAGATCAGGTGCCCCATACCATTTCCTCAGTTTCGGACCTCCTATACAAGAAAATTATACACATTCTTAAATTCATCCCCAATACAATAAGCAAAGTTCTCATACAAACCCCATGAAAGATAAAACAAGAAATTTCCCAAATTGTGAAAAGAAGAAAATTACATAAAATGATACAATTAATACCGAAATTTAAGCGCAAAAAGGGACAATCCCCATTAAACAAAACGCATAAATTTTCCGAAAAATGGCAAGTGTGGGAAGAAACGAGGGAGATAAGGACTTCGACCTTCGATGTAGTCAAGAATTTGGTCCATGAAGCTGAGCTGTTTCTTCTTGGATGAGAAGCAGGTGAATGAAAAGCGCTTTTCAAAAGTGGAAGATGGTTTGGAATTCTCGAAAGCGCGGTTGCAGTGGAGGGAAGAGGAGCTGAAAAAGGAGAGAGTTGAAGCTGAACCGGCCATTGATCAAGTTGAGCTGCCGGATTTTCCTCCTTTTTTTTCTTTTTTTTCTTTTTCCGCCTAATTTTCGAGCTCTTATCTGTGCTTTATCTCTTGAGTCTTGTCCAATCGTTTATTTTGGAAGGGGGGTTGGAGGGGGCGGGGGGTGGGCGGGGGGGTGCGGCAACGGTTTGTCCGATACATTGGTATATATATATGCAAGAACCTATGATACCCCTCTTAAACACTAGGACTAGTTTGGTTGGAGGTATTATTAAGGACAAGCTAAATTTATCAAATATAGTCATAAGTTTGGTTTGTGTGTTTGTTTATTCATAAGTTCGTGTATAATTTATAGGTCCGTACACATAAATTTAATGTGCATGATAAATAAACCTACCAACCCCTTGGGATAACTTATCCCACCTAATAAAATCATTTCTTTTGTATTGAAAAATATCATTTTTGCCCTTAAAAATGTTGCCTTGATACTAAAATATCCAAGTGTACTCCACAAGTTGGGTTTAATCCAACATATCCTTACTTAATTAAAATATTAAATTAGAGAATAAGAGATAACTCACGGAATAACATATTATAATATACTTAAAATTAAATTACAATAAATTATATATTACTATAATACTCATATATATAAAAAGTATATATGCATAATACATATGAAGCAAGACATATTAATTAAATTGTAATATTGATAAATACACCTATATATATATACAACAATATATATACACACACACATATATATATGTTCATCAATAATTATATTAAAAAACATAAATATCAAACAATACAACAAGAAGTTATAAAAAATTTAAATTCATAAAAGAGAGTTATAAAAATTATTATAAAAAGTTACATATATGTTAATGTATATATTGAGTATTTACTAAAATTAAACACATGGTTATGGAAATGAAATAGTATAGGTTTTTACATTAATATTAAAATAAATATTGATAAGATATCAAATATAAAAATATATTGACACAAAAAAATTGGATAAAATTAACTTATCCACATCATTAGCATGTAAAAGAAATAATTAAATCATGACTCATTTTTTTTCTAAATTACCTTTATTCATAAATGTAAAAATGAAAAATATTAGAAAACAATATAAATATTATAAAATATTTGCGTTATTCGAGAAAAATAATTTAATTCAAAAAAAGAATGATTTCATAGAGGTGGAGAAAAAAGAAAGATAAACACTAGTTTCTTTTGAAGTAGTAAATTGTATGTCCAGATAAGTTTGAATGTAAACTAGAATTTTTAACTTAAGTAAGACATGTTGACTAAATTGCATTAATAAATAGATTTATATGTACACCTGATTATGTGTGTGTGTGTGTGTATTTATCCATAATTATATCCATAATTATTAAAAAAATTAAAATTTGAAAATGCAAATGACAAATATTAGAAGAAATTATTAGACAATATTTATAAAAAGAAGTACAAAAACTATATCTGAAAATAAGGAGTTATAAAATTAATATAAAAATTATATATTAATATGTATATATATTGAAAACTTATCAAAATCATATATGGAGTTACAAAAGATGAACTAATATAATCTTTTTACATTAATATTAAAATAAATATTGATAGAATATTATTATTTGTAGATATATATATATATGTTGATATAGACAAAAAGAATAAAATTAATAATATAAGAAGGAGATACAACAATTATATATTAATATAGGGAGTTACAAAAATTAATATAGAAGTTTACATGTATATTATATATGGAAATATGTTGGCATATAGAAAAGAGAAAATGAAAATAGGTTATAGGGAGTTACATATATTATATATGGAATACATTTATATGATAAATATAAACAAAACTAACTTATCCACATCATTGTCACATAAGAAATATATTTAAAATAGATTTGAACGTCATTTTACTTTATATATATTAGATTATATTTTAATAATGAAAGAAGATATTGAAAATTAGATATTAATAATATTAATAATTTTATTTTAATTGTGCGTTTAAAAATTATTAGCACTTACATAATAAGGTATATTTATAATGAGATAATTCATTTAACAATGATCAACGTATACATTCAATGCATTCGGAACAAACACTTTTATAACAATTTAACAAGAAAATAAATGGTACAAATGAGTTTGAGGAAGAATAATGGTTTGGGGGATAAAGATAATGGAAGACGAGGTGTTGGGATTTGGTAATATTTGGTTGCGAATAATAAAGGTAAATATGTAAAAATAGAGTTTTATCAAATTACTTTTATCCCTCAACCAAACATCATTGTTTTAAATCTAGCAGGATTAATATCTTTTAGACCACCAAACCAAACAAATTGTAAACTATATTATAATCACTTAAATTGAGCATTACTATCATTAGGATAATAATAATGAGATTAACCCACAACCAACCAAACTAGCCCTAAGTATATTTAAATCTTAGCATGCATTAATGATAATGTGAGAGTTATATTTTTTTTACAAATTGAATATAAAAAGTTGCATTTAAGTGTTTTTATCAATAATTAATCATATGTGTGTGGAGATAATAAATTTTTTATTATAAATAACTATGAGATAATAAAAATTTTATTATAAATAACTATGTCATGTGCTGTGATTTGTTTTCAATTCTAAAATTTAAGTGTTCAGGTAAAGTGACATAAACATATTGATAATGTGCATTATCATAAAGGAGGTAAACCAACTTTTAAAGTTCAAAGCTTTTCTAAGTTTTTAGAATTACTAGGTCTATATTTTCGATATTATTATTTAAATTTTTGTTAAATTCAATAAAAAAATAAAAGATTGAAAATGAAAGTCTCTTTCTTGAATCCATTCTCCGTGACATTGGCGTAATAAAAATATGGGACGGTGATATTGAAATGATGAAATCTTTGGTTTAATTAATATTTTAAAAGTTTATTATTTTCTAAATATGTCCTTTAAAAGATATTGAGATAATTTGAATTTATTTTTTAATACAACCCTTTAGTTGAATATAAGTTGTATAAAGTACATAAAGATATAAAAAGTTCAATTTTACGCCCATAAATAAATTATAAATATAAAATTTATATTTCAGCTCGGATCATTTTTTTATTTTTATTTTAGCTAAAATAGAGATAAGTTGTGCTATTGGAAGTATTCAATCAGACAAAAAATTAGTTAAAACTATCATTGAGACTTAGGATGAACAAATAATTAATTAAAACCATAAGATTCGGAATGAAAAAATTGTGACATGCTTGGTAAAAATGCAAATTGGACAAAAAAAAATGGTGTTTTTGGTGTCAAACCAGTAATGTTTAAAAACTTACTATTGGAAAATGAACAAATGTTAATACTTGTAGTGTTTATCACACAAAAAATTAGTCAAAACTATCCTTGAAATTTAGGATGAATAAAAAATTAGTCGGAGCTACCCCTGAATCTAAAGATAAACGTTTTGCGCATGCTTTCTAAATGTAAAATGGACAAAAAATATTGTTTTCAATGTCAATCAGGTAAGTAACATTTAAAAACTTATTATTAAAAGATGAACAAAAGCAAAATGATAAATAGTTACTGAGAGAGAGTTATTCATTCTTAAAATAGGATCTTGCTAGTTCCTGTGTAAGTAATTCTTCCGCATACTTGTGCACGAGCTCCTAAATTTAAAGTTATTTGTTGTTTCATTTCAATAATAAAATTTTTACTCGATAACATTTTTGTGTTAAAGAGTGTACATACTATGTTTCACTCACTCATTTTCTCAACGTTTGAAAAGAATACTACAACCAGTTACATTTTGAGAATTTATAGTGATATGGGATAGCCCAATCCAATGACACTCGATCAGTCCAAAGACATGATTTGGAACAGCTCTAATTAGCTGCCAAGCCCAGCTCACTAGTTATTGACCAAACCCAACCTCACTGGGCCTTTCCAACAGTGTGAGTATTGAAACCTTGTCCGGTCGACCAGAGTATGGTCGATCAAGTCGAGGATGGTTATCCAGCTCCCAACTAGGAAGACCTGAATCCAGCAGGGTTCCATCGTGTTGACTAGAGCTTGTGCGAGCAACTCACAGGCAGGCATTCACCTCGACTTAGGAGGTCAAACTAATGAGACCAATTTGCTGTCGCATTAAATGCTCTGTCAGACGTCATTCCTCCTCATTAATGGCGCGTGCCACTAACAATACCACCTTTTCTGCCGCGCTAGAGTAGTGTGCGCCTTCTGTATATCACCATGTCTTACAGAGTTGGAGGAGGCACCACCCGGAACAGTACACAAATTGGAGAAGGCTTAAAGATCCTCAGGCAAGGACAAATGCCCTTTCTATACACAGAAGGACATCATGAACATATCAACCTCACCTAAAAGGCTATAAATACCCCATGGCCACTCTTCACCAATGTATGCTTATTATCACTTAAAGCTCTCGCTCTGTTTCTCTTCCTTTCAGTCGATTTAATGCTGACTTGAGAGTCGAAATGCCTTAGCTGAGGGCACCTCAGCTAGCCTCACATGTGTTATTGGTTGTAGGACTCAACCCAGTTATATCATCAGGATATTTTCTTAACCTCATATCTGATCAATCAGATTGGATCACAACCCAATATATCCCCTACTAGTTTATATCCTCATCATTTGGTGCTATATGTGGGAAACTCTTGAGTCCGTAACCGAGAAAAAATAGTTAACATTAAGCGAGCCATTTCTGAAAGGAAGGAGAACATGAGATCCCCAACTCCTCCTCCTCTTCGACCCTAACAAGAGCCAAATGTGGACCTAGCTCTTAGCCATAACAAGTAGTCACCCTGACTATGCCTTAGCTCATGCAACTGATAAGCGAGCAGATATCAGCTCAACCATTAGCTGCCCTCAACAGGCATAACAATCAACCTGGCCCAGCTGTTAGTGCCACTCCCCAACCTTCATAGCACGAGGAGAGGCCCCTAAGAGAATAGAAGGGCAGACCAAAGGCTAAAAGCCCCCCTACTCGATGAGAAGATAGCCAGGGACGATTCCTAATGGAGAAACCTCGACCTAACCCTCGAGAAGAAGTGGCCCATTCCACGGATCACCTCGTTCGATCCATTAGAGTCCTGCAGCTATAAGGTCGAGCGCCTAAGGCCTCAAATGAATAGAAATCTGTCCCAGGCTGATCGAGAAGAATGGGAAGAAGCATCCCACCAAGTACAACAATTGAATAGGCGTTTGGAAGAAATTTTGAGGAGGAACTCGGACAGGAACCCTCATTATGATGGTGGCCCCTGGCTTCATCAAGAGCGGGAGTCGCCATTCGTACAGGAGATAATCGACAAGTGCATAGCTGTCTATGCCAAAGTTTATACAGGTCTGCCCAAGTATGATGGCTCATCGGACCTAAACGAGCACCTATTATAGTTCGAGCACATGATGCAGCTCCACGAGCACAATGAGTTCATCCATGTGAAAATGTTGGTCACCATGCTCCAAGGAATTGCGCTCGACTGGTTTGTGAAATTGGAGCATGCGTCAATATACTCGTATAACCAACTGTGCGACAAGGTCCTCCACCGGTTCGCTAGTCAAAGGAGAGCTAAGCTCCCCCATACCCACCTCATCACTGTCAAATAGAACAAGGGAGAGTCCCTTCGTGATTTCTTCACTAGATTCAACACTGAAGTTTTGAAGATTGATAGTCCCAGGATCGAGTTTTTGATCGATGTGCTTTTCATAGGCCTCCGACATAAAGAATACGCTAATGCATTGGTCTGGGAGTGACCTAGGATAATGGAGGAGTTGCTCGACCTCGCAGAGAGGTACATGACCCAAGAGGACATGAACAAACTCAAATACGGTAATCCAGACAGCGATAAAAATAAGACTAAAGAGAAAGATAGCCGACAACACAAAGACGATCATCGATCTTTGATCAAGTGCTTCCACAACTACACACCGTTGAACACTGCTAGAAAGGAGCTGTTGTTTGTCATCCAGCATGACAACCTTTTTAAAAAGCCCAGGAAGCTGATCGAGACTGAAGTGATGAAAAGGTCCAAAAAATATTATCATTTCCACAGGCAAAAAGGCCATGACACGAAGGACTATTTCAATTTGCACGATGAAATTGAAAAGCTGATCGCCAAGGGAAAAATTTGTCGGCGAGAGAGCTCGACAAGAGACGGGCCAAACCAACTAGACTCCCCATAGAGAAAAGTCGATTAGCCAAAGGAAAGAAGATAAGGGAAAAAAGCCTGCCGATGACCCTCGCTCACCTATCAGGGGAGTAATTGCTACAATTGTTGGAGGCCTGACTGGAGGAGACTCTGATCAACAAGAAGGCAGAATCAAAGGAGGCTGAAATCGACCAAATCCTCCGCGGTCGAAATAATCTTCCAGCTCTCAACTAGCGTAGAACCTATTTCTTTCTCTGACGTCGACCTCTCACACATCGAAAACTAAGGGGCTGACAACAAGCTGGATTGTCCCCTTGTGGTATCTATTGAAATAGCCAACTTTGAGGTCAGGAAGGTGTTGGTCGACAAAGGAAATTTTGCAAACATTATTTTCTTGTTGACCCTAAAGAGAATGAACATGGGAAAACTGAAATTTGAGCCTGTGCGCACCCCACTGGTCGGATTCAAGGGGTCGAAGATCATCCCCGAAGGGTCCACAAACTTGTCCATTTCATTTGGAGAGGCCCCTAGGTGAAGAACACTCATGGTTAATTACTTGGTCGTTGATGCACCTTTTGCTTACAATGTCATCATTAGGCGACTAGTGCTGAATGACTTTAGGGCCATAGTCTCGACCTATCACATGAAGGTTAAGTTTTCGATGGACGCCGAAATTGGAGAATTTCTCTGTAATATGAAAGAAGCTTGGCGTTATTATACAATTTTGGTCGAGGTAAATGAATAGAAGGATCGACTAAAACTGAAACCCTTGGGAGACGTCCCAGTAACGGAACCTGAGGAGAGACAACAGAACAAGAAGCAGAAGCTAAAAGAGACCAGGGTTGAGCCTGTAGAAGAGTTTAAGACCATCGAGATGGAGCCTGGGAACCTCGACAAGACCACCAGAATTGGGACTGACTTGGGAAGCAACATGGAGTGCCTAATGGTTGATTTTCTTAGAAGGAATGTTGATGTTTTCACTTGGAAGGCTGCCGACCTACAAGGAACCGACCCCATTATCATCATCCACCACCTCAACGTGGACCCTTCATGTAAACCAGTCAAACAGAAGAGCAGAACCTTAAATGCTGAAAGATGCCAAATTATTGAAGAAACAGTCAACAAACTTTTAGAGATAGGATACATTGTAGAGATTCAATATTCAAGTTGGCTTTGTAATATAGTCCTTGTCCCTAAGAATGAAGGAAAGTGGTGAATGTGTAATGACTTTATCGATTTGACTAAAGCTTGCCCTAAAGATCCTAACCCGCTGCCTCGTATAGATTTACTATTAGATTCTACTACTGGTTGTGATCTTTTGAGTATGATGGATGCATTTCAAGGTTATTATCAAATTTTCATGGCCCCCGAGGACAGGGATAAGACCTCTTTTGTTGTTCCCAATGGTGTATATTATTTTCTGATCATTCCTTTTGGGCTAAAAAATGCAGGGGCAACCTACCAGAGACTCATGAACTTTATATTCAAAAATGAGATCAGTAAGACCATGGAGGTCTATGTCGATGACATGATTGTTAAAATAGAAAAAGAACAAAACCATTTACTCGACCTCAGCTATACATTTTCAATATTGTGAGCATTTGGCATGAAACTCAACCCTAACAAGTGCATATTTGGGGTGAGACTGGGCAAGTTTCTGGGCTACATGGTCAGCCAAAGAGGCATCGAAATAAATCCATAAAAAATACAAGCTATTTTGGACATCGCACTCACACTATCAAGGATGTTCAGCGTTTGGTTGGAAGAATCGTAGCTCTGGGGCGATTCATTGCTCGACTAGCTGACAAGAGCCTACTGTTCTTCAAAATCCTTAGGAATACAAAGAAGTTCCAATGGATAGAGCAATACGACCAGACCCTAGTCAAGTTGAAGCAGTATCTATTAGCGCCCCAAATGCTCGCCAAACCAGGGGTCGAAGAAGTTTTGTATATCTATTTGGTGGTCTCATCGACAGTGATCGGCTCAGTTCTAGTTTTGACTAGAAGTGGTACCCATCGACTTATGTACTATAGCAGCAAAGTGTTGTAAGGCCCAAAACACAACTACCTATAGATCAAAAAATTTATCCTTGCTTTGGTTACTGCGGTTAGGAAATTGAGACCTTACTTCCAATCTCACTCCATTGTGGTCTTGATAAATCAACCGTTGAAACAAGTGCTGTCCAAGCCAGACACACTGGGAAGGTTGACAAAATGGGTCATCAAGTTAGGGGAATTTGATATCATGTTCTAGCTACAAACTGCTATAAAGGCCCAAGTGTTAGCAGACTCTATCACGGAGAGACTCGACCTGCCTGATGAAATAGACTAGGATTCTCTTTTTTGGACTTTGTATGTCGATAGCTCAGCGACTTCCTCAGGAGGGGGAATAGGCATCTCTCTGTGTTCTCCACAGGACAAGGAGTATGACTTCGCAATCAAACTAGATTACCTTGTTACAAACAATGAAGCAGGATATGAGACCCTCTTTGCTTGCATGAGGATGGCGGTCAAGAGGGGAGTCGAACAGCTGGCAGCCATCACTGATTCCTAGTTGGTCGCATAACAAGTCGAAGGAAACTTTGAGGCTAAGGAGACTACGATGAGCAAGTATTTGGCTGAGGTCAAAAGGTTACAACAGCAGTTCAAGAAATTTACCCTTAGCCAAGTTCCCGATCAGAGAATGAAATGGCCGACGCACTGTCAAAATTTGCTAGCTCGACAAAGGAAACTAGAGACAGAACCATCACATTTCTAGTCACAAATAAACCTACCATAGGCATTCTCGACCAGAATTTGGTGGCGCAGATCGAAGAAGCACCTTTCTCCTGGCAGGATGAGATAAAAGCTTATTTGGGAGAGGGGAAAGTTCTAGAGGATAAGGCACAAATACGCAGGCTCTGAGGCCAAGCAGCCAAATTTGCCCTCGATGAGCATAGTCAGGTTTACAAAAGATCAATTTATGGGCCACCATTGAAATGTTTGACGCTGGAACAGGCTCGAGAGGTCTTATAAGAAGTCCATTCATGAATTTGTGGCAATCACTCTGGAATTTGCTGAAGGACGCCGTTGACTTCGCCAAACGATGTCCATCGTGCCAGGTTCACTCCAATATACCTTATGCATCAACTTTGGTACCCGTCCAGATCACATAGCCATTTGACTAGTGGGGGATAGATATAGTCAATTCTTTCCCAAAAACCAAGGTCAAAGAAAATTCATGATTGTTGTGGTTGAATACTTCACAAAGTGGGTTGAAGCAAAGATTGTCCCAAAGATAATCGATGCAGCCATTAAAAGTTTTGTATGGAAAAATATTATATGTTATTTTGGTTTGCCCAAAGTTTTGATATCAAATAATGGGATACAGTTCCAGAGCATGAGCATGAGGAACTGGTGTGAAAGCCTAGGCATCCGGCAACACTTCACCTCCGTTGGGAATCCTCAAGCCAATGGGCAGACGAAAGTTACGAACAGAACCATCCTAGACCACCTCAAACTCAACTTGAATGAATCGAAGCAAGTTGGGCAGACGACCTCCCAAGGGTGCTTTGGGCATATAAAACCAAACCTTGAACTGCCCCTAGTCACAGCCCCTATAGTCTGGTCTACGGGTCAGAAGCAGTCATTCCACCATAAATGATACAACACACGGCTCTGGTAATCCACTACAACCCGATTAAGAACGACTTCGAAAGAGAATTCGACCTTGATACAATCGATGAACAACGTTAGCAGACATACACAACAATGCAGCAATATAGGTCAAAGATGGCACAACATTATAATAAGAGTGTTCGACCAAGAAACTTCAAAGTAGGGAACTCGTCCTCAAAAAAGTTAAAGTATCGAGGAATACGAAAAAACTCAATCTGAAATCGGAGGGCTCGTACTCAGTGGTCAAAGTAGTGAAGCATAAGTCCTACCGACTAGCAAATATAAATGGCAATAAGCTCCCTCGACCAGGAAGTGCGGTGAACCTAAAAAAAAATTATGTAGAAAGGACCAAGGTCTCCACCCGACTGTACTGAAGTATCATTCCAGAATCAATAAAATCTACTTATATTTCTGCAACTATTCACTCACGCCAACAACTAAGGCTTTTAGCCCCAAGTGAAAAATGAGTTGATCATCATAAGTCAACTCGTAGTCAACCACAAACTGGTTTCAAACCTCAAACTAAGGCTTCTAGACCAAGTCGAAAAATAAGTTGATCGTTATAAGTCGACCCCGTAGTCGACCACAAACCGGTTTCAAATCGTGAACTAAGGATTCTAGCCCAAATTAACAAACGAGTAGATCATTTGTGTCTACCCCAAAGTCGACCACAAAGCGTTTCCCAACCTCAAACATAGGCTTCTAACCCAGAGTGGTAAATAAATTAATCGTCTAAATTCGACTATGCCAAACTTGCTAAAAGGACAAATTATTTAAAATCGACTATATCGTCGAACACAACCTAGAATCGACCTCGTAGTCGATAATCAAGTCGTTCCACTGACATAAGCATTACAATGACAACGTTGAGTGGAAACTCTATTTGTTAAAGGTAGTCTACGATTGACCATGGCCATGAGCCAATTCATTTCATCGTGGAAAAAGACACCTTAGGTCAGCGAAAGAGTCGACAACAAAGACCATTTTAAATATTATTTTAAATAAGTTAAGTCGATTTGAATATCATTAAACTTGTTTAAGTGTTCATTAATAAGTCGATCTCATGGTCGACCACTAACTTGGTTATAAACCAATTAAGTATCAACCATTTCCTTAATTAAGAGGTCGTGTTGTTCGATCGGTTGCTTGAAAGTAAAATGTTCATCATATTACACATTACAAAATGAAAGGCAATAAGAGATAAGAAAAAGAATCAACAATACAAAAATGAGCAGAAAGTTGATTTCATAACTTCAAATATTCGATTACAAAAATCATCCAAATTACATAAACACGCATCGCAGGGTAAACAAACTTCAGTTACATAAAATAAACAAAGACAGCCGAAGCCTCAGCTCGACCCTGCTCTTTCCCCTCCTACTCCTTCGGCCGTCGCCTTATTGATAATGCTGTCAAGTTCGCCACCTGAGGGCATAGGCACAAGGCCCCGCTTCGTCAGTTAAAATAGTGCGCTCATCGGGCAGGAAAAAGGTAGCTACGTCGACCTTGCGTTCCCTGATATCGAATGCAAAATCATTGGCAAAGTTAAATTTGCTGGTTACTTGGACCAACCCGGGATGGGGAATGACAATAGCTCCAACTACAGTCGTAGTATCAGACCCGACCACAAGAGCATTCTCTTTGACTGGAGG
Organism: Jacaranda mimosifolia; assembly: GCA_018894105.1. NCBI lineage: Eukaryota > Viridiplantae > Streptophyta > Magnoliopsida > Lamiales > Bignoniaceae > Jacaranda > Jacaranda mimosifolia. The sequence goes on from CM032122.1 coordinate 28,170,230, forward strand.
GAGGTCGGGATAGTCTTGGAGTTGCTCTATTTGCATTAGATTGAGACGCTCCCAGTCTTCGAGATGGATTTGGTAGCCCATGAACTCGATCTGTTTTATAGCCTTCTCAAAGGCCTCCTTTGCATCGTCGATCTAGAAGACAATGCTAGTGTCTTGGAACGCCAAGCACAATATGAAATGTTGCACAACCTCTCTTCAAATGCCCAGAAGTGTCCTGAAAAATTCATCGCGAGTGATGTGTTCGCGCTGTTGTAACCATGCGTTCAATCGATGTTGTACGAGGCCTCAGCCTCCAATCTAAGCTTCTGCAGCTACTCGTCATTTTATTTTTTTGAGACATAGCTGCTTTATCAACTGGTCGATCATCGATTATACGGAGTCGAGCTGGATTTTAATCACTTCCACCTCACTTTGCTCCTTCCAAAGCTCTTCTCAATCACCGAGAGCCAGCTCCAACCTTCAGAACAAGTGGTAACCTATCTGGCTCACCTACAACAATGATGAGTTCAGTCGACAAACTTAATCATGAGCATAGCAAAACACGCAACGCTCAACGAAACACTTACCATATTCGTATGATAAGCAAACTCTTTCAGGGCATTCAGTTGGCTCAATTCTAGCATCTTTTTTTGGTCGGACATGAAGAGCACGACCATCATCACCTTCAAAAGGGTTGCACTGGTCGCTGCCATTATCGAAAGTGAGTTCTGAACTGCAACCTTAGTTCCAAATCATGGAGATGGAAAATTGGCCAACGGGAAAAACTTATCATCTAATCGAGGCCCAAATAGAGACAACTCGATAGGGCCGGTCGGGGCCACAGCTTTCTCCTTCCCCTTCTTCGCCACAGTCTTCTTCCGAGCAGGGCCAGGCTGCTCGACTGTGGACCTCTTTTGATGAGGCACAAGTTTGCTAGCCTAGACCATAGCTGATTGGGCAATGGGAGGGGGCAGGGCCATTGGCGTTGGCAGAGCATTCTGACCAGTAGTTTTCCATTGAGTGAACGCTTGTCCATTCTCCTGCAACCTCTATTGGCTGGCGATAGCTTGTTATCGTGTATAATTCATGATTTCTTCTTGATTTGCAATACACAAGTAAATTAATATACATTGACCAGAAAATATAGCAATTAACCACAAAAGAATCAACATGTGCATCTACCTAGTCGAGCGTCTGCACAAATTTAGCTGAGCAGATGATAAGCCTACCAGCACTATGTTTCTCTCCTCGATATACCCAGAAGCCTCCATTTGACCAAATTAGGTTAAGTCTGATATAAAAGTGTTGGGCCAAGAAGGGCTTTCATTCCCCGACATCTCGACGTTCCCCCTCCACCACTCCCTGGGGATGTTGAACTTGACCCCACTCGGTGCTCGAACGTAAAAATAACATTTCTTCCACTATTGCATATGGGATGAAGTTGGAGTCACTACAAATTTTCAACAAGGGCGGGCTATGAGACAGTAAAAGCTCGACTCCTTGGTGCTGCCCAACTTGCGGGACATGGGCAGATGAAAAAGATTTGAGAAGTTGGCAAATGTGGGAGGTTGGTCATGTATATACATTAGGATGACGAAACTATATAAGGTCGAGAAACAGTTGGGAAGGATTTATGTTATACAAACTTGAAGACCTATCAACAGGTCGACTATAGATCGTGCCATGGGAAGCTTAAGTCTGCACTTCAAGGCCTCCTCAAAAATTATTATGCACTCGGTAGGTGGTCTATGCATCCTATCACTAGGTCTGGGGACAATAAACTCAAACCCCAGGGGAATATGATACAATTGCCTAAGCAACTCAAGGTAACTAGTTGTGGTCTTGGATATAATTTCACTATAGTGGTCGGGCGTGAATAACTAACCATGGGACATACAAGTAGACTCAGCCCGACCTCACCCCCACCATCACCTCAGGTATCACTCGAAGAGCTAGAAGAAGTTGAGCTATCGCTAGTAGAGTCATTATACTTGCTAGACGAGCCATCCTTCTCTCTGGTCGAACCCGCATTCGAGCGGGTACCTCACTATCACTCCCCTGACTAATATCTTCATAAAATACTCCCAACATGATGGGCAAAATAATACGATCAAGATGAAACAAAATAAAACTCGTTTAGAGATTGTGGAACACTTACACGATTAGCAAGTTTAAGGCAGAATTCGATTAACTGAAAGCGCAGTAAAATGGCAAGATCGACCTCACGACATGCTGTAAAATTGAAAATAAAGGTTTTCACCGCGCATATTTATAGGTATCAGTCCACGGGTAATTCAACTGGCTAAATTGACCAACTATCGCCTATTAATTACATCTCTACTGATTGTCTTTCCACACTGCCCAATGTAACGGTCGCATTAAATACACTGAAACCCTGGTCGACTTTTGAAATATAAGTGTTACCAACATGTTGGACTCCTCATCGAGCGTATCTAATTTTCACAAATAAGCTACTCCCCATTCTTTCTCATCGATCATCTCGATTAGGAATCAAAAGTAGGGGGACTTATGATATGGGATAGCCTAACCCAATGATATTCGACCAGTCCAAACACATGATTTGGAACAACCCCAATTAGCTGTTAAGCCCAGCCCACCAGTTATTGACCATGTTATTGACAGAAACCCAACATTATTGGGCCTTTTTGACAGCGCGAGTATTGAAACCTTGCCCGATCGACCAGATCGAGGATGATTATCCAGCACCCAACCAGGAAGATCTGAATCCAGCAGGGTTCCATCATGGCGACTAGAGCCTGCGCGAAGGACTCACAGGCAGGCATTTAGTTCGACCTGGGAGGTCAAATCGACGAGACTAATTTACTGCCGCATTGAATGCTCTGTTAGGCGTCATGCCTTCGCATTAATAGCGCGTGCCACCAACAATACCACCTTTTCTGCCGCGTTAGAGTAATGTGCGCCTCTTGTGTACCACCATGTCTTAGGGAGCTGGAGGAGGCGCCACCTGGAATAGTACACAAATTGGAAAAGACTTAAAAGTCCTCAGGCAAGGACAAATGCCCTTTCTATACACACAAGGGCATTATGAACATATCAACCTCACCTGAAAGGCTATAAATACCCCATTTCCACTCTTCACCAAGGTATGCTCATTATCACTTAAAGCCCTCACTCTGTTGCTTTTTCTTCTAGTCGATTTAGTACTGACTTGAGCATTGGAGTGCTTAGTTGCAGGACAAGTTCGAACCGAAATTGAACCCTTTTTTTGTTTTTTTTTTCCCTTTTTTTCATTTTTCAGTTTCGATACTAGAAAAAAAAAAAAGAAAGAAAAACTTGTTTTTTTACCAAGAAAGTTTTATAAAAGTTTGTTTGATAAAGTAAGTTAGTTTAATTAAAATTTTGAATTGGGTAACTTATTCTTTTAGTACCAAAAAATCTATTTGATAAAAGTATATTGATAAAAATATTTGTTTTTAGGTGAAAATATTGATTTAGATTACTTTTTTTCTATATTAAAAATATTTGTTTTGATAAAATTATAATTTATCTATTCTAAACAAATACATTTAAAATATTATAAATTTAAGAAGATAAATAAATATTTTAATTATTTTATGTTATAAAAATTTTAGTATACACAATTACACATTAAGTATGCTAAAATTGTTAGCTTATAATTACCAAGGCAGATGCATGCGATTTTTGCATATTCAAATCTTAACTGCTAAGATCTGTAACACCCCAATTTTGGAACACATGTTTAAGTTGATTGAAATTAAATTAATTAAAGTTTAGGTAGAAATATTAGGAATTGGAGGATTTAATTATAAATAAGAAAGGGACTCGATTGTTTAAAATTATAAGGTTTAGGGGGTTAAAGTGGACAAATTAAAAGTTTGAGGACTTTAAAATAATTGGATTTGGACTTAATTGCTCAAAAAAAAAAAGGTTAAGGGGTCAATGTGTAGGAAATAAAGGTTGGAGGACTCAATTGAAAGCTAGGGACCAAAGTGAAGGCGGTTTGAAAGTTTGGGGGTGAAAACTGAGTCGGTCAGAGAGTTGTGGGGCTAATTTGAAAATAATGAAAAATACATTTATATATATACAAAGAAGGACATAAATTTTGTGAATTTTCAAAAATAGCCCAAACCTTTCCCCGCGACGAACTGGCGACGGATGACTATGAAACCCAAAACCAAATACACAAAAATGTTCCCCTCATCACGATGAATGCAACCATACCCACATTTACCAAAAATAACTGGCGAATTCGCCTTGAAATGAGGGCGACAACAAAGCTCACGGCAGGGTGGCGGTTCCGCCGCTGTTTGAGTGTATTTTGGTTGCAGGGGTATGGGTAAGGTGGTGGTGGTCTCAATTTAGGATTTTGATGGCTGGTGGTGAAGGAATTGAATGTGGTGGTGGGCGGCGGCGAGTTAAGGTTACTGTGGCTTTGAACGACGAATTGGCTGGCTTCCCGACATCGAAATTAAAAATTAGTTGAGGGGTTTTGCTCACTGTGGTGAGATGCACCCAGTGGTAGTGTTGGTTCACATCTCCGGTGGTGGCGCGTGACGGCGATTGTAGATCAATTTTTGCAGAATGACATTTTAGACTCATCTAGAATGTTCCGGCTTGAGAATAGACCTCTATTCGACCCAATTTGGGTAAATTTCTTAATAAAATTTTAATTCAATTAATTTACCGAATGCGATGGGAGTTTGAGTTTAAACCTAATCTTAATATGATTGAGGACCGTTAAACCCTAATTTATCTTAAAGATTTCTATGGTCTTAAACTCAATCGACTTGAAAGGATTATCGAATTTCCATTGAAACCTTAAATTAGATTTTAATAACCAATTTACCGGCTTGTTGAGTTAAGGGTCATGATATATGATTACATTGAATATTTGAGTGTAACAAGGAATTTTAGAATTATTACTGAACCGTTAAAGTAACGGAGAAACTTGATAGGGGTGTTTAAGTACATTAAGAATTATGATTCAGAAATTGACACAATGTTGATTTAGATTATTTATTTTGAATTTTGAATTGAATATGAAGCCAAGTCATGGACTTTCCAAACATTTAAAGATTTTCGGGGCTGTGTCAGAATATCCTTAAATTTAATAAAGACATTAGTAATATTTATCCTTAAGGTTCAGAGGATTGATAGAATGGTAACCCGAGTTATCTTATAACAATTCCCGATTTGACTAGGAAGCCAGGACATGAGTGATTGTACAATTAAGAGTTTCTTTGCATTCACAAGGTGAGTTATATTAGCTTTCATTGCTGGGGAAAGAACATATATAATTGATATTACATTCTAATTGTTTGATACTGATTGTGCTGAGACTCAATCGATGTTGTTTGTTATTCTATAATACTCATCAATCATAGATTTCAGTGATACCCTTGATTGTCACTTTATTCCTCTCTCGTGATCCCTGAATTATACTTACTTGAGGTCCGAGTGTGTAAACGAGTTTGAGAAAGTAAACTATTTATGAAAATAGTACTCCACATCGCCCATTTATACTGAACGCTTTTATTGATATTGATTAATGTCGCTTTATCAGAAATTGGTGATTGTATTGAGGAAGCTACAAAGTGATTTTGAAATATTTGTGTTTATCGCCATGTCTATCTTGAAACCAACCTGGTGCTGAATTAGTGATTTCGTGTTAACATGGCGACTTGATGTGTTCAGTGAAATGCTGTTGGACGTATTAAGTGATAATAGTAAAAGTGTTTAATACCCTTGGGGGTGGGCCTTGGGATCGATGACGAAAGACAATCGGGCGGAACGGACCGACAGTGACTGATCTTTCGACTGATACTCATACAAAGTGTACATAAAATCCTTACTCATAGTAAGCTGGAGGTAGCCGTCTATGAGTAGGATCAGGCATGCGGCTAGCTATGCCTAGTGAGTGATTAAGTGTCCGAGCCGATCACTCGGTACTTTGGAGGAATAAGGATTTTCATGTTTTCGAAAATGGAGTGATAAGGTAGGAGAACCACCAACAGCAAAAGTGTGAAAGTGGTTATTAATTTTATTTTATATTTTAAAACTTGAGTATTTGACACAAACTCAGTAATTGTTCAAGTCACATGTCGACCCCTTGTGGTCGTAATCGTGATTTAAAGTCCCTCTGTGAGAGATAGTGAATTTGTGAAGTCTTATCACTAGTATGAGACGGTGGTGAGATGGATCACTCTAAAATTTGACTAGAACCTTCTCTCTCACAACTCCTGAGAATATTCATACCTCTATTTATCTCTTATACAATAATTGTGAAATTATTACTTGGTTGTTATTGTTATACTATCTCACTAAGTCATTCCAACTTATATTATTTTGTTATTGCTCTCCGTTTTTTACCCCAGATAAGAGCAAATGACGAAGATAGACTAACCCATGCCACACATGAGGCAATGAGGGTGATAGAAGTGCATATTTCGATTCAGACTAGAACACCGGATGAAGGTCGTTGCAGAAATTAAATATTTTGGATTTTCGAGAAATATATTTTCTCTTATAAAGAAGACTTATGTGGTATTGTTGAGTAGCACCTCGGTCGGAAGCAGGCGCCTTCCAGTCGGGGTGTTACAAGATCGAATAGTGAATTAAATCTTAAACTCAATCTACTAAAGTTAAATAGCTAATTGATCCAATGACATCATAATATAAATTGCGGATTTGTAAGTTTTGTGAAAAATACAATTATAACCTTATTAAATCATCATTTCTAAAGGATAATTATGAAATATTGATAAAATTTGTATCCAAACTATCTTTTTTTATGTTGAATTCTCCAATTTATCCTTCAAACTATATTGTCAATTTTTGTTGTTGAAATAATTAAAAGGACAAATTATGTAAATGAACAAAAATAACTTTTATTTTAGACACAAAATGGTCTTTAGTTTTTTATAATATAGATAAAATCTTTATTGGCCAGCAGATGCAATATACTAGTAGTGCTACAACAGGAATAGCCGAATATGATTCAATCCCTTATCCATTAGTTTGCAATTTAAGTTGAAATTTCAATTTTGCTCATCAACATACCCTATAATATATATACGTTTAATCAATTAATTAATTTTCTTTTAATATAACATTTTTTACTGTTTAAATCATAATCATCTATTTTTTTTTATATGTAACGTGTATTAGTTCATATAATAAAAAAATTATGCAATTGTACCATTTGAGCTTAAAAAAAAATATCATTTTTTTTTTCTCTTTGTATCATAACTATTCATGTTTTTATATGTCATATATTAATATCTATATTATTTATAAAACATAGGGTTTTTAATAACTATTTTGATATATTATTTACTTCTTTTTTTCTCAATTATTTCACCTTATCAAAAATTTCTTTTTATTTATCCCAAAAATTTAAAAATACATTAACATTTACATTATTTAAAAATTTATATTTATTTATCTTAAACTTAAAAAATTTAATAAAAAATGAGAAATAAAACTAAAACTAGTAGTGATTGAATAATAAAATTTTGTATATAAAAAAATAAAAAAAATAAAAAAAAGGTTTCATTTTTTTACCGAACCGAACATATTTTTTTGGTTTTTCGATTCGATTTCGGTTAACCGAATAAAAAAACCAAAAAAATAAAAAATCAATTTTTTTTTAATAAAAAACCAAACCGAACCGAACTATCATCAGGACATTTTCCCGACCTCTCATCTGGTCGATTAGATTGGATCACAGCCCAATGCACCATCAACTTGTTTATACCCTCATCAAATAGGATTCAATTTACCAAATAAAAATAAAAACTAAAAAGGAGAAAAATGTAATAAATAAGAAAGAAAAAGAAAATGGAACAATGGAGAGAACAATTAAAGTCACAAACATTCAAAGAGAAAAAGATAAAGGCAAAAAGAAAAAGACATTCGTACCGGGCGCATTTCGCGCATCCCAGGCATCAGGCGCACGAAATTCTCGCACGATTCTATCGGAAAACCCCAACCAAACACCGCCACTGCCTATATATAACCTCTACTCTGGTCCGTAAACTCCTAGCATAATAACATTTTCTACCCCAATTCTAATCTATCATTGCTCAGCTCAGCCACCACTTGAAGAAACACGCAGCTAGAGCACACCACGCTCATCAGAGATGGCCACTCAAATGAGCAAAAAACGGAAGGTGTGGTCTTTTATTTTTTTAATTTTTATGTCTTTTTATATGTTCAAGATCATATGTCAAAATTATAATTTCAATTGATTCTTTGTGTGTGTGTGTGTGTGTGTGAATCTTTGGAGCTGGCAGTTTGTGGCGGATGGGGTGTTTTTTGCGGAGCTGAATGAGTTGCTGACGAGAGAGCTGGCGGAGGATGGCTACTCCGGAGTGGAGGTGAGGGTTACCCCCATGCGTACTGAGATCATTATTAGGGCTACACGAACTCAAAATGTTCTCGGTAGGTTCAAATTACAGGATCTCAACATTTTTGTATTTTTTTGTCTAGCTGGCTGCATCATCTAATGTCGTGAAGTGAGGAGACGTGCGTTTGTTCTGTGGAGTATTCATTAATTGTTTCTGATTTTGATCTGCAGTTTGAAAAAAGGTTATTATCTCATTCACTAATTGGTGTATGACCTTGAAGCATAATGGAATTTTCACGTTAATGTAACATAAAGGGTTTAAATTTTTGTGATTTTTTAGTACCCGTTTCCGAGTTAGTGGAGGTTGATGTTTAGTGGTTTGGTTTTCCACCGGCAGTAATCATTTGGATTTTGTACTAGGTGAGAAGGGGAGAAGAATAAGAGAATTGACATCGGTTGTTCAAAAGAGGTTCAAGTTCCCAGAGAATAGTGTTGAGCTATATGCTGAGAGAGTTAACAACAGGGGTTTGTGTGCCATTGCGCAGGCTGAATCTCTGCGCTATAAGCTTCTTGGGGGTCTTGCTGTCCGCAGGTGTGCTTGGCATCTTAATTCAAGCTTTTGTTTGTTTGATAACAATTATATTTTGTATTTCAACTTTGATTTTTTATTGGTTTTGTTGCTTTCCAATGCGTCTAAGTTACTACATTACCGTGATGTTCTTTTTACTGCTAAGTCTTGTAAATTTGAGATCCAGCCAAGCATGTTGAGCTAGCATTTGTTCATTTAGCATTGGGTACTCGAATCTCTTTTCTCCAAATTGATTGGGGTCAAAGATGTCAACCCAATGCTTATATTGATTCAGTGGAGTAAGGTTGGCCCTTTTAAATGCTTTAGTGTAATGGGGTTTTCTATTTACTCCTACATCTATTATCTATAGACTCTTAATTTATTTTATTGACTGTTTGTGGATGGCACAACTATTTCCATAATAATTTCAAACATCCTCTATGGAATAAGCAAAATTTGATTCAGCATACTTAAGCTGATATGGGTAGCTAGGCATTGATAAATAATCTCTTACTCCACTAACATTGATTGGAGAGCTTTGTCACCAATGCACATAGCAAAAGTTTGAAGTTTGTCAGGCTTCACGGGCTTCTTATATGTTAATGGAGTTTGGAAGATTCTTGAACGGATCTTGCATTTAAATCATTACTGTATACTTAGCCTTGCTTTACATCCAATTAAACTAGTTGCTTATAGAATACTTGGCACTTTCTTTATGACCAAATATCTGAGTTTACATTCTTATGTAGTCTAATGAGTTGAAGGTAATTTGCCAAATTTAGTCTAGAAGTGCACAACGAATCCCAAACCTAAAAAAGAATTATTGAATCTTCCTCCACTTAGAGAGATTACTTCAACTTAATACTGAATTTACTAGAGTTCATCAACAATGCTCATGGAGCAATCAATGATCCTTTCCAGCCTTTTCATGGAGAAAGGAGAAAGTTCGAAACTTAAAGATGAAATAGAAAACCATGTTAAAAATTAAAGTGAAGCATATGCTTGCAGTAATTGCTTATGGCTGAAAAAAGCATCAAATAAATATCACATTCTTGATTCATTAATCCTAATTTCTACTCTTCAGGGCCTGCTATGGTGTGTTGCGATTTGTTATGGAAAGTGGTGCAAAGGGTTGTGAGGTATGAAATTAATGCATCTATATTTCCTTCAAGATCCACTTGACCCATAAACCTGTATTGTCAATCTGAACTGATGCCTCATGCAGGTGATTGTTAGTGGAAAGCTTAGGGCTCAACGAGCCAAGTCAATGAAGTTCAAAGATGGATACATGATATCTTCCGGCCAACCTGTCAAAGAATACATTGACTCTGCTGTGAGGCACGTTCTTCTTCGACAGGCAAGCTTCTGTTGCATTTTCTTTGTTTATGTATAGTTCAAGACTCTATAGTTGTGGTTTTAGTAGATTTTCTTGTTAACTAGTTCGGCCCATCTGACCTCACATATATATGCTTCCAAGACACTTTACTTGAAAACAAAAGTTAAAATCAATCTAATTTGATTAAAAAAAATTGGTGCAGGGTGTTCTCGGCATCAAAGTTAAGATAATGCTCGACTGGGATCCAAAGGGGAAGCAGGGTCCGGTGACACCCTTGCCGGATCTCGTCACCATCCATCCACCAAAGGAAGAGGAGCATTACATTGCTCCACCGCTAGCAGCAGCCGACGTGGAAGTTGAAGCGCTCTAAAATATGACTTTAGCAGAAGTATGACAATATTAGTAATGTAGATATATGTGAGTTGTGAAACTATATGTTGTTAAATTTTCTTTATATCATCATCGAGCTCCATGATGAATTTCCAAACATCTGTTTAGTTTGTGAAACCATATCATTCTTCTTTATAATAAAATTTACAGCGTGTATTAGGTTCACTGTTTGTGCAATGTTTGACACAGGTTGTGAGAATGTGATGGGTTATATTTTATAATGCCATAATCCTTGTGAATAAAAAGGAAATTGCCTTTCTTGCACAATAGTGCTGTTCATTCGGGCAGAAAAATGATGGTAGTTTGAGATTGATTGTTAGAAGATTTGATCCATTAAACATGATAAATTGAGTTTGAGTTATTACTTTCATTTGATAAAGTTTCAAGTTGGATTAGAGCTTCATCCAATTAATTAAAAAAGATGACAAAATATGTGTAAAAATATTAAATTATTTGAGTTCCTTTATGCTCAGTTTGATTAAAATTGCGCATTGTACCTTGAATCTATGGTGTTTTATGTTCGGACATAATTTATTTACTTCACAATTTATTTGATGACCCTTTATGTTTGGACCTAATTTATTTACTTCACAATTTGTCTAGTGACTTCATGATCTCTAAAAATAACAAGTCTTAAATTAAGTTCAAACATAACTTTAAATTTGTTAAAAATTTAAGTTAAGTGTTTTTTATATTTGTTTTCGAACATATATTAAAAATTTATTAAACTTTTAGAACCTTACACGTGTGAGGATAATAAAATTTTGCCAATTGGTTATTCTTGAATCAAATCAAATTTAAACAAAGTCGATCAACTATTGAATTCCACTTTTACTGTAAATCTGTAAGCCACTTTCACTGTAATATGCAGTTCTATTTAATTCAACATTTTTTACAAGTACAAAGGATAGTTTAATGGAAAAATGGTTCAAGGCCAATTTTGTCAATTCAACTGCTCAACACATATCCGGACTTCACACCTGTATTCAGATCGAAGTTAATTCGAGCGTTTCGATTCCGGACTTCTCTGATAGTGCTGCCAGCGTGCTCACAAAGCAGAACAAATAACGCAGTTAAACTGAAAAATCGAAAATCCCAAACGCAGAGAAATTCCCTCAAAAAATTTTGGAAATCCCTTTCGAGTAATAAAATCATCATAATTTCACTCTCAATTTTTCTCTCGCCCCGGATTTTCCTTTCTCACCGGAATGTTCCCTTTCAGTTGATCGGACTTCGCATGATATTCTGTGGTCAGTTAATTTACGTTGTTAATTTCAGATAATTATGTCTTACATGCATTTCGTCACCTTTAACCTGATTAATTTGAGAATATTGTGATATTTATTAGTTTATACCTTGATACCTAGTGGCCTGTTCTTTTATTGTTGAAGAAGCAAATGTGATTGAAAATATTTTTATTAAATGTAGAAGCAGCCTAATGGTTTAATTTTATGCAGACTATACAAGAATAGAGCATGTGAAATGTATCATGCATGCGTTGAATGAATTTGCAATCAATTGATATTTGAAATTTAATCATGAGAAATTAACGTTTTTAGAGGAAATATTGCTTTGTTTTTTTTGCAGTCTGTGTCTATGAGTGGCATATGCTGTATTTTCAATGGAAACAGTAGTTGATATTGTAGGAAATGATGAAACTAGAGCTGAAGATTCTATTGACCCGCAGGAGACTGCTGATCCTGTTGTTTACCAGCTTGTTCGGGTACGTCTGTATGTGCAAGTTCAAATTATAATTGGCTTCTATGGGCTGCCAACAGACAAGTTCATTGGCTTCTATGGGCTGCCTATTTGGCAGAACGTCGTTTTATTTTTTGATGGTCTAACCAGTTATGTGTGGATGGTCAAGTTATGTGATTATATTTTGTAAGCCTTTAAGATGTTTGAGGTGTATAGGGTTTTAGGTGCATAGGTTCTTGGTGAATGTGCTGTGAGTTGAAGATCTATGGTGTTGATTGCAAAATTCTGCCTAGAAAATAATTAACATTGATGTGTGCCATTGGCAGGAGAAGTGTTGCTTTTCAAATGCTTTGTTCTAAGAACCAACATACTAACCGATTGGTGTTTGAGATGCAAAGCTGAGATGTAATTGGATGATTACTTGCATATTCGGGGGTTTTAGAATTTGACTCGTTGGGTCACCTTTACTTGCTTCCTAGCTTTTCCATGGAATTGAAGAAAGTTCCTGAACTAACATTTTAATTTATATATATTTAAGGAACTAGATTAGAAGTGTCGTGCCAATCATTTGTGGCTATAAAAGTGTGTATAAACAACTATTACAGTTCACATTTGAGAACCTAGTATCATGAAATATGAAACATCATAATTTGGTTTATATTTGAGTTGATCGGTGACGTATTTGATGACATTTTATGGTTAGAAGTCTGCGGTGAATTAGTCACAATAAACTTTACTGCAATTATATGCTATTTTCATCTCCCATTATCGTGATTCTTTCTAAGGCAGGACCACAGGAATTTGACAGTCGCATCTTTCTCATAAATTGGTGTATCATCTAAAATGTAGGTCGATGGCAATGGGAGATTAGTGCCTGCGACAGACGATGAAGTTATGGAAGTCGAAGACTTGCTTGAAGATGACAAAAGTAAAGTTAGAACTCCGGACACTGGGCAGACACTGGAATGCAGCACAAGTTATGGTTGTGGACCATGTGATTCAAGTGAAGTTCAGTTTGAAGGCTCAGAAGGTTCACTACCCAAGAGTTTTTAGTCTCTTCCTTCATTTTTGTTTTCCTATTATCCTTGTGGCTGCAACATAGTCATGATTACCAATGCAATACTCATTCATGCCCTTAGAAAAATCCCGCCCGAAGCTTTGAAGATTACTTGTTTCCTTCTCTTTTTAATTGTATTCCTTATTGTAGGTTCAGGATTCTCTCTTTTAAAAATTTCCTTCAGTCAATTATGTTGTATAATGTCAAAGAACAAAAATTGTTCTCCAAACTTTATATATTTACTCTTGAGTTTTCTAGAATTTATTTTCCGTTTTGTCCTGCCTTGGATAACGGAATAACAAAATAGAAGAGAAATTGCGTATTTCTAGGCTGCGACAGAACAGATGCCATGCACGTACATGAATACATGAAATTAAACTAAGCAAACTAGTCTATCATCATGCGGTGCTGATGAGTGCTTTTGGAATTGCCTATAAAGTAGTTCTGCTTTCTTATTTGTCCCAATGTGGAACAACTTGGAGGCTCTCCATCAGTCTCTTTAAAACGTTCGCATCCTCAGTAGGTCTTCATTAGGGCCAGGCACATGAAGTAGGTCTTTACTAGGCATGTGGGGATTTTGGGGACAGGATATAACAGTTCCAGAGGTGGCTTCCACGATGTGTATGAGGTGTAGCCCTTTGTTCCCTCTACATAGCACTTTTAATTCAAGATTTTGGCTCCCTACTTATGCTTAGATGATCTCCAAGCCTTGGTCCACTATAGCTACATGAGCTTCCTGAACCTGGACTGACCTAATTGCTCAAAACGCTTTAGCAATTGGAGGATAGCAACCGCTGGACTAGTGTATTCTCCTTCCCATTTGCGTACCACTTATGAAATAGCCATATTTTCCTCTCCAGCTTCATGTGGGAAAAGTTTCACATTTCTCTACGTTACCATGGTATCTCATTTATGCTACTTTGGGAATTTCTCGGTTACTTAGTCTTTTTTGCATACCAGGCCAGCCACCACAACTTGAGATCGGAGAAGTTGGTGTAGAAAAGCCAAATATGCCACCTGACCCTGCAGTGGATTCCGAACATGAGGTATTAAATTTGATGTTTCACAACATACTTTATACATGTTTTCATTTCAGCGTAGCAATTTCTATAGTGTGTTTCAGGGATTATAGTTTGTCAGTTCAAAGTAGGCTGGATTGCAAAGGGAAAAAAAATAACTTTTGTCTAGTCCTGGTCGGTGTTCCCAAATTTATGATCCTTTGGATCATTGATCATTCCCTATTGAAGATTTTTGGCATATTAGAAGATCTGTTGTCTTGTTGAATTGAAAGGATTAGCTCAATTATTTTCACTGATGATGGCATCCAATTATAATTTTGTGTTGTAGGAAAAAGTTTCATCATTGGTTGCAAACGCTAGTGATGGCAGTGTTTGCCAATCTGGGAGTCCAGAAGGATGCTCGAAGCTTTTAGGTGGATTAGACAAGAGTAAAACCTCAAATTCTCCTATTGGTACTGGTTTGAGGCCTGATTTCTCACTTTTGAATGGGGAAATTCACCTGGAGGACCTCTCAGTCAAAGATCTTCAGGAGACTTTCAAGGCAACCTTTGGAAGAGAAACTTCTGTGAAGGACAAACAGTGGCTCAAGAGGAGAATTATCATGGGATTGACAAATTCTTGTGATTTCTCAACCACCACTTTTGTAATTATAGACAATAGAGTGGTAAAGAAAGGTAAAGAGGAAACTTGTAAAAGTGAGAATTGCTCTGTTTTGGTCGATTGTGTAGTTACATCTGCGATGGAGAGCCATGAAAGTCCATCAACTTGCCATGATAAACAAAATGATATCCACTCAATTTCTAATGGGACAAAACTACCAAGTTCTACTTTGCAAGACAATTGTGGGAGTAAAGATGTTGACACAGAGCAAAGACAAGCAAAAAGAGTTCGAAAGCCCACAAAACGGTATATTGAAGAACTTTCAGAAGGAGAATCAAGGGATTCTACCAAAATAGTTTCCTCAGTTAAACACGCTGCATATGACCACCCATCTTCCAAAGTTTGTGCAAGACCCGTTCAGAATTTTGGACTAGATGGGAGATGTTTCACTAGGAAAGATTCACTAGGAGGTTCTGGAATTCAGATTCCATATGTTTCCCGGATTAGGCGGAGCCGTCCAAGGGAAAATTTTGTGACCCTTATGGTAACGTGAAATAATATATTTGTACATGATTTGAGAATGCTTTGATAATCGGGAAGTTGTTTCTGTGATCTTACTGCATATATCTAGGCAATTTCAATAATCAATTGGCAGCTGGTTGGTCTGCTGCTTTGTGAGTGGCAAGCTGTGTTGGTCTTTCTTCTGAGAAGTTAGTCTTCCCCCTGCCCCTTTCCACCCCATTTATTCCTGGTGTGCTGGACCAGTCTGAATGAGTTGTGCATCTGTAGTTTTCACTTTTCTTCTTATCATTTCCTTTACCTTGTCTTTTGGAGATGATTAAATTCCATGCTGTGTGGTCCCATTTCTTGTCTTCATTAGCTGAAATTTCTTTTCATGAAGGATGGCTTTATAAAGCAGACACTGAATCAACTTGTGTAGTTTCCTCTATGTAAAGTAGTCTTTCATGAAAAATGAGGATCTAGCATTGGCTAAGTTTGTTAGGTGGTGTAATTTACGTGCTTTCAGCTGTGATGTTTAGGAATTTCAACCAAGTGGCATGGGCACCTCAACCAGACCTGAAAAGAATGATTTTGCATCCAGCAAATTTGACAATGACAGTGGGGATAAAGCACCCAAAAGCAGCTTGTCTCCCAGATGGATTCAAGAGCCTGTAAGTTAAATTCTAAAACACTCAAAATCTTAGTTTTACCCTGGCTTGTTTCTGTAAATCCTGATGTTAGCTGGCTGGTGAAGGTTGATTCACTTAACTTAAGACTTCTATGATGATTTCAACACAGATGAGCCTTTTGAACTAGGCTGTGTGATTGTTTTCGTGGATACTGGCTGAGGTTGCTGCTGAACTTTGTAGTCTTTCTTATCAAATCTGAAAACCTATTGGGATATCTTGGATAGCATGCTGAAAATTATTTTCACTGAATTTCTGTGAAAAGGATTTATTTTTGGACTTCTCTTCCCCATACATTTAATAAGCATGTTATGGCTCTTTTGGCTTCTTCATGACAAGTCTTTCATGGCATCAAGCTTATTTCTTTATTTTTAATCATCTAAAAATTTTATACTTACCCATAAATCTTGGTGGAATCTCTGTGTGTGTGCCTAGCCTGTTGCTTCTTCAGCAAGATGCAAGCCATATACAGAAAAGGAAACAATTCAGCTGGAGGAGGAGGTGAAGCTGAAAAGCATGGAATCACATAAGACTAATTCAGATGATGTGGTTACTGTGC
Organism: Jacaranda mimosifolia; assembly: GCA_018894105.1. Classification (NCBI taxonomy): domain Eukaryota; kingdom Viridiplantae; phylum Streptophyta; class Magnoliopsida; order Lamiales; family Bignoniaceae; genus Jacaranda; species Jacaranda mimosifolia. Next base: position 28,186,973 of record CM032122.1, read on the forward strand.
CCACTGCAAATGGAGGAACAAGGAGGAAACATCATCGGCCTTGGACTCTAAGTGAAGTTGTTAAGCTTGTTGAAGGGGTCGCAAAATATGGTGCTGGTAGATGGTCTGAGATCAAACGCCTTGCCTTTGCTTCATATTCTTACCGAACTTCAGTTGACCTAAAGGTAAGTGTTCAAACTGCTAATCAATCCAGCCGAAGCAAACTTGGTACTTTAAACCCTAGAGCTTCTAGCCTTCACTACTAGATTGAAAAGGTGCTATCATTATACAGGACAAATGGAGGAATCTCCTGAGAGCTAGCCTCGCTGAATTGCCAACTGGAAATGGGGTGAGCTAAATATTCTTTTTCTTTTCCTTTTATTAAAGGCAAATTTCCACTTTGCTACCTTGCCACTTCTAGTTGATTTTAAAAGCTTTTTTCCAATATCATGGATTATGATACGATTAAACATGATACCAATTTACAACCTTGGCTGCTTTTCCTTGTCCTATTGACTTTTCATTTTATTCTAACATTCATCCTGGAGGAGAGCTAGTTGTTGAGGACCATTTTGTCAGATGAATTCTTTATACCAAGTCACTCCTATGAAGTTGTGCTGATATAGTTGATATCAATGAAATTATATTGCATTGAAACTTTTGTGAGGTAAAAGTGATCTTGCTTGGCATCAATGTGCTGTCCTGAAGTTTAAATTTATCCTGCCCATATCTCATTGTAATCTTATTTGTAGCAGCTCAATAAATTAACCTTTCCTTGGTAAACAATGCAGATAAATCCTATAAAGATGTTTTAAATATTTCTGCATTTCATTTTGTTGTTAAGCTTTTGTATGTATAATTTCCATTTAGCTAAGATTCTTTTCTTTGGTGATAAATACATATGCCAAGTATCTGCAAACAAACTTCAACTTATAATATGTTTCCCCATTTCTATCGAAAATTATTCTGGTTTTGCAACATAGACTGACTTCCCTGGATTGAATGCAACAGATGCAAAATTCTCGGAAACAAGCTTCAGTTCCAATCCCTGCTCCAATTCTGTTGCGAGTGAGAGAACTTGCTGATATCAACGCACAGGTTCCGCCAAACCTCAGCCCTAGCAAATTACCCGGACATAATGATTCCAATAATACTGTACATGAAACAAGATCAGGGTTTTTGTAGCATTCTAAATGTGCATATTATGTTTGTCTAGGTCCCAAACAAGAATACTAGAAGTCTGATACGATGTAAAACTAACTTTTAAGTTCTTGAGGGTTGTGTATTATAGGATTGTTAGATTTTCTCAACAAAGTCAGCCTTTGGTTTCATGCTGGAAACTCTTTATCTGAAACTAGTTTGGGGTAATTAATTCAGCTATGGGTTAATTACTTATCTTTGCGCAATTCTGTTTGGCCATGTAAGCCATCTTTAGGGTCATACTCGTGAGAATTGGTTTCACTCTTTTGCCTTGAACTCCAATCCAAGGGATGTTTTTATTGGGCTAATAATTCAAACCTGAGCTCTTGGGATTTATTGTAATAGTGGGTTTACGGCATTCTAATTGCCCCAACAGATCAACTCAACTCTCTACTTAATGGGTTAATGATTGAATGTGTACGAGATGCACGCGTGTTTGTGTGTGTGTGTGTGAGTGAGTGAGGAAGGGTGAGAGGGATGAAGTATTCTCTCCTCTTCTCTCTCCCCCTCCCTCTCACTCACTCATGCATGTACATATAATTAGGGATGGCAATGGGGCTCGTCCAATACGCCGCCCAATACCTCACCCCGTCTCGAAAAGATCCTACCCCCCTTGTCCCATTGAGTTGGTGGGTCAGAAAGAATTCAATGAATCAGAATCAGTTGATAAAAGTATCAAATAAGAATCACTTAACAGCAATTAAAATTCAAATTTCAAGTATAAAAATGAAAAATTCATGCAAATAAAATAAGATTGTAGAAGCAAAATAAAAAATAAGAGTAGAATTAAAATAATAACAGCACAATATCTAAATTTGTATACATTGGCTTAGTGAAGGCTGAAGAGTCGGCAGGGAAGAGAAGTGAGCGGGTTGATGACTAGAAACAAAGAAAAAACTAGTAGGAACTGGATCCTAAATTATTTTGGACATTATTTTTAATTTGAAAGATATAAAATAAATTATTATTATTATTATTATTATTATTTTATGATGGGGTCACGGAGCGGGTTTGGGGTGGGGTGTGTAAACCCCATACCCCGCTCCAAATATTTCGAGTTATGAAAATCATACCTCATACCCGAACCCGTACCTCGTTTAGCCAATTCAAACCCATCATGAATTGCTCGAGTTCAGGTTTTGACCTGCCTTATTGCCATCCTTACATATAATGTGTATAATTGGTATACATGAATTAGATGGGAATGGAATGACCATTACTAAGTCTATACCTTCCCAAAAGTAGACATGACAAATGGGTACCCGTGAGCAACCCAAGAGGGGATAACAATGGATTGGGTAAATTTACCTGCGGGTAAAATTACCCATTTTTTATTGGGTACGAAATAGTGGACTCATTACGCGTGACTATAGGTAATGGGTAATCCACGGGTATCCATAATAATTTTTTATTTTTTTATATTTAAAGAAAAAATAATATTTAATTTTCAATTTACATAATTTTATTTAAATGTTACCTAAATAAAATTAATAAAAGAAGCTACAAATTTCAAATATTATATTGAACAAGTATTTTAAACCATGTCAAATGTTTTAGTTTCAAAACTACAACTTAAATATTTAAACATCTATTAAATTTAACTTATATTACATTTTGAAGTTTAAATTTAAATTTCATTATATGTCAAAAGTTTTTTGAACTAAAAGTTTAAATACCACTTAAATATTGTTGATATCATTAACAAAAAAAAGTGTTATACCTCCAAAAGAGTTGTAAAAATTAGAGAAAAATTAAAATTAAAATATAAATTTTTATTCATGGGTTACCTGTGGGTTGGGCCAAAAAACGGCAAGTAATTAGATGTCAGGTAAAATTACCCGCATTTTACTGGGTAGAGAAAATGCAGCTCATTACTCGTATTTTTTGGGGTACATGTGGGTATGGGTAATTTTTTGCCATGTCTACCTAAAAGCATGAGTTTAGTCATTCTTTCCTTTCTCAATAGGTTTAGCTATTTCCAATCGAATGAACATATTTTTATGTTTGATAAAATTACCCTATAATCTGAAAGAGTTCTAAACCATCACAAAACCTTCGTATATATCTTCCGGATGTTATCTTTTTGTCTACATGGATTTATCTCACAATCTTCAAACTTTAGTAAAAGAAAAATTAAGTGTTGCATCTCTTTAATTTTTACCCAAAAAAATTAATTGTACTTTCCAAAATATAAATAAATCATAATCTTTGTCATACATTTTTATGAAATAAAAAATTAAAGATTGTATGATAAAAACATTTGAATTATAAGATATAAATAAATTATCAATAAAATATATTATTTTAATAATTTTATACAAAAAAATAATTTGATCATTTAAAATACTTTCATTTCATTCTTATCTATTATTGCTAAATATCAATCATAATATTTGAATCAAGTAAGGAATAACAATTTCATTCTTTATCATACCAAGTATATGATAATTTATACTATCATTATTCTTTTCCCATATCCATTTCATTTCATTTTCACCTACTTTCATTCCTACATACAAATCAATAATTAAGTGTGATGGTTGTCGGATTAAATGTAAAATGCACACGACATAGGCAACGGGTATGTGAAGAGTGAGGGAGGGGATGGAGTATTTCTTTTATTTTTTTTCTTTTTATTTTCACACTTGCTCACAAATTTAAGGTAATTTAGGTTTAAATTTCAAAGTGTGAACATAATGTTATTTAATCAATCAATCAATAACATATAAAATATCACGTCTCTAATGATTAATTTTGAATTAACTCTTAGAGTAAATCATATATTTAAAGTTATTGTCGAGAATTATATATTTGGATTTTAAATTTATTTTGGAATAAGTGCATTTTTACCAAATATTTAACGACACTTAATTTTTATTTATTTATTTTTTGAGAAGTCCATATTAAAAAGTCTAATTCATAAGTGGATTTGTTGCAACAGAGCAAATGGGCTCAATCAAAGCTAACCGAAATTATCAGGTCTAAGATGGGCTCGTGTTGTTGGCCAAGCTCAACTCACACCTAACCACACGATTTTCAGAAAGCGTGTGCCGCCAATAGCACCTTTCTGTAAGTCTTGAAACACATTAAAAAAGCCACGCTTTTAGTTTATTTACTCGAAATCTCGAACTCTCATATTTAAAGCCCTAAAGGAGGCGATTCATCTGCTCTCCCTCTCTTTCTCAGGCTAGCATCTGTAATCGCATTCATTCAGTAAATTATTTCCCTGTATCTATGTCTGCTTATATATATGTGTCTGTGAGTTTATGTGTGCGCTTAAGCACAATATTTCAGATAATTTTTTGTTGCAAGCTAATTTGAGCTAAATATTGCAAAATTCATTATGTTTTGCTAAAATCATAAGTTTAACTAAGCGCCTTTTTCGTTAATTTTGACCTTCTGTGAGTGTAATCAGCAAGTGGTTGATTGATTTTTCCCCCCTTTGAAGTATAGTTAGTTGATCGAGAGAATGTTGTTTATGTAGTTTCTTAATTGTTTCAGGTAAATACTTTAAGGGAAAATGGGGATCATCGAAAAGATTAAAGAAATTGAAGCCGAGATGGCACGCACTCAGAAAAATAAAGCAACAGGTGATTGTCCTTTTTCTTTTTAATAATTATGTTTTTAGTGAATAAGGTAGCAATTGTATTTTCTGTTTTAATTGTGCTTAGGACGAGATGTTATGCTGTATTTTGGTTTTATGGAACTTACGGCATGAGAATAGGAACTGGAAGTGATATTTCATGAATCTGATTTTGATAGCCCAATTGAATGCTTACAGAAAGCATTGCTATTTTATTTTTTTTCCCTTCTTTTAAATTAGTCTGATTTGGTTGGTTTGGCTCTTATAAGTTATGAATTGATTACTAAGCTGTTTCAATAACTGGGTTTGTATTTTGATTTGGTTTTGATGTACCAAGTTTAAAGATGCATAATCATGATGCTGACGTGTTTGTTTAATTTAACTTTACAGAATATCATTTGGGTCAGCTCAAGGCTAAGATAGCAAAGCTGAGGACACAACTGTTGGAGCCCCCAAAAGTATGCAACTTTTAGATGTCTTCTTGTTTGATCTGATGAATCATAGGAATTATTAATTTGCATGGTTGCTTGCATTGGTTCATTCTTCTGATGAATTTGTATATCAAACTAGTTTTGAGTGTGATGACTCGATTTTACTTTTTTGCAAGTGGTCTGATGTTCGATAATTCTTCCATGATGGATCAGGGTTCCAGTGGAGGTGGGGAGGGCTTTGAAGTTACAAAATTTGGCCATGGACGCGTGGCACTAATAGGTTTTCCAAGGTTGGCCATATCACTACCTCAGGACTTTTTTGTTGGAGAAAACAGAAGAAAAGTAGAATTTTCTGGCAATCCTATTGTATTTTATCTTTGTTCACATATTTGTGAGCAGGATATTTTAAACTGATGATTAATTAAGTGGCCTTTGGTGGATGTATATTTTGTACTTGTGGTATCATTCCTTGACTACCATGTCATTCTTTGTCAGTTCATGGAATTGTTCTATTTAAGGTTATTTACATGTATATCATTTTATGTTTTATTCTTATCTGTAGTCTAAAGATGTGGCTGCTGTTATTTTCCTTTCAGTGTTGGAAAATCAACACTTTTGACTATGTTGACGGGAACGCATTCAGAAGCCGCATCATATGAATTCACCACACTTACCTGCATCCCAGGTATTATTCACTACAATGATACTAAAATACAGTTGCTTGATCTTCCTGGAATTATAGAAGGTGCATCTGAAGGAAAGGGGCGTGGTAGGCAGGTAACCGTTTCAACTATAATATATGACACTACTAAAGTTTGATGCCTAGTGAAACTGAATTGACATGAAGAGGACATAAACCCTGACAGAAACTTCTAATTTTTCAGGTTATTGCAGTTGCCAAATCATCAGATCTTGTGTTGATGGTTCTGGATGCCTCGAAAGTAAGTGTTGTTGATCTCAGTTTCTGTTGGATTAATATAAAAGTTTTTTTGGACATTTATGAATTGTGCAAGTTCTACTCCCTTACCCCGCATGTTACTTTATATGTGAATGTTTCTCTCACCGTCCACACATCTGTTTCTACCCCATGATTTATGAGGAGAAATAATTCATAGTTTGTTTTCTTATAGTTAGTTTGCAGGCTGTTACCAAAAGATCTATGTGAAACACGTTGCCTCTGCTGATAGCTGATAGGATACACAAATCACTTCTTGGTAGATACTCCAACGCAACGCTATGATAGCATTATCAATTTGGCTGCCAATATCTAATAATTGCTATTGGTGCCTTTTTAAGTTGCTGCAGAATTCATGATTCTCGAAAAAAAGTTATTGGCACCATTCCTTGTCAGTTTCTTTACATTGATGTAAACTCTTTTTCTCCAACTCACATAGAAATCTACCCTAATATTGCCTTGACGTTAAGAAGAAAGATTTTGAAATTTGCTTAAATTTAAGAAAAATTGTTATTTTTGGCATTGGTATTAGTCTGGTTAATTTTGCATGTTCCTGATCCTCTTAATTTACATGCTAGTGTTTTGCTTGGAATTTCTAGCTCTACAACAGTTTACACCTGAATATTTCCTAATGGGCAATATTTTTGTGAAGTTTTCTGTGCATTGATTTCAATATTTAGTAATTACTAATCATGCGATATTTTCATTTAGTTATCTGGTTCTGATTCTAACATTTTCCTTGCCACACTGACCATGAAAATTCCAGAGCGAAGGGCATCGACAAATCCTAACAAGAGAATTGGAAGCTGTTGGCTTGCGTTTAAACAAAAGACCACCTCAAGTACTGTATTTTAAGCATTTTCTGCTCCATCTTATTTTCTGGCACTTCTTGGCACTTGTTGTGCCTGATAAGATTTTGGGAAGTATTACATAAAAAGATAATCGTACTGTCTTGAATGGTGAAATGGATTTGTTGCCTTGATTCTCATAATACCGGATTTTCCAAAAGACAGGTGACTCTCCAGTAAGAATAGCTGATTCGGGCATTTCGTTACATAATACACATAAATGATATGCTTGCACCCTTCATCCCGTACCTGAACAAGTAGAGAAATTTAGGGCATAGCTATCCTCCATAAAGATTGTTATGGTTGCAAAGTAATTCCTGAAGCCTTAGGCACAGAGTGAAATAGATGCCACAACTTCATTGCGTCTGCTGTAGCCTTTCTTTGCTATCATTTTTTCAATTTTAAATGTAATATCTAACTTTAGGTACCTGGTAAGATAGCTTTTTGAGCATTTGCACAGGCTACTGTCTTCTAAGCATTGGAGGTGATAAAGTAGACCAGGTCACAAAGAGAAGTATTATAGTATTATTAAAGATGAGAGTTTCAGTTGTAGAAATTAGAGTACGCTGAAAAAAATAAAAACAGGACTTGATTCATTTTATAAAAGAGCTGTTAAATTTTCCCCTCAGAATCTGTGCTTTTACTTTATCTCATCAATGACGTGCGGTTCTGCTTAATGACAGATATACTTCAAAAAGAAAAAAACCGGAGGAATTTCTTTCAATAGCACACTACCATTGACTCATGTGGATGAGAAGCTCTGCTATCAAATTTTACATGAGTACAAGATTCACAATGCAGAGGTACTCTCTCTCTCTCCACGGAAACACATTTGAAGCTTTGTTTGATTGATAAGCCTGGTATGTAAAGCTAATTTCCACATTAAATTTTCAAAAGGTTTTGTTTCGTGAAGATGCAACAGTGGATGATCTTATTGATGTTATTGAGGGGAATCGCAAGTATATGAAGTGCGTATACGTCTACAACAAGATAGATGTTATTGGTATTGATGATGTGGACAGATTAGCACGACAGCCTAGTTCGATTGTCATTAGCTGCAACTTAAAGGTATGTGTTCATTTTCTAACTTCTCACCCAACTGTCATTTCTAGCGTCAAGCAAATGTTGATCAGGAGGTGGATAGGAACTTACATATTGCCTCAAACAGCTCTTGCATTTGCTGTGCATGCTTAATGTTGTGTGGTTATGTTACTTCAACAGCTGAATCTGGACAGACTGCTTGCAAGAATGTGGGAAGAGATGGGTCTTGTCAGAATATATACCAAACCCCAGGGCCAGCAACCAGACTTCTCAGATCCAGTGGTCCTTTCTGCTGTATGTCTCCTAGTAATCTAATAACACTTCCCACACATGCACGTCCACTTTTTGTGGAGCTACTTTTTTAACAGAAATTTCTGATTTTTCATCATTTCATTGGTTAATTTGATATCATGATTCTGAAACTTATGATTTTATGATGGCTGATTTACATGCTTGCTTCCATATTATGATTGGTAAATCTTGATTTCAGGGTAGAGGTGGCTGCAATGTTGAAGATTTTTGTAACCACATTCATCGGAACCTGGTAAAGGATGTTAAGTATGTTTTGGTGTGGGGCACAAGTGCAAGGCACTACCCACAACATTGCGGCCTTAGTCATGCTCTTCAGGATGAGGATGTAGTACAGATAGTTAAGAAGAAGGTACTTAAGCTTTTCCATTTTTACGATTTCTCTTGTGCTTGATGGGAACTTCCATTGGGTTGACATGTAAATCTGAAGGGTTTTGTGTGGCCCCAAGTCCTTGCTATGTGACAACCAATCTTTTTCATATGATAAATAAATGCTCTTTATCATTGGAAAAATTACATATGATGCTAATAAATGAATACTAACAGAAAAAGCTTAAACATGGGAAAGCATGCATATTTATGCAAGTTGCTTCAAATAACTTGTGAATCTAAAGGAAGTCTTACATAAGAAGTTTCTTATATGGTATTTAACATGAAATGCTGTTAGAAACTGTTCGGAAGCTATTGGAGTTGGAACCACTTCTGTATGTTATGTTTGATGTTTTTATTTTCTTCTGTTAATTTGTCATAAATTGTCTGTTTAACATATAGGTAAGATATTGTTAACCACAAATGAATTCAAAATGTTTAAGCATCGACAACCTTTTTGCAGGAGAAGGAAGAAGGGGGTAGAGGCCGGTTTAAATCACACACTACTGCTGCTGCTCGCATTTCTGACAGAGAAAAGAAGGCTCCGTTGAAGACATAAAGTGGGAAGATATGTAAAATCTGGGAAACTCTCTGCTTCTTTATGGATGGCAGACGTTTATACTCTGGCTGGAAGAACTTTACACACTAAGGAGAATTGCCTGAGATTTCTCCCATGCAGAAGCCCACTCAAGAATTTGATATTTCTCCTTAGATGGCGCAATTTTGAGTAGCCATTTGTCAATTTGTACACATTATGGAAGCCTTTGCATTATACCACTTAAAACTAATTAAAACCTCGAAGCAACTAGTTCATATTTCTTGATTTAATGAATTTTATACTCAAGTCTAATGAATATGTTTGTATTGGAATATATTTCTCTGTAGGCATTTTGAGTTAATCTAGTTTTAAGATAATTTTAAGGCAAGAATTAGATGGTTTTATTCCTTCTGGTCGCAAGGTCAAGTGACTCAAGTCGAATGGTGGATTTTAGGATCTAAAACATGGTCGCCGTCGGATAGGTTGCAGCTATAATCTTATAATGGTTGTCAGACATCAGAGTAAAGGTTGAGCTAGTAAGATATTGATAAGATATAAATGTGAATTCAGTTCGTTTGAATTCAAAAAGTATTTATAATGGTGGGTTTATGAGAATTTATCACGTCATTACATTGTGGATGTGGGAGATGATACCACTAGTGGTGAGCAAAATTATATATTAACAAAAAAATTGATTAATCGATTGAATCTAAATTGAATTTACCAAATAGTTTTGTCCAATTGATTTTTGATTTAGTTAATGATTGATTTTTTATAAATTTTCGGTTAACAATGTGGTTTAGTTAATTTTTATAAAAAATCGGTCAGTGGGTTACTTGGCCCATTCTTTACAAATTACATAACTATGAGAAGAAGTATATAGGCACTAAAAATAGCGAGGAGTAGCTTTAGATTTATGGAGTTCAAGTTGTATTTTTGCTAAATTGTTTACTAAAAAATTATTTATGCAAATACATTCTCAACTAAATAGAGCTTTAATTATTGGATTGAGTCCATTTAATACTATTTTTTTCTTGCTATAATCTAATTAAAAGATGCTCAAAGTTCTCCAAAAGCTTGTTAAGCAGTGGTAGGGGTATGATAATTTTTAGATATTCTACTTATTAATACACTTTAATTGTTCTATGGTATTGAAAGTTCTTTACTGTGGTTATTAAAATGATTAGATTGCTTGTTTTTGCTTGAACTGCAACAATTAAATTTCTGTTTCAACTATAATTTTATGTTGTTAAATAATAATATTAAAAAAAAGATTAAATAAAGATTGGTCAATTGGTAAATTATTCAAACTAAACCAAAATTTTCGGTTAATTTCATGGGTTAACCGAAAAATTCAGTGCGATAAACAGTTAATAATTTTCATATATTTTCGATAAATTAGTCGATTGATTTGGTTCGGTGATCGATACTCTCCCCTAGATACCACGTGTTTTCAACTGACAGTGGAGATCGTGGGTCATATGTTGGCTTGGTCAGTCCATGAAAAAAATTTAAGGTATTCTTAGAATGTTGATACCTTATGTCCTCAGTTAATAGTGGAGATCACGACGGTAGAAATTGTGGGTCATATGTCGGCTTGGGACGATCCATAAAATAGTGAGGGGATCCTTCAAATATTAATGCTACGTGTCCTCGATCGATAGTGAAGATCACGATAATGGAGATCATAGTTTGTACGTCGGCTTGGGTCAGCCTATGAAAAAATTGGGGATCCTCATAATGCTATGTGATTATTAAGCACATGAGACCAAAATGATTCTAAAACCTTACATACATCGAGCTTGTATGATTGTTCTTCTCGACCCTCCTAAAAATGAAATTTAATAAGTGGAAACCACGAGTACAAACTGCGTGTGAGTTCCACAATGGTTGGTTCGCCTTTGCCACACAATTTGAGGTGTTGAGAGTTAAAGAATGTAGGGCCCATTGGGCTTTATATTGATTAACGCACGTGCACAGGCATGAAAGGCCTTGGACAATATGGGCCAGCCCATCATGTGAATATGGGCCGAAAATAGTTGAGAGAGCCAGATCATGGGTGGGACATAGACCTAGTTGGGCCCATACTAATTAGTAGAAATTTATTTCTTCATTTTCCGTCCAATAAACTTTTATGGAAATATATATATATATATATATATATATATGTTATTGCTTTTGAAGCTGGACCATGGACTCTCAAACTCAAATACTCTTTATTTAAGTTATCACTTTTAAAGCAAGGAAAAAGTAATGATTTAAATCAATATGCAATTCATCATGTTTGAATTATAATCCTTTTTTGTTCCCTCCATCCCAAATTATGTGGCTAATATTACCAACCTAAGTAACTTAACTTTTTTCTATTTACATACGAAGATGCGCATCAAGAACTTGTTAGGATACGACTCTCGAACCTCATACATATAATGTGAGGGTAATGACACTTGACCAATTGAATATTCGGCAATAGGATCATTACTTAAAAGCGTACCGTTAAATTGTCGGTGAAAGTTGAAAAGTTGTAAAATTTTTGCAACTTTATACAATTATTCTTAAAAGTAATAATTGAGATAGTGATATTAAATTATTACTTTAATTAAAATGATAATTTAATTATTAAAAAATTAAATCTTATCTTGAGACGTCCCAAAAAAGAAGATGGGAGTAATAAATTCAGATCAATGGAGCGAAAAATTTCATTGGTCAATTTCCTAGTGGCTTAGAAAGAAAAGTCACACCAGTGTATCTACACAAATTTGTCTCCCAGCAAGATCTTATCATGTATTCTTTGGGAGGACAAAAAAGACAAAACAGAGGATTAAAAGCAAATCACCAAGAAAAAGATTGCAAATGCTAAATAGATTGGTGGCTTTGCTTCTCCCTCAAAATTTTGGAAGACACAAAACTATGTATGGATGGAATTTGTCTGGAGATTGACCCCTTCTTGTACCCTAACACAAGGACAATTGAGAAGGAGTTAATAAAACCCATAAATACTATACAACCAACACCACCCCTCTCAACCCCTCCCCAAACACACACACACACACAAAGAAAGAAAAATAAATCTTTTTTATAGGTAAATATTCAACAATCCAATTAGACCCTTTTGTGCAATGTAGCCATTGACTAGGAATGATCGGAATTGGCATTCCATATATTAAGTTAAGGTCTAAAGTAGAGTTTCATTTAGAATTAGATGGTATGAGTCAACAACTTTTTGAAATTTTGAGAGGCTCCATATTCTCATACGAAGAGCAACACTGTTGTACGTGATCGACGTAGTGTGTCATGTTGCTTCATTCGTACTGCGTTGAGAAGTACCTATACATTATGTTCAAATTCACAAGTAAGGAAGATAGAATTTGAGTGGTACAATGATATTCTGAAGCTCCTTGGAAAAAAGTTATGTAAGTAAATAAGAATATTTCCAAAATTGATTTTTCTTAATCATGCATGATTGAACAACAGGACTTTCTTGATGATTATGTATATATATATATATATATATTAGCATATATTACCATCGTAATATGCTTTATAGCTAGTAAACATACCTAATGCTCATTTATTACAACTTATTGCCCCCTAATAGATATATTTTAGTAAAAAATTTATTATTGATTCAAAAGTTGTGGTTTTAGTTGGTCATAACATAAATGTGAAATTGAAATAATTAAACTATACAATAAAGCTAATGTGAACGTGCAAACGAGATTAGCATGGAATTGGCCCACTCCTACGTTTAGATTATTAAATAGACAAAAAAAAAATATGTTACTAAGTTTGTGTGGGTGTATATATATATATATATATATATATAATTAAGCCAAGTAGGTTGCATGTGCGAAGTTATTGCAACCTAAGATTTATATTAGAATAAAATGACATTAATTAGCAATAGAAAATGTTAACCAACTTTTGTTAAATTAAGAATAGGTGTTCTTAGGGTTTTTATAACCTAAACATGGACTTTTACACCTTCAACCAACCAACTTTGGTACTTCACTTTGAAGCCATTCTAATTAAGCCTATGACACTTTTAAAGCATAGGATAGCCTTTTTCTTTTTCTTTAGTTCAAAACTAGCTAGTACAACATTAGAATTTATTACTATCAATATATATGTTAGTTGTGACCATTACAACCATGTTATGATTCTCATGTGGTCCTTATTTCAAGTTCTTGGCTAATTCACTTTATGAGTGAAATGAGACAAATTAATTAGAGTAAGATATAAGTGTTGAATTTAAGGTGTATGTGTAATTAATGAAAATTTGATATGATTTGACAAAAGAGGATTATTTATGAAAAATATTAATTGATATGATACAAACGTCTAATCAGCTGTGAAGTAGGACAATCATGGATAAGAATATCATCCACCAAACAAAACTAAAATTATTGAAAACTATAAGATAAACTATGAATTATTGCTTGCCATGACTTGGAGAAAGAAGAATTATTTGAGCTCTTCAATGCAAATAATCATTTAAATGTATTAGACCCTCATGAATAAATTAAAGATTATCACAACATAAGATATCATTAATTATAATGTATTTATCAATATATACAAATATTTTAGAATACTAAAGGCTATGTTTGGTTACATTTTGGCAGAACAAATTTGTTTTGCCAAAACATAGTCAAACATACATTCTTTTTTCCATTAAAATGTCAAATTAAGTTTTTTCAAAATACCCTGTCTACCTTTCATTATCCCTAAAATTTTTCCATTTTTCAATATATATATACATACATATATATATTGTATTCATTATATATATTTTTTTATTATTCTTACCATAAAAAAATTACTCAATTCCATTTTCACTTCAAAAATTAAAAAAAAAAACCCATTAATTTGACTGTTATAGTAAAAATTGTTTCCTCTCAAAATATAAACAAACATAGTAAGGCTTTGTTCTTTTATGTTTTCCCAAAGTATTTTTCAACTCCCAAAATTATCCCAAAAAGTGTACACATTCTCCAATCATTCTTCCAAAATACAAAAATTATATACCCAAAAAACTCCTCCTAGAATAATATCAAAATACCTTATATCCTAAAAATTACACTTTCGCCCACATACCCCATCACTTTCTCACTCCACCTTTCATATCACTTATTCATTTATTACCATCTTACTTCACTCACCCATACATATCTATTACTAGTTATAAAATTCTAAAATTTGTGTTTAAAAATTTAATTAAATTAATTGTAGAAAAAAATAAGTAAATTTAATTAAATATTGTTTATATTAGTATAAAATAATTTATTTACTAGATAATGTATTAAATTAATTAAAATAAATAATTAAATTACTTCTTAATTAAATAAGGTACTTAGTTATATTTAATATTTAATTTATCAATTAAATAATACATTTATTCATTTAATAAATAATTTAAAATATTTTAATTTGATATAATAAATAAATTAATCTTCTTAAAAAAAATTAATCTTCATTAAATATTAATCTTTAGACTTATTTAAAATTATAATAACAAATTTAATTATTATTTAATAATATATTAATTTTAATAAATTAATATTAATATAATTAAAATAATTATAGAGAAAATTAATTAAATTTAGTAAAAATTATTTGATTGTTTACTAGGTAATTTATTTACTAAATAATGTATTAATTAAATAATAAGCCAAAATAATTAGATAACCTATTAAATTAATTTATTTAATTATTTAAATACTTATTATATATATTAATTATATTTTATATTTCACGTATAATTAAATATTATATTTATTTGCTTAATAAATAATTTAAGATGGTTTAATTTCATACAATATAAAATTATTTTTTTTAACTTGATGAATTGTTATAAGTATTACATATAAAAATTATTAAATAAATTATTTTATTTAAATCAAAGTTAAGTTTTATTTGTACATAACTCAAAAATAATAAATAGTTAAATAATTATATTTTAATTAATAAATAGTAATTAGTTTATAATTAATGTACAGTAATTAATTTTTTTATATAAGTCAGTATTAACAGTTATGACATAATTATGGTATTAGCTAATTTTTTATAATTAAGATATAATTATGATTTTATAAATAATTAATATTTATTAATAGGTATTTTCTTCCAAGTAATACATCATTTGCTAATGTTAAATTTATAAAAATATAAATTTCATAATAAATCACAAATTAAATTGATTACACATTATTTTATTGCAACCATATATCAATCATTACACACATACATCATCCAACTATAAATATATATACACACATTACATAAAAAAAAATTACTTTCATCCTACAAACCAAACAAAAATTCATCTAATTTGATATCTATAGTAAAGTATGTCTCCTCCAAAACAAAAAGAAACAAATAACTCATTTTCAATTTATTTTTTCTGTTTTTCCAAAACAAAAAGAAACGCTTGACACATTCTCCAATCTTTCTCCCAAAAGCCCAAGGCTCGTTCGTTTATGTTTCATTGTTGTGGCCATTTTCTAGAAAAAATTTTGGGGGAATGAATTTTTGAAAGAAAATTTGGAGAATGTGCTATGTGTTTCTTTTTGTTTTGGAAAAATATGGAAAATAATTTGAGAATGAGTTGTTTGTTTCTTTATGTTTTGGAGATAGACAAATTTTATTGTAGATGTTAAATCAATTGTTTTTTGTTGGGTTTGTAGGGTCAAAGTGATTTTTTTTATGTATTATATGTATGTATTTTTATAATTGGATGATGTTTGTGTGTATACATATATATATATATATATATATTTGTAATGATTGAAATATGAGTGTAATTAATTTAATTGGTTATCTGTTTTGAAATTTATATTTTTATAAATTTAATATTAGTAAATGATGTATTATTTGGTTATATTAATAAATATTAATTATTTATGAAATCATAATTATATTTTAATTATAAAAAATTCGCTTATATCATAATTATTAATTTTGATATTGTTCATTACTTAAAATATAATTATTTAAATATTTATTACTTACAATTTATTTATAAATAAAACTTAGTTATTTATTAAAATAAATATTTTTTTAATAATTTATATATATAAGACCTAATAACAATTCATCAAATTCAAAAAATAACTAATATTATATTATATGAAATTACATCATCTTAAATTATTTATTAAATAAATAAATGTAATATTTAATTATACGTAAAATATGAAACATAATTAGTATATAAATAATAAGTTATTTAAATAAATTAATTTAATTAATTTAACTCATTATTTAATTAATATATTGTTTAGTAAATAAATTACTCAGTAATAATTCAATAATTTTACTAATTCTCTCAACAATTGCTTTAAGCATATCAATATTAATCTATTAAACTTAATAGATTATTACATAAGTATCACCCCATAATCGAATTTTTATTATAATTTTAAATAAATGTGAAGATTAATATATTTATTATATCAAATTAAAGCATCTTAAGTTATTTATTAAATGAATAAATATAATTTTAATTAATTCATTAAATATTAAATATAACAAATATATTATTTAGTTAATTTAATGTGTTATTCAATAAATAAATTATTTAGTAATAATATAAATAATATTTAATTTAATTTATTTTATTTTTTCGATAATTAGTTTAATTAAATTTGTAAACATAAGTTTTAGAATTTTTTTACCTAGGAAAATTTTAATATTTATATATATATATATATGTATGTACATGAATGAGTGAAGTGGGAGAGTGATAAAGTGAGAAAAGTGAGGAGGTAGATGTGACTTTTAAGGGGTAGGGTTTTTTGGGTGAATTGAAAGGAATTTTTTGGGTATAAAATTTGAGTTTTTTGGGGGGAAAATTGGAGAATGTGCTTCCATTTTGAAATTTTTTTAGGGGTTGGAAAAATATAGAAGAACATATCCCTATTCTCCCAAAATATTTTCCAAAAAACATCCAAACGATAAAAGAACAAAGCCTAAAACTTCTCAAAATAATTTTCTAACTATTCATCAAAACATAAACAAAAATTCATCACATTTTCCAATCTCATTCCCAAAATTCATTCTCCGAAAATATATAATGCATAACATATAAAATATAATCACACATTACCAAATATTTTATTATTACGTTCAGAAAGAATTGCTAGACCAATCATTTTTTAGATATCTTTTAATTATTTACACATGAAAAATAAAGGGTTAAATTCATTATACCCCTTATATGATGGGATATGTATTAAATACCCCCCTCTACTTCCAAAACCTTCAAATGCCCTCTCTCAAGAGTGTCAAATACTCCCCTGTATTACCAAAAATCTCCAAATACCCCCTCAAAGTTATTTGCCGTTAGTAAAATAACTGGCGGTGTCAAAATTTTACAATAAATTACTGATTTAACCTCAAAAAATAACTAAATAGCATAAAACCTATGATAAGGGATTTGTGTGTGTGTGTGTGTGTGTGTGTGTAGACAAATATATTCTTGGCACCCATACTAGCAAAACCTTTAAATACCCCATTGAAACTTCTTTGTTGTTAGAAAAGTAACAGTTGTTTGATTGATGTAG
The DNA here is from genome assembly GCA_018894105.1 of Jacaranda mimosifolia. NCBI lineage: Eukaryota > Viridiplantae > Streptophyta > Magnoliopsida > Lamiales > Bignoniaceae > Jacaranda > Jacaranda mimosifolia. Next base: position 28,204,790 of record CM032122.1, read on the forward strand.
CACTAAAATTATCTTTCCTTTACACATATGATCATTGAAAGTTTTTATGTCCAAAATACCATTATAATTTACTATATAATGCTCAAATTTCTTGCTTTAATTTTGTTACTTTCATTTTAGGATTTAAAGTACCATCTAACTCCTAATCCAAAAAAAACATTAAACTATTTCAATTTTTTTTCAAAAGAACATTACACAACCCCATTTTAATATAGAACATATGGAACCAACAAAGCAGAGGTTGTTTGTGTGGAAAAAATATATGAGACCATTATACATATTTCTATTTCATAACTGTTCGTCTAAAATTTTTCAAATCTGCATTCGTTTTGGGATATAAAAAATGTATAATAAGATATATGATTTTGTTATACTTCATTTATAATTTATCATTACTTTGTAAAAAAAATGACACATATCTTAGATTTTTATGCTATTTATAGAGGAGAGTATTTTATGCATATCTCATAGTATAAGAAATAAAATAAATTTAATTCAAAAATAAATATTGCATCAAAAAGTGTCAACTCAATCAATGTCAGATGATTTAGTGATGCATATCTAATGGTAGACAATCTGTTGGGGAAACTGTGAAAAAGCTGAGTAGTGCTATCTGTTTCTATTTACCTTTGGACATTATCATTCCTTTCATCTGACTAATTTGCCAAACCAGCAAAGATCTGTCATAGATTTTATGTCCCAAGCTTTGGGGGACCAACGCACATCATTTATTTATTTTATTTATTTATTTATTCTTCTTTATCCCTATAACTAATATTCCTTGTCACAACCATTAAGAATGTAGAGAAAACTAACCATTGAAAATTTGAAAGTATTGATTGCACTATAGTAATTCAATTCAACAATGGAAATAATATGAACCATAATACTTCACTAAAAGAGTGAAAAAAAAATAAAAAATTAAGGATTTGCTCATAATCATCTCTCCATTTCGATTAAAGAAAATAATAAAAGTAAGTTAAAATATCCTCATAGGCCAAATAAGATAGTTCGATCATAGAAAGAAATAAAAACATACTTCTCCTCACATACCAAACAAAATTAGATTTTATTATTACGAACCAAGGAAAAGTCACTATTAAGTGAAAATATCGTCTTGCCTCCATTCTATATTACCTCCAAATTTATCATGTTTTAAATTTTAGTGGGAAAAGAAATAGGCAAATGTAATGAATGCAATTAATTGAATATCACTAGGTACCATTAATTGTAGAAATAATAGCTTTATTGTGAAAATGCCAACTCCTGTAAAAGATGTTTATGGTGAGAATATATATATATATATCCATCTTAGGAAAAAGAAAAAAAAAAACACAATTCAAGAAAAGCAAAAAAAGCCTCATCTCCCTCATGCACAAAAACACATACACAAATAGTTGATTGATTGAGTTGAGAGCAAGATTTTGCCATTGCTTTGCTTTCACCTCATCATCATTTCTTACAATCTTCACCTTTACTTTTCCCCAACCCCCCCCCCCCCCCCCCCTCTTCCTTACTTCACTATGTTCTTCATTTTTTACCTCAAATTGGGTAATTTAATAGTAAACTCTTATATTTACAGAAAAGTGAAGCGCCCGTTTGATTTTGTTTTCAAACTCATTTTTATTTTCTCTTAAAAATAAAAATAGAAAGTTATCAACATCTCTCATGTTTCCACAGATATTTTCATTCTCAGCAATTTTTCCAAACATACTATTACGCTATCTCTCTATTTTTACACTTTATTTTCTTCTACTCACATTTGCACGATTTTTAATACAAAAACACTTTAATATCCAAATACAATTCATTTTCAACACTATGCAATCATTTCATTTTAAACAAAATATCCAAACAACATTTTATTTTCAAAATTACACTTATTACTAACTTTTCACTATTTTTTTTCACAAAAAAATGAAAATACCTCGAGAAAACAAAATCAAATAGCCCCTAAGTTTTATATTATTGATCATGAATTTAAGCCTCATAAGAATACACGAGGAATTAACATTGATTTTCTTTTAAAAAAGAATTCTTTTACTGCAACTCTATTAAGTATGCCATAAATTATTAGTTCAAATAATCGAAAAGAGTTCATTAAATTACTTTCCTAATTTCTTGGTCTCTAATTTACACCAGTCCTGTTATACAACCACTACGAAAAAAATAATCGAAAATTGGTGGACAAAGAAAATGAAAATACTAATTGAGAAACTTAGGTTATGTTTGGTTACATTTCAATGGAACAATGTTGTTTTGCCAAAATATAATTAAATATACATTTTTTCCTTCAAAATGCAAAAATAAGTTTTCTCAAAATACCCTCTTCTATTCTTCATTATCCCCAAAAAAAATTTCATTTTTTCCATATATATACATATATATTTTATTATTATTTTTACCATAAAAAATTACTTAAATTCATCTTCACCACAAAACGCAACAAAAAACAAAAAAAGACCGCTACAAATAAAATTGTGTCCTCCTAAAACATAAGCAAATATACAAAAACTACCAAAAATAATTTTTTAATTATTCTTCAATATATAAATAAAAATTCATCACATTCCCCATCAAACAACTTTCACATCCCCCAACTTCACTCCCAAAACACATAATATAAAACATATAAAATGTAACCAAACATTACCTTTATTTATCCTTATGTAAAACCCCCAAATCAATAACTTAATAATAAAAAAAACAAATACTCACCATTTTTATTTTTATTTTTGTAATTTTTTGAATTACAAAATCAAGCCATTTGCGATGGCTCTATTGGTATCAAGATGAGTAGTTTCATAAACAGGCAATTCTTCTCTATACCTCTCCATTCCAATGGCAGAAAGATTATCTAACTCGAACAAATCTGAACTTGCATAACTTTCTGCATCTAAATCATCATCTTCCTCGAAATCTGGATCAAACCCTTGATTTTCAAAGTGGGATTTTCTCAGATGATCAAAGGGAAGTTCAAATTCACAGCCCATTTCATTTTTCTTCTGATAATTCATCAGAAAATCTCCGGCAGCCTCGTCGGCCCGGCGATTTTTGTCCAGTATATGGACCAGAAGCTCTTCATCAATGGCGGTCTTAATGCTATTAATGGTGTTTTTGTTGTTTTCTTGATGTAAAGATTTGTGCCCGCATGGCTGACAATCCTCGTCTACGATCACGCTCACCGGAAAGAACCTCACCGACCTTTTTGCGCCGCCGGAGGGTTTCTCCCGGGACGACGGCGTTTTGCTGAGGCAGGATCTCGAGAACGAGGAGGCCGATGAACACGTCGACGCGTTGGTGGATTTTAGCGATGGAGAAGAATCATCGGCGCCGCCGCCGGGGATTTTGGATTTTTTCAAGTTTCCGGCCGTGAAAAGGGAGTTCAAAAATCCGGCAAGCTTTCCGCCGGGAGAAATCGGCTGCTTTACTTTCTTCAAATCGCCGTAGATTTTCAGTGCCCGTGATTTCGTCTTCAGGAACGACCCGCCTTCGTGCTTCGATTTCTGCTCAAATTGATCGCCAAAACCTCGTCCATCACGACGATTTTCACCGAGTTTCTCCTCCTTTCGAAACTCCAACCCTCCTGTCCGAACCGGCTTCGGCCTCTGCACCGCAAATGATTCAGCTTCCGACCAGGAAAAGAAAACTCCGCCGCCGCCGCCACAGCTGGAATCCGAAGAGCTGGAGCAGGAATTCATCAGCCGATCTTTCCGCGATTTCTTCACTTGTACATCATCGGCCATTGATTTCACTTTCTTCTCCATCCATTTCTCGACCATGCAGGCTCGCCGGAAGTCCGCCATTTCTTCACCATCATCCTTCTTCTTCTTCGGGGATACTTGTCTGTAAACTCCCATTTCCTCTTCTCCCAGATCTATTGAACGGTAAATAGCGTCAAGCAAAGTGGAAGAAAAGGAGGGGTGGTTGTGTGAAGATTCACTGTCTCTTCTTCTGCAACTATACCTATCCACCATTGTTTTCTTTTATAGTTACAGCTGAAAAAAACACAGAAGAAAAAGAAAAAGTTGGATTTTGGAATTAATGATAATGAGAAATCTTTTTACTGTCTGGTTTGATAGAGCCAAGAAAGCTGACAAGAAGTGTTTTAATGGACGCAGAGATGATTATGATGATGATGAGAAGTGAGTGTAGTGGGGTTGCGGGCTGTTGATGTATTGGAGATTGACATGTTTTCTTGGCATGGGAGAAAGCAGAGTGGTGGGCTGGAAGATATTGAGACAAGAGTACTCATTTGATGTGGGAAGGTTCTGATAATGGCGGATGGGGTGGGGTGGGGAGGGGTGGTGGCAGTTTGTAATGAAAACAAGAGAGCACGCCTGAGAGAGAGAGAGAGAGAGAGAGAGAGAGATTTTGTGTTTGTTTTTGTTCTATATCTGTTGTGACAGTGGTTGTGCTTTATATTGGGGTTGGCAAGGGCAGGATTGGAATCAACTTTGGCTCAACTTAAAGGAATCTTTGCATATCTCTATTATTTTTTGGAAGACTTTTATACCTTGTAAAAATTGTGTATCAAAAATTGTACTTCGATCTGTAAATCAAATGATGAATTTAAAAGTAGACATGAGAATTTGATTTTATATTGCATTGAAGAAAAAATAAGCCGTCACTGCCTTGTAGAAACTGTTTACTTAACATTATTTTTTGATACATGCGTAAAGTCTAGTTCAAGTGACAAGGTTAAATTTAATGTTTGAACTTGATTTCATATTATATTTAAGTAGATACGGGTCATGATGTATTTCAAATAAACAAGAAATTAATTTATTTTTTTTACAATTTTATGTTCAAATTATTTATCTATATGTTCTATTTCAAGAATCGTGTCGCATCGGCTACTAATTAATTGATCGAGTGGTATTACACTTACACTTATATATATATATATATGTGTGTGTGTGTGTGTGTGTGAGAGAGAGAGAGAGAGAGAGAGAGAGAGATTTGAAATTCAAATTTAAACAAATTGTTTAAATATTAAGTAGAGTATTATGTATGTCTTGATTTTCAAGAAAGATAAATTTTATATAATAATACAAAAAATGGAGTTGATTATTATGCTGAAATTTCCAAACAAATACTCCCCACTATTAATTTATATGTCTATATTGGCTAGTGTCCCATGCACGTGTACAAGAGTGTAAAAGTTGTTACAACATTATTTTCACTTTAGGGCAATCCTTATTAAGATACTTCAATTAATTCATCTAATCTGTTGGAATCTACGTAGGATAAAGTTTTGATAATGATCTTTTTCAATGAAATTTTGATTGACAAATCTTATTTCATATTGAAGTTTGTTGTAAATAAGGAAAATATTCAATAAATTCAATGCCACAAAATCCCCAGTTTGTTTGCCCAAATTGTGGCCTAATAAAAGGAAGAAAACATCAATAATTCAGAAGTATAAAAGGAAAATGACTGTTGGAACTTCTATATGAAAACCTGCATATTATAGAAGGAAGGATACTGTTGAAAGATAAGATATCAGATCAAGAGTCATCTATTTAAATAGAAGACGTCCTAGGGTAAAAATCATTAAATCTTTCTCAAAGTTCAGAACTCTACAAAATATTACGCTGAAAGTTTGACTCTGCCTTCCAACATCTAGTCTATTAGGTGTTTCTGCAAATCGAGAAAGTTGCTTTTTGTTGTCGATTTTTTATATTCTATCTTCATTATAACTTCACTTTTGTTTAATATAAGTTTAGGTTAAAATCCTAAAATTATATCTCAAGTAGTAGATGTAGACTTGTTGAACCATTTAATTCTCTTGTTCATTTTATTTGCTGCTTTCATACAATTATTTCTTTATCCGTTTGGATCTTTGAATATTATTCTATATCAAATATTTTACAAATTTTTTGAAGGGATTAAAGTGTTTAATTGATTAGAAAAAGATCAATTCGCCCCCCTCATGATCCCTTTTTTACTATCATAGTCTAATTCCAACAACATTAATTTATTGATCCACATATGTTTGATAATCTCTTTGCTCCTTAATTTAATCATATAACAACATTAAACCAATATTATTATTAAAAATACGAAAAAAGTAATTAGCAATGAGACTATACTAAAAAGTTACTAATCTACAAAACATGGGCCATATCCATATGGGGGGAAATAATATAATGTGATTGTGACTTAAGTCGGGCAAACCATTATGGTGTATAGGGCACGCAAAGGGTGACTAAGTAAATAATCATTTGTTTTGTGATAGAAACAAATGAATTAGGGCAACATTTGAAATAATGAGGGAAAAAACAATGAAAGTAGTTTAAGAATGTATCATAAAAATTTCTTACTACTCTTTCATCTATGTCTTATGCATTGTCCATCAAGAAAAATTGAGATATTTTTGTAGTGCATTTTTTAATGAATCGAGGGTGTTGCTTTCTGTCCACATAAAATAACCCATATACCTACATATCATGCAATGTCACATACATGAGAAAATCGATTTAAAAAAAAAATAGTTTATATTCCTTTTGTATCATGGGTTCAACATTCAAGTCATATGTACAATAATCTAATTGAGAACATATAAAATTAAAACAACGTATACGTAAGTATTTGAATCGTGTGGGAGTACACATCTCTCTTTTAAAGTCAAAAGTCCATAATGCATTGGACTACAGAAATATCATATATATTACTATCTTTTATCTTTTTATTCGTAGATGATACTTTTAGTATCGATCTACATTCATTAAACTTTAACTGAATAAGAAGGATAGAGAAATAAGACATCACTCTAGAAAATTGAACTAATTGTGTAACATAAAGGGCGCATGCCGCATGGCATTTCAAATCCTTTATTTTATTGGATATTTTATCTTGTATTCCACATCATATATAAAACATTCTCCGAAATACACACATAGCTTAAATTATATATACTTGACGAATATTTTTAAAATAAAAAAATACACAATGAAACACAAAATTAAAACAAAAGAACTAAAATAGAACGGTGAAATGAGTATCGTGGGAATTGTGTACCTAAGAAAGAAGAAAAAGTTGATCCTCTCAATATGCATATATCATTCCACTACCATGTTCCACCCAACAAGGTCACATTATAGTCTTGGTGGATTAGACTATAGCCTCCACCATGTAGTTATAATTGTAATCTTGATAACAAATCAGACCAAATCAGTACTATGCCAATCTTGCTTCATTAATACTTTGTTTTCACCCACATTAGTAGAGTTTGTCCCACAAACTCAAATACAATAACACGTTTGCAAATGATGAATAATCATGCAACAAGGGATAATAATAACAATAATATGCATTTTCTTTGTCAACTTTATATAATTTTCATATGTTTGATATCTCACTAAGATAGCAATTAATTCGAATTTCCAAGTGGAGACCTACTAAGCACACTATATAACGGCATTGCGTGCCTCTTTAAACGGCACGATACTTTGAAAAGTGATAAGTTCGTGATCAAAATTACATTACTTTGATTCAATCAATTACTAGCATGCATTTCAATAATGAATTCATTTCTTGTGAATGTTTATCCTAAGTATAATAGTTCATAAAAGTGTTTCGTATCATCAATAGGAAGAAGAGGGGAAAAAAATTATCTCAATCTTAAACTACTCTTGCAGTCTACACTAAAATAATGCTTTATCTCTAGATATTCATTTGAGCATCGCATTCAACCTTTTCTCAAAATTCATTTAATAAGTTATATCATTACTGTTCAAATCTCATCTTCATTTGAAACTACTCTTTCAACCTACACCAAAACAATACCTTATCTCTAAATATCCACTGGGGCATCACATCTTCCCTTCACTCAAAATCGATTTAATATGTATATATATATATATATATATATCATCGTTCTTATCTATACTTGTCTTCGATTTAAAACTGCTCTTTCAATTTGCACCAAAATAATGCCTCCAAAGAAAATTTAACTGAAAAAACTTATGAATATGCATAGCGATGTCATAAAATAAAATGTAGTATAATTACTCAAAATTAGTAGTAACGAGTACATTCGGATTTGTGATATCAAAAGTGTGCAAAAAAGAAACAAACACAAACAAGGCAGTGGCGCAGGGTGCACGAACGAAAGGCCAACAATTACTTAGTAAACAAACTAAAAAGCCTGCCACTCGCAGGTGGAGCATGGGCTGGACCAAAAGGCCAACATGTCATGCGCTGCAGGCTTGAAAATTGATTATGGAAGTATTAAAGAAAGGAGAATGAAATTATTTGACAAAAAAGTAACTTCTCCTTGAGAAATATTAATTTTCCTCTAGCTTGGAATTTTAACAAGAATTAATAGGAAAAGTATTATTAAATATAACCTATGAATATTTACTGCAATACCCAAAAAAAAGACACAGTACAAACATCTCCAAGAGTACTTCCAACTTCTAACCTATTTTAGCTTTTCTATGCTGCCGTTGAGTCGAAGTAGATGTAGTTTCTTTAACTGCTTTGCTTTTCATTTTTTCCCTTTTTTTTTCCCAGCAAAAAGGGCTAAAAATCTCAAGTTAGCACCCCATTGAACCTCTAAGATGCCAAAGGGGCCATCATGACAATTAACACAAACATATAGAGATTGCTTTAGTGCGAGTTATAGAGACATGGTGATGCAAAGGGCATGGAAATCATGTAAAATCACAAAAAGAGGGGGAATCTCGGCAATCCCGAGAAGGAATTTAGAACCACCAACACACAACTGCATGCATCTTAAAGTGTACAAAGCAAAGAATGGTGGATCCAAAATTAGTACAACAATCAAAAGACAGCCCCCTCTTTAGCTTTTCTCCACTGACAAAAGGGAAACTAAACAGCAAGGCCATTCTTATGTGCACACTCGCCCAGAGGGGCTTTTGGTAGAAGCAGCAATGTAAACTGTAAAGAGATGATAAATGGAAGGTAGTATAGAAGAGTCCAGATTTGAAAACTATCCAAACCAAGTGGGAGTGATCCCAGGCCCAACAGTTCTCAGGTTCCTTTTTCTAAAGATAGAAAAGCTCTGTGCTCCTTTGTTATCCTAGCTTATCCATTGGCTCTTTAGCCTTTGCTTTTACTTTGCAATGTTTTTAAGTGGAGAACAAAGACTGAAGGCCTGTTTACTTAATAATATGGGATGTAGAATAATGGGATATGAAATGAGAAATGGGGACTAGAATTAGAATAATTTTGGACTTTTTAAATTATATTTACTTTATGGGATGATGTGAATAATAAAAGTGAATAACTATACCAATTGTTTACTTTGATGGATGGTAGTATTAGAATAAAATTTAAAAAGATTAAAATACCCTTTAATTTGAGAGAGAGAGAGAGAGAGAGAGAGAGAAATATAATACAAATCTGAAACTATGTAATTAGCGCCATGGCCATAAGTGATTCAAAGCAATGGTGCCAAATAGTTAGTTTATGGTTAGGTTTCTCACCATTTTTACAGGTCCAGGGAACATAAATATAATTTACAAATTACACTATGAGGACATAATGGGAAATTTGCACTATCATCCCACAAGGCTAGATTTGAAGTATTTTTTCATCCCACCTAATGGGACGCCACATCTCATTTCTTGTGTCTACAGTAGCGGGGCAAGGTTAACTACCAGGCCTCCATCATATCATGTAAACATCTAATGAAATGGGATGTGGGCTCTCATCCCTCATTATCCGAAAAAGGAAACTGGGCCTAAAGTTAATTCACTTCTTTAAGTTGGAAGAGTAAAACATAATGTATGGATTATAGAGATGGCACAAAATTTAATGCATTGATTATAAAGACATCATTCTTCACATGTAATAAGCACAAAATTTTAAAGTACCTATAGCTGATATTTGTCCCCGTCTCCCCGAGAAGAGCAGTTCCAATGAACTATCTTCAGAAGTTCCCAGTCCAATTCAAATGACCAAATTGCGGTTGCTGATAAACACCCACTTGTGCTCCAGGAGCCGGTGCAGCCACACCAACTCCAACATTACCACCAATTGCAGGACCCAAATGATGGGGGCTTGCAATTGCAGCAGGCTGTGGAGAAGGATGGTAGATTCCAGGGAACTGCATATGAGAAGATTGTGCAGCCGCTGCTGCATTAAAAGGAGCATGACTGCTATGAGATGGCAAATAAGCAGCATGAGCTGTCTGCCCAGGCATGTTGTAGTAAGATGCAGATGGCAGATTAGCATGATCCCTTGGGTTTATCCAAATTTCAGATGTCTCAGCCTGTAAAACAAAACAAAGAAAACGGATGTTTAGAATTGGTTGGCATTTATCTTCCAAACCATAGTGCCTTGGGGTATTTAGATAGAAAAAGAGGCAAAATAACTAACAGGAAGAGAAACAAAAGATATTCTTTATCATCTTTGAGAGCATGTGAGCAGTTTTCACTTTTAAGAGGTGGAATGCACTGATAATCACATTATGAATAACAAAATGGTTTAAGAGGCCAATGTATTCACCTGGGGATTAGGAACATAAACACTATCTTTATACTTGAGCCGAGATGATTCTTCATGCCCTGCTGTGCTTCCAACAATCCCAGGAGAATTGAGGGCATAACCAGTTGGACTGGTGAAATTTCCAAACCCAGTTGGACTACCAGCAGCGACAGGCTTGAATTGCTGCATGCCATACTTGAGGCCACTTGGAGTTAGATGGGGGCTGCTTCCAGGCACCAGCAAGTAACTGCTGGCGTTGGATGGATGAGGATAGGCTGGATTATTAGAGTAACCAGGCACAGGCATGGGTGGAACATAGACAGGAGAGAGGAACTGACGATATGGAATAAGATTGGCAAAATGGGAAACATGAAGTTGGGGATACATCTGGGCCAGCTGTTGCTGTTGCTGTTGCTGCTGCTGTTGTACTATTGCAATTGTGGAAGCAGGAATGCCATTTGTTGTATTTGAACTTGGGACCTGTGATCAAAAGCAAATGAAAAAAGATTTAGCTCAAAAAATAATACATAGTAGGACCAAAGCATACTCAGCCTATCCAACACTTCACTCGAACAAAAGACATCTTCCTGGGTTCATTCTATTCAGATAGCATATTACTGAATTTAGGAGAGGGACAGCCACTTTGCTGTATTCTGTATTTCTCCCTAGGGTGACACTGGGAACTCTAATATTCCCTTGGTTTTCAGGTAAAACCCACATCTCTCCTCTAGCAAGCAGCTGAGAGATAATGACACTTCCAACCAAGCAGTCTCCTATAATCCACTTCTACATTGCAGCATCGCACACATACTTAGTGTATATGCAGTGGGACAATGTAGGGTGAAGTCGAGATAAATAAATCTGGGAGACGTTTGTGTGTGAATGTGAAGACGTGTAATACTTGTGTTTGGTATGTGTATGTGTGGTTGAAACAAATCTCCGCGCAAGAGTACGCCTGTACTGGATTGTGCAAGGGGAGACGAAGGGAGAGACAAAAACAGGCATGGAGAACTGAGACCGTCAACAAAATTGATCCTACCTCTTGAGATGATGATAGACCTGGCCCTCGAACAGCTTCATCAACCATTGGTCGAAAGTATGACATATCATATGCCAACTGTGGATCATAACCCTGTTTGCAGTAACAAATAAAACGAAATAAAATACTTGTATTGGTCACATAAACTAAAGGGATTAGCTGACATCAGGTGCCTCACTTCCTACAACAATAAAGAATAGCAAGCAAATTCGAACATGTATCACAACAACAATTATAATGCTGTCTGATAACCTATTCAGTCGATCAGAAACAACTCACCGAGAAGCTTGGCAATTCAGAAGTATCTTGCTGCTGAAGCGATTCTGGAGCGTATGATGGGCTGTTGTCTCTAACCAACCCAACATCGGTATAATGGTCCAGATTTTGGGGACTTGAAGACTCTTTCTCCTCAGTCTGTTGATCAGAAATAGCACTTGAAGCTAGAGAATTGGATTCTGAACTTCGGACAGTCTCATTCATCATATCTAACTGTTCGCTATCAGCTGGTTCTTCTCCGGAAGATTCTGGGGCAGAGACTGACACACTACCAAATCACATTGCTTAATGATTTCTAGCGGGATACCAATAAACCATGCAATAAATCTAAAAGAAGCAGGTCAAACTCATGAACAACTATCAAAAATATCAAATCTAAGTCAATTTTAATACAACAAATTATTGAACCATATAAAACTTTAAGCTCTCCTTCATCCCTAAAGAGAAGGGATATGCAGCCAGCCCCCAATAGAGGGACTAGCATTACTGATCTTAGTTTTCAGGAAGTCTCTAATGATTACATCTTTAGACGCTGATGTAAGGCTATTCTTATTTGAATCAACTCCTCCAAAGTTTATGATTTGCTTTAAGTCATTAACAAAGAAGTGAAATTACCTACGCAAAATGATTTCATGCACGAATAATGGCCCATAGGTACTGACTCACCCTTTCCCAGGAAAGGCACTAGTAGGAAAGGTTAAAATGGGCAGAACACAACATTATAAATAAGTCATAGTAAAATCAGAACTCCAAAACCTAGTATAATACTGTCAAGAGTTATAAATGAAACCAACCTTCCAGAAGGTTTGGCGGATAATTCTTCTGCACTCTTATTGGTTGTGAAAAATGAATTCTTAGAAGAGTATAATTCAGTTCCCAGGCTGCCAAAGGTCAGCCGACATCTGTCTGCCTCGGAAATGCGGATATGCGTGGCTATAATCACCTTTTGATTCTTGGAGATCTTCAACCGTGACACATTATCTTGCATCTGAGTCGCTTCCTTTTTCAAGTCTGCTGGATTATCCGCAGGCAGAGAAACCGTTTGTGCAGGAGTTCCAATAACCCCAGGACCATTAGCACTTGGTTTGAGGCTAGATTTTGGTTTCCATTCCTTACTAGGCTGAGGAGCTACAGCAAGAAAGCTTCAGTAAGTTCTCCTCCAACTCACACAAAAGCAGAAGTCTGAAAGTGATGATTGGACAGCATGATATATACACATATATATTATATAAAATACAGGAAACATACGGATCTGGAAAATGGAAAAATAGAATCAAGCATTTTTTACCCTCATTCCGAAAAGGTCTAACTCTCTCACTCCCACCCACCCACGCCAACTCTCAAGGAAGGTGCAAAAGAATGTTATGTCATTCCACAAAAAGCTTCAATGAACATTGTGAACTCCAAATTGATACCTTTCTGATGACCCATGACTTGATGAGGTCTGCTACCATATTGATTACTTGAAAAGGATCTGCTCACAGACAGACCAGGTGTAGCAGATTCAATTGCCATAGTTTGACTGGATTGGTCACTTTTGGAGATACTATTAAATGATCTTGTCGACTCCCGTGAGTGGCCTTCCCGTCCTGGTTCTGTATTGGGAACAGAGCTGCTTGGATATAATGAGGGTATAGAACTATTTTCAGATGCCTGCCAGCGAGATCCCACAACTCCAACCTCCCTTCTGATGGCTCCAACACTAGAAGCGGATCTAGAATGAAGGCATGGTATGTGAACAGGATCTAAAGAGGATGAATAAACGCCCACAATAGAACTGCTAGAAGAATTCGTCGAATGTGCTTGGGGATCATTTCCTTTTGTTTGTACTCGCGAAGCAGCGCATGGAATTGGGTGACGCTTTTCCCCAAGCAATTCCTTCCTGTCATTACCACCTGACATAGCACCCTTGGTGTGCCTAGGTTGTGAATCAGTAATACCAAAAGCCTGAGATGAACGTCGACCAACAGGAGACTTTTGATGTCCAGAATTCCCAGCTGAATTGCTGTAAATGTCAAAGTTAAGATACTCGACATTCATTACCCAGATTTCGATAAAAAAATTATACACTTTAAGTTAATGATTTGTACCTCTTTACCATCCCATTAGAGATCCCCACTTCACTGGTAGAAGTTGAGCTTTGTACAGGCTTTGCATTTTTACTCACACTTTGATTAGCTCTATTGTCTCGAACAACTCGGAACTCTTGGCCGGAGCCTGCATCTAGTTAAACTACGTCCATCAATAAAGTGAAGTAGACAGGCCAAACATATGTTGTAATTGTAAAAATACACATATAACTTACATGAAACTCATCCGCAATGCACAAGGAATTCCCAATAAAGTACGCCACACAAACACAAACAAATTAAAATGAAGCCTTTAACAGGATATCAGATTACCAGATACAGCATTTCGACTATATCCACCTCTTCTAGCATTATGATCAGAATGATTATCATACTTCACTGGCATCCGCACAAGCTCAGAGTTCTTCCTGGGCTCTGCAGCAACAAAACCCTTATACCCTGAATTCTGAGGTAAATATAGATATTTTAAAATTTAACGCACTAAATAAGTAAACTAACATACAAGAATAGAATGATTGATCTCAACTATCAAACTTCACAAATCTTACTATCTAACTACTTTATACTTGAGGTCATAGGATAGGGCACATGAGCATTATACTTCAATAAAAATAAATGGTGAGCAACTAAAATCCTGTAAAAAAAAAAAAATTGTTGAATATGAACATAGTTCAGAGTCAATTTCCTCAACAGTCCACCAGCAATTTTAACAAAAAAAATAAAAACAAGAAGCAACGAACAAAAACATACCTCTTTTCTCCTGTCTCTTTTTCTCTTCACCTCATGAAATGGATCTGCATGAATACCAAGTAGGCTGCATAAAAGACTTGGTAAAAAGATGTACAAAGTAAATAGAGAAAACAGAAGATAGAATATCACATGAGAATGTGAAAACGTGAAAAATCAATAAAACTTAATAGAATGTGCAGCTTATTCAGTGTTTAAATAAATAAATAAATAAATTTTTTCTTAAAGCAAAACAACACCAACCCAAACCCCCCCCCCCCCACACACACACACACAATGGATAGAACTTCTAAAGAGACATACAAAAGGATTTGGACCAGATGCTGAGTCTATAAACAAAGAGGCAGAAGGACTCTAGCAATGACAGTTCTAATACCAATGTGAACCAGCAGCAACAATTATTTAGCTACAGAGTTCAACTGCCATGCACTAAAGAAAAAGTCATCCCCATTTTATTTGTCATTTCCCATCTATTACAAAACCCCACCGCTTGGGTATCTATTTCCTATTCTATTTCTCCTTCTCTTACACTGTAGTGACTAATAAGATTTTGATGCAAAGGGGCAGGGCCTTGCACCAAATAAACTAACTCTACTTCTTTCCAAAGATAACCTCACCACTATTCTATAACAACTGTTCCATACAATAATACAGAAGACAATCAAGAATCCTGTCCTGCAAAAGACAAGTGCAACTGATCACCTCTGCCCACACATGAACTGACTTGCCATATACACAAATGACCTTAATTCACAAAATACACGTTTCAACAATCCCTAACCCATTCCCACCCCTTTAATGCAATAGCAAACACCCCATCCCATAACATTTCATGCTGTCCCAAAAATTCCACTTCCTATTACCACATACCGAGAAAACCTCTCAATTAAAACGGAAAAACACCAAAGTTAAAAGACCAACTGAAGAAACTTTCCAAAAATGGACCTTGATTGAGCAACTGTTGAGCGGTTTCATTAGGATCCATATTCGTCTCCTTAAGCGCCACGTATATATCAGCATCAGAGTGGTTCCCCACAATATCTTTAATCGATTGAATAGTTTTCCGGACGCCAGCCGATAAAACATGCGTCCCGCCTTCGATTCTTGAACCCAATACCATCTCTAATGACACTAATCAAATGAAAAATAACAGCAATGCACAGCAGCAACTTCTTCTTCCAATTTACGTCGAAAGAAATGGGTGTATGTTCAGAGCAGAAGGCCCCGGATTGAGTAAATTAGGGTTTGAAATTAAATGGGGTTCTGCATTGGGAGAAGACAAGAACGGCTGAGGATTGGAGTGAGGGTTTTGATACAAAGGAATTTGGACTTCTATTAATGGCCAAAATTTGAAGGATTTTATATTAATAGTAACAACTTTGATTTCTTACATGATGAGATACTAATTACTAGCAATTCTCTAGCACGCATGTGTATAATTTTTTTAATTCAAAACTACAAATATTAAATGTTTGTTTATTTTTAACTATTTAAATTCTTTAATTTTTTATTTTTCTTTTCTACATGTACCCAAAGATTATCATTATGTTCGGAACAATATCTCTTAAATGAAATTGCCCATACTCTAAATAATGATGTAGCATGATTCTTATGTTTTAAAAAATAAATTTTTTTCCAATAAGTTGTTTATTGAAATTAATCATATAAAACTCATAAATATGATTATTCTAGTAATTTCTTCAAAGGGCATTTCAATAATAAAAATAATATTTTAAAGTTTGAAAATCAAAATTCAACTACATGTGTTTATTAATTTATTCAATAATACAAATGTATTTTATATCTGATATGGGACGGCCCCAGCGGGTTCAGCTCAATAACACTCAACTAAGATGGGAGCCCCAAGCCCAACTCGTTCCAGATCGACCAGGAGATTCAATCACAACTCAATCACTGAACCCCTGCTTGTTGAGATGAGTATTAGCGTCCCGGTTGCAGTCATTAATCTCCTTTAGGTGGCTCCTATCCTTCGACTAGAGCGGATTGGTCTTAACCAGAAGGGTCGAAGGAAAGAGAGAACTCGTTGGCCACATTAATGCCTTGCCAGGCGTCGTGCGGCCGCATTAATGGCGCATGTCACCAGCAGTACCGCCTTCTGCAGCCATGTCAGATTTGGGAGCGCCTCCAGTGTACCTCCTTGTCCTATGTAGCTGGAGGCAGCGCCACCTGGAACAGTACACAAACTGGATAAAACGGGAAAGTCCTCAGACAAGGACAATGGCCCTTCTTACACAACAAGGGCATCAAGGACATATCAACTACCTTGAGGAGGCTATAAATACCTCATCACAACCTTTCAACAAGGTGTGCCATTTCTTATCTAGTGCCCTACTCCACTGCTCACATCTCTAGTTGATCCTTACTGACTTGAGCATCGGAGTGCCCCTTCATTAGCCTGACATTTGTTGTTGATTGCAGGACTCGACTCCGATTCACCTAAGGCACACCCCTTGATCTCTCTCAAGTCGATTCCAGTTAATTTCAGCCCAAGATATTAACATATACGATATTCGCCCTCATCATTTGGCGCTGTCTATGGGAACTTAAGGGTCTACAATCGAGAAAATGGTTAACACTAAATGAGCCACTTCGGAGAGAAATGAGAACAAGAAGGTCGCCAATGGTTCCTCCTCAACCTCAACCAGAGCCAAATTTGCCAGGATCTAATGCCTAACCGGAACAAGTGATCACCATGACCATGCCACAATTGATGCAACTTATAAGCGAATAGATATCTGCCTAACTCTTAGCTACCCTGAATCAGAACACGACAAACGGCCCCACCACGGCCGGTGGCCAGTGCAATGCCCCAGTCCACCCAGCACAAAGAAAGTCTTGCCAGAGAAGAGAGGGGTCGACCGGAAGTTCAACCACCACCCACTCGACGGGATAACAATCCCAGGAGGTTCCTGAGGGAGGAAATTCGACAGCGCCCCCGTGAAGAAGTCACGAATTTTGCCAATCATGGTGCTCGATCCATTCAAGCCCAGTAGCATGATAGGATCAAGCGCGGGAGGCAACAGACTAATAGGAATCTCACCCAAGTCGATCAAGAAGAATAGGAAGAGGTTTTCCACCAAGTTCAACCGCTCAACAGGCGACTTGAGGAGATCTCAAGAAGAAATACTAAGCAGAACCATAAGGAATCCAGAGATCCCGATGAGAAAGAGAGTCACCGTTCATTCAGGAGATTCTCAACAAGCGTATCACTATCGATGCCAAAGTCCCCAGGGGGCTACCTAGGTATGACGGCTCATCGGATCCAAACGAACATTTGTTGCAATTCGAACACATAATGCAATTGCATGGGCACAATGAATACATTCACGCGAAGATGCTTGTAACCACTTTCTAGGGCATTGCACTCGACTGGTTTGTCAAGTTGGAGCATGCGTCTATTTACTTATACGACCAACTGTGCGACAAATTTCTGCACTAATTTACCAATCGAAGGAAGGTGAAGCTCCCGCACACTCACTTGCATACAGTTAAACAGAATGAGGGGGAGTCTCTTTGAGATTTTTTCACCAAGTTCAACACTGAGGTTCTGAAGATAGATAGCTCATGGATTGAATTTTTGATTAAAGTGCTTTTATTGGGCTTGCGACACAAAGAATGCGCCAACGCTTTGGTGTGCGAGTGACCCAGATCGATAGAAGAACTGCTCAACCTCGCAGAGAGGTATATGACTCAGGATGATATGAACATGCTAAAATATGGTAATCCTAAGGTCGAGAAGAGGAAAGCCAGAGAGAAGGATGACCGCTAGAACAAAGAGGAATGCCAATCCCCCATCAAGTGTTTCCATGATTACACTTCGCTTAATCCCCTGAGAAAAGAAGTGTTATTTGCCATTCAACATGACAACCTTCTGAAGAAGCCGAGAAAACTAACCGAAACTGAAGCAATGAAAAAATCTAAGAAATATTGTCACTTTCATAAACAGAAGTGCCACGATACTGAAGGCTGCTTCAACTTCCATGATAAGATCGAGAGATTAATCTGTCAGGGCCACCTTAAAAAGTTCATTGATGAAAGTGCACCACAAGAGTAAGGCAAAACTGACCAGACTCCCTGTAGAGAAAGGTCAGTTAGCCTGATGAGAGAAAACAAAGGAAATAAACTTGCCCACCCTTCAGAGGGGTCATTGACACCATTGCAGGAGGTCTAACCAGGGGGGGATTCCAAGTCAGCCAGGAGGCAGCACCAGCAAAGGCTACAATCGATCAAAAATGTTTTTCAGCTTTCCACCAGTACGGAACCAATTTCTTTTTCAAACGCAGACTTGTCGCACATAGAAAGTAAGGGAAGAGACAACAAACTGGATTGCCCTTTGGTCATATCTATAGAAATTGCTAACTTTGACGTTAGGAAGATCTTTGTTGACAATAACAGTTCAGCGAATATCATATTCCTATCGACCTTGGAAATAATGAAGTTGGAAAAGTTGAAGTTTGAACCAGTCAGAACACCGCTGGTTGGATTCAGAGGAACGGAGATCATACCTGAAGGATCCATCAACCTCTCTACATTGTTTAGGGAAGCTCCTCGGAGAATGACGCTCATGATCAATTACCTGGTCGTGGACGCCACTTTTGCATACAATGCCATAACCAGGCGACCCACTCTGAACAATTTTTGTGTCGTTGTGTCAACCTATCACATGAAAGTCAATTTTTCGACCACCACTAGCATGAGAGAGCTCTTATGCAACGTTCAGGAAGTATGGTGCTGTTACACATCTCCTTCGAGGCCACCGAGCAAAAGCTTGCCTAAAGTTGCGTTCATCGAGGGATGCCCCAGTAGCAAATTTCGAGGAAGGCTAGTCGAGCAAGAGGAGAAAGCTCGAAAAAACCAGAGTGGAGCCTATTGGAGAGTTGAAGACAATTGAGCTGGAACTAGGAAATCCGGACAGGACCACCAAAATTGGCAGTAACTTAGGGGATAACATGGAGTGCCTCATGGTCGATTTCCTTAGAAAAAACATTGACGTTTTTGCTTGGAAGACCTCCGACCTCTAGGGAATCGACCCCAGCATCATAGTCCATCGCCTGAACGTGGACCCCTCATATAAACCAGTAAAGCAGAAGACAGGACCTTCAATGCTAAGCGATGCCAGATCATAGAGGAGGAGGTCAACAAGCTCTTAGAGGCAAGATACATTGTAGAAATTCAATATCCGATTTGGCTTTGTAATGTAGTCCTTATCCCTAAGAATGAGGGCAAATGGCGCATGTGTAGTGATTTAACTGATTTGAATAAAGCTTGTCCTAAAGATCCTTACCCCCTGCCTCATATAGACTTATTAGTTGATTCTACTGTTGGTTGTGAATTATTGAGTATGATGGATGCATTTCAAGGATATTACCAAATTTTTATGGCCCCCAAAGACAGGGATAAAACATCTTTTGTCGTCCCTAACAGGGTATCCTGTTTTCTGGTCTTGCCTTTTGGCTAAAAAATTAGGTGCAACGTATCAGAAGCTAGTGAACTTCATGTTCAAGAATGAGATAGGAAAATCCATCGAGGTCTATGTTGACAACATGATCGTCAAAACTGACAAAGAACACAATCATTTGGTCGATCTCAACCATACATTTTCAATACTCAGAGCATTTGGCATGAAGTTCAACCCCAATAAGTGTACCTTTAAAGTGCGATGAGGTAAATTCCTAGGTTACATGGTCAGCGAACGGGGTATCGATGCAAACCCGCAAAAAATTCAAGCAGTTTTGGACATTAAGCCCCATTGAGCAGTTAGAGACGTGCATCGTCTGGTCGGAAGGATCATAGCTCTGGGAAGGTTCATTGCTCGATTAGCCGAAAAAAGCTTGCCATTTTTCAAGATCTTGAGAAATGTAAAGAGGTTGGGTTTCCAATGGACGGAGCAATGCGACCAGGCCCTGATTGACCTCAAACATTATCTCTTCTCTATGCCCATGTTGGCCAAACCTGAGCTGGGAGAAGTATTGTAGCTATATTTAGCAGTCTCGTGGGGTTCTATAAACTCCGTCTTGGTGTCGACTAAAGATGGTTCCCATCGGCCCGTCTACTACAACAGTAAAGCATTGCAAGGCCCCAAGTACAACTACCTTGAGATTGAAAAATTTGCCCTCGCCCTAGTCACAACAGCTTGCAAGTTGAGACCCTACTTTCAATCTCACTCCATCGTTGTCCTAACGAACCAACCTTTGAAACAAGTACTATCAAAACCTAATATGTTGGGGTGATTAACCAAATGGGCAATTAAGTTGGGTGAATTCAATATCACATTCCAACCTCGGACTGCTATAAAGGCATAAGTATTTGCTGACTTTGTTGCTGAGAGACTCGACCTACCCGACCAAAACAAGCACAACTCCCTTGTATGGAAACTACACATTGATAGGTAAGCGATCTCTTCCGAATGAGGGATTGGAGTCTCACTGCGCTCGCCACTCGTAGAGGAATATGATTTTACAATCAAGCTTGACTACCGAGTAACTAACAATGAAGCGGAGTACGAGGCTCTCCTCGCTGGCATAAGGATGGTAGTACACCGCGGGGTTGAGCAGCTGGTGGCCATCACCGACTCCCAGCTAGTCGCGGAACAAGTCGAGGGAAACTTTGAGGCTAAAGATCCTATGATGAGCAGATACTTGGTTGAGGTCAAGAGACTCCAACGGCTATTCAAAACTTTTTCCCTTAGTCAAGTCCTTCGATCAGAGAACGAACATGCTGACGCACTATCAAAGTTCGCAAGCTCAGCAAAAGGGACGAGGGACAAGACAATAACTTTCATGGTCGCAACGAAGCCCACAATAGGTGACACAAATGAGCATTTTGTGGGGCAGATTGAAAAAACTCCTCCCTCCTGGCAGGATGCTATAAAGGCGTATTTGAGAGAAGAAACGACCCCCGAGGATTGCATGGCAATAGGGCGGGTTTGGCTCACCCCATACCCATCCCATGAGATTATACCCCGCCCCACCCTAAAAAGACCCCACCCAACCCTACCCTGCCCAGTTCCGTCGACCCGCCAACCCGGAAAGAATTAAAAAAATTAGAATAAACCAATAAAAGCATCAAATCAGAACCACCTGATAGCAATTAAAATTCAAATTTTAAGTACACAAATGAAAAATCTATGGAAACAAGATAAGTTTCTAGAAGCAAAATAGGAGATAAGAATAGAATTAAAGTAATAATCAACACAACATCTAAATTTTTATACATTGAAACAAAAAAACTCAAAAAATTTTAAGTTCAACAAATTTCCATCATACCCCGCCTGATACCTGTGGGAAATGAACAGTGGGTAGGAATGAAAAAAAAAATTAATGGGAAATGAAAGTGTGGAATCGTAAACTATTTGGTTTGGACATTATTTTTAATTAGAAAATATAAAATAATTTATATATAATATATTTATTGTTATATATAATATAACAATATAATTTTTATATTATTCGGGGTGGCGGGTTTGGGGCAGGGTCAGTAAACCCCATACCCCGCCCCAAATAATTCGGGTTAGAAAAATTGTGCCCCATACCCCACCCCATATCCCGTTGAGTCGCCCCAAACTCGTCCCATTCGGGATGGATTGAGCTTGGATTCGGGTTTTATCTTGCCCCATTGCCATCCCTACTCGAAGACAAGGGAGAAGCGCGTAGACTCAGGGGTCAAGCCACTAAATTTGCACTCGATGAACATGGGCAGCTCTATCGGAGGTCGATCTCTGGACCACCATGCATAACTCCATCCTAGGTAGACCTGGCAAAATTCAACCCATACCCGCGGGTACCCAAAAAAATATGGGTAATGGGTCTTATTTTTCTTACCCAAAAAATTGCGGGTAATTTTACCCGTACCCAATTTACCCGCCATCTTTTGGCCCAACCTGCGGGTAATTCGTAATTTTTTTTTATATATATATTATATATTATGTATACATATAAATATATATTATATATTTATATATATATTTACATATAAATATTTTTAATCTAAATATTAGTTTTTGATTTAATAAATTAAAAATCTATAGCAAATTAAATTAAATTATATCCTAAAACAACTTATTGTGCATATTCCTATGGATACAACATCTTCTTCCACAAGAACAACAATGTTTGATTGATATTTAAATTTTCAATTCAAAAAACTTTTGGCATGTAATGGAATTTAAGTTTGAACTTTTGAATGTGATGTACTTTAATATATATATATTATATATACATATAAATATATATTATATATTTATATATATTTACATATAAATATTTTTAATCTAAATATTAATTTTTGATTTCATAAATAAAAAATCTATAGCAAATTAAATTAAATTATATCCTAAAACAACTTGTTGTGCATATTCCTATGGATGCAACATCTTCTTCCACAAGAACAACAATGTTTGATTGATATTTAAATTTTTAATTCAAATTTTTTTTGGCATGTAATGGAATTTAAGTTTGAACTTTTGAATGTGATGTACTTTAAATTTGGTAGATTTTGAATACTTAATATATAAGTTTTAAACTACAATATTATCAATATGCTTTAGGTATTTATTCAATTTAATGTTTGAAATTTGTAGTCTTTTTTTTTTCTTCTAGTTTTATTTAGTTAATATTTGAGTAACATCATGTTTACTTTTAAATAATTAAAAAAATAAAAAAAAATCATGGGTACCCATGGCTTACCCGTTACCCATCCTCATGGGTAACGGGTCCCTTACCTCGTACCCAATAAAAAATGGGTAAATTTACCCAACCCATTGGTACCCGTCATTGGGTTACCTACGGGTACCCAATTGCCAGGTCTAATCCTAGGCAAGCGATGTCTTTCATGAAGTCCATGCAAGTATTTGCGGCAATCACTCTGGAGGACGGTCACTAGCACATAAGATCATCAGGTACGGATACTTCTGGCCGATGCTACTTAAAGATGCCATCGACTTTGCTAGAAAGTGTCAATCCTACCAGCTTTACTCAAACATCCCGCATCAACCTGCCTCGTCGATGGTTAATGTATAGATCACATGGCCGTTCGACCAGTAGGGAATTGATATAGTCGAATCTTTTCCAAAGATAATAGGTCAAAGGAAATTTATGATCGTTGCCGTCGAGTACTTTACGAAGTAAGTTGAAGAGGAGATTGTACCCAAAATAACTAACGCCGCTGTTAAGAGTTTCATATGGAAGAATATTGTCTGTCATTTTGGTCTACCCAAAGTCTTGATATCGGACAATGGGACACAATTTCAGAGCAAAAATATGCGAGCTTGGTGTGAAAACCTGGGGATTAGCCAACACTTCACCTCAGTAGGAAATCCCCAAGCTAACGATCAGACGGAGGTCACGAATAGGACCGTGCTCGACCATCTCAAGGCACGACTGGAAGCAACCAACACAAGTTAAGTGGACAACCTCCCAGGCATCCTATGGGCATACAAAAAAACTCCTCGAACAGCCACAGGTCACAGCCCTTACCGGTTTATGGATCAAAAGCAGTCATCCCAACGGAACTAATCCAACATACAACTCGAGTGATCTATTTCAACCCAATCAGAAACACTTTAGAATGGGAACTCAATTTGGAGACCATTGACGAGCTTCGACAGCAAGCTTACACCAAGATGCAGAGACATAGGTCGAAAATGGCGGAACACTACAACAAGGGAGTTCGACTTAGAACTTTCAAAGTAGGCAACCTCATTCTCAAGAAAACTGAAGTATCAAAGAATGTGGGAAAGCTTGACCCCAAGTGGGAGGGCCTATATTCGATGGTCAAGGTAGCAAAGAACAACGTATATCGACCGGCGGACATATTTGTGAATGAGCTCCCTCGACCCTGGAACACGATAAACTTGAAGAAATTCTATGTGTATGATGCTCAAAGCCCCCCATTGTACCACAACACCCCTATAAAAGCAATAAAGCTACACCCATGTGCACATCATTCTGCTTATATCACAAGACAAAGGCTTCCAGCCCAAATTAACAAATGACCCAATTGTTGGGAGTCGACCTAGTTGTCGACATCAGTTTCAAACCGCACAACAAAAGCATATAGCCTAAATTAACGAGCAACCCAATCGTTCGGAGTTGACCAGAGATCAGTTTCTACCCAGAACATTCATTGGCCACATTAAATAAACGGGTTAATCGCTCATTCTCGACCTAAAATTGACCGACATCCCGATTCGATTGCGATATCAAAAACTTGCAGCTCATGCATTAAAATTCTAATCACGTCTAGGCGACACCGGTCAACCATGCACTTAGTATAACTCAAACTATCACACAAGTTGAGGTCGATTACATCACAACATGATATAAACGTCTTGGATCCGTTCCATTACTCTTGCACTGATCGATCTATAGATAAATCACAAAGATATTTAATTCCTTTATTAGGGAGTTACATTGGTTTATGTTGTTATCCAATAACAATCAGCATTCAACCTCAACAAAAGCATCAAAAGAAAAGCAAGATAAATTGCACCGTAATGTATAAAAGGCAAACACTTAAATTATCCCAAAATAAGAATCCGAATACAGTGCGTTCGAAAAAAACAAAAAATAAAAAAATTACAAATCAACGCCTCACAGGGCTACCAAACATATAAACCTCAACACTTCAAAGATTGCTCGACCCAACCCCTTTAGCTTGCGTAGGGCTTTCCTCGCCCTCATCTAGATGCCTAGAGGGCCCTGCTTCATCGACCAAGAAGGGATGCGAGCCATGGGGAAAATAGTTAACCACGTTCACTTTGCCATCCCAGATGTCAAAGGCAAAGTCATTGGCGAAGTCAAACTCAGTGGTCACTGCACCTTGGCTTGATGGGCATGAACTACAGTTGATGCAGTAGATGTCCCCTTGGTAGGTGCAGCCTCATCGATGGGGGCCCCTGTGGGTGGAACAGGCTTGTCGGGGTACGCGCGCAGCTGCTTGTCGAGCGTGTAGCCCAAGCACTCCTACCCTTTGCGCAGAATGAGTACCTAAGAAACTCCAGCTGCTTAACGGCCTTATCAAAGGCATCCTTAGTGTCGTCAAGAGAGAAGACGATGCTGGCATCTATGAAGGCACAAGTCAGCATGAATTGCTGAACGGCCTTCTGTCGGACATTAGACAACGTCCTATCAAACTCATGTCGAGCAAATTGAAGCGCCGCCTCGTAACCCTAGGCTCGACCATTGTTATAGTAGGATTGTGCTGCCACTTAAGCTTTCTTCAGGAGCTCCTTAGCTGCGCTCCGCCTACTCATAGCCGCCATCAGCTTGACATCTTTCGCCTCGAGCTGCATATCTCTTTTCTCTAACTGCTTGGCCAGCTGCTTGACCTCTGTTTGAGCATGCTCTAAATCCACTTTCATCATCTCTATTTCCTTGTGGCCCTCCTACATCTAGTCCACCTGGTCGAGAGCCAGCTCCGACCTATGGAACAGATGATAGCCTAGTTGGCCGACCTTCAAGGAAGAAACATTCTCATCAACATAAGCAAAACACCGCGAATCTTTACTCAACTAAAACCATTACCATATTAGCGTGATAAGCCAAGGACTTCATCACTGCGCCCTGACTCTTATCCATCATCTTGTGCTGGTAAAAAATGAACAGACTAGCCATTACAACCTTCATCAGCAAGGCCCCAGTTTCCCTTGTCGTCATCATAGACATTGAATTGTGGACTGCTAGTTCAGTCCTGAACCGCGGTGATGGCAACTCTGTCAGGTCGAAGAGCTCCCCATTATCTCAACAATCGAATAGGTCGTATCCCTTGGCTGCCCTGGCCCTCTTTTTCCCGTTGTCGGTCGTTGTCCTTTTTAAGGTTGGCTCTATTCAGTCGCAGACCTTTTTCCTCGGCCAACAGATCCACCGATCGTTTGGGCTGTTGAAGCAGTAGCAGCAAAAGGGCTGCGCTGCGGCCGGCACGATCGCCTCTTATCGTGCCCCCACACCCCCGCGGCACTCTCGATTTCTCTCTGTGAGAGCAATGGATTGGGCTCGTGTTTGATATATTGTCTCTTCTCGATCTGCATGACAACAAAACCAAAGCATGTAAGACTTGACCAAACAGTAAAAACACAATAGCTAACAGAAACGCATATAACTATCTACCTAATCGAGCATCCTCGGGCAGGTTGAGCTCGCCCGCGGGCACATGGTTTTTCCCATCTATATAGCCAGATGCCTCCATCTCACCAAACTCGACCAGATCTACACAAAGGTGTTGGGTCAAGTTGGAGTTCGATCCCTCGGCATCTCGACATACCCCCACATCCAACCCTTAGGGATATTGAAGCCTACTCCCCCAGGATCCCGAACATAAAAGTACTTAGTTTTCCACTTTTGGCCGAAGGAAAACGTAGGGGTCACCAAAAAATTTCGATGAGGGCGAGCAATTAGGTAATAAAAGCTTGACTCCTCGGTACTCCCCAACTTACGAGACATGGGGAGGTGAAAGAAGTTGCTAAAATTGGCAAAGGTTGGTAGCTAGTCATGGATATGCATCAAAACTACAAAACTGAATATGGTCGAGAAACAGTTGGGGAGAAGCTGGGTGATGCAGACCTGGAGAACCCTCAGCAGGTCGATTATTGGCTCGGCAAGGGGAAACCTAAGCTTACACCTAATGTCATCCTCAAACATAGTAATGCAACCAGTAGGTAGTTGATGCATCCTACCCCCAGGCCCCGACATAATCAGCTCATAACCCTGGGGAATGTGATAGACCTGCCTAAGGATACTAAGGTCAACCTCCGTCACCTCCGACCTAATCTCGCTGTAGTGATCGAGGATAAACAACCAACCACGAGATACTAGGGATTCACTTGGCCCGCCTCAGCCCCAGTGCCAACCCATTCATTGCTAGAACTACTGGGGGTCGAGCTATCAGAATAGCTAGTCAAATCTCTCTCACTGATGGCCGGAGCCCTATTCGACCTGGTCCCATCTCTATCACTCCCCTGGTTACCCTCATCACCACTAAACACCCTTAGCATCATTGTTATTACGTTGCATTTAAGATCAAAGAGCAAAGCACATTCAAAGATATCGAAACACTTATGTGGTTTAGTTGTCTAGAAATATAATGCAGAAGACAGTGAATCGTTGGGCTCGACCTCATGCAAAGCTATAAATGTAAAAATGAAAATTCTTACCGTGCCTATTTATAGTCCCAAAGGTGCAGAAATCTAAACGGCAACAATTATTACCCTATTGCCCTTTGGCGTTTCACATGACCCAACGTAACAAACGCATTAAATGCAACAAAACCCTGGTCGACTTCGTAAAACCCTCGTCGACTCCATTTATCTTGTCGATTCCTCCCAATTGCTAGCCAGTAAGTCAGCTACTCCATATTCCTTCTCGTCAACATGCTCGATCAGTATTCGGGAATGAGGGGGGTTCATGATATGGGATGGCCCTAGGGGGCCCCGCCCAATAACACTCGACTAGGATGGGAACCCCAAGCCCAACTCGTTCCAGACCAACCAGGAGATTCGACCACAATTCAATCACTGAACCTCTGCTTGTTGAGACTAGTATTAGCGTCCCGGTCGCGGTCATTGTTCTCCTGTAGGTGGCCCCTATCCTTCGACCAGAATTATGTAGCTTTAACCAGAGCGGGCTGGTTTCGACCAAAGGGGTCGAAGGAAAGAGAGAACCCATTGGCCGCATTAAATGCCTTTCTAGGCACCATGCTGCCGCATTAATGACGCATGCCACCAGTAGTATCACCTTCTGCAGCCGTATCAGATTTGGGGGCGCGTCTAGTGTACCACATTGTCCTAAGTAGCTGGAGGCAGCACCACCTGGAATAGTACACAAGCTGGATAAGATGGGAAAGTCCTCAGACAAGGACAATTACCCTTCTTACACAACAAGGGCATCAAGGACATATCAACCACCTTGAAGTGACTATAAATACTCCATCACAACACTTCAGCAAGGTATGTCGTTTCTTACCTAGTGCCTCCACTCCACTGCTCATATCTCTAGTCGATCCTTACTGACTTGAGCGTCGAAATGCCTTAGCCGAGGGCACTTCAACTAGCCTGACGTCTGCTGTTGATTGTAGAACTCGACCCTGATTCACCTAGGGCACACCCCTTGATCTCTGTTAGGTCGATTCCAGTTAATTTCAGCCTAGGATATTAACATATACAATATTCACCCTCATCAATATCACATGTTTATTTTAATATATGATAGATGAGAAATATTAGTATATTTCCAAAAATTGAAGATTATCTTATTATGGGGGGGGGGGGGGGGGAGGAATGAAAAAATGAAATATTTTTTGTTTTAATAAAAGTACCATTAACCATGTTTTGTGATTTACATAAACACCCCTCACTTCTATTGGTTATTTCAAAATTTTGCTTAATAACATAAATATCCTTGACAAATTGGGGTGATAAATGATGATGATGATTTCTTAATCAATCCCATTAATAATACGCATGTGCTAAAGTAAAATCACAATAATATGAATAAAAAATTGATCATAACTTATATGGACCAGATAAATGGGCCCTTAATTGGAGCTTATAATTATTGAGGCCTAGTTTATTTATTAGCAAAATCAAGAAATCTCTATGAATTAGATCAAAAATCTAATCCTAATCAAATTCTACCACTTATGATTATAAATATCCTTAATCGCAAGGTAAAAGAGGCATTAGGATCCGAGAAGTCCGCATAGTTCTATCAGAGATTTTCCTTTTCCTATCAAATACTAACTTGAGCGTTGAGAGGTTTTTGTCACACAAATACCAAAAAGACGTTCAGGTTCTTATCAGAAGCAAATTTTCCCTTACCCACATCAATAACATATCTTAATATTAACTTGGATCACTTCCTCATAAATCAAAGGCAATAGAACAAATATGTCAAAGAGTACTCCATTGCAAACTATCGAAGCGTACTCAACAGCATTCAAGTAGTTTTTTATGAATATGGAACCATATCCACTTGATTTTAGTATATTGAATAATTTTTTCAATACGGATTGAAGCATAAAATATTCACTTTAGAGGATGAAAAAAAATCAATACCATAACATGCCTTAATCTAATTTTGACCACTCCATGAAGAACATAAATAATAAAGGAGTGAATCACTTAAAGAATATTTTATCACAAGCTGCCAAAATATACTTAACAACAGTCAGGAGCATTGTGGTCATCACACAAGACTCCCAATAATTTTATATGGCAAATGACAACAATACCAAAAGTAAATAAAATAAACATCTAGAACATTGTTATGTCTCAAAAAAAAAAAAAAGATTTACTTCGTCAATTCTGAAAATTCACACAAGGAAATATGCTCATATGCCCATTTGGCGGCTAACCTTCTTGAAAGTCATGACATAAAAAGTGGTGCTCGTGTTGATATATTGGGAAACTATAGCCTTGTTTGGTTGCCAACTCTCAATTTATTTTTTAATTTTCAAAATTTAAATAAACAAACACTATACATTCCTCAATCTGACTTCCAAAATACAAAATTTATTTTTTATAATATCCTTGCTATTCATACTCTCAAACCATTCCCCCAAAGTTCCAATCATTATCTCATCATTACAAATATATACACATACAACTACTCATTCAATATATATATATATAGATAATTTTAAAATACTTATTTCACCCCACCAACCCAACAAAAAAGTTATTAATGTGACATTAATTTGTCTCCTCCTAAAACACAAACAAATAAATAATTTTCTCTCAATTCATTTTCTATCTAGCACCCAAAACACAAACAAACAATCATCATATTCCTCAACCCCACTTCCCAAAAATTATTTTGCCAAAAATTTTGGCAAAATACGCCAATTCACAACCAAACAAAACCTATGTTCCACTGTTAAATAATTGTTGTAGGTGCTGCTACAGATGACCTGGGAGGTGATCTCGTTTATTCAAGCATTTTTTAAATGGTCGGAAAATATTAACTTGCAACTATAAATATAAAAGTAGTATGTGATACAAATTAAAGTGAGCTCAGTGTAGAAAGTACTCTAGATAAAATCTATCTCCTGTATAGTGTGTCATGTCCTGCAGCAATGTTTCTCTTTTGGAAAGGTCTTATCTTCCATATTTCGGATTGAAGTTCTTGAAAATGTTTACATGATACTTGATATGAACGACAGAGCCGATCATGATGGTAGTTAGAGAGAGACACATTCGAAAATAGCATTGAATGTTGCTTGCTTTGTGCTTATTCTTAGCTGACTCTGTACTTTGAATTTTTAGGTGAAGAGGAGGATTAATCACCTTGATTGTATAACAAGTTAACATGTGTGAAAAATCATGTAATTATCATGGTCAATTGTATGAGTACAATAAATACAACATAATAGAAGGCATGCAATGAAAACTAATGTGAAATTTGCCAAAAGTTAAAGATACAATTTTGCGAGGTATTGTTTCGTTTAATAATCTTTTTATATTAAAATCATCTCATGATTTATGGTGCTCACATATTAGTTGTGTATAGTTGGGATTCACTGACCTTTATAATTTTATTAGGATTTCGTTGCCATAGTGCAACATACATAATTAGGGAAACGCTTTATGGTTATAGTTGTTTGGTGCGTTAATTGTCATGATATTTGGGTGGTGATTAGTATGCAGGAATGAAATTAAGTGGGAATGAAATGATTTTAGAGATGGAATGAAATTGAAAAAGGAATGAAGTTAGTATAGTTTATTCTATGATTGGTATGTACAAGGAATGAGAAATGAATTGAATTATCATTCCCTTCTTGATTCTAGTTTAATGATTGGTAAATAGGAATGTGAAGTAGGAATGAAATGAATTTTTTAAATGATCAAATTACTCTTTTGTAAAAAATTATTAAAATAAAAGTATTTATTAGTAAAATATTTTTTTTATATTATTGTAGATTTTTTTTTTGAGTAAGTCTACAGTTATTTAATATCATTTTTAATGTTATTCGAATTACATCAGTAAATATATGTATTTTATATGTTATCAACAAGTTGTATACGTTTACGCAAAAAGGTATAAACATAGTTCTTTAAAAATTATTACTTTTAAAATTATAATTTAGCAAGCTCTTTTGAATTTTTTGATAAAATATAATTAAAAAAAATTCTAAAATACTTTATAACTAGAGTGCTTAACTTTTTTGTGATAAGGTTAGAATGATTTATTGTACTTTTCTATAAGTTTGATTTGAAGAGTTGTTGATGGAATGGACAACTCTTCATTTATTAGTTTTGTATATATTTTTTAATCATTCAAAAATATGCGAATATAAATTCATTAGCATGGATAAAGTCGATGATACTTCTACTTTTTTATTGTAAAAATTGAGATGCGCATAATTATTCTTATTTTTATTATTTATTATTTATTATTTTTATTTTTATTTTTATTTTTAATTTTATAATAATTTAATAATTTTACTAAAAAATATATGAACGAAATATATAATTAAATAAAAACATGTAGCAATCAAATAAGATGGAATATAATATCAAATGTTTACAAAGTGAAGATTTCTTTTCTTTTTCTTTTTTTATTGGTAGAAGATTTCTTTTCTTAGATATAAAAATATTTTGTTAAATTTTTTGGAGTGTAATTTTGTTAAAAGAATATATATATAGTTTCATTTCTGATGGATTGGGAATAGCTAAATCCATTGGTAGGGCCGGGAGAGAATGGCTAAATCCATCCTTTTGGGAATGGGGATTTCGACGGGCCTATCTCTAAATTATACCAATCAAGGGTGATATGTGATAGCCCAACAGGCCCAACCCAACAATATTCGACCAAGTAAGAAACGTGACATAGGGCAACCCAATTAGTTGTTAGGCCCAGCCCATTAGTGATTGACCAGGCTCGACCTCACTGGATTATTCTGTCATCACAAGTATCAATACCTTGCCCAATCGACCAGAGTATAGTCGATTAGGTCGAGGATGATCGTTGAACTTTTAACCAAGAAGACATTTAAATCTAATAGAGTTCCAACGCCTTGACCAAAGCGTGCACTGATGGCTCGCAGATAAGGATACATCTCGACCTTAAGAGGTCAACATGAGCAACTTTACCGCACTAAAGGTAGTGCGCACCTCCTTTGTATCGATGTGTCCTATATGGCTGGAGGAGACGCGACCTGGAATAGTATACAAAAGGGAGAAGACCTAAAGGTCCTTAAGTGAAGACAAAGGCCCTCTCTGTATGTGCAAAAGCAACATTAACATATCCACCACTCCAAAAAGGCTATAAATACCCTATTGCCATCCTTCAGCAAGGTACTCACATTATTACTTAAAGCCATCATCCTACTGGTCAATTATCTACTCGATTAAGTACTGACTTGAGCGTTGAAGTACCTTAACCGAGGGCACCTCAGGTAGTCTGATGTGTGCTGTTGGTTGCAGGACTTGACCCAACTATATCATCACACCTATTTTTTTACCTCCCTTCTAGTCGTTTGGATCAGATTAAAGCCTAGAATATCACCAAACTATTCATACCATCATTATTTGACGCCGTATGCGGGAACTTGAGCCCGTGACTGAAAAAAATAGTTAACATAAGGCGAGCCATTTCTTAGAGAGAGAAGAAAATAGAAAGTCCCCAACCTCTCATTCTCAACCCCAACAAGAACAACACGTGGCTAGACCTAGCTCCCAGCTAGAACAAGTAGTAACCTTGATAATGCCTCAGCCATGTAGCTAATAAGCGAGCATATATCAGCCCACATTTCAGTTCAATTATCAACTGCCCTTAACAAGCACAACAATCAGCCCTGACCATCTGCCAGCCCACCACTCCCCAACTTTCACAACATAAGAAAAGGCCCCCAAGGAGGATAAGGGTAGACCAGAGGTATGACGTGCCCATATCTGATGAGACGATAGCCCAAGACGTTTCCTATGGGATGAAATTCGACCAAGCCCCCGAGAAAAAGTGGCTGATTTGGTAGATCACCTCGCCTGACCCATTCAAGCTCAACAGTGTGATAGGGTCGAGCGTCAAGGGCCTAAAAAACACAAAAATTTGTCCTAATCTAATAAAGACGAATGGGAAGAAGTATCCCACCAAGTACAACAGTTGAAAAGACGTCTTGAGGAGATTTTCAGGAGGAACACGGAAAGGAACCCCCATCGTGATGGTGCACCCCGACTTCGCTGTAAGTGAGAGTTACCTTTTGACCAGGAGATAATTGACAAGCGCACTGCCATCGATGCCAAGGTCTCAATCATTTCGCCCAGATACGATGGCTCATCTAACCCAAACGAGTATTTACTCCAATTCAAACACATAATACAGCTCCATAGGCATAATGAGCACATCCATGCCAAAATGATGGTCACCACATTCTAAGGTATTCCGCTCGACTAGTTCATTAAGTTAGAAGCAATGTCAATTTACTCATATGACCAACTTTGCGACAAGTTCCTCCACCAGTTTGCTAGTTGAAGGAAAGCAAAACTCCCCTACACTCATTTGCACATAGTTAAACAGAATAAGTGAGAGTCCATTCGAGATTTTTTCACCTGGTTTAACATGGAGGTTTTGAAGATAGACAATCCCTCGGATAGAATTCCTGATTGATGTGTTGTTCTTGGGTCTTCAACACAAAGTGCGCCAATTCACTTGTTAGAGAGAGATTGAGGACAATGGAAGAGCTACTCGACCTCGCTAAGAGGTACATGACCTAGGAGGACTTGAATAGATTGAAATATAGAAACCTAGACAACGATAAGAAAAAGGCCAAGAAGAAAGATGACAGACAACATAAGGATGGTCATCGATCTCCCATCAAGAGATTTCACAACTACATACTGCTGAGCACTGCAAGGAAGGAAGTGTTGTTTGCCATTCAGCATGATAACCTCTTCAAAAAGCTTAGGAAGTTGATTGAGACCGAGGCCATGAAAAGATCAAAAAAATAATATCACTTCCATAGACAAAAAGGGCATGACACGAGGATTGCTTTAATTTGTATGATGAGCTCGAAAGGTTTATTCAACAAGGACACCTAAAGAAATTTATCAATGAGAAAGCCAAACAAGAGACAAGCAAAATCGACCAAACTTCCCGTAGAGAATGGTCGGTCAATCTATGAAAAGAGGACAAAGGAAAGAAGCTCGTCGATTTGCGCCCATCCCTCAAAGGCGTGATCGACACTATTATTGGAGGCCCAATGGGATGAGACTCTAAGTCTGCTAGGAGGCAGAACCAAATGAGGTTGTAATCAACTAAAACATCTTCAGTCGAAATAATTTTCCAACTCTCCACCAGCGTTGAACCCATATTTTCCAATGTTGACCTCTCGCACATTGAGAACCAAGGCGCTGACAATAAATTGGATTGTGCTTTTGTTATTTTAGTCGAGATAGCCAATTTTGAGGTCAGAAAGGTTATAGTCGACAATGATAGCTCCGCAAACATAATTTTCTTGTCAATACTGAAGCGAATAAACAGGAGAAAGCTAAAGTTTGAGCCTGTGCACACTCCGCTGGTTGGATTTAGAGGATTTGAGATCATCCCTGAAGGATCCATAAACATGTCCACCTCATTTGGTGAAGCACCTCGACGAAAGACACTCATGGTCAGCTACTTGGTGGTTGATCACCCTTTGCTTATAATAATATAATTGGACGACCAGTGCTGAATAAATTTAGAGCCATTGTCTCGATCTACCACATGAAGGTCAAGTTTCCAATAGTTGCTAAGACTGCTAAACTGCTTTGCAATGTGAAGGAAGCTTGGCGATGTTACACTATCTCGATCGAGGTAAATGAACAAATGGCTCTGCCAAAACTGATACCCTCAATGACGTCTCAATAACAAAACCCAATGAGGGACAACAGAACAAGAATAAGAAATTGGACGAGACTAGGGTTGAACTTGTCGAGGAGTTCAAAACCATCAAGCTCAAACTTGAAAATCCCAACAAGACCACAAGGATTGGAACTAATCTAGGGAGCAACATGGAGTTCTTAATAGTTGATTTCCTTAGAAAGAATATTGATGTTTTTGCCTGGAAAGCTTCTGACCTCCAGGGAATCAACCCCAGTATCATCATTCACCACCTAAACATGGACCTCTCATTCAAGCTAGTAAGCAGAAGACCAGGACCTTCAATATGCTGAAAGATGCTAGTTAATCGAGGAAGAGGCCAACAAGTTCTTAGAGACATGATACATTGTAGAAATTCAATATCCTAGTTGGCTTTGTAAAATAGTCCTTGTCCCTGAGAATGAAGGGAAATGGAGAATGTGTAATGACTTTACTAATTTTGATAAATCTTACCCTAAAGACCCTTATCCACTGCCTCGCATAGATTTATTAGTTGATTCTACTGCTGGTTGTGATCTTTTAAGTATAATGGATGCATTCCAAGGCTGTTATCAAATTTTTATAGCCCCTAAGGACATGGTCAAGGCCTTCTTTGTGGTCCTCAATGGTGTGTACTATTTTTTGGTCATGTTTTTTGAGCTCAAGAATGTAGGTGCAACCTACTAAAGACTTGTGAATTTTATTTAAAAAATGAGAATGGAATAACTGTGGAGGTCTACGTTGATGACATAATTGTTAAAACACACAAAAAAAAAGCAAAACCATTTAGCCGACCTCAATCATACATTGTCAATTTTGAGAGCATTTGGTATGAAGTTTAATCCCAACAAATGCACGTTCAGGGTGATAGGGGGAAAAATTTTAGGATACATGGTTTATCAGAGGGGAATAGAAGCAAACCCACAAAAGATCTAAGCAATCTTGGACATCTCGTCTTCTCGAACAGTTAGAGACGTGCAACGTTTGGTCAGAAGGATCATAGCTTTGGGGTGATTCATTGCTCAACTAGAAGACAAAAGCTTATCGTTCTTTAAAATTCTTAGGAATGTGTGAAAGTTCCAGTGGACGAAGTAATGTGACTAGGTCTTGGTCAATTTGAAATAGTACTTGTTAGCACTGCCGATGCTAGCTAAGACGAAGGTCGAAGAATTTCTACATATGTATCTGGCATTCTCGTCGGTAGCAGTTAGTTCAGTTATGGTCTCGACTAGACATGGCACCCACCGACCTATATACTACACCAACAAAGTATTACAAGGACCATAACGTAATTACCTGGAGATTGAAAAGTTCGTCCTTGCTTTGGTCACTACAGCAAGGAAATTAAGGCGCTAGTTTCAATCTCACTCTATTGTTGTCTTGACGAATCAACCGCTGAGACAAGTACTGTTGAAACTAGATATACCGGGTAGGTTGATGAAATAGGCCATCAAGTTAGGGAAATTCTACGTCACTTTTCAGCCTCGAACTGCCATAAATACCAAGTATTAGCAGACTTTATGGCAGAACGAATCAACCTACCCGATGAACTCGACCAAGACTCCCTCATTTGGACTGTATATGTTAATAGCTCAGCAACATCCTTAGGAGGATGAAAAGGCATTTCCCTGTGCTCCCCACGGGCTGAGGAGTATGAATTTTCCATTAAACTCGACTATGTCGTCACCAATAATGAAGCAGAATATGGGGCCCTCTTTGCTAGTATAAGGATGATCGTTGATAGGGGAGTCGAGTAGCTGGCAGCCATTACTGATTCCCATGAGGTTGCAAAGCATTTCGAAGGAAATTTTGAGGCCAAAAAAAGCTACAATGAGTAAGTATTTGGCTGAGGTTAAGAAGTTGCAGCAACAGTTCAAAAAGTTTACCCGCAGTTAAGTCCCCAGATCAGAAAATGAAAGGGCAGATGCCTTGTCAAAATTTGCTAGCTTGACAAAGGAAACCAGAGATAGAACCATTACATTTTTGGTCGTAGACAAACCCACCGTAGGCCATCTCGACCAGAACTTGATTCGGCAAATCCAAGAATCAACTTCCTCATGGTAGGATGAAATAAAAGCTTACCTAAGGGAAGGAAAAGTGCCTGAAGATAAAGCACAAGCACATAAGCTTAGGGGTCGAGCGGCAAAGTTCACCCTCAATGAGTATGGTCAGCTTTATAGAAGATCCCTCTCTAGACCACTATTGAGGTGGTTGACACCAAAGTAGGCTCAGGAGGTCTTACAGGAAGTCCATTCAGAAATCTGTGGCAATCACTCCAGAGGACAATCTTTGGCCCACAGAGTCATCAGACATTGATATTTTTTGCTAGCTCTACTGAGATATGCCGTCGATTTCACTAGAAAATGCCCATCTTACCAGGTCTACTCCAACATACCTCACCAGCCTACATAAACTTTAGTGCCAATTCAGATCACATAGCCATTCAACTAGTGGGGGATAGATATAGTCAGCTCCTTCCTAAAAACCACAGATCAAAGAAAATTCATGATCGTTGCGGTCGAATACTTCACAAAGTGGGTCGAGGCAAAAGTGATCCCGAAGATAATTGATGCGGCCATCAGAAGTTTCCTGTGGAAAAACATTATTTGTTGTTTTGGTTTGCTCAAAGTATTGATATCAAACAATGGGACGTAGTTCCAAAGCAGAAGCAAAAGGAACTGGTGCGAAAGCTTGGGAATTCGACGACATTTCACCTCGGTTGGGAGCCGTCATGCCAATGGGCAAACGAAAATCACAAATAGGACTATCTTAAACCACCTCAAAGCTCGACTTGAAGGGTCTAGAGCAAACTGGGTGGACGACCTCCCCGAGCTGCTATGCGCATATAGAATCCTAGGATTGACACAAGCCACAATCCTTACGATTTGGTCTACGAGTCAGAAATAATCATTCCAACTGAATTGATACAACATATAGCTTGAGTAATCCACTACTACCCAATCAGAAATGAGTCTGAAAGAGAATTCAACCTTGAAATAATTGATGAGCTACACCAACAGGCATATACAATAATGCAAAGATATAGGTCGAAGATGGTCCAGCAATACGACAAAGGAGTTCGACCAAAAAGCTTTAAAGTGGGGGACCTCGTCCTCAAAAAAGTTGAAGCCTCGAAGAATGTGGGTAAACTCGATCCAAAGTAGGAGGGCCCCTATACGGTAGTTAAAGTGGCAAAGCACAACTCGTATCGACTAGCGAATATGGACGACAACGAGCTTCCTCAACCATGGAATGCAGTGAATTTGGAAAAAAAATTATGTGTAAGGAGACCAAGGTCTCCACTCAACTATTTTGTAATATGATTCTAAATCAATAAAGACGACTTACATCTCGACAACTACTCACTCTCACAAGCAATTTTAGCTTCTAGCCTAATCACTTAATAAATGAGTTGACCATTTAAAGTTGATCCCGTAGTCGACTAAAATTCGGTTTCAAACTGCAATTATGGCTTCTAGCCCAATTACTTAATAAACGAGTTGATCATTTAAAGTCGTCTCCGTAGTTGATAGGGATGGGAATAGGCTAGGCCGCCCGTCAGGGGCCTATGGCCTAGCCTACTTGAGGTCTAGCCCGGCCAAACCTATTTAATAAATAGACCAGATTTAGGCTTTTAAAAAAACCTTTTTAGTTAAAAAGGTTATATATAAGCTTTTAAAAAAGTTTATAAAGCCTATCAGGTCGGCCTATATAATTTAATTATATTATAATATATATTTAAATATTTATAATACTTATACAATTGCTTTTATATTTTATGTTAATTGATTTTATTAATTTTATATAGTTATATTTTGTGTTCTTAATTAATACATAACCATTTTATTTCAATTTTTTTTGTTTAACTTATAATAATGTTTGGTTATGCTTTTCCTTTTATTTAGATAAATGTATTATAATCGTAAATTATTTTTGCTTAATATAAATTATAGAATTCTTAGGCCTATTAAAAGCTTGAACTTATATACAATTTAAGCTTAATTAGAATCTTAAGTAAAATAGGTTTTTTCAGGCCAGGCCTGGGCTTTGAAAAAATTTAAAAAGGCTAGGTCATGCCTTAAATAAAAGCCTATGTCAAATAATAAGCTAGACTTAGACTTACAATTTATGCAACAGGCTTGACCTATTTAAAGCAAAGCCTAGCCTAGCCTATTCCCACCCCTAGTAGTCAACTAAAATTCAATTTCAAACCGCAACTATGGCTTTTAGCCCAACTTAACAAATAAGTTGATTGTTCAGAGTTAGCCCCATAGTCGACTAAATATTGGGTTCAAACCGGAACTATGGCTTCTAACCCAACTTAATGAACGAATAAATTGTTTAAAATCGACTATGTAGTTGACCACAACCTAAAAGTGACCGTGTTGTCGATGTGATAATAAAGGTCGCTCAACAAACGCACGCGTTACAACACAAGGATTAAACAGCAACTCGTATCCAATTTAATAAAGTCGACTTCGAACAATCACAACTTCATTCGACCCTATAGTCGACCATCATGTTTAGCTCACCCTACAAGTATATATATTTTCGATGCAAAGCTTGAATAGGAGCTTGAAGTTCATTTGAGTCAATCTATGGTCGACCATGTTACAAGGGCAATTCTTGTGATTATGAAGAAATCATCTCAAGTTGACCAAGCAATCGATTACCAAGACTATTTCAAAACCAATTTTAAATAGATAAAGTTGAGGTTGATATCCAAAGATCTATCCAACTATTCCTTTACGAGTCGATCTCGTAAACGACCACTAACTTGGTTCTAAACCAATTAAATATTACCCATTCCTTTATTAAAAGATTGAACTATTCGACCAGTTAGTTTGCAAGAACTAAATTTGCATATGATGCAATCAATTTGCAAAAACTAAAGCAATAAAAAGGAAGAGAGCTAATCGACAACAAGAAATTAGCAAAAGTTGACATTATATATAATCAAATATTAGTTTACATTATACAAAATTTTCAAGTTCATACATCTGATCAAAGTGCTATGCAAAGCGAATACAAACAAAAAATAGAAACAAATATAGCGTCAACTTGAGCCGGCACTTTCCTCTCAAGTTCCTTGAGCTGCGACCTCGTCAATAGCACGGTTGATCTCATCAATGGAAGGAACGTGAACAATGGTGGTAGAACCTTCGACCTCTTGCTTAGGTGCTAGCGTAGATAATGG
Organism: Jacaranda mimosifolia; assembly: GCA_018894105.1. NCBI lineage: Eukaryota > Viridiplantae > Streptophyta > Magnoliopsida > Lamiales > Bignoniaceae > Jacaranda > Jacaranda mimosifolia. Next base: position 28,245,443 of record CM032122.1, read on the forward strand.
TTGTATGGCAGTCGCAGGTCGTGAAGGCTCTACCTCCTCGGTTAGAAAAGTGCGCTCGGCATGAGGGAAGTAAGTAGCAATGTCAACCTTGCCATTCTTAATCTTGAACACAAAGTTATTCGCGAATCAAACTCCTTGACTACCTCGACCACCCTTGGGTGGGAGCAGCCACAGATCCAACTGCAAATGCGCTCTCTTCTTTAGGAGGGAGGTCGGGGTAGTCCTTGAGCTGCTTGGTTTGAAGCAGATTGAGGCGCTCATTATCCTCGTGGTGAAACTAATATCCAAAGAATTCCAACTGCTTCACAACCTTCTAAAAAGGCCTCTTTTGCATCATCGATCTCGAAGACAGCACTGGCGTCTTGGAACACCGAGCACAGCATGAACTGCTGCACCTCCTCCTTCCTTATGCCTGGCAACACTCTAAAGAACTCTTCCCGAGTATACCGGGTTGGTATTTTTATAACCATGAGTTCAACCAGTGTTGTACGAGGCTTCAACCTCCACTCTGGCCTTTCGCAGCAATTCATCCATGCTACTTTTCTGAGATACAACAACCAAGAGTTGCGCATCTTTGTCCTCAAGCTTCTTAGTTAACTGCTCGATCCTTAACTGCATTGAGTCGAGCTGAGTCTTGGCCACTTTTGCATCATTTTGCTCCTTTTGGAGCTTCTCCCGATTGCCAAGGGCTAGTTCTGACCTCCTGTAAAAGTGGTAGCCTATCTAGCTTACCTGCGACAGCAATGAGTTTAATCAAACAATGTAAGCATGGACTTGGGTAAAATAAATACAACTGGACTAGACACTTACCATGTTCGCATGATACGCGAACGCCTTCAGGGCTTCGAGCTGGCTCATCTCTACCATATTCTTCTGGTCGGACATACGCGAACACCTTCAGGGCTTCGAGCTGGCTCATCTCTACCATATTCTTCTGGTCGGACATGAACTGTCCGACCATCATCACTAGGGATGCAAACGAACCGAGCCAACTAATTCTTGTGTTAGAGCTCGAGCCAAATAATTCTTGTTCGCAAGCTCGCGAGCCTATATTTTTTATTTAAAAAAATATTTATATAAAAAAATATAATAAAATATACTATTTTGAATTTTTTTTATAAAATATTTAACTTTTCGAGCTCGAGCTCGAGCTCGAGCTCGAGCCCGAGCCAAACTCGATCCTATAGCTAATTTTAAAAATAATAAAATAAAATATAATAATTTTAAATTTTTTTAATAAAATAATTTAACTTTTTGAGCTGAGCCGATAGTTTGATTATGAGTTCAAGCCAAATAAATTGAGCCGAGCCAAGCCAAGCCCGAACAAGTGTTCAAATCGAGCTTGAGCTTTTTCAGTTGATTTGAGCTCGAGCTTGAGGCTGAAAAAATGGTCAAAGTTCAGCTCGGCTCATTTGCATCCCTAATCATCACTTTCAGGGGACCAGCTCCAGTCGACCCCGTTGTGATCATTGATGTCGAGTTCTGGACTGGGATGTCATCCCATATCTTGGAGATGGAAAGCTGGGCAGCGGGAACAACTCATCATTTGATCGAGGCCTGAAGAGTGAGGGCTTGCCGACTTTCTCTTCCTTTTCTCTGTCGCGGTCTTCTTTCGAGTAGGGCCAGGCTACTCGACAGCAGGCCTCTTTTGTCGAGGTGCTGGGCTGCTTACCTCACAGATGTTGATCAAGCGGGTTGGTGAGCAGGCGGCGGTATCTGTTATTGTGGAGCAAGCTGAAGAGCAAACCCTCTCAACGGGCAGCTGCCTGGTGGTGTTCTTGTACCATTTGCTCATGAGCCATTACCTGCTGAGTGTAGTTCATAATTTTTTCTCAATCTGAAATAGACACAAACACAAACGTATTAGCATCAACTAGAAAATTGAGCAAATAATTACAATAGTCAATAAGAACATCTAGCTAGCTGAGTATCAGCTAGCAAATCTAGCTGAGCAGTAATGTCTATTGTTGTGGAGCAAGTTGAGGAGCACCCACTCGATGGGCAGCTACCTGGTGGCGTTTTTACACCATTTGTTAGTGCACCATTGCATGCTATTGAGTGTAGTTCATAATTTCTTCTTAACCTAAAATAAACACAAACACAAACGTATCATCATCGACCAGAAAGTTGAGCAAATAATTACAACAGTGAATAAGAACATCTACCTAGTTGAGCGTTAACTGGAAAATCTAGTTGAGCAGGCAATAAGTATACCAGCACCACGTTCTTCTCCTCGATATACCTTGACACCTCTATTTGACCAAACCAGGCTAGGTCTCGAACAAAAGTATTGAGCCAGGTAGGATTCTCGTTCCCAGGTATCTCGACATGCCCCCTAAGCCACCCCATAGGAATGTTAAACCCAGCAACACCTGGCGCCCAAACATAGAAGTAATATTTTTCCACTATTGGCCATGTGAGGAGGAGGGGGTCACCAAGAATTTTCGACAAGGGTGGGCCGTAAAGAAATAAAAGCTCGACTCCTTAGTGCTACCCAACTTCCGGGACATCGGGAGGTGGAAGAGATTAGAAAAGTTGGCAAAAGTTGGAGGCTGGTCATTTATTAACATCAAAACTACAAAACTATACAAGGTCGAGAAACATGGCAGAAGTTGGGTTATGCAGACTTGGAGGCTAGTTAGGAGGTCGACTATGGCTTGTGTAAGGGGAAACCTGAGCCCACACTTCAGGGCATCCTCGAACACTATTATGCAATCGACGGGAGATTGATGCATCCTATTGGTGGGTCCATGGATGATTAGCTCGAACCTTGGGGGAATGTGATATAACTACCTAATTAGCTAAATGTCCCTACTTGTGATCTTAGATACGATTTCACTATAGTGGTTGGGCATGAACAATCAACCATGGGACATGGGAGGTTGACTTGGCCCACCTCCACCCCCTGCATCAACTCGAGTACCACCTGAACTACGAGAAGAAGTTGAGCTATCATTAGACGACTCACAAGACTCGCTAGTCGAACCATCTACCCTCCTGGTGGAACCCACATCCAATAAGGTCTCTTCACTATTATTGTCCCTATTGCTATCTTCATCAAACACTCTCAACATATTGGCTATGTAAAGTATGGTTGAATTAAAGGAGAATGAAACTTGCTCAAGATCACAGAAGATTTACACGGTTAGCAAGATTAACGCAAAACTCAATTAGCGGAAAGAGTAGTAAAATCTCAGGTTCGACCTCTTAGGATGTTGTAAATGTGTAAATGAGAACTTTTCATTGTGCCTATTTATAGGTCCCAGCCTACGAGTAACTCAATCGGCTAAAACAACTAGCTACCGGTTAATTATTACACATCTGTTGGTTGACTTTCTGCGCTGCCCAATGTAACGTCACATTAAATACTCTAAAACCCTAGTCGATTTTTGAAATTTAAACTTTACCAAAGTGTTGAATCCCTCGTCGAGCCAATTCCAATTTCTCAAGTCAGCTACTCCTCATTCCTTCTCGTTGATCATCTCCATTAGGACTCGAGATTAGGGGGACTCATGATATGGGATAGCCAAATAGGCCCAACACAATAACACTCGACTAGGTAAGAAATGTGACATGGGGCAACCCAATTAGCTGTCAAGCCCAGCCTATTAGTGATCAACCAGTCCTAACCTCACTGGGCCATTATGTCAGCACAAGTATCAACACCTTGCCCGATCGACCAAAGTATGGTTGATCAGGTCAAGGATGATTATTGAGCCCTTAACCAAAAAGACATTTGAATCCAATAGAGTTCCAACGCCTCGACCAGAGCGTGTGCTAATGGCTTGCAAATAAGGATACATCTCGACCTTAAGAGGTCGACAAAAGCAACTTTGCGCCACTAGACTTAGTCGCATTGGATGCGACATGACCACCTCTCTGCCGCATTAAATGCTCTGATAGGTGGCGTGTCTCTGCATTAATGACACATGCCTCCTTCAATACCACCTTTCTGCAGCACTAGGGTAGTACGCGCCTCCTTTGTACCGTTGTATCCTATAGGATTGGAGGAGACGCCACTTAGAGTAGTACACAAAAGAGATAAGACCTAAAAGGTGAAGACAAAGGCCCTCTCTGTATATATAAGGGCATCATTGACATGTCAATCACTCCAGAAAGGCTATAAATACTACATTGCCACCCTTCAGCAAGGTAGGCACATTATTACTTAATGCCCTTGCTCTACTGCTCAATTATTTGCTTGATTAAGTACTGACTTGAGCGTCAGTGCGCCTTAGCTGAGGGCACCTCGGCTAGCCTAATGTATGTTGTTGGTTGCAGGACTGGACCCAGTTATATCATCACACCTCTTTTTTGACATCCCTTCTGGTCGTTTGCATCGAATTAAAGCCCAAAATATCACCAAACTATTCATACCATCATTAAAGGGTCTAAGAATGGACTTAGGAATGCCCATTCCATTCCCACCCCATTCCTGCATACCAATCAACCATTAGTGAAATTAAGAAAAACTTTTCTATTTTACAATTTCAACAAAAATCAAGTATAATCAATGATAAAAAGAGAAAAAGTAAAACTTTTGCCACAAAAAAAAAATAATAATAATTTTTTTGTCAATGTAAGATCATATTTGATTTCAACTATTTAATCTCTTGACATTCAATATAAACAAAGAGACAAGTGTTTGAATTATACTATATTGAGTTGTGCATGTTCAATTAGACTATTGGCATGACTTTTACATGTATAAATACAAAATTTAGAGTTTGAACACCAAGAGGTCGTTTGGTTTCATTTTCAGAGGTTATTTTCATTTTCTAGTAAAAATGTATATTGAAAAGTTAGTTAAAATAGTTAAATTTGAAAATGAAGTTTTATTTGGATGTTTGTAGAAAATTATATGTTGTATAGGTTTACATAGGTGTGAAAATGAGATGTATTTGGATGTAAGGTGTTTTTGTATTAAAAGTTGTGTAGTTTTTGAATTTGAATTGATGATGTGATATGTGATTGTTTAAAAAAATAATATTATAATTTGAATTTGAATTTGAATTTATAATAATTTTGTTGTGAATGGTGTATGAGAAGTATTGGGAAGATAAGAAATGATTAAGGTAATGATAGGGATTGCAAAAGGGATGAAAATGGAGAGAGAATATAATAAAGAATGTTTTGAAATAAAAATATTTGAGAAAATAGTGTAGATAGTGATAATTCTCTATTTTCATTTTGAGAAGAAAATGAAAATGGGATTTGAAAATGAAAACAAATGGGCCCTAAGGCTCTATTCTTTTACGTTTTCCAAAAATATTTTTCAATCCAAGAAAAATTTCAAAATGAAGGCATATTCCCCAAAAAAAATTCCAAAGCACTCAAATTTTAACCCCCAAAAATTCCTCCCAATTCACCCAAAAAATCCTACACCCTAAAAACTACACCCACTCCCTCATTTTCTCACTCCACCTATCACATCACTCATTTATTTATTACTCTCACTTTACTCATCCACACACACACACACACACACACACACACACACACACACATATATATATCTTTGTGTGTATTTACATATATGAAAATATTAAAATTTTACTAGTTAAAAATTTCTAAAACTTATGTTTACAAATTTAATTAAAGTAATTATCGAAAAAATGAATTAAATGAATTAAATATTATTTATGTTATTACTAAATGATTCATTTATTGAATGACATATTAGATTAATTAAATTTACTTATTAATTAAATAATGTATTAGTTATATTTAATATTTAATGTATCAATGAAATATTACATTTATTCATTTAATAAATAACTCAAGATTTTTAATTTGATATAATAAATAAATTAATCTTCTTCAAAAAAAATTCTTTATTAAACATTAATATTCACATTAATTTAAAATTATAATGAAAAAATTGATTTTGGGGTGATATTTATTTAATAATCTATTAAGTTTAATAAATTAATATTGATATGCTTAAAGTAATTGTTGAGATAATTAATTAAATTTAAGTAAAATTATTTGATTATTACTAAGTAATTTATTTACTAAACAATGTATTAATTAAATAATGAGTTAAAGTAATTAAATAACTTATTAAATTAATTTATTTAAACAACTTATTATTTATATATTAATTATATTTCATATTTTAAGTATAATTAAATATTACATTTATTTATTTAATAAATAATTTAAGATGATGTAATTTCATATAATATAATATTATTTTTTTTATTTGATGAATCGTTATTAAGTCTTGTATATAAATTATTAAAAAGTTATTTTATTTAAATAAATAACTAAGTTTTATTTATACATAAATCGTAAGTAATAAATAGTTAAATAATTATATTTTAATTAATAAACAACAATTAGTTTATAATTAATGTATAGTAATTAAATTTTTTTATAAGTTGATATTAACAATTATGATATAAGGTAATTTTTTTATAATTTAAGATATAATTATGATTTCATGAATAATTAAAATTTATTAATACATATTTTATTCCAAATAATTCATCATTTACTAATGTTAAATGTGGTAGTCCACTCAGAACAACCCCTAAGCTGATATGTTACCAATTCAGACTTAAATCATACGTACAATATTATCGATAAGCCCATAAATTTTCAACAAAACTTATAGATAACGACTTACTTCAAACTTAAAGCAACACTACCAGAGTACCATATTATATGCCAAGAATTCCAACAGCATTCAACATTCTCAAATCTAAGCCACGAATAGGTACAAGCCCAAAGCGTCAACTCATGAAACACAATATATAATGCCATAGATCTCAAAATTCAAACTTGACATATCACAACATTTCTAAATTAAAAGCTTAATGAGTATGTGAACCTATATGTACATATATTCACCCAACCTGTTACAAAACAATCCCATCGGGCCAACTCATAAGCCCTCATTCCACTTTCTTCCCTACCTGGGAAGGAAAATAAAGAATAACAGAAGGCTAAGTTCTAAGGACTTAGTGAGGGATAATTCAATAAATAGTCAGAAAGGATCTGTAAAAGAAGAAATAATTCAACATATTATTGACTAACAAGACATTTCAATCAGAACATGAATATGCCAAAACGTAAACACTTATCAGATTTAACAAATGAAAACCAATCCATCTTTATTGCTCCATGAACAGATTACAATCAGTTAGAGTATAGTCAGAACAAAACAAACGCAATCATCATATGCAATCCAAATAAATCAAAGCATAATATGCATATCAGATTCTCCTTATTCCTCCCATACAGAACAGAAATCCAAGCATGACAACTCAGTACATAACAGATGCCCAAGCGTACCGTTCAGCACATCCCTGACACCCAAGCATACTGCTAAGTGTGTCCCAGTTATCCAAGCATTCCGCTGGGATTGGTACTCGACCTATATAGAAAATTTCCCCGTATATGTATACATATCGTTACAATCAATAACAAATTTGTCGACAAGGCCAGACAACGATATACAGAACAATTCAAATAAGCTGACAAAGTTAAACAAACGGTATACAGAGTGATTCAATTATGTTGATAAGGCCAACAATCATTATACAGAACGAAATAAAATAGAAAAGCTAAACACGAATAGGTTGATAAGACCAGATATCAATGAAATAAGCAGGAAACCAACAAGGCCGTGGATTACACATAACGGCAACAGATAGGACAAATGAAAGTTCTTGGTGCTAGAACGGACATGTTCAACTATAACAAATGTACTCAAGAAAATTCAGATTATCAAGGAAAAACGATCCACAAATTCAACAATGACGAGCATTGAACAATCAAAGACAATCACTTCCCAGAAACAAAGTAAGCTTAACCCTTATAGGGTATGCAATACAAATACCATATAGATGTATACAAGGAAAATACCAAATCGGTAGACCCTCACCTCAATAGCCATCAAAATGCTATCACAACCTACGAATCTATGGGTCCCAACTCCTCGTCACCTAACTAAAAGAATGAATTTACTATCAAAATCCTCGTTTTGACCCTATAACAGTAATTAAATGGGTAATATTCTACTATCGGTCATTATACACTTAATACTATATTTTAGGCTTGGTTTCAATCCTATCGAGAGGTGTCATGTTAATTACGCCATTAATACCACAATATTTATGAGAGTCATAATCGCTTTGATAAAATCATATTCCTATTTATAATTATCCTTACAACATTACACAAAATTCGATTATAATAGTCCAACTACCATTAATAATCTAATTGTCACTTATGTCTCAATTACATAAAATTAGGGTTTTCATCACCTAATTAACTTAATTAACCGAAGTTATCATATAATAATATAAATTCGGGTCCACAAGACTTTTATATATATCCATGCGTGTGATCCATTTCTTAATCTCATATCTTATCCTTCCATTTGGATCACAAAATACATGAATTAGCAAGAATAAAACAATACAAATTATTTAACCTCAATTCTAGCTATTTACCCAATATCTTCTTATCGAAACTCCGTAATCACAAATTAACACCGCACATACGATTCTCGCAATGAGATGAAGAAAATGTAGTCGTCTGCTGCCGTGCACCGGCACCGGTGTTAGTCACCACCACCACCACCTTCACTGTTAGATGGGTATCAACACCCCTAAGCAAACCCCACTCAATTTCAAGTTTTGCCGTCGAATTGGACACCAATTGAAGCTTCAAACTCCAGCACCACTGCACGCTGTAGTGATTGTATTCCTCCAATTTCGCCGTTGCCGGTGGTCGGTCTTGGGAGTTGAGGGTATTAGATTGTTCCTTGAGTTAAGAGCTACAAGACCCACCCCTCAACTGAGAGTTTTTGTCGCCAGCAACAGCTCGCCCACCATCTCCACTAGGATCATGACTTCCAACTCAAATTCCAGCTACTACACTGGTTGTTTCTGCAAGATTTTGGTACCTTGGTGTTCCTTGTACTAAGAGGAGTAAGATGGTATATAATTTACACTACAAGAAAACTGGCTTTCACCGACGGAAAAATTTGTCGGTAAATTGAAAAAATCTGTTGGTAATATATTTTATCGACGGAAATTATCCGTTGGCAATAACCCCGTCGGTAAATTTTACGAACGGATTTTAAGTCCGTCGGTAATAATTACCAACGGATTTTCTGTTGGTAAATTTAGTATGGACATTGATTATATTACCAACAAAAATCCGTTGGTAATTCGTCGGTAAATTTAGTCTTTTTTTCGTTGGTAATCCATTGGTAATATTTACCGATGGATTTTTCGTCGGTAAATTTATTTTTTTATTTTTTAATTTTGATTAACAATCCGTCGGTAAATCTGTTGGTAATTTTCATTGATTTTTTTAATAATTTTTCCAACAAAATTTTAATAATCTATAATAATTAAATATACTAATTAATGCTAAATACAATAAAAATTAAAAATACATTAAATATCAATTCTTCATCAAATCCATCATTAAATAATATTAATCATATTTTAAACAAACCAAGATTTCCACAATTTTAACAAACTAATTCAACACAACCATAACTCAACAAATATAACCTCAATAAACTACAAACTCCAATAAAACCACAACACAAAATTGCAATTTCAAAAAGCTAAAACTTCAACAAATCATTCAATAATTAAATCTACATAAAATGCAAGTCAAAAGTACCAAGTTCACAAAACCACAAAACAAAACCATAACTTCAAAAAATTAAAACTTCAAGTCTTCAACAAACTATTCAAGGATTAAATCACATCAAATGCAAGCCACAAGTACCATAATATCCAAGTGAAAACACATGCAACTATTTTCTTAACTCTTCTATATTTAAGAGTCTTTACCGGCTTGATCTTCTCTTGTTGTTGAATTGCTCTTTCCAACATCTTGGATCAACTTCTTGATAATTTCTTCAAGTGAATTTGATACTGGAGGTGGTCCTTTTTGTTGCAATAGCCTTTCAATATCTTCATCTTTCTTTCTAATTTCTTCATGTAGAACAAGGACATCTTATTTGACCGTCATGCACTACTCCTAGTTGAGAGTAAGCAAAATCTAAGAATTCAATCACCCCATTTTGAAATGCAAATGTAATACTTCCTCTATCATCGAATCGATGTCACATTCAACCACGATCACTAGCCATGATTGCTGCATTTCGAAAATATATTTAATGAAAAACTCTAAAATCTAATTTAAAAGGTAGCACATTAAATGACTTTCTCATGTAATTTCTGCACAATCAAATAAATACAATTTGTAAAGCAATCTTAATAACCATATACGAACAATATATTGTGGATAGATAGATAGATAAATGATCAATACAAGTTCACCACCCACAAACAACATAAATAACTAATGGAAAACATTAACTATATATAGACATATCATCAATACAAGTCATTTTAACCATCCACAATATGGATTGACTGACTTATTAAAGATTCAGATCCAAAGACTGAAAATAGAAGATGATATGCTATTAATTTTCCAAAAATTATGTCAAAACAAATACTTATAATTATTCAATTAACAATGTTGTAGCACAAGCATAATTACCATATGCCTAACACCACTTACTAATATCCCAGGAGTAACCAAGATGATAGTTTCAAATTACTATAAGTCCACTACTATAGAAAAACTCACAAATTGAAATAAACCAACTCAATATCTAAAATAATTGACTACATAATTCATCAATACAATTCATATAATTATAACTTAATACTAAAATAATTTACCTTTTATAATGTCCAAAGATGCAAAATTTTAAACCTGCACAATAAAAAAAATAAAAATAAAAAATAAATAAATAAATTGCTGGTCACCAGACCTAGCTCGCGACTAGTAGCTGCAGGGTCTCGTCGTTGGCGATGCTGGCCTCCCCATCGCGGGAGCCAGCAGATCTGTTGGCTCCCGTTTTTGCGTCGCGGAGGCTGGCCTCTGTGACCAGCATCTCGCCAGCGCTTTTGCCGGCGAGAATGAGGCAACTAGGAAGAAGATTAAAAAAAAAAAAAAAGAGGAACAAACAGACAGAAAGAAAGAAGAGAGGGATGAAGGAATGAAGAGGAAAGGAAAACATACCTTATTGTGTGGTAAGGGTAAGTGTAATTGAATTGTATATAGTTAGGGTTTAGTTATTTTTTATTTTTTATTTTATTTTTTCACATTTTATTTTAATAATTTTTATTTAATTATAGTGATTAATTTTTTTAATTTAAAAATTTTTGAATTCAAAATTTATTTATCCACTATTTTTTTATGAATATTCAATTTTTGTTATAAAATTTAATTTTATATAATTATTATTTAATTATACTTAATACATATAACTTTTAATATTTTATTTAGTTAAATAACAAAAATGTGTTAACGAAATATTAATGAATTATTAATAAATTATTTTTGTCAGTAATTTTACCAATGGATTACCAACAGAATTATATCTCTCAAAAACTTTACCAACGGATTATCAACGGAAGTACATCTCTCATAAATTTTACCAATGGATTACCAACGAACATTAGTTTGTTGGAAATATTACCGACGTAATTTATTTCAGTTGAAAAAAATAACTTACCTATTACCAACAAATTTTATTTCTCTTCTAATTTACCAACCGATCACCAACGGATATTATGTCCGTCACTGATTCCGTTGGTAAATTTGTTGGCAAAACTTTTTAAAATTTGATTTTGAAATCCGTCAGTAATCTGTCAGTAATTACCAACAGAATTTGTCCGTCGGTAATTTTCTGTCGGTGAAAGCCAGTTTTCTTGTAGTGTTACTAGGCTTCGCCATCATCGGGAAGGTTGCCGGAGATGGTGAATAATGGGGTTGCATGCAGAAAATGGGTAGAGTTGGGGGGTGGGGTGGGGAATTGATATATAAAGGGATATTTTCCAGAAATCATAAATTGGCCCCTATAATTTTATTTTTGCTGTCAATTAAGTGCCCCCATAATTGATTAGCCTCTAATCAACCCCTCAACGATGTTAGTGCCCCAACATATCATATGATTCTCGTTCTTGAAAATCCACGCTTTTCCAAACCCAAAAAACTGATGGAATTCTAGGATTCCTCCTTGAGGCAAATACTTTTATGCATACCTCTTTTGGTCGATCCACACCATACTCTAAAAATTTTTGTTTGTTAAGAATAAATAATAATGAAAGTTCTTCTTTTTTTTTCTGAAAAAGACATATCGAAGTGATGAAAATCTAAGAAAAAGAACTAGGGGACGACCTTTTATTAATATTGTTCATTTGCTTGCATTAGCCCATTTGAGTAGAAAATATTCCATGTTAACCCACAAAACTTTTAAATGGTGATATAATTAAGTCTTTTCTATTTACAAAATGACGCCCAAACTTTTAAAATTGAATAAAAATTATTATTACAATTCACAAAAATAACATTAAATAAAACTCCTCAAAATATATGATTTCTAGGGGTGTTACATTCAATTTATAAAAATATAAATTTCAAGATAAATAACTAATTAAATTAATTACACTCATATTTCAATCATTACAAATATATATATACACACATCATCCAACTATAAATATACATACTATAATACATAAAAAATAACTTCCACCCTACAAACCCAACAAAAAAGCAACTGATTTGACATTTACAGTAAAATTTATCTTTCCCTAAAACATAAAGAAACAAACAACTAATTCTCAAGTTATTTTCTATATTTTTCCAAAACAAAAAGAAGCATTTGACACATTTTTCAAATTTTCTCCCAAAAATTCATTTTCCCAAAATTTTTTTTAGAAAATAACCAAAACATAGAAGAATATGCCCTAATGAATTATAAGTGAACACGTGTGTTGATAAAAAAAAAATTATACTTGCAAATTAGAGTTTGAATTCATCCATACTCCCTATTTTAAAATTATTTTCTTTTGCAAATTCAAATCCTATTTGGGTCGGACTCTTCGGGCCATTACGCCCAAAATAAAAACCCATCACACGCATTATTTCCGATCTTATTTCATTCTCTTCCTTTTTTTCTGATTCGGGTCCGGCTCTAGCGTGGCGGTAACACCCAAACGAGAACGCATAGACGACACCGTTTTCTCTGATCCAACCCTTCTCTCAGATCGCCCCCTCTCCCGTTCCCTCTCTATTCCTCGTGAGCATCTTTCCTTACTCCTGCATGCAATTTGTAGGTTTTGTGTATTGATTCAATGCTTAGATCATGTGTTTGCGAGGAGGATTTTTCTAGGGTTTGTTTATTTAGTTCGGCATAGTTAATTATTTCGTTTACTGTTCTTTACTCTTTAATGATGCTATGACGAGGCATAAACATAATGAAATTCCGTGTAATACATATGTGTTTGTGATGTGTGCAATACTTGAGTATTCTGTCTATTTTGTTGATTTTTTTTGGTTACTTTGTGGTTGGCTTTCAGGGTGCCTTAGAAACTGTTATTTGTGTGTGTGTGTGTATATATATATATATATTCCAATTTGATTGTTGGTAGTTGTTGCTTTTAGGCCTTTGTTTTTCAATTGAGTTGAAGTAGCAAAGTAATTGTTCTCGGTGCAGCAGTGTGGGTGCTTAGTGGACCTTAATCAGTTGATGCGTGTTGGCTATGATAGTAAAGTTTGGTGAAGTGGTTGGATTTTGAATTTGGTGAGTGAGTATGAATGGGTCCTATCCTGAAGAGCTTTTTAGTGCCGCTTCAGATATCAAATATAGAAATTGTTATTTAACTACAGTAGAATTCCAGCTATCCAAGGGATCTAATTTGTTTCACCAAGAGTTTTATCAAAGACAGTGAACTTGATATGTTTATGATTCTGGCGTGGACTTTAGGAATGCCCACGTTACTGATTAGTAGCTAGGCCCTAGGGTATTATTCTCCTTATCACTGGATATTCTATGGTATTTTTATCTGGAAATCTCACTTATGTGCAAAAAAGTCTTCCAAAGGGGATTTGTCGATGGCGTATAGAGCCACTGTGTGGAAAGGTGCACTGCACCCCCCCCCCCCCCCCCAACAGAGATAGCCATTGTTAAACTAGGAAGAAGCTCCTTGACACTTTACAAATAGTTACATTAGTTGTAGGTGTAACATTTGGACAATTCTACGGACATGCTGTGATATACCATCCCTCTTTTGCAAATATGTTAAAGCAATGGGAAATGGGTTTCATTGTTGTTTCCATGGACTAGAGTTGATTGAGTTTTTGGCTTTCTGCCAAACTGTCCTATCTCTAACCCCACAAAAGAAACTGCACAGGTTTCTGTTGCTTGAAGCCTGTAGTAAATTGATATCCACATAAAACTTTTCCATGGGTTGTCAAACATGTCTGAACGGTATAGGTACCAAATACAGTTTCCTAGGCTAACTTGCCAATGGATGGTGCTGTTCTCTGGGAACATGAGTTTATGGCTGGACATAAATGCTGATATCCCATGTTATCTTTGGTATTACGATGAGAACTTTATTGTGTAGCAAATCGTGGGCTAACATCATGCCTTCAGTTTTAAGTTATTCTCTTTTTAATTGAGTTTGACTTCTGCATTGTCAAGCTCTTACATTCATACAGTTTGTTTCCTTTGCAGTTCATTATCTGAACCAGGACCTAAGTTATCTGCATATACTTGAGCTCATCTTTTGAAGATGAATATGCAGCAAGTTGTGCAGCCCAGATCTTCTTCTAATGGATATGGGCGTCGTAAAGTTGAAAGAGATACTGCAATTAGATTTGACAATAAGTTTCAGACTGGGAAAACAAGCACTAGCAGGAATAGTAAGGGCGTACCTCTCTATACTCTCTATAAAAGTAATATTTCCTCTATTCTAACTTAAGTAATTCTAGGTAAAGGAGGGGCACTTGAGTCACCTTCGCGTGATCGGCTAATATTTTTAACTACATGCCTCATTGGACAACAAGTGGAAGTCCAGGTGCAGGATGGATCGGTGTTTTCTGGAATATTTCATGCAACAAATGCTGAGGATTTTGGTATGTTGGGATATGGTTGCAGTGGCTTTGCGCTTAATGAAATCTTACTCTGAACCATGCATATGGAACTACAATGCAGTTTTCTTAAAAATGCCTTCTCGTGGTGTAGGAATTGTTCTGAAGATGGCGCACTTAACCAAAGATGGTTCTCGAGGGCAGAAAAGTGTTTCAGATCTTCCTAGCAAGCCTCCTGCTAGGACTTTAATCATACCAGCTAAGGATCTTGTACAAGTGATGGCAAAGGTTCTATTACTAGTATCATAATATAATTAATCTGCATCTTCTTTACTGATGCTAGATTTGTATTGCTAAATCAACAATGATGCAAATGCTGTTGCATGAGATGGTTCTAGGCTTTTAGCAGCATTTTTTTTATTTTTCCCGAATTTCTGATCTGATTAAGGTCGTCCTGTTATTGGAAGCCATGCAATGAACTGACTCTATTGTTGACCTGGAGTAGGGGGTGCCTATAACAAGGGATGGGCTAAACGAGCTCCAGCATGAAAAGCAGCAAGAGCTTATGACAGATTCCTGCATATCACAGTCCCGGCTTATAGAGATGGGGAGAGAATTGGAACGCTGGGTCCCTGATGAAAATGATCCTGGCTGTTCTGAACTGGAGAATACATTTGATGGCCCTTGGAATAGGTTGGGAATTACATTTCCTTTTTTTGAATTATGATTGTTTCTTAGTATTCAGGACATTAGGTTGACACCAAAACTTCAATTTTGCTGAGCTTTTCTAAACCGCATTTGATTTTATTGTCGTCAATAGCAGTTTTGTAGAAAACATTGTATTAGTTGGCACAATAACCTTTTAGAAACCATGGATAAGTTGTTGTGGTGCTGTTCAATTAAATTCCTGGAGTTGGTTCTCAACATCCTTCTTTATCTTGATGCTGTATTAACTGATACTATACTTCTATTTGCCTATCAGAGGCTGGGATCAGTTTGAAGCAAATGCAACTTTATTTGGAGTGACGAGCACCTTCAATGAGGAACTTTACACAACAAAGCTCGAGAAAGGCCCTCAGATGAGAGAATTGGAAAGAGAGGCTACAAGGATAGCTAGAGAGATTGAGGGTGAGGAGACCCTTGATCTTCATCTAGCAGAGGTCAGACTAAGACATGGCTGGCTATTTTTTGGCTTCTGTTTTCCTTTTAGTTTCTATTTTCTGTTTCCTTCATCCCAGTCATATTGTTACCTTAGGAGAGAGGCATTCAACTCAACGGGATTCTTGAAATTGATGAAGAAACGCGATTTTCATCCGTCTATCGGGGAGTCGATGACAGTGGATATGACGAGATTGAGGAAACATTATCGGATTCAAGAAATGATGAAACATTTGGAGGTGCCTCCAATTCTGCTATTAACAAACCTCTCATAGACAGAAGTACTGGGAAAACTAGTGATGGAACTCAAGTGTCATCAAGATCTTCGTCAATGGTATTTCTTATCCTATCAGAAATAGCTTTCCTCCTTTGTAATACCAAGAGTTAGCAATTATATCATTGTTTGCCTGCTTTTATGTGTTCAGCTGATTTATGTTATTCCCCAATCTTTTTTAATCAATGGTTTAGCATGATTTAAAAGGAGGGTAATTCCGGTTGCATGGTAAATTAGGAAAAAGAAGAGCAACAAATGACAACTAACCCTTGCATAATTGCGGGCTATAGTTAAAATGAATGTTTAGCTTACCATGCTGAAATACTCTTTAAGTATTTTCTTGTCAGGTTTTCCTCTATCTTTTATCTTCTTTCTTTTCCCCCCCGCTTTCTTTTAATATATATATAATAATATAAAAAAGGAAAATGTTGAAATAACGAAATTTTGTTGGGAGAAATAGTGAGACTATGCTTAATATCTGGTTTAAGAATCCACTTCAGCGTCTAAAAATTTTTCTGTATTTATTTGGGTTTTTTGGGTAGGTGTGGAGGGGTCATTTAGTTCCTTCGATATTCACGCTAAACATTGATGGATTTAATGTGAATCAGTTAAGACCTCTCAGAGTTAATATACTGTTTGGCTTCACTGCAGTTTATAATACCAGCATTGTTATGCGACCCTTCTTTAGAGGATAATGTATCCATATTCCATAGACTGTTTCTGGCTTCTTGATCTTTAATGAGATTAATATCTGTTCAGATATTGTAGTGGTTTAGTGAATTATTTGTACATATAAATGTGCATTGCAAGGGATAGGTGTTCTCAAAAAAGTTGTTGTAACTTGCCTGCAGGTTACTTGACTGTGTGACCTTTGAGTATGATTGCAGGGCTTCTTCTAGTTGTTTGTACCTTTGTTGTTCTCTCTACTGTATTTCAACTTTAATGTTAGATATATTTCATCTAACATCGGTTGTCTGCATCTATTGATCTTATTTAATTTTGTCACTTGCCGTTGTTGGATAGTAAACCTGTTTTCTTCAATATTTACTTTTCTTGCTGTAGGGAGAAGTGCAATCTTCTTTGACTGCTACGAGCAGGAATGTGTATCATTCAGGTTCTGAGGATCATGGTCGACTGTCAACCGAGCATCTTCTTAAACAGTCCTCCGTGATTGATGCTAGCAGGTTGTTATGCTGTTTCTGATATCAAATAATAGTGGTCTGGCTCAGTTGGGATTTACTTAATGCATAAACTAATAAATACTGCTGTTATCTGGAATAACAGCATGAATTCAGAGATGATGATATTTCTTTATGTTTAATCACCACCTCTTGTATTGAAGAAATTTCACTAAGTGACCAAATGGGAATGTTTTCATTCAGGGTTCATGATAACCAATTTATTGGACATTCTGAAAGTAGTTGCACTAAGGAGGATAAAGAAAATCAACTGGTTAGTTTTTGTTTACTGCTCTGAAGTTGGCTCCTGTTTCACTGTTAAAAATGGTAAGTATTTCTCTCAGTCATTTTTTTTCCTGCAGGTACTTGATCAGAGTCAAGTACCAAAAGCTGAGGGTGAGTGAATTGTCTTATTGGTTCTGGTTTGCATCTGTTTGTGATAGTAGTTGGTCATTTATCGAAATGATTTTCTAGGAGGTGACTTTTTCACCCAGTTTTCTTTTCTCATTCAAAAGCGAGGATACAGAAGGGCACTGTGTTTTTTCCTTTTTTTTTCCCCTCCTCTCTCTGTGAGGAGTTTGCCAGGTTTTGGTGGTGGGGAGGACTGTTAAGTTTTTGTCGTGTCCTTCAGTGAGCTTTTGCTGAGAGTAGATTATTGACCTTGGATTTTGTCTTCCCTTAGCTTTAGAAATGTTAAAATCTTATTTTAATGACCTCTGTCCTTGTCTCTGAACAAAAACAAAAATAACAAAGGAAAAATCTTGCCATGCCCACCCAATACATAGAGCTCTTTAAACCTTAAGCTTTACTTAATGCAACTCTTCTAATCTTGTTTGCTAATGACAAGATATTTACATTATCTAGAAATAATACTTGTTCTGTTGCTTAGGCATTTCACTTGTGTAGTGGTGTCAATTTAGGGGTGACTTTCCTTTGATTGGGTTGTGTACAAGCAATAAAAGAAAACAAACTCTGTAGCTTGTTGAGACCTTTTTATATCCAACTGACTTGATTGCCATAGAGTCACGTGTATTAATGGACTGGACTCAGATATCTAGTCCTTTAGAATTTAGTATAATACATTGGGCGTCTATGGTTTGCCTATTGCTATGGGTCCGTTCCACCGTCACCTTTATTCTTTTTCTTTGGCAGTGTGTTCTATATAATCTATTCTTCCTTGTGCGAGTTATTCATCTCTTAGGTTACATTCAGTTTAACACTAATATTATTATGTTTACAGATTCAGATTCATTGCTGAGATCAAAGAAAGACAGCTCTGATAAGGTTGCACTTTCTCCAAATGCAACGGCATTTGATCCGTCACATGCATCATCCAAAGGTCAGGAAAAGGCGAGTTCTTCTAATGAGCTATCAGAGGGTGCAGTACCTTCCAAAACACAAGGGACAGCAAGTTCTCTTGCCCGACCCAGTAGTTCTGCATCATCCACTTCCGATCGTGGAGGTGTTACTTCAACTTCTGCTGGCCGAGGATTGTCATCAAGTTCATCTGTTGGTTCATTGTCCTCAGAGAAGTCGGCGCTGAATCCACACGCTAAGGTTAGATGATGGAAATCAAAAATTTCTTTTGTTGGTGGCTTTTGCAGTTTATTCCTATCATCCATTGCTCAATCAAATTGACATGCCATGGCATGATGAACAAACCCATTAGATTCTTTTTCCTGTTCTATATCTGCGAAATGCTTATTTCAATTTGTGCTAATTCTTTGGTTGCTCCACTTGATTGTCTGGCAGGAGTTCAAATTAAATCCAAACGCTAAGAGTTTCATCCCATCTCAGACACCTTTGAGGCCTTCTTCCCCGGTTGCTGATAGTCCCTTCTACTATCCACCTAATGTGGCTGCAGTGACACAGATGCATGGAATGCCCGTTGGTATTGGGGTGAGCATGTTGTTCTCTGTTCCTGTTTTGTTTTTCACTTATTTTGTGTGGTGAAGTGTAGCCTGTTTATGCAATGTGTGTAACATGATTCCTGTATGTAGCAACTATTGAGCTAACATCAGTTGTTAAAACCAAATAGTGGTGTATAATAATACATATATTTTTCATATTTTACTTTTATTCATTAACTAAATAGTAAATTAGCATTTCAAAAAATTGCAAGTTCCTTTTAGTAGGAATAAGTTATTATGGTATCCATCTAATGAAGAAACGAGGACAGACAGACAGACAGACACACACAAAAGAGCGAGCGAGCGAGCCAGTGCAGTGATGACATACTTTGGTTTATCATTTTGCTGTTTTGGCTTAGGTAGGGTGTAGAATGTCAACCTTGACAGCTGAAATGAGAAAAAAGGATTTTTGAGTCATTACATGGCCTTCATGTCCATCGTCATCAATATTGCTAAAATATCATTTTCCTAATTTTACATTGTTGTAATGGCTTTATGCTTCTGTGGCTAATCATTTGTTTTGCAGATTGGACCTTCTTTTCCTGCGCAGCAGCCTGTTATATTCAATCCACAAGCTTCACCAATGCCACAGCCATATTATCATCCAAATGGACCTCAGGTTTGTTGCATTTTGCTGGTCCTAAGAACTCTACGCCTAATACTCTGCCTAATTTTTAGTACTTTGGAAGTTAACTAGATTTCGATTCAGTATGGGCAGCATATGATGATTGGACAGCCTCGGCCAGTCTTATACATGCCAACATACCCAACAGTAAGATTATTTGTTTCTTTCTGCTCATCCACTGTTTTATGCTTATTTATTGCAAAGCAGCTTATAAATTCTTTGGCCCTTTTAATTTCACTGTTTGTCCTGCTGCTTTTGGTGAAATTCAAAATTTGTGCTTGGAAGTCACTGTTTGCTTGTGTGCAATAAAGGTGTTGCAGTTGATGTTTTTGAGGCATGTAGTAGAGTTTGATGCTTGCACGCTGGTGTGAGATTGACTGTACTGGGAGGCTCTAGGTGAACAAGGCAAGCAAAGACCTGGGTGTGGGCGGGTGGGAGGGAGGGAGTAGAACAGAAATAAGATTGGGAAAAGTGGTGTTGCAGAGGCAGAATGTTTTGTTAGTGTGCCTCTGTAATATAAAAGATGGGCAGATGAGCCAGTAAATAGGAAAAGGGTAAAAAGAAAACCAAAAAGTAAGGTAGAATTTTTTTTGAATATTGATAGATAATAGAATAAGTAGCATTTTCTTATAATATTCTTAATACCCGTCTCCTAGAAGCCCCCACAACCAAGAAATTCTCAATTTTGTTGCTCCTTAATCCTGCTTGCCCCTTATATGACGTGGGTCCCAAGTCCATATTGATCACATCTAGATGACAAAAATGGCGAAACTTCCTTACGGAATGCTGAAGTTGTTATGAATTTGTAAGACATTTTTGGAATCACAAGAATATTTGTGAATGTCATTTGAAAATAAGTAGTTGAGAAAGAACCCAAGTTCCATATGATAATGGCACTTGGGATCCCATGGATGAATACATGGTCTCTGGATTCCCTTGGATTTTGTTCGGGGAAAGAGCCTTATAAAGATTGTATTGATCCTTATCAAAGAAGGAAGGAATTAACTGGGGCTGCTCAAGCAGGCGTAGGTCAACTAAATGGTATTCTTGTAGCAATTGGAGTTATGGATTTTCAGTTGATGGAGGGTAGTATGGGATCCATGTATTTTGTTAGCCTAAGGGGTTATGATTCTTTAAATCCAATCCCTTCTTGATTTGCTTTGTTGATGGGCCAACAAGGTGATTTGCTTCGTGCAGGAAATGCCATACAAGGGAAGGGAGTTTTGATCAATTCTGGGAAGCCCACATATAGCAGTTCTGTCTTTGGTCATGGGCATAAAATGTTTATCAACAGACTGCACGGGAATGGCTTGAGGATGAAGGCCAACAGCTGATGAAACATTGCACTGCTGTGGAGACCTTCTGTGCCTATTAGAGGAGATTTGTTCTTTTAGGATATGGCAACATAAGTATATATAGTCAGCACATTTATCCCTTTTCTGGATTCTATTGATGTTCTAACACCGGATTTACAATCTCTCTCTTTTCTTTTACTTTTTTGCTTCCTTCTTATTTTTAGCTTATGACTTGGAATTATGATTACGATTAATTTAGTTTATTTTGGTTTGTAAATAAATCACTCTTAACTCCTCCTCCCCCATCCTTCTTGTCCAAAACCCAAAGAGGATTGTTGGTGGTTTCTGAATTACTCTTATTTGAGACCGTGATTCATCTGCTGGCCGGTAGGTATGAAAGGTTGTTTTTAAGGCCCGTTTGGTTTCATTTTCATAACCCCTTTTTTTCATTTTTTACTATTTAAAAAATAAAACATATTACTTTTTATATATTTTTACCCAATATTATTTTTATTTTTATTTTTAAAACTCATTCTCTAATAATATATATATATATCTTGTCCCAATTACTTATTTATCTTCTCCCTTTATTTTATTATTTTTATCTCTCTCCACCTAAAATCTACTAAATTCAATATAATTATTACTTGTCCAACAATTTATTCAAATATAAATTTATTTTTAACTTATTTTCATTAACTAATTTTTTTAATTTTAGAAATGATGGAAATAAAACTTGGAAATGAAAATAAAACCAAATGGGCCTAAACTATCACTTCATTACCAAGCTGTTGTTTGATGCTGCTGTTGTCTGCTTGAGTTTTGGGGAAAGTATATTTTGGAGGGAAGGATTTTGGGGATGAATTTCAAACAATGGATTAGATCTCCTAGGTGATTTCTAGAAATACGTCAAAAGTGAGATTGGCTTTACACAGTATTCGAAAAATTGGATTGTTTATTGGATCGAAAAACTTACTGGTTCGTGGTTCATTGATTCAACCGTTGGTCGGATCGTAATTGAACTGCAATTGAACTGTGATGCCATTATTAAGAAATATATATATTTATATTATATATATTACTTAAAAATTAATAAAATACCAAAATATAAAACATAAAGAGTTTAAATGATATTATCTAACATTACAACACAAATTTTACAATTCATATCATAAATGATCACAACAATTTAAATATATCAAGTTTAAAGTTTAAAGTTGAGAGTATGTAAGTTAATTTTAAATTCTAAACTAAGATTTTTTTTTACTTTTAGATAACTTGTGAAGCCTATCTTAACCTTCAAATTTTGTACTTAGATAAAAAAAAATTTAAAAAATAAATTAATTTTATTAAAAATTAAATGAAAAAATCGGTTTGGTTCAATTGAACCATGAACGGCTCACCAGTTCAGCGGTTCGACCGGTCGATTTGAATGATTTTTACAAAATATGGCATCTTTTTCAGTTTTTTGTTTTTTCGAGAACATCGGACCGATTCGCCAGCCGGTTGACGATCCGGCCAATCCGGTCTGATTTTTTAAATAGTGGTTTTACATGGAACTTGAGACAAAAAGGTCCAATGGGACATTCTTTTACTTTTTAATATTAAGATGGATCTTGGACTACGTATTTCCTTGCAGCTTTGAGAGTGATTTCTAGTTATTCTTAATCGAGATTTGATGTACGAAGCATAAAAAAGAAACACAAGAATATTTTACTATATATCACTACGTTGTATATCAACTCATACGTAGAATAATTTAGTGCATAAACTTATG
Organism: Jacaranda mimosifolia; assembly: GCA_018894105.1. NCBI lineage: Eukaryota > Viridiplantae > Streptophyta > Magnoliopsida > Lamiales > Bignoniaceae > Jacaranda > Jacaranda mimosifolia. The sequence goes on from CM032122.1 coordinate 28,268,591, forward strand.
ATAGTGATATGAAAATAGTAAAGAGTGTGTATTGCAAAAATATAGTAACGGGAAAATGCTACCCCACCGATTATATATACATATATATATATAGACAATGTAGCATAAACACATAATGCAAATATAAAATATAATATAATAGAGTGCTTGTTCCTAATCCTAATACCAGTGTTTTCAAAATCGGCTCGGATCGGTGACCAGAGACCAATCCGGTTCGATTCAAGCATAAAAATTAGAAATCGATCAGATAGTTCGAAATCGGTTAAACCGGTACCAATTCAATCCGTTTTTGACTGGTTCACTTATTATTTTGTTTTAAAATTTAAAAATTATTTTTAAAAAAAATGAAAAATGTAAAAATAAATAAATTATGAGTTGAAAGATGATAATTAAGATTTTAGACGTAAATTTTTGAAACATGAATTTATTTTCTTAAAATTTAATGAAATGGTAGTTATATGTGAATACTTATGTTTAATTTGTTATATTATTTTGTTTAATCTCTCTTAGATTATGTTGAATGTTTAGCATAAAAGAATTTATTTTTACTTGGACTTGAAGCATGAAATGAAGTATTACTTAAATTAATGTGAAATATTATTTTTTATTTATTTATAGTTGACCAATTGTGAAATAGTATTTTTTTTTCTTTCTAAAAAACATACTTAAAAATAAGTAAGTTGAAATTTTTTCAAATAATATTTTTTCTATATCATTGGAAGTTTTATTTTTTGTTAATATTAAAATATTATATATATTTATAAGATTAAATATAATTATTACGTCATACCGATCGAACCGGTTGAACCAGTAACATCGCCGGTTCTTTGTCCGGTCCGATTTTGAAAACATTGCCTAATACCAATATTTTTAAAATTGGACCGGACAAAGAACCAGTGACGTTATTGGTTACTGGTTTATTACATTTAATTTTATAAATATATATAATATTTTAATATTAACAAAAAATAAAACTTCCAATTGATATAGAAAGAATATTATTTGAAAAAAATTCAACTTACTTATTTTTAAGTATGTTTTTTTGAAAATAATACTATTTCATAATTAGTCAATTATAAAAAAATAATATTTCATATCAATTTAAGTAATCATTCGTTTCATACAGCAACTCCAAGTAAAAATAAATTCTTTTATGCTAAATATTTAACATAATCTAAGAGAAATTAAATAAAATAAAATAACCAATTAAGCATAATCGTTCACATATAACTACTACTTTCATTAAATTTCAATAAAATAAATTTATGATTCAAAAAATTATATGTCCAAAATTTTTAATAATCATCTTCAACTCATAATTTCTCTTTTCTTTTTTACTTTTTTTTAAAAATAATTTCTAAATTTTCAGAAAAAAAAAGTGAACCAATTGAACCTGTACCGATTTTAATCATAACTGATTTTTATGTTTCAACAAGACTGGACTGGCCTCTGATCACTGATCCGGTCCGATTTTCCAAACCTTGCCTAATACAAGTTAACTAGGGTTGAAGTATGATCTAAGCATAGCTAGCAATTAATTTTATAATTTTTTTCCCATATGAATATAATTAGTTAAACATTATAAACCAAGTGGCCTACGATCCAGCGGCGTAAGTCTCCCACATAATATGGGAGGTTAGGAGTTCGAACCCTAATGGACTCCTGCTATGCATGTGTATAAATTAAAATAAAAAAAGAATAAACATTATAAGAAATTATTATTATTGGATAATAAGTGGTATAATATATTGATAGAGTCACCCAAATAAGATGGACTTAAAAATTGTGAAAAGACTATATATATATATATATATATCATTATATAATAATAACTTAGGATTTGATAATAAAAAAACACAAAACTAAATTGATGTTTAAAAATAAGGAAATATTTAGTAATTCAAATTAAAGAAAAGGTTAAATCCAAATTAAAAGGTAAGGCCTTGCTCGTTACCGTTATCATATCTTCTCCCACCTACCATCTCATTTCCTCACTCTACCTTTTATATCACTCATCCATATATATATATATATATATATTAAAATTTTACTAGTTATAAAATTCTAAAGCTTATGTTTAAAAATTTATTTAAATTAATTGTCAAAAAATAATTAAATTTAATTAAATACTGTTTATATTATTACTAAATAATTTATTTACTAGATAACGTATTAAATTAATTAAATTACTTATTAATCAAATAATATATTTAGTTATATTTAATATTTAATATTTGAATTAAATATTATATTTATTCATTTAACAAATAATTTAAGATATTTTAATTTGATATAACAAATAAATTAATCTTCTTCAAAAAAAAATTTTCTTCATTAAATATTAATCTTCAGATTTATTTAAAATTATAATATCAAATTTAATTATTATTTAATAATAAATTAAGTATAACAAATTAATATCAATATAATTAAAATAATTATCGAGAAAATTAATTAAATTTAAGTAAAAATTATTTAATTTATTTACTAAATAATGTATTAATTAAATAATGAGTTAAAGTAATTAAATAACCTATTAATTTTAATTAAATTAATTTATTTAATTATTTAAATACTTGTTATTTATATATTAATTATGTTTTCTATTTCACATATAATTAAATATTACGTTTATTTATTTAATAAATAATTTAAGATGATTTAATTTCATATAATATAAACTTATTTATTTATTTTTAACTTGATGAATTGTTATAAGTATTACATATATAAATTATTAAATAAATTATTTTATTTAAATCAATAATTAAGTTTTATTTGTACATAAATCAGAAAATAATAAATAGTTAAATAATTATATTTTAATTAATAAATAGTAATTAGTTTATAATTAATGTACAATAATTAATTTTTTTATATAAGTCGATATTAACAATTATGACATAATTATGATATTTATAATTAAGATATAATTATGATTTTATAAATAATTAATATTTATTAATAAGTATTTTCTTTCAACTAATACATGATTTATTAATGTTAAATTTATAAAAATATAAATTTTATAATAAATCACCAATTAAATTAATTACACATCATTTTATTACAACTATATCAATGAGGGTAAAAACTGTGTCTAACTAGATTGGGATAGAATCCGGGTGTGTCAACATATTTGATCGAGTAACGGATACCTGGGCTGAGTCCTGCAATCACAAGCAAACATCAAGCTACCGAGGGCACCTTGGCTATGACACTCCGATGCTCAAGTTAATATAAGAACGACTAGTAAGATAAAGAACAGAGTGAGGGCTTTTTAATATAGAATGACATACCTTTAGTAAGCCTGGAAAAGGGGTATTTATAGCCTTCCTTAGGTGAGGGATTTGTTTGAGATGCCCTTAGCATGCAGAAAGGGCTCTTGTCCTTACATGAGGGGCTTTAGATCATCTCCCATTCATGTACTATTTTAGGTGGCTTCATCTCCAGGTTTCATGGGCAGAGTAGTACACTGGAGGTGCGCCCCTTGCCTGGCGTGGCAGTATCGGCGGTATTAGGGCGGCACGCTGCTTGTTAGGGCATTTAATGCGGCAGAGAAGGGATCCTACAATGTGTCGACCTCACTGGTCGACGTTGGAGCTGACCTTAGGGTGGGGCTGACGACTGGTGGAAGGGGCAAACAAACATTATGGTTGAATGAGCCGAGCGTCTGACTTTAGACTGCAGCCTAATCGAATGACATCAATGTTGCTCAGTGCGTCGTCAAAAGAGAGGTGTGGGAGGTCGACAACATGATTGGGCCCGAGGATGAAATGCTACACTCTTGGGTTTGTAGTCTTTGGACTGGGCCTATTGGGTCATCTCATATCATGAGGCCCTCCCTCCCCATTTCTCAATTCTGAACGAGGTGATCGACGAGAAGATTGGGGAGTAGTTTGTTGTGAAGATAAGAGTGGCAGTCAATGAGGGTTTTTTAAAAGTCGACTTGGGTTTAGTGCATTTAATGCGCCGGTTACATCATCCTATGCGGAGCACCAAACGACGGTTATGCCACTATTACAGACTCTTGGGGTTCTCGTGCTTGGATGCCTATAAATAGGTGCGATTAAAGTCTTCATTTTTACTTTTACCGCTTTGCATCTGGTCGGATTCTAAGCCAACTGCTTTTCCTGCCATTGTTTTGTGCCTTATACGTTGTCAAAAATGAGTAAGTCTTTTCCTCAGTTTCTATTCAAGTTTCTCCTTTGCTTAAGAAATGCTGCGCTTATCTGATTCTAAGGGTAGTCAGGGGTAGGGCTGTACATTCGGTTTTAACCGACCGAACCGAACGGTTTGGTTGGTTAACCGAATTTTTGGTTTTTTCAAATGCAAATGCAAAACCGAAACCAAATTGTTTTTTATTTTATTCTATTTTATTTTATTTGGTTTTTTCGGTTTTTCGGTTAAAACCGAAACCGAATTGGAAAAAAAAAACCAAAAAAAAAAAACTTATTTTTTTTACCAAGAAAGTGTTATAAAAGTTTGTTTGACAAAAGTAAGTTAGTTTAATTAAAAATTTGAATTGGGTAACTTATTCTTTTAGTGCCAAAAAAATTATTTGATAAAAGTATATTGATAAAAATATTTGTTTTTAGGTGAAAAAATTGATTTAGATTACTTTGTTTTGTATATTGAAAATATTTGTTTTGATAAAATTATAATTTATCTATTGTAAACAAATACATTTAAAATATTATAAATTTAAGAAGATAAATAAATATTTTAATTATTTTATGTTATAAAAATTTTAGTATACACATTGTGTATGTTAAAATTGCTAGCTTATAATCGTCAAGGCAAATGCACGCGATTTTTGTATATTCAAACCTTAACTGCTAAGATCGAATAGCGAATTAAATCTTAAACTCAATCTACTAAAGTTAAATAGCTAATTGATCCAATGACATCATAATATAGATTGCGGATTTGTAAATTTTGTAAAAAATACAATTATAACCTTATTAAATCATCACTTCTAAAAGATAATTATGAAATATTGATAAAATTTGTATCCAAACTATCTTTTTTATGTTGAATTCTCCAATTTATCCTTCAAACTATATTGTCAATTTTTGTTGTTGAAATGACAAATTATGTAAATGAACAAAAATAACTTCTATTTTAGATACAAAATGGTCTTTGTTTTTATAATAATATAAATAAAATCTTTATTGGTCAGCAGATACAATATAGTACTAGTACAGTAGTACTACCACAAGAATAGCTGAATAGAATTCAATCCCTTATCCCTTAGTTTGCAATTTAAGTTGAAATTTCAATTTTTCTCATCAACATACCCTATAATATATATAAGTTTAATTAATTAATTAATTTTATTTTAATATAACATTTTTTGCTGTTCAAATCATAATCATCTATTTTTTTTATATGTAGCGTGTATTAGTTCATATAATAAAAAAATTATGCAATTCTACCATTTGAGTTTAGAAAAAAATATCATTTTTGTTCTCTTTGTATTATAACTATTCATGTTTTTATATGTCATATATTAATATCTATATAATTTATAAAACATAGGGTTTTTAATAACTATTTTGATATACTATTTACTTCTTTTTTTCTCAATTATTTCACTTTATCAAATTTTTTTTATTTATCCCAAAAATTAAAAATACATTAACATTTACATTATTTAAAAATTTATATTTATTTATCTTAGACTTAAAAAATTTAATAAAAAATGTGAAATAAAACTTAAAATAGTAGTGATTGAATAATAAAATTTTGTATATAAAAAAAAATTAAAAAAAAACCGGTTACCGAACCGAACCAAATCGAACCGGTTTTTTCGGTTCGGTCTCGGTTAACCGAAAAAAAAAATCAAAAACTGAACCAAACTAGTTCGGTTCGATTTTCTCAATTTTCGGTCGATTTTGGTTTTTTTTGAACACCCCTAGTCAGGGAGGATAATGAGGCTACTCATTCTGATCGGCTAAGGGGATCAACAAATGAGTCGAGCAGCTCGTCTAGCGACAGCTTGAGCCCCAGTAGCTCGTGCAGCGATCGCGCTGCTGGAGGGGGTGATGTTGGGCCAAGTTAGGCCCCAGTGTCGCGTGGTCGACTATTCACCCCAACCACTATAGTGAAATAGTATCCAAGATAACACCTATTGATCTGGCACGTGTTAGGCAGCTGTACCATGTCCTCGAGGAGTATAAACTCATAGTGCCTGGACTGTCTAATAGGATACATCGACCTCCGGTCAGATGTATAACTTTGTTTGAGGAGGCCTTTCGATGTAGTCTTATGTTCCTCTTAGCTGGACCTATAGTCGAGCTCCTGAGGGGTTTAGAAGTATGTATAACGCAACTGCTGCCAAATTATTTTTCAACCATCTATAACTTTGTTGTTCTAATGCACTTGCTCGACCAGCTAGCCACTTTCACAAAATTTTCTAATCTTTTTCACTTACCCATGTCCTGAAAGTCGGGTAGCACCGACAAGTCGGGTTTTTATTACCTCACTGCTTGACCCCACCAAAAATTTCTTGTTACCCCAGTCTCTTCCTATGGGCAGAAGTGGAAAAAACATTACCTATATGTTCAAATGGTTGGGGGCCTTCATATTCCGAGGGGATGGTGGATGGGGCATGTCGAGATGCCGGGTAATTTGACTCCGACCTGGCCTAACACATTCATCTGGGACTTGGTCGAGTTTGGTCAGGTGGAGGCTTTGATGTTTATTTAGGAGAGGCGTTTGGTGTTAGCTGACTTATCGCTAGCTCAGCTGGACTTGTCAGCAGGCGATCGACTAGGTAGCTAGTGCTGTCGATTCTTTATTAGCTTTTTTACTTGCCATTTTTTCGTTTGATTATGATCCTTTGTTATTTGTTTTGTTGGCAGATTGAGATGAGACTATGAATTGTTCGAGAATAGAAGCTTTGGCGAGGGCCTAGAGGAACGAGCAGCGTCGTCTAGCTACAATGGCCCGACGAGGGGCTGCTCTGGTTTTGGTGGCGTAGCCTGAGGCTATGACATCATCACTGTCGCCTACTCCGTCGCCAGCTTGACTTGTGGCAACCACAAGGAGCAGCCCTGCAGGTCGAGGGAAGAGGCCAATGGTTGAGCAGGCCGAACCTGTTCCGAAGAGAACATTGGCCGAGAAGGGCAAAGGGAAAGCTGCGGGGTTGGGCCAGCCCTCTAGATACGATCTGTTCGGTCAGCGCGAGGATGGTATGCTGTTCCACTTGCATAAACTGCCATCGCCCTGGTTCGGAACAGAGCCGAGCATGGTTGTGCACAATTCATACTCCATGGAGACGACAGGGTCAACCGGAGCCGCTCCTTTAAAGGTGATGATGGCTGGATTGTTTGCGTCCGACCAGAAGAAACTCATGAGGCTAAGCTAGGACGCTGCACTCAGAGCTCTGACTTATCACTCTAACATGGTAAGGGTTTTGTCGATAAGTTTGTCTCGTCGAATTTTATTTGTTGGTCAAGTATCGTTTACTTATCATGAATTTTTGTTTTTCAGGTAAGCAAGTTAGGCTACCATTTTTATAGGAGGTCGGAGTTGGCCCTAGCTGACCATGAGCATCTATAGGAGGGCGGAGATATGGAGACGCTGAAGGCTCAGCTTGAGTTTTCACAGATAAGGGTCTAGGAGCTAAGCAAGGAGGTCGAGGAGCTCGACAGCCAGCTCCAATTGCAGGACAGTCAGCTGGTCGCCGCTATAACTGAGAAGATAAGGATGGATGAGCTGCTAAACTAGGTTAGGGTGGATGTGCAGCATGGTTATGAGTCTAGTTGGACAACCGAGCGGAATGCGGCGATCCAGGAAGCTCGGGGTGAATTCTAAAGAAAGTTGACTCTGATGCGGCGAGAGGTCGTGCAGAGTTCATTTTGTGCTTGGCATTCCAGGATGCAAGGATTGTCTTTTCTTTAGATGACGCTAAGAATGCGTTCGACAAAGCGATCAAACAACTGGAGTATTTGGGCTATGCTTTTCAAGTAGAGGATAAGGATCGCATTAGCCCTATCCTGGATGAGTAGTTGCAGATATATCCTGAGGCCGAAGAGGCCAACGCTGAAGAGGGAGCTGCGGAGACTCCTATGGTCCAGGGAGCTGCAGAGGCTCCTTCTGCCGTCGAGCTCCTAACTAAGGAGCAGAAAAGGTGGCAAATGATTTTGCTTTTGTGAATGACTCTACGTTCAAGATTCGAGACAACCTGGTTGATGCCATTAAGTATCTTCCGCCGTTTGGGGGTGATTTCTGGTCGATTAGGCAAGGCCTTCTCAACCAGCGACTGCTGCTGTTTTGCTTGCTTCTGCAATGCTCGAGCAGGGAACAAATAGCCCTATGGTGGGTCCTATCCCTTTGAGCGATGAACTTGATCAGACGATCGAGGAGAGTGCTCGAGGTGCGCATATTGAGGGCGCGGGATCGAGCAATTGCTGAGCTCTTTATCTTTCATGTCTGATTGCCCTGTGTGGCATTGTTCTGCTAATGATCCTTCCATGTATTATTTATATTATATATATATTTTGCTTTTTGAAGGTTGTAATCGAGAATATTGGAATGGAATGAAATACCTTTTTGCTCGTCGATGCGTACTGATCTTTGCTTCGCTTTTAGCATATTTGCTTTTGTCGAATGTTAATTGTTCTTGAGTAAACAATTCGATCTAATATAGTGTGACACTAAAAACAATGGAATTAATCCAAGATACTCGTCGATTGTTGGTGTTGATTTTGCGCTATCATATTTTGCTAAAATGACCACCTTGTTGAACGAATTATATTAACTTAACGGATCACACCGATTAGATTTCGACGACAGGGTTGAGTTTTTATTTATTATTCTTTGATTTGGACTTTACATCTTTGATTTAGCGGCTCGAAGCCTGCTTGGCCGACTTCGGGGTCGACTGTAACCGAACAATTCGTTTATTGATCTAGGCTGAAAAGTCTTAACTTGGCAGCTCAAAGCCTGCTTGGTCGACTTTGGGGTCGACTATAAACGATCAATTTGTTTATTGATCGCGGCTTGAAAAGCCTTGACTTGGCAGCTTGAAGCCTGCTCAGTCGACTTCGGGGTCGACTATAAACGATTGATTCGTTTATTGATCTCGTCTGAAAAACCTTGGCTTGGCAGCTAGAAGCCTGTCTGGTCGACCTCGGGGTCGATGCCGTTGTCATGCAAGTAGGTATTTGTAAAAAATGCCAAAAATTTCATTTTCATGAGGGAATACAACGAAGACCAATGGTCTCTTTATATATAGAACTTCTTCAAATTTATAGCATTCCAAGGCTGTGGTAGTTCATTGTCATGCAGGTCTGCTAGTCGGTATGCATTGTGCTTTGACACTTTGACCACAGAATAAAGCCCCTCCTATTTTAGCTCGAGTTTTCCTATGTTCCTCAACACTTTAGCTTTCTTGAGGACGAGGTCTCCGACTTTGAAGTTGCATGGTCGAACTGCTTTGTTGTAATGCTCTGTCATTTTTGACCTATATCGTTGCATCTTGTTGTAAGCTTTGTGTCGCAGTTTGTCGATAGTATCCAGGTTTAGTGTCCTTTCGGACACATTTTGAGTGGGTTATAATGGATCACTCGGGCTGTGTGTTGTATCAGCTTGAATAAGAAGACTGCTTCGGAGCCGTAGGCCAAACTATAAGGGCTGCAGCTCGTGGCTGTTCGAAGGGTCGTCCTGTAAGCCCATAGCACACTAGGAGGTCGTCTGCCCAACTTGCTCCTATTCCTTCTTGTCGAGCTTTGAGGTGGTCGAGGATAGTTCTGTTCATGGTCTCTGTCTGACCATTAGCTTGGGGGTTTCTGACTGAAGTAAAGTGTTGGCAGATCCCCAGAGTCTTGCACCAATTTCTCGTGTTCTTGCTTTGAAATTGGGTTCCATTATCTGAGATCAAAACTTTAGGCAAACTAGAACGACATATTATGTTCTTCCAAATGAAGCTTTTGATGGCTGCGTCAGTTATCTTCAGGACTGCTTCCACCTCGATCCACTTAGTAAAGTATTCGACCGCGACGATGATAAATTTTTGTTGGCCTGTTGTTTTACGTAAAGAACCAACTATGTCGATTTCCTATTGGTCAAATGGCCACGTGATCTGGACATTTACCATTGACGTTGCGGGTTGGTGTGGTATGTTTGAGTGGACCTGGCAGGACGGACACCTTCTAGCAAAGTCGACGGAATCTTTTAACAGCATGGGCCGAAAATAGCCATATCGGATAACTTTATGCGCAAGGGATCTACCTCTAGAATGATTCTTATAGACGGCACCAAATGATGAGGGTAAAAACTGTGTCTAACTGGATTAGGATAGAATCCGGGTGTGTCGACTTGTCTGATTGAGTAATGGATAGCTGGGCTGAGTCCTGCAACCACGTGCAAACGCCAAGCTAGTCGAGGTGCCCTCGGCTATGGCACTCCGACGCTCAAGTCAATATAAGAACGACTAGATAAGATGAAGAGCAAAGTGAGGGCTTTTTAATATAGTATGGCATACCTTTAGTGAGCCTGGAAAGGGGATATTTATAGGCTTCCCCATTTGAGGGATTTGTCAGAATGTCCTTAGCATGCAGAAATGGCTCTTATCCTTGCATGATGGGCTTTAGATCATATTCCATTCCTGTACTATTCCAGGTGGTTTCATCTCTAGGTTTCATGGGCAGAATAGTACACTAAAGGCGCGCCCCCTGCCTGGCGCGACAGTATGGGTGTTACTAGGGCAGCATACGCCATTAATGCAGAGGCATGCCGCCTGTCAGGGTATTTAATGTGACAGAGAAGGGATCTTGCAATGTGTCGACCTCACTGGTCGATGTTGGAGCCAACCTCAGGGTGGGGTTGGCGACCGGTGGAAGGGGCAGACAAACACTATGGTCGAATGAGCCTAGCGTCTGACTTCAGCCCGCAGCCTAGTCGAATGACATCAGTGTTGCTCAATGCGTCGTTGAAAGAGAGGTGTGGGACGTCGACAACGTGATTGGGCCCCGAGGATGAAATGCTACTCTCTTGAGTTTGTAGTCTTTCGGCTGGGCCTATTGGGCCATCCCACATCACATATATCAATTATTACACACATATACACACACACATATCATCAAACTATAAATATACATATTTATATTACATAAAAAAATCACTTTCACCCTACAAACCCAATAAAAAATCAACTGATTTGACATTTACAGTATTTTTTCTCTCCCCTAAAACAAAAAAAAATAAAAAACTCATTTTCAATTCATTTTTTCTATTTTTCCAAAATAAAAAGAACCGTTTGACACATTTTCCAATATTTTTTTCAAAATCCATTCTCCGAAAATATTTTTCAAAAAATAATCAAAACACAAAAGAACAAGCCCCATGTAGTTAATAATTTTATACTCATTAAAAGCTAAGACCCAATTATAAATTACAAAATCTTTAAATATACAAAAGAAAACGGGAACAAATTGACAAAAATAAAAATATAAAAAAATGGAAAGGAATTTGGGTTGTCGGACACATCACCTAACTCTCAAATATAGTTAAAGCCGTCCGTATTCATGAGATTCAAATCCGCTCTCTCTCTCTCTCTCTCACACACACACACACACACACACACACACACACACACACACACCCCCGCCCCCCACAAAATTAGCACTCCATTTCTTTTTCTTTGTTATCCCCTACTCTTAAACCTCCACAAACATTTTGTTGGATTTATTTTGTATTTTTTTTTCTGTTTTTTTTTTTTTTGGGTGAAGTTGCTCAACAGCAACAGAAAGGAGAGAAATGGAGGCGGGTTATAATCCTCGAACTGTTGAAGAAGTTTTTAGGGATTTTAAGGGACGAAGAGCTGGACTTATCAAAGCCCTTACTACAGGTTTTCCATTTCTCCGTCTCTTTGATTTTCCTTGTTCTTTTTTACTGCTTTTTAGCGGGGTATGATGATAATTTTGGTTTATGCGTTTTTGTTTTTTGTTCGTTTATTTTTTAATGTGGGGTGTTTTGTTTTGCAGATGTTGAAGAATTTTACCAGCAGTGTGATCCTGGTAGTTTTTCTTTCTTTGAATTTTTAATGCTACTCTGAATTTGTGAGCTCTTTTATATTTTCATTATTTTTGAGTGCTTGAAATATATTTGTGTTTCGGTAAATTATGGGAGAGCGGCTCCATTTTTCATAATCCTGTTGAGCGGATATGTGTTTTGGAATATACTTAGGGTTGATTGGGGGTTACTTGGGATTTTGATTTGTGAGTTTTAAATAAATGCATGTAATTTTGTTGATATTTTTTTGTGTATTCATTGCATTATCTGTGTTGCTTTGCTGTTTATTAAGTGAACTTTTAAATGAATATTTTAAGAGGATTGCCATTTTATGTGTGTGTGCAAATGGGGTTTTGAGCCTATTGACTTATGGCATTAGTTCGGTAATGGGGAACTATCATTCATTAGGACCCAGTTTTAAGTCTCAGCACAAAATGGAACATGTCATTCATTGAAACACAGTTATAAGTTTGAGCACAAAATGAATATGTCTCACTTAAATGTCATCGAATTAAGTGCGATTTTATTCATATCTTTCGGATTGATGTCATAGACTGCAAAAATTGCTCTTTTTGTCTTATCTTCACAACCGCCAAAGTTTTGAGTATCAGTTTAGATTTTATTTTTGACGTTCCAAGTTATCTTAGCTAAATTATTTATCAGATATACATTGAAGGGTGTACTGATGTAAATCTGAAGAGTTCAGGTTAATGTAATGGACAAATTGTGTAGGTTTCTCTTGGCTTTCTGATGTTTTTATCTGAATTCTCTTCGTACATTTGACAAGTGGTTTTGCCTTTGCTTTTGTTGATTGCATGTCACCTATGGTGGTTTTGTAAGATGTTCATGACAGATGAATATATGGAATTTTAGGTGGGTAGTTGAGGACTACGTGGAATGCACACAAGTATTTTAAGAAACCTGGTGGTTTGATTTTCTTTTGTTTTCTGTGTCTTATGCAGCTTGTATTGATATATTCATCCTTTACATTACAGATAAGGAGAATTTGTGCTTGTATGGATTTCCTAGTGAGCAATGGGAGGTCAATTTGCCAGCTGAAGAAGTACCTCCTGAACTCCCTGAGCCTGCTCTTGGCATCAACTTTGCTAGAGATGGGATGCAAGAAAAAGACTGGCTCTCTCTAGTTGCTGTCCACAGCGATGCCTGGCTTCTTTCTGTTTCCTTCTATTTTGGTGCTAGATTTGGGTTTGATAAAGCTGACAGGCAGGTCTAATGCGATTTTTGTTTTACTAGTTCCCATTTTACTCTTTCTAAGTGGTTGCTATTAGCATACATTTATTGTTGATTATTTTTACAAAAAAGCTGCGATGGTGATGCCAATATTTCTTCAAGTTTGTATTCATGTGTGGTTTCTATTTGCTTTGTAGTAGGGCCTTTGCATGGTTATAGCAAGTTAGCTTATGCAAACCTTTGGTCACAGGAAGAAAGTGGTTCGCCCTTGCATTTGCATGACTTCATTTATGGTTAGGGTAGGATATGTTGGTTATTATGGTTGCCATTTTTGTATGTTAATTCAGCCGGATTGGAATTTAGTCATTTATTTGAGAATGCAAATATGCTGTTGCGTGTGATTCATGCCTTCTGTTCTGATATTCTGACAACTGTGTCATGTAGCTTTCTTAAACTTTCGTCAAAGGTCATATATTTGTATAATGACCTTTGTCACTTCATGCTGCAGGAAACGGCTATTCAACATGATCAATGACCTCCCTACTGTATTTGAAGTTGTGACAGGTGCTGCCAAGAAGCAACAGAAAGAGAAATCTTCAGTCTCAAATCATAGTAGCAGCAAGTCCAAGTTAAACTCTAAACTGGTAGGGAAAGGGTTCTCAGTTGGCTGTTTTGTTTCTGCTACAGCTTGTTCTCTTTATCTACCCTCAAATTACTTATTACTTAGTAATGATTAGTTAAAATTTGAACATTGGTCAGTGGGTCTTGATTTTTTTTCCTTCTTCGTATTGATTTTTCTTTTGCCTTATGATCTGTTGTGCTTGGTGCGACAGCTCTATTTTTAGGGCAGTTTGTCTGGGAGTAGTTGATGAAGCAGTTTAGAGATTATGTAATTTTACTGTGTATTTCTTCTACAAAACAGAATCCTCAATTCTTCAACTTTTTCTCGATGGTATCATCACTTTGCTCTCTTTGGTGACAGCGGGCATCCGAAACTCAGGGAAAATTTTCAAAGCCACAGCCAAAAGATGGTGATGAGGGCTTAGATGAGGAAGAAGACGACGAGCATGGAGAGACGTTATGCGGTGCATGTGGGGAGAACTATGCATCAGATGAATTCTGGATATGCTGTGACATATGTGAAAAGTGGTTTCATGGCAATTGTGTCAAGATTACTCCTGCTAGAGCTGAGCATATCAAGCAGTACAAATGTCCGTCATGCAGCAACAAGAGAGCTCGTCCTTAAACGCCAATCTTCAGCTCTGTACTCTCCCAAAACTCACTTAGTATCTTTTTCAATTAGATCGTTTCTTGTTTAAGTGTTACATTTAGTGTTAACCTGTGAATGCGTACTTCTGGCTGGGGGATTTCACTCTTGGTACAGTATTATTTGTCGTAGTGTCAGAAGTAGTCCCCTGGTTTAGTTGAAGTTATCATGCTCCTCTTTACTAGGATTTCTATTCTTCTGTGTTGCTTCTTTGTGTTGATTCATGTGTGATTTCATTGCTTCTAATCTGCACAATGGAAACTTTTGTCATTGTGTGAGAGATTCTACAAACTGGGCGTGAGAGTTAACAAATTAGATGAAGAAATGGCTAGAGATTATTGATCCTGGTGTGACATGTTTTCATTATCACCTATTTTCTAAGGGCAACTTTTGTCAATTTGAATTTTATGACAGCATTAACTGCTTTATAAATCATTAGATCATATATGCTCGAATTTGTAAGACCAGGTAAGATTGAGGAGAGGTCTCTCTTGGAGACTTAGAGTGTGTAATGTGCTTTATATTCGAGCTAATAGCAGCTATGAGTACTCGTACTAAAGCATAGGTATTAGGAGAAAATCATTCGAATCCATTGTCTGGAACCCAACAAAATATACATTGGTCAACAGTGGAGGCTTCTCCCATCTCAGATCCTCTTTCCTCACCCCCAAGCCCCAACCCTAACCCCGCCACTTCCCTGCCACCACTCTGCTCCCCATCACCATCTATATTCCCTTATCCATCCACACCACGACCACGGATCACCTCCAACTCTTCTGCTGCTGCACCTGTCAAACAACACCACAATGAAAATATGGAGGCTCGTCACTACAACTCATCCTACAACTTCTCCACCCAGTATGTTCCTTTCAACTCAGAACCCACCTCAAATGAGTCCTATTCTCTTGACGAGATCGTCTATTGCAGCCGCTCCGGCGGTTTGCTGGACGTGCAGCACGTTATGGAGTCATTGAAGAAATTCGACAGGGAAAAATTGCATTCCTTGTTTGACTCCCGTTTAGGCAAGACAACTTGCCCCTATGGGCCTGGTGTTTGGTCTAAGAAAGAGTGGTGTTGCCAGAGATTGATAGTGATGATATTGTGAGTGCATTTGAGGGGAACTTGAATTTATTCTGGGCTGAGCGTTTTGGCGAAGAGTTTCTGGGATTGTTGAGGAGGCAATAGTGGAGTTGATGGCTGCTATGGTGCAGTCAGATTCAACTGGGATGTTTATAAACCCTCATACTGTTGGCACTGGCTGTGTTGATGAAGTTGAGAAATAGTGGTATTATTGGGCAACGGAGAGGACTTTTGTAGTGAGCTGCTCATGGATTGAAGTTTACACAATCCAAGGTCAACTACCATTCTAAGGAGACCATGGACATCGCTTGCCGCCTTGCAAATCCTCCCGTGCATGCCTTTCCAGTCGATTATGGATGTTCTGAAGATGTATCTGCTCAGCAAGAACTCCTGAATGCATTGATAAGGTGACAAGTGTTTGCTTCTGTGTTCTTATTACTTTTGAACGCAGCCAGATAGCTGTAGGAGTTGCAGTTTTTACCATTTTCCTTTCTGATTGCGTTTGATTATCAGGCGTGCGGGCTAGAAGCCAGTTCTTGAATCTTGAGTAAACTGTATGCAAGATTGGATTTTTACCTTGGGAAGTTGTGCCATCCACATCAAGTGAAGTTGATGAGATCTTTGTTTGAATACAAAATTCTACCTTTTTGAATTGATTATGTATGTTGGCCTGGTTTTCTTGCTTTTTATCATTAAAGCCATTCAAGAATTTGAAGACATTGAGGTACATTTTTCTTCAATAACATTTTATTTCCTCTCCTTTCTTCTTGGGGGTTGTGTGGAGATTGTATGTATTTTTGTGGGGTCAAGATGCTTTACACAGAAGAATCCAAGAAGATTGCTATCTATGCTGATGGCCTCGTTTCGAGGGGCAAAAGATTTTTTGTTGCGCTTTTAGATTTCATAAAGTGAAATGATGATATGTAAATCCCAATCTTATAAATTAACAAGTTGATATAAATGAGTCATATTCAAATGTCCTTATAGCCTTGCATGCAAGTTTCTTTATCCTGAGTTGAATTTCTCACCAAATGTATTGGCAAGATTTAATTATTAGACCTTTGTAACTCTATTTTTCGAAAGTTCTTTTTTTTTTTTTTTTTTTTGTGAGGAAAAAAAGTTTTTTAATTATTAGTACTTTGAAACTCTATTATTCTAAAGTTTTTAAGTAGTGGAAAAATACAAGAAACAAGGGCCACGTTTGATTCAAAATTTTGGTAATGTGGGCTATTCTAGTAGTGAGATTAAAATTAGATATTAGCCACTGTTGCTATCTTTAGACTATCGTTTGATACGCAAGATTGGAGTTAAAGATTAGTCAACACTCAATCTGCCTCTCAATGTAATCTCCTGTTTGTTATGCATCACTATAAATAATATATTCATTATGCCCTTTGTTATTCAAACAATATAAAGTAATATTAAAATAAAAGTATTAACTAACAATTAATTAATCATTTTTTACATAATATTAAAATTTATTACCCTATTTTAATTGCTGGATTATTAATATAATATTAGAATAATATTAAAATTAATTAGTCATTTTTAAATCATATAAAGTAATAACTAACATATTAAAATAAAAGCATCAAGTAACAATTAATTAGTCATTTTTTACATAATATTAAAATTTATTATCCAATTTTAATTGCTGGGTTATTAATAAAATATTAGAATAATATTAAAGTTAACTAGTCAATTTTAAAATTAATTAGTCATTTTTAAATCATATAAAGTAATAACTAACATATTAAAATAAAAGCATCAAGTAACAATTAATTAGTCATTTTTTACATAATATTAAAATTTATTATCCAATTTTAATTGCTGAGTTATTAATATAATATTAGAATAATATTAAAATTAACTAGTCAATTTTAAAATTAATTAGTCATTTTTAAATCATATAAAGTAATAATTAACATATTAAAATAACAACATCAAGTAACAATTAATTAGTCAGTTTTTACATAATATTAAAATTTATTACCCGATTTTTTATAATGGGTTATTAATATAAATATTAGAATAATATTAAAATTAATTAGTTATTTTTAAATTAATTTGTGCTCCTGATTTTTCAGGGAAAGGGAGGAGTTTGAGGCAGAAATTTCAAATTGAGATAGGAGGAGACAAGTGTAATATTTGCGGTGTGAGTTGAGGATAAAATGGAGAATTTATACAAACATTTCAATCAATCTCCAGTTGTGAGGAGTTAATTGCGGGGTGGAGGCCATAGTCGTATGAACAGTTTCGGGCTGAAGATTATTAACGGACCAGCCCTCTAATCTAGTAGTGCATATCAAATGTGTAATTAATAGAGATTAGGCCTTGCAGTGGGGGTAATAAGTTGTATCAAATGCGGCGAAGACCAATGTGAATGGAATTGAACGGACATGACTGTTCACATTTGTAGTCATCCCACTTTATGCTGTACATGTGAGAAATACTTTTTGGTCATCCATGGCCCTTGATAGGTGCTGACGTGCTGTCTCCATCTCACAAACCCCACCGTGAAGACTTGGAAGTCAAGCTAACGGTGTACTAATGAAAATGGGGACATGAACCTAAATGTCCACAACATGTGATCAAATCTCATTTATGTTTATCACCCAAATGAAATTGTGAGACATTTGGTTGTATGTAATAATATTATATTTTATTTTATAATGTAATCATATATAAATATAATGAATACAAATTGATTTATTTATTTATTATTGATATCAGTACATTCAATATCATCAAATATTTGTGAGTTTCTCTATTCAATCTTTTTTCTTCCCTTATTGTTCTTGGATAGAATTACAAATAAAATGTTTTTTTAATGGTTGACAGCTATAAAAAAAAAAATTATGACTTAAACTTGATGTCAATATTGAAGACTTGGGGTCAATTGAATATAAGGAGTATTTGCAACAACTTTAGAAAAATTAATTTTTGACTTTTTAGATTTTTGGGAGTGCTTGGAAGCGACGTTTCTGCTTTTAATTAGCTAAAATTAAGTAAGAAAAAAGTCACAAGTTGGAATCAATTTTCTCCTAATTTCTACAGTTTTTCGACGCTTTTACATTATTATTTTCAAATATTTTCAACTTTTACAACAACTTTTTATTTTTTTCTAATGGTAACAGCTCTTGCAAGCCCACAGCCAAAAACTACATTATGCGATCATTCAAGAATTGAGTCTTGTCACGGTCAATTATTCCACAACTCAATAAATATCATCTGTCCTTCAATCCATCATCTTTCAAAATCATTTCACAAGTCTAACGGGGCGGCTAACAATTCAATTGTATACGTGCGTGTGCGTGTGCGTGTGTGTGTGCATAGTGAGGGGTGCTATGCACCCACTGGGTACGCACCCAATTCATATATAACACGACAACAATAATCTCTCAAGCATTAATTACAGCTGAACCTCCACTGTGAAGCAAAAAAGAAAGGAAAAAAATGCAGGTTTCTAAGGTAGCAGTTTTGGCAATATTGCTGTCAATAGTCATTGGCAGCATTCACATTCATACCTCCGATGCTCAAACCGTTTGCAATATGTCTGGGGAGGATCTGATGGCCTGCAAGCCATCGGTGACGCCGCCTCGGCCACCACCGCCGTCGGCCAGGTGCTGCTCAGCCCTCTCACATGCTGATATGCGCTGCCTTTGCTCCTACAAGAACTCCAAGCTGTTGCCTTCTCTTGGAATCGACCCCAACCTCGCCATGCAACTTCCTGAAAGGTGCAAGCTCCCTCATCCAGCTCATTGCTAGAGATGAATCAAGACCCTTATATATAGAGTTATGTGTGTGGGATATATATATATATATATATGTACTCTTGTATGTATTAAGCTTATGATGCTTTAAGCCTCATAAGCTAGATTGGGAGTTCTTGTGTTTGGTTGAACTATTTATGCTGTTCCCCATCCTTTGTTGTGTTGTATTGTTTGAATATATTAAATGTTGTAGTGTTTTCCAAAGTTTTTATAGCAGTTTTTATCCTTATAACACTGTTCTTGATTCAATGTGGAGAAAAGGTATGCCTGCGCTTGGTTGTGGAAAAAATCTCAGGCTTTGTTTGGTTACATTCTCTCAGTTTGTTTTTCAACTCCTATTTCATAAACAAACAAACAAACAAATACTCTTTTTTGTTGTCGGTATATGATTGAAAATCGACAAAAGAAAATCTAATCACAATGTTTTCAGAATGGTACGAGCGATTGAGACCTGTTCCCATCACTAGGAAGATATATCTAAATTGGCTCAGAATGGTACTATGCAGCATTTTTTTTTTCTTCTGGTTTTTGTGATTCTTGATTGCTGTCCCGCAATGGAAGACTGGAAAGTCAAGCTGAGCTATTCTCCACAAATATGTGATCAAGTCTTTTATCATGACTCCTAGGCCTTGTTTGCTTGGCTTGATTATGTGTGATACATATCTAATCAAGTCTCTTTTAATGTTTGTTTCAATTGATAAAAACCCTTGATAAATTCTAGGTCCTACATTATTTATTGTTGGTTTTGGAAAATGGATAAGTGTGATAAGAATTACAAAGATTTAATAAGGTCTATTTTTTATCTTATTTCAATTAAACCATGGTTCTAAAAATGGGAAAGAATGAGAAAATTATGAAAACTTATTAAAAAATATAAAAGATATAATAGTAAATTTATATATTATATTTTAATTTATTTATATACTAATCATACCAACCAAACATAAAATTAAAATATTATATCCTAATGGGCTTAAAATGTATCATTTACTTATATATTACTTCTAATCACATCATTCCAAGCAAATGAGCCCCTAATAAATTGCCCAGGTTCTATAACTTTTGATTCACAATTCCCATCATGTTTTTCTACTCTAGAGGCAACGATACTTTATTTTTGGATTAGTTCTGGATTAGAAGGGATTCGAAACCCTAATCTCATCTCTACAAGATCTGATTTTGATAGCGCCAAGAAAACAGAAAACTTTTTTCTCCCCGACCATTAGTGAAGAAAGCAAGTTTATCTCTGAAAAAAATGTCTTCCAAGGTGTGAAGTGGGAGAGAAGGGATGTCATAGTTGGAATGTTGAAAAAGATAAGTTTTTGATTTTTCACTGTATTCATTAAAAAAGTAATAAAAATAGGAGTTTTTATTTTTATTTTTATTTTATTTATACACACGCACATTAGGAGTCCGTTAGGACTCAAACTCCTGACCTCCAACTTTATGTGAGAAACTTATGCTGCTGGGCCACTGGGCACTCAGCTAATAAGAATAGGAGGTGATAAGTAAGGTTTTCCATGATGCTAACGTATCGTTTTTATCTATTGTAATGTAAGTACTTTGCTACTATTGGATTACAACTAAGTGAATATCTATCATCGGATGTGTTTGGTTTAAAAACAAATAAAATTTAATCAAATAATTTAATATTTATATTGTTCTCTTTGAAATTCTTAATTTATCCTCTATTAAAAATTTTGTTATTCTAAAAATACCCTTTGTTTGAATAAAAAAATTGAAATAATTTAATTTTTTAAAATTACTAGTAAATTTTTATTCCTTCTAAATTCTAGTTATCCCAATCTGTTCTAAATATAAATTAAATAAAATATTCAAAAAATAAAAATTTAAAATGTAACAATATAATTTAATAATTTTAAATATATACTTAATAAGATTAAAATGACAAATATATGTAAAATAATTTAATCAATTTTATATATTATTTATAAATAAAATAAACAAAAAATTAAAAACAAAATAACAAACATAACAGGATTCTTCCCCAAACCGCCGGCTTGCTGTCGGATTTTGGTATGTATTTTTTCTTTTTTTTTTGAGAAAAAAATAGTGTTCGAAAAATCGGACCGTTCATTGAACCGAAAAACTTACCAGTTCACAGTTCACTGGTTCAACCGTTGGTCGGACCGTAATTGAACCGTGACGTCATAATTACGAAATATATATATTACTTAAAAATTAATAAAATGCCAAAATATAAAACATAAAGAGCTTAAATGATATTATCTAACATTACAATCCAAATTTCACATTTCATATTATAAATGATCACAACAATTTAAATGTATCAAGTCTAAAATTTAAAGTTGATAGTGTGTAAATTAATTCTAAACTCTAAACTAAGGCTTTTTCTTACTTTTAAATAGCTTGTGAAGTGTACTTTAACCTTCAAACTTTGTACTTACACCAAAAAAAATTTTTAAAAAAAAAATTTAATTTTATTAAAAATTAAATGAAAAAACCGGTCTGGTTCAATTGAACCATGAAACGGTTCACCTGTCCGACCGGTCGGTTTGAACGGTTTTTACAAAATGTGATATTTTTTTCATTTTTCTGGTTTTTTGAGAAAATCGGACCAGTTCACCGGCTGGTCCGGTCCGATTTTTTAAACAATGGAAAAAAGTGGATATGGATGTATGTATATGTTTGTGTGTGTCTAATACACATGTATATATATACATAAATATTTATAATATTTTGAATACATATTTATAAGATGATTGTTCTATTATTTAATTTTTATATTTTAATTAGTTCTTTAATTTTTTCTATTAATTTTAAAAACAATTCATAATTGTGAGTTTTAGGGTTTCTATAATTTAGTTAATAGGTGGGTACTAAAATGTAACTAAAAAATATTATCATAAAATATGAGAGAGATTAAATAAAATTATATATTAAATAAATAAAAAAAGGGTATTCAGGAGATTTGATTTAAAAAGGGATAATTGTTTAAGTTTTGCTTTGTTTTGTTTGTTAAAAATAAAGGAACACTTTGCACAATACAAAGTGAATGCATGATATTAATGAAACAAATTGAATAGGACTATAGAAAAATACTGATAAGTAGAGTTTAACTACTAAGTTTGGAGTGGATTGATGTAGTCTTTCTATACCTAGAATCGAACAATAAACAAAAAGAGACACGAGAGAAAAGTTGATCTATTAATCAGTGATAGCGAGCCCCAAATAAAATCTTGCAAAACGGGACAAACAAATTATCAATTGAAGCTGACACCATGAGATTTCATGATCATATCATCCATCTGCCGAAAGGGGTGGCCAAGAGAAAATCAGCATTATATATATATATATATATATATCTAACCACAATCATCTCTTCACCACAATAGAACTGCAGTTCTGAAGTGAAGAAAGAAAAATGCAGGTGCTTCTGTATCAGAAGCTGGCCATCATGGCAATTTTTGTGCTGATGATTGTTTGCAGCCTCAGTATTCAAGTGTTTTATGCACAAGAAAACACCCGCTCCAACAAGCTCGGCCGATATTGCTCCAATAACATAGAGGTGTTGCGGTTGCTTGGATTCGACCCGAATATCTGCTGTTAAACCTTCTGACAACTGCAAGCTGCCTTATCCTGCTTATTGAAAGAAAGGAAAATCAAGAATCTAAGCTGTGTCAGAAGGTGATTTTAAGCTTACAAGTACTCTATTATTTGTATATGATTACTGTGTGTTGTCGTATGGGATTGGGGTGACTTACATTATGTAGAATAGTAATGTTAGATTGGCAGCAGGAATGTATGATAATGTGATATGTAAGGGTTATCCCATCCAGGAATGGAGAGAATAGGGCTGGGACAGGGGGATGTTTTCCCCAACCAATATAATCTATGAATGATAAATTCCTGGAAATAGGAATAGTGCCCTTTAGTTTTTTTTTATATTGCTTTAGTTTTATGTATTTCATTCTTTACCCAAACTTTCCTATACCCCCCCCCCCCGCCCCCTTCCAAGAGTGTAATTCTATCCTATCAAACCATTGAGACTTTTTTATAAAAAAATTGTAAAAAAAAAAAAAAATTACAAAAATACGGCACTATTCACGACTTTTACGTTTTTGTAGTAAGTTGCAGTCACATACTGCAACTTTCAACATTAATGAACAGTGATACTGTTCAAAAAAAAATTTTAATTTTAATTTTTTTTTTTTGTGTGCATAAATTATTTTAGGGTTTGTTCTCCTATATTTTGAAAAAATATTTTTTAGCCCCCCAAAATATTTTAAAATGCACTTACATTCTTCAATTTTTTTTCCAAAATACTCTGATTTTTTATCAAAAAAATTCTATTATAATGCATCCAAAAATCCTACACCCTAAAAAGCACATCTATCATCTCATTTTCTGATTACATCTTTCATATCAACCATTCATTTCTTCACTTATATATATATATATACACACACACATATATTTTACATATATAAAAATATTAAAATTTTGCCTTTTAAAAAATTCTAAGACTTATATTTACCGAAAAAATATTTAATGTAATAATTAATTGAAAATATTAAATGCCTTATTAATTTTTTTAAAAAGTTATTCTAAATTTTTATAAAGGTACCTCACTAACTAATAAAGCTATCTCACTAACGAATAAAGTTATATCACTAATTAATAAAGCTAACTCACTAACTAACAAAGCTATCTCACTAACTAATAAAGCCATCTCACTAATTAATTATTACATTAAATATTTTTTCGATAAATATAAGTCTTAGAATTTTTTAAAAGGCAAAATTTTAATATTTTTATATATGTAAAATATATGTGTGTGTGTATATATATGTATATATAAGTGAAGAAATGAATGGTTGATATGAAAGATGTAATCAGAAAATGAGATGATAAGTGTGCTTTTTAGGGTTTAGGATTTTTGGATGCATTATAATAGAATTTTTTTGATAAAAAATCAGAGTATTTTGGAAAAAAAATTGAAGAATGTAAGTGCATTTTAAAATATTTTGGGGGGCTAAAAAATATTTTTTCAAAATATAGGAGAACAAACCCTAAAATAATTTATGCACAAAAAAAAAAAAAAAAAATTAAATTTTTTTTAACAGTATCACTGTTCATTAATGTAGCAATGAACAGTAATACTGTTGAAAGTTGCAGTCACAGACTGCAACTTACTACAAAAACGTAAAAGTCGTGAATAGTACCGTATTTTTGTAATTTTTTTTTTTTTTATAATTTTTTTATAAAAAAGTCAACCATTGATATACCCTAAGGGCTAGTTTGGCTCGTAAAATAAGGCATGACATGATATGTATGCACTCTTTATCACTTGTTTGGTTTAATTGTTCTTGGCCCATGATACCTTGCAGCGTGATAACGTATCATGGGCCTTCTTAATTTATGGCACACGCTACAATGGTCTGATTTAGAGCTGTCAATGAATTGAATTTTAATTTGAATTCGATATGAATTCAATTCGAATTTTAAAAATTTAATTAAAATATTCAATGAATCAAATCTGATTATAAATATTCGTAATCCAAAATAAGTGGATCGGATATAAAATTAAATAATCCGATTAGTTAAAGATCTGAATTCAAACTTTAATACTTTTTATTAAATTAATATTCTTATATATAATATTAATAAAGATATTAAAATAAATTTATATATATTATATTGATCTAATATTTATATTAACGTCTATATTATACTATTAATATTGAGTCTTTAACTTAAAAAATAAGATAGATATTAGTAAAATATCAAATATAATAACATATAATAGTTCATCTATCCATTAATATAATGTGAAATAGGAATTTGGTATTCAAATATTTAACTTTTAAACTAATATATAATAAAAAATTATTAAAAATTCAAATATGACATATATTTGCTTTACAAATACAATATTTTTATAAAATTCAAAAGAAAAAAAAAGAAAAAGTGAAAAAAAAAATAAATAAATGGGGTCTAATTTTTTAATCAAATTTCGAATATTCATCGGATTCGAATATAATATTGACTAACAAAGATTCCATAGAATTTCGGGTCAGATTTGAATATGAATTTTGATAATCAAATTTGAATTTAAATATGATAGATCCAACCTGCTGACAGCCCTCTGATCAATTCAACCGGTCTCCATAGGGAAGCAACCCTATTATTTGATCCACACGGACGAAAAAAACGAGCCCTTATAGGTATTATTAAGAAACAGGGAAATCATAGTTCATAGCGGGAATCGTCCCTTTGGGTCCAAGTACAGTACAGAATTCTCCCTGGTTGGAGAGGAAATAGGGAAGAATGAGGCACGCCATAATCTAATGTGAAACAAAATGAACAGCATTCAAGAACATTCATAACATTCGGTGTATTTTTCCTCAGCAACAAGGCAATTTTTCTTAGAATAAAGGATTTTAACCATAATCAGAAAGCGAAACGAAAAGCATTCAAGAACATTTATAACATACGGCCTATCCCTTTTCACTTAAAACTTATAGCAGAAATTGCTGTTTCAAGAAACTAATATACAATCCAGCCTGCACCTAACATTCATAAGGATTCTAGCTATAGTTCCTTTACTTGACTGCATACAATATTTTGCATGAAGAAACCTCCCAAAAATGGAAATTGAACAAAGATTGAAGTTTTATGTTACAATATTTACCCAAACAACCGACCTCTTCTGGTACCATTACTCTTCCACTTGTGGCATGAAATCTACTTTACCATTCAAATCTACAATGAGATGCAAAGAGATCAACAGCGGAACTCCAACAACGTGCTCTAGAAGAAAAGAACAGCAACTGTAACCAAAACTGCTACTGTAAATATCAAAGCCTGCAATATTCATTGCGTCCGAAGTTAACAAAATTAATATTAGAAGATGTTGCAAAGGGGAAAGATTTTTTTCAGGATTTATGGTAGAGCAATTCCAGAAATATTAATAATTGTATAATGACAGCAGAAAATAAGAAAGTATCAAGAGATATTGGACAGACTACTCACAGCTATGGCATTAGCGGCAAGACCTGCCCGTTCCCTAGGATCTTTGCGGTAATAATTTCCAAAGTACAATATGGTGGCAAAATACCACATCAAAGGGAGCACAAACCCGAGTAAAAAACTGCAAAAGGACATGTGATAGTGTAAGGAAGAAGAAAAGGGGGAAAATATGCATAAAGAGCTCAAAACTCACGAGAACCATCCTAATCCGCAACCAAAGCAGGGAAGAGGTTTGTCAAAAATTCCTAGTTGATTGTCTTCCACATCTCTAACAAGCAAATAATCTCTGTTCTCATGATGTTTATCATCACTTAAGAGTCCTGTATTGTGCAACACCAAATTGGCAATCAAGTTAGGAAAATAAATTGTTTAGGAAAAATGGCCCTACGAGCATTTGTGTCCAAATAATCCAAATGTAAATCATAAATAGTGCGCTTTCCTAACAGACCAAGAATGAAAAACTCAAAATGTGTAATTTGGTTAGTGTTCTGTCAACAGGGAACTCTATGTGTTAAACTATATAGATCAAATATCACATAGCAGAGTAAAAAGAAAGACTAGGGAGGAGATTGGAAAGCTAGTATTAACATATCCCAACATACTCTGATCCATGCTTTCAGATAATACGAATTGGCACACGGATATCCTCAACTTCTCCTCTACAGTTCCTGTAAAATGTATGATGAACTCAGATAAGCAGCTAAGTAAGTAATAAACTATACAAATTGTTGCACTAGGAGTACAAGGGTAATATCATGTCAATAGCACAATAGTAGTGTTTGAAGATAAGCCATCCCCCCTCACCAAGGTAATGTGAGAGAAACTCCAGTTTCTTATTTGTAACTGCCAAGTCAGGACAGGATAAGCTACATTGTAAAAAGACCTATACGGTCGTCTGAGTTTCAAGATGCAAGAAGTGAAGATACCTTTAACCAGTTCCTCGTGTAATTCGGAAACATAATCAAGTTTTTGTCTTGAACCAGTTCAACTTCACAAAGAAAACAAGAAGCTCCAGAGAAGAATGACCATATACTAATTCCAACTTCAAAATGCTAATGAATTGCCATATTACGCAAATTGACAGTCCTGCATTTGTTCGGCAAGATTCCAGATTATTCAGCAACAACAAAACAATAGCACCAATATAGAGGTTGACGAGTATCATAACAAAGCACACATCACACAAGAACTTACAAAATGCCCTTTCAGGATCAACACAAAGTCCAATTTGATCTAATGGTCCAGAAATCACCCATTACATGGAGTCCATCTAACCATGAATTAACACCATAAACAAAACATACAAGAAGTTCTCGTTCAACATCGGTACAAACCTCTATAACATCATGAATTGAATTTGAAAAACTAGAATAAACGAGTACGGATTGAACATTGCTAAAAATCCAAAGCTGTTATATCATTCATCCCAGCATCCCATTAATATCCAAATCATTAGCAACTCGCAAACTGTACAAATATATTTATCTATTATATTCCTTTTACTGCTCAGTTAGTTAGTTAGTTAGAAACCCTAACAGAATTAGTTTTCTTCAGCATTTATTAGCTTAGCAGTTAGTTAGCCTTTTGTCTCTAGACTTGTATAAATAACCCTAGCGTGTATTCATTTTACATGTTGAATGCATCATTTTTTCCTGTTTTGAGCTGTCCTCCGCCATGAGTTTCCAGCTTGTTGAACATGGTATTGGACCCACGGTTCTGTGGCTCTGATCTTCCTTTCTGTTTTTTCCTTCCCCACTTTTACTCCCTGAACCAAATAGTTGACAGTATATTCTCCGTTCGTGGCCAAAACTGATTGCTGAGATGGAGCCGCAACAAAATCGAGCACGAGGAATCAGAGGAATTGAAAATGGGGATCCTCTTTTTCTTCAGACCTCCGATCATCTTGGCATGGTGTTAGTGACAAATCTGCTGAATGGAAACAACTACTTGCCGTGGAGCCGCTCCATGAAGATCGCACTGGGAGCGAAAGTTAAACTTGGATTTATAAATGGAAGGTGTTCGATGTCGCAGATGGACTCCGACGAGTATGAACAATGGGTAAGAGTTGATTGTATGGTCACCTCTTGGATCTTGAATTCTATATCCAAGGATATACTTGATGCTTTCTTGCATACTGGATCCTCTAAAGAACTATGGGATGAAATTGAGCAACGATTTGGAGAGTGCAATGGGCCTCTTTTGTATCAATTACAACGAGAGATCAGCTCTATTACTCAAGGAAATCTCTCGGTGATTCAATACTATACTAAATTGAAGAAGCTATGGTATGAATTTGCAGTTTTAGTTCCTGTTCCAGAATGTACATGTTGTGCAGCCAAAGCTGCGGCGGATATGGGATGCTTGAACCACCTGATGCAATTCTTGATGGGACTGAATGATAGCTATGACCATATCCGGAATCAGATATTGGTTATGGATCTATTTCCCATGGTTAATAAGGCCTACTCTATGGTCTTAAGAGTAGAGAAACAAAGAGATGTGAACACTTCTTTCTCAGAATCTGCAGAAAATTCAGCTATGTTTGTAAGAGGAGGTTCTTCATGGAAGAAGGAGGATGGGAACAAACAATACAATAGAAAAGAGCCAGGAAAGAAACTTGACAAACATTGCAGCAATTGTGGAAGGAGTGGCCATCTAAGAGAGAGTTGTTTCAAACTCCACGGATATCCTGAGTGGTATAAAGAGCTCAAAGAAAAGAAGGCGCAGAATTATGGTAGACAGGCTGCCAATCATGTTGATACGCCCTTAGAGGTGCAAGAAGATAAGGAACTGCAGAAGCACAGTGACTAGAGTGCCACTCTGATTGACTTGGTGCAGCAAGAAGTCACTAAAGCCATGAAGGGAAAGCAGCACATGGAGAAGAATCTTGGATAGTAGACACTGGGGCTTCAAGTCATATGTGTTCCAACATTAAACTCTTATCCAACCCTAGCCGTATAAACAACCCCACTCCTGTTTATCTAACAGATGGAACCACAAAAATGGTTCAACACATAGGCTCAGTTGAGCTAACCAACAAATTGAACCTGCAAGGCACTCTTCACATCCCAGACTTCAAATATAACCTGTTGTCTGTGAACAAGCTAGCCAATGACACTCAATTGAAATTCATTTTTTATCCTAGTCACTTTGTCTTGCAGGACCTGCAGAATGAAGAAGTATTGGCCATTGGAAAGGTTGTACATCTTAGATAAGACATGCTATCTATCTAATAAAGCTGAAAACCGTAGTAAATCTTCTTCTTCTAGTTTGTTCATTCCTCAATGTAATAGTGTCATTTCCAGCTTGTCTCTTTGGCATAAAAAACTAGGCCATGCTTCCATGAATGTACTAAAGCATATACCAAACATCTTGAATAAAAATACTGAAAATTGCTTGCCTTGTAACATTTATCACTTGTCCAAACAAACGAGACTGCCGTTTTCTTCCAGTAGCAGTAACACTAGCAAAGCCTTTGAACTTGTTCACATGGATATATGGGGTCCATATAATAAACCCTTACTAACAAAGGCTCATTACAGTAGGAGTACATGGACTTTCCTCCTTCAAAATAAATTTCAAACACATCACATTATTGCTCACTTCCTAAAAATGATTGAGAATCAATTTAATACTAAGATCATGAACATAAGAACTGACAATGGAACAGAATTTATAAACAATGTGTCCTCAAAATTGCTTAAAGAAACTGGAATCAATCATCAAAAAACATGTCCCTACACACCCCAGCAGAATGGCATAGTAGAAAGAAAACATAGACACCTCTTAGAAGTTGCTAGGTCTCTCATGTTTTAGTTAGGATTACCATCTAGATTTTGGGGAGAGTCTAAACTCATGGCCACAAATCTCATAAATAGATTACCCACTCCTTTGCTAAATTGGAAATCCCCTTTTGAAGTTCTTCATAATAGGAAACCAGATCAGATTACAGTTCTCTAAGGGTCTTTGGATCATTGTGTTATGCAACCAACACACACCCTCACAAAGATAAATTTGACCCTAGATCTTACAAGTGCATCTTCTTAGGTTACAATATAGGACAGAAAGCTTTTAATGTATATGACACTAATAATAATAAACTCTATTGCTCTAGAGATGTTATATTTCATGAGTCACACTTCCCTTTCCTTGTTAAAGGTCATGAACAAACTTCTGAGTCACCCATTCCCATTCCTGTTATGGCTGAAGATAGTCACACTGATTCTTCTGATACTAATGAAAGAACTTCTGTCAATACTCATGATCAAAACCCCATCTTGAGTCAAAATCATACTGAAATCCCAACCCAATCGACTCAAGCGAACCCTAGAAAGAGTTCTAGAGTTAGGACCAAACCTGCATGGCTAAGAGACTATGTATCTACTGTAACCTTCCCTAGAAGCAATACTACTTCAAAAGCTGCAAGCATCACATACACTCCTCAAACCTTTCCATTTACCACTGAAAGCAACCTATCACAGAACTATATGACCTTTCTAGCCATAGTTTCTGCTATCAAAGAACCTGAATCCTATAGACATGCATGCATGCAGGCAGAATGGACTTTAGCCATGCAGAAGGAGATAGAGGCCCTTGGAAAAAACAAAATGTGGGAGCTAACTTCCTTACCTGAAGGGAAGAAGGCTATAGGATCCAGATGGGTATACAAAGTGAAGTTTAAACCTGACGGTTCAGTGGAGAAATGCAAAGCTAGATTGGTGGCTAAAGGATATAACCAAGTAGCTAGAATTGACTACATGGACAGCTTTTCACCTGTTGCTAAACTTGTTACTGTGAGGTTATTCTTGGCTCTAGCTACAGTGAAGTCGTGGCCACTACACCAACTGGATATAAACAATGCTTTGCTACACGGCTATCTTCAAGAAGAAGTTTACATGGTACCTCTAGAGGGGTACAAAAAAGCTAAGACATGTCAAGTTTGCAAGCTCTTGAGGTCTCTATATGGTCTCAAATAGGCATTGAGACAATGGAACGTGGAGCTCACTTCACAGCTGTAGAGTTTTGGGTTCCACCAATCAGCTCATGATAACTGCTTATTCATAAGAGTTCCTTTCTGGCTCTACTAGTGTATGTTGATGATGCGTTGTTGACAAGAGACAACGAGGAGGAAATTAAATCTGTCAAACAGTTTCTTCATGATAAATTCACCATCAAGGATCTCAATTATGCAAGATACTTTATTGGGGTAGAAATTGCAAGATCAAAGAAGGGAACATATCTTAACCACAGGAAGTATATCTTAGACATTCTTCAAGATATAGGATTAATAGAGTCCAAACCAGCTGCTACTCCCTTTCCAAAGAATATGACACTTACGGAGGAAGGTGTCCCATATTCAGATCACGCACAGTACAGAAGATTGACTGGGCGACTTCTATATCTAAACCTCACCAGGCCAAACATCACATATAGCATCCAACAACTCAGCCAATATGTTAACGCACCCACTGAAAATCATTGGAAAGCTGCTACTCATGTGTTACGATATCTGAAAGGCTGTCCATCCAAAGGATTGTTCTTCCCAACACACAACACCTTACAATTAACTACTTACTGCGATGTAGATTGGGCATCTTGTATCAACACAAGAAAATCACTCACTGGATACTGCATTTTTCTAGGAGAGTCCCTCATCTCCTGGAAAACAAAAAAAAATCTACCGTGTCTCGATCCTCTGCCGAAGCTGAGTACCGAAGTATGGCGTCCACCGTATGCGAGCTCCAATAGATTTCATACCTACTCACAGATTTTCATCTCCAAAACACTCTCCCAGTTCCATTATTCTGCGATAACAAAGCGGCGATACACATAATTGAGAACCTGGTCTTCCATGAAAGAATGAAACACCTCGACATTGACTTCCACCTTGTACGCGATCAATTCAAACAAGGTCTCATTATTCCACGACATATATCTAGCACCTTTCAACCTATTGATGTGTTCACCCAAGGCTCTATCCGCCCCATCCTTACAGCGCATTCTGTCCAAGTTGGGCTTGTGTGATATCCACCAAACTCCAACTTGAGGGGGTGATGTACAAATATATTTATCTATTATATTCCTTTTACTGCTCAGTTAGTTAGTTAGTTTGCTGTATTGTTAGTTAGTTAGCAACCTAACAGAATTAGTTTTCTTCAGCATTTATTAGCTTATCAGTTAGTTAGCCTTCTGTCCCTAGACTTGTATAAAAAACCCTAGCGTGTATTCATTTTACATGTTGAATGCATCATTTTTTTTCTGTTTTGAGCTTTACTCCGCCATGAGTTTCCAGCTTGTTGAACAAAAACCATAAAAAAGTAAAAAATTACTTGTTCATCAATTGCATGCATACAACTTAACCCAAAAAATAAAGTTCAGAAAAGGAAAAAGGACGATAAATTTGTCAGCTAAACAGTAAACGATTTGCAATTAACCTTTTATAATATTTGTGCCCAAACCCACCTCGATTATAAAATCAAAGAAAAAAAAAAAATGGGACTCGAAATTATTCAAAAATCAAGAAAATACAGTATAATAAACAGAGATATTGAAACTTCTTACCTTCCCTAGGCAAATTATCCGCTAGAAACAAAAAAAGCTCTCAGCTTTTTCTTCTTCGTTGTGAAGAATTCAAGAACATAGAGGTTGCTTCCGACTCTCATCAAATTAAAGAGAAAACTTTCGGCAGGGCCAAGTCCAACTTACCTCTTGACTCCAACTGCTGCGCTGGTTGTCGTCAATGTTATAGGTTTAGTCAGCAGTCCAAGAATAAACTTCCCATTGTTTTTTAACATTTTCTAAGTTTAATTTTCCATGTTTTATTTTTTAAATATAAGATGAGTTAAGATTTGGATTTGTCCGCTTTTTAGATTTAACATTTAAAATTAAAATCATGGTTCAGCTTTTTCAAACATCCATTTGGTACTTTATTAGAACTAATAAAAATTGGAGCACTCATATGTAAATATCTAAGAAAGGAATTCATGAATGAAAAAATAAATAAAAATTAGATTATCAATAGATGGATAATACTCTTTTATTTTTGTCAATTAAAGACGAATACTGTAATAATTGTAAAATATTATAATTTTTTATCTACAAATTTTTTCCTCCATAAAAGGTGTAACGATTGAAATGTAACTTTGAATAGGACTTGATGAAATTGTGTATGAATTTTACATAATTGTTCAATTAATCATGTTTGACGCATAAATTGAATTAAATAAAATAGTTTTTAAAATTTTTAATTAATTTAGTTGAAATTAAATTTTCTTGATTAATTTTTTTTTAAAATTCAATTTAAATGCATGTTAAATTGAGTTCAAATAAGATTTAGCAATCGACGTTGAATTTATTATTTAAATTAATTAATTTATTTTTCATAACCTAACAAACATTATATCACTCTTAATTAACATTTTGCAAAATATAGGGGAGCTTTCTCATATTTTCATAAAATAAGGGAGCGTTAGTAATAAAACAACATATTCTGTTTTTTTTTTTTCTCAAATAGGGTTTAACACAATGCCCTCAAAACCCAGCTTTCCCTCAACAAACCTTCACAGTAAACCATGGCGAAATCAAAAGTAAAAAAGAAGAAAGGAGAAGAAGGAAGCCCAGATGTTAAAATGGGGGAAGAATTGGAAACCATAGACGTGAAAATCAAGGCAATTGGGGAAAACCCGGATCAAAAAACCTCCCCCATAGTCGGGTACTTTCCATCCGGATACGACCCACTGAAGAATCCGGACAACGTGGATTCGGAACCCGAATCCGGTTCCAGCGTTAAGGTTTACAAGAGTGTGAATTCCCGGAACCCCAAGAACCCCAGAATGCAGGTGGTCGTGGGGGTCAGTGGGTCCCAAGTGAATTTTGTGGGGACAAATTATTCCGGCGAGGCGACGACCCCCCAGCTATGCAATTATGCTCTTGGGGTGTTGGATAAGGAGGCCGGAGTTCTGAAAATGGTTCCTATTGCTGCTAATAGAGTAAGCTTCCTATTTTTTTCTTGTCTGTTTTTGGGCTATGATTTGGTTCTTGAGCTAAGAATGGTTGATCCTATGGCATTTTAGATTAAAGATTGGAACTTTTCATATGAATGCTACACTGATGCTCAAATGATCCCAAAATGAGTTGTATGGCATCATCATTCACGCCGTTGCTCTTGTTTTTTAGATATGGATTTCGTCATATGCTCATAATTTTCTAACAGAATGGGTTGATTTTGGTTTGTGGCTTATTGTTCTCCTGAAAATTTATAAATTTTAATCCATCTCATGAGGATGTTCATTCAAAATCAAAACAGTTTAACCATTGTTGGTATGGTGTATGAATGCAGATATTCAGGTTGGAACCGAAGTTTGGAGATCTGGAGCAGCCTGAGAACAAACTCCCGGATGAAGCTAAAGAAGAAGTTACCAAGGAGGAGAAGGCTGATAAATTCAGAAATTTGACTCTCATGTATTCAACCAAGAAGAATATAAGACGGGTATGGGCAGTTCATTTTCGCTTGAAAGTTTGACAATCTTGTGGTGTTGTGAAAGTTTGACGATCTTGTAATGTTGTTGCTCTTTTATAAAGTTATAAAATTTTTGTATCTGTTTATGTGTTATGGTTTGTGAAAAAGGCTCTATTTGGATGCTCAATGAAGAAATTCTGCCAAAATTTGCTGCGTAAGCAATAGAACTGTATTCTCAAGCGATCTTTCCGCTGAAGATAATTGATCCCCACGTGAGAAGGAAAAACGAAAAAAGATAAAACAAAGAAGTCTTAAATTAGATAAATTTAATGTTTATGTCTCACTGCTAATCCATCGTATTCCTTTGGGTTTCAGGATGTGAAACGTGAGACCCTGCGACAGACGGAAGATCCAGGAAGGCAGGATGATATGGACCAGAAATTGAAAGGAATCAAGATAAACACAAAGGCACTTGAAGCTATTGCTTCTACTGCTAATGCTCGCAATATCCCACCATATAACTTGGAAGCTGCTACAGCAGACATGGCTTATCCACTTGACAGGATAATTCTGAAAGGGGAGTGGGACTACCTTCTAGATGTTCTTGATCTTGCACAAGCCGGATTGGAAGTGGACCTTGATGTTTACCCAAGTTTTGTTTGCAATAGAGTTCATAAATTGGGAGCTTTCAAGGTGAGGACTTGTAAAATGTTTTGAGCTCTAAAATTTATTGTTTGCTTGTGTCTGCAAGTTAAATAGTTCCTTCTGTCGGTATTCTTGCTTCTCTTGCTTTTACTACAATAATATTATTGAAGCAATTTGTGTAATTAGGGGTGCAATGAAGCTGAGCTGAGCGAAATTTTCGAGCTCGAAATATATATATATATATCATGATAGAGCTCGAGCTCGACAATCCTAATCTTTCAATCTCGAGCTCAACTCAACTCAACTTGATTAATTCAAATTGCCAATTGAGCTATAACCAACTGCGAACTCGAATTGAACTCAATATTGAAATACAATAATAGTAATATAATGTATATTTACTAATGAAATAAAAGTAATATTTAATTATATACTTGCTCTTGAGCTCGCACCACCTGAGCCCTGAGCCAAGATATACGCGGCTCAATATTGGCTCAAAGTAAAGGTTGAGTTTAATTTGATTTGACTCAAGCTTGAAACAACTCGAGCTCAAGTATGACTCGTGAAGCTTCTGAGCCGACTTGAGTCGTTTGCACCATAAATATATTTAGATTGATTTGTTCACGTGATTGCTAACATGTGAAGATACTTTCTTTTGTAGTATCCTTAGCGAATATCTTTTTTAGAAATTTTAGTTATGGGCTAACTTTATCGCCTTCTCCTTTTCGCTTTTCAAATTTGTAGGATGAGTTGAAGAAACGAAGGCTTGCTGGCATATTGTCGTATATCACCCATCTCATCAAGTTCAAGGATCGATATTCAATGGATGGCGTATCATCTGCAAAGCGTCACAAACTGCCCAGTATCTTATCACAGAAGTTCTCCTCTATGTTTGGGACTGCAAATGAGAAAAAAATTCCAGATGAAAAACAGAAACTGCTTATAAGCTATGTTCTGGTGCTCTCCCTGTTTGCTGATGATTTCCGGTCTGATCCAGCAGACATAGCTAAGGATCTTCGAATGAATCCTTTAACGTTGAGAACTCATTACGAATACTTGGGCTGCAAGTTTGTGCGTGAAAATCAAGTGTTGGTGGCAACTCTTCCCGTTCCACTGGAATTTCATACACTTAAAAGGAAGAGGCGAAGGTAAATGTTTGTTTGCGCATCTTAGTTCTTCTAGTTTTCCTTTGATGCTCGTGCAGAGGAATTTATTTGCTGTGCGGTGCAAAAGATATACTTCGTCTACTTTCTGAGTTAGTAGAGTGATTTTTTATCATAGGTATACAATTCTGACTAAATTCTAAATTTTTTGATTTTTTGAATAAAGTTTCATGGGTCGCATAGCATCTTTGGTATGTCCATTATGGCATCCTTTGAATTTTGAATTTTTGTAATTATGGTATCTTCAGCTGAGCAAGTACATTCAAGGAAGTAACGTACAGTGATGTTATAAAATAAAACTAGTCTTGATCCCGTGCATTGCACCGAGTAATAATTTTAAATTTTATTAGATCCAATATGTATTAATTATAATTTATATATTGATATTTTTTAAATATTATAAACATTGAACAAAAATAATAATTTATAAAAATTAACAAAATTTTTATTACAAATATTTTTTGCACATCGAACTAACAAAATAGTAAAAATAAATAAATAAATAAATTACGGGTTAAAGGAAAATCATAATATGAAAAAAGGTGAAAAGAATCAATCAAAATCAAAAAGTAAATCGAGATTTCAAATTCCTTTTGTAAATTAAGTTGGCTCATAAACATACAAAACTTATTAATATTAGAAAATCATATAAAATTACAAAATACATGCATAATAAAACAAATAGAATTTAGCTCAGCAAGGAAATGATTCTATAGAGGTGAAGCAA
The DNA here is from genome assembly GCA_018894105.1 of Jacaranda mimosifolia. NCBI lineage: Eukaryota > Viridiplantae > Streptophyta > Magnoliopsida > Lamiales > Bignoniaceae > Jacaranda > Jacaranda mimosifolia. The sequence continues at coordinate 28,305,930 of CM032122.1, forward strand.
TTTTTTTTTCTTCATATCTTTAAATATTAGTGTATTGTATGTTCGGTTATTTTTAGTATATATTATTTGTAGGGATTATGAGCTTAGATTAAGGAACTTAACTTAATTAAAATATCAAATTATGGAATAAAATATATCTTAGAGAATATTAAATTAAGGCAAAAAATTTCAAACTAAATATAGAAAGAGTTATAGGAAATCTTACCATTTCAAAAAATAAAAAATGTCAAAACTACTATCCGGACTTAATACCTAAATTTATGAAATAAAAAATTAAATATTTAGCATAAATATGTCAAAACTACTATCCGGACTCACATTAGCCATTTATATAATAACTTAACATTTGTTATATATATATATATATAGAGAGAGAGAGAGAGAGAGAGAGAGAGAGAGAGGAGTAGAAGTTTTTTGTCAATCACAAAAGTTAACAAAACATACATAATTGTTGTTTTTAATGATTAAAGGTAACAACGGTTGTACTATACTTGGTAAAGTTTTAAAATTTCTTAGTATATGCAATCTTGAAATTATTATTTTTTAAATAAACTAACCATCATTTTACTTTATTTGAAATAAATTTGTTACTTTAACAACGTGATTTATAATCTAATTCGAACCGATAATATAAACATAGCTGGTTAATATATAAATTATAATTGGATCCATAAAAGTGTAAATATTAAACATATGAAAAGTAATAATATTGCTTTTGAAAAAATTAATTGAAAATAATTTTTACAAAGAAAGTTCTAAATCTTAATGATTAAAATATTAAATTATGATACAAAACATATTTTATTTTATATATATGTAAAGATACATACATACACACACACACATATATATATATATAGAGAGAGAGAGAGAGAGAGATCACTAAAAAATTAATGCTCCATGTATCAAGCCGACAGTATGTATATAAACTAATATATATATATATATATATATATTAATTTCATATATAAACTTATATATATAGGGAGAGAGAGAGAGAACTTGAATAAATATATTATACAATATAAATTAAAATAATTTATATTACATTGGTTAGGCACCATCTAAACCTTTAAAAAAAAAAATTCACATACAAATAAAAGAAAGAAAGATTTTAATGCGTGTCTCAATTAATCATTGAATCGAGATTACTAAATTATTAAATTTGAAAAGAAAAATATTTATTAATATAGTTTATTTTTATAAAAAAATAGTTTTGAATCCATACATTATAGACAACAAATTTAAATTTAAATTTTATTTAATTTAATTTTAATTATAATTTAAACATTGATATATAATGTTTAATTTAATCATAAAAAAATAAATCATAAGCCACCACCAAAACATCAAACCAAAAAAAATACAAGTTAAATGAAATCCATCACATGAAAAAGTGAGAAAAATCGATAAAAGCAAAAAAAAAACATAGGTTAAATGAAATCCATAACATGAAAAAAGTGAAAAAATCAAAAAAAGCAGAAAAAACATAGGTTAAATGAAATCCATAACACGAAAAAAGTGAAAAAAATCAATAAAAGCAAAAAATTATTGTTGTTGGTAGAATATAAATTTTTTAACTTACCACAAAATCGGGGCTCCAAATTTCTTTTACAAATTGACCTGTTCATAAACACAAAAATTTATTAATATTAGAAAACCATATGTAAATTACAAAACACATGCATATTAAAAAAAAATTAGAATTTAACTCACCAAGCTTACAATGTGCAGAAAGATAATGGTTTTGTGTCTTTAAATATTAGTCAACTACATATTTCGGTTATTTTTAGTATAAATTACTTGTAGGAAATTATGTGCTTAGATTAAGGAATTTAACTTAATTAAAATATCAAATTACGAAATAAAACATAATTTTAGGAAATGCTAAATTAAGGTAAGATTTATATATATATATATATATATGAAAAGTTTTTTATTATACATATAATAAAAATAATATCTTATTAAGGTAACTTCACCTCTTTTTTGGATTATTATTATTAATATTATATATATATATATATAGAGAGAGAGAGAGAGAGAGAGAGGAAGAACTATAAAATTAAATTCCATACAATAATTAGTACTTCGCATACATAAACTAATATATATACATATATATTATTTTTTGTATAGATATATTGAGTACTTACCAATATTAGATATAGAGTTACTAAAAAATCATTTAAGATAGTATTTTATATTAATCACACAATAACTCATTTTTATAGCAACTTATATATGAAAAATGTTGAGTATCCACATCATTGCCATATAATAAGCATTCTTACAATAGTGTTGAACAACATTTTACTTTTAGTATAAATATTAGTATAAATGTGAAGAAAAAAGAAAGACAATCATTTTGTATTTTTAAATATTAGTCAACTGCATATTTCAGTTATTTTTAATATAAATTACTTGTAGGAAATTATGTGCTTAGATTAAGGAATTTAACTTAATTAAAAATATCAAATTACAGAATAAAACATAATTTTAGGAGATTTCTAAATTAAGATAAGATTTATATGTATATATATATATATATATGAAAAGTTTTTTATTATACATCTAATAAAAATAATATCTTACTAAGGTAGTTTCACTTATTTTTTACGGATTATTATTATTATTATATATATATATATAGAGAGAGAGAGAGAGAGAGAGAGAATTATAAAATTAAATTCCATACAATAATTAGTACTTTGCATACATAAACTAATATATATATATATATCATTTTCCATATAGATATATTGAGTATTTACCAATATTAGATATAGAGTTACGAAAAAATCATTTAAGATAGTATTTTATATTAATCATACAATAACTCATTTTTATAGCAAATTATATATGGAAAATGTTGAGATGGCAAAATGGGATAAAAATAACTTATCCACATCATTGCCATATAATAAACATTCTTAAAATAATGTTGAACAATATTTTACTTTATATATATTAGATATATCATTATATTTTATTGAACTCAACTTACTGTCTATCTTGAGTGAGCATATATGTTCTCCTATGTTTTTCAAAAATATTTTTTAATCTCTAGAAAAATTTCAGAACGAAGGCACATTCCCCAATTTTTTTCTTTTTCTTAAAGCACTTAAATTTTATCTCCAAAAAATTCCTCCCAATTCACTCAAAAAATCCTACACCTTAAAAACTATACTTATCCCCCTCATTTTTTCATTATATCTATCACATCTCTTATTTATTTATCACTCTGTCACTTCATTCATCTCTCTATATATACATATATGAAAATATTAAAATTTCACTAGTTAAAAAATTCTAAAACTTATGTTTACAAATTTAATTAATCTAATTATCGAAAAATGAATTAAATTTAATTAAATATTATTTATGTTATTACTAAATAATTCATTTATTGAATAACACATTAAATTAATTAAATTTACTTATTAATTAAATAATGTATTAGTTATATTTAATATTTAATGTGTTAATGAAATAATACATTTATTCATTTAATAAATAATTTAAGATGTTTTAATTTGATATAATAAATAAATTAATCTTCTTCAAAAAATATTCTTCATTAAATACTAAACTTCACATTAATTTAAAATTATAATAAAAATTTGATTATAGGGTGATATTTATTTAATAATTTATGAAGTTTAATAAATTAACATTGATATACTTAAAGTAATTGTTGAGATAAGTAATTAAATTTAAGTAAAATGATTTGACTATTACTGAGTAATTTATTTACTGAAAAATGTATTAATTAAATAATGAGTTAAAGTAATTAAATAACTTATTAAATTAATTAAATTAATTTATTTAAATAAATTTTTATTTATATTAATTATGTTTCATATTTTATATATAATTAAATATTACATTTATTTATTTAATAAATAATTTAAGATGATGTAATTTCATATAATATAATATTATTTATTTTTTTAATTTGACGAATCTTTATTAAGTCTTATATAAATTATTAAAAAATTATTTTATTTAAATAATTAAACTAAGTTTTATATATACAGAAATCATAAGTAATAAATAGTTAAATAATTATATTTTAATTAATAAACAGTAATTAGTTTATAATTAATGTATAGTAATTAATTTTTTTTATAAGTCGATATTAACAATTATGATATAAGCTGATTTTTTTTATAATTAAGATATAATTACGATTTCATGAATAATTAATATTTATTAATATATATTGTATTCCAAACAATACATCATTTACTAATGCTAAATTTATAAAAATATAAATTTCAAATTAAATAATCAATTAAATTAATTACACTCATATTTCAATCATTGCGAAATATATACATACACACACATATCATCTAACTATAAATATACATTACATATAATACATAAAAAAATCATTTTCACCCTACAAATCCAAATAAAAAGCAACTGATTTGACATTTACAATAAAATTTGTCTCTTCCCAAAACATAAAGAAACAAACAACTTAATCTTAAATCATTTTCTATATTTTTCCAAAACAAAAAGAAATACTTGGCACATTCTCCATATTTTCTCCCAAAAACCTATTCCCCCAATTTTTTTTCTAAAAAATGGCAAAAACATAGAAGAACAGGCCCTTAGACTCTTACTCGAGTGAGCATATTTGAAGCTTGAAGGTAGTGATATTTAATGACGTTATAAAATAAAGGGTTAATTATAGGGATGTCCCATGATGTTTGGGATAAATACAGAAACTACCCTTGAAGTTTGCGAAATTACAATTACCTCCCCTGGGGTTAACAACCGTTTAAAAACTGTGATGGAAGTGTGAAATGGCCATTATACCCTTACTAATTCAAAAAAAAATAAAAATAGAAAGTTTTTTTTGCCCCTATGTGTATGAAGGTCACAGACAGACACATTTTTTTCCCTCTATCATTCATCGCTCCCCCTCAAACTCTCCTGCTCTCGTCCTCCCACCGGTGGTGCATGCTTGTTTTCAGACAACAAAAATCTCCGAAAAATTTGCGAATTCTTCTTGATCGTGGACAACCAACTCCCGTCATCGTGAAGTTTTGGTGGCATTTTCCATTTTCAAGCGAAAATAGCTCCTAAAGGTATGGACAAGTTTTTCCACAACACCTTCCCCCCCCCCCCCCGCGAGTATTTTTATGTTAGATCAAGTTAATTTTAGTTGTATTTTGTGTTGGGTGTTATTATTTTTTGATTTTAAAATGGCGGGTAACCTATTTAGTTTCCAAAAATGTGGTATTTGTGTGTGTGTGTGTGTGTGTGTGTGTGTGTGTATGTTTACATAATATTATTTGTTGGAATGTTTATTGATGAATGTATAGTTATATTTTGCATGATTTGATGTGATTTGTAAAAATCCTAATTTTTTTATTGTTGCCATCCAAATAAAATCCCTAGCTTTGGATTTTGATGGCATTTTGTTGTACTCTTTTTGATCCTTAAGTGAAAGTTGTTTTCTTTTATTGTTTCACTTGATAGGTTAAAAAAAAAACAATTGATATTGTTGTTCACTATGGGGAAGACATGTCTATATTGAAGAATATTTGTCTAGATGGTTACAAGTACGTTGACTTGATGATAGACGTAGATGCACTTGCATTGAGTCATGTGCATAGTATAGAAGCAATGGATTTGGTTTACTCTTTTGGTGTAAGTGGCAGTGAAGATAGGGTTATAGTTGCTAACAATGACGATATGCGTGGGATGTTTGAGAGAAATAAAAGATGTAAAAGTACTGACTTGTATGTTGAAGAACATGGTAGAGAAAATGATGAAAAGGGTGAGAAAGTTGAAGAGGAGGGTGCTAGTGAGAGGGGTGAGGGTAGTAGTGAGGGCAGCGAGGGCAGTGAAGAAAATAGTGAAACTGAAGATGAAGATAGAAGTGAAGGCAGTAGAGATGAAGAACAGGATGAAGGTAATGAGGATGAAGAGAACGATTCACTATTATCAAATTATGAGTTTGATAACCATTATGAAGCAAAGAACTCTTCCAATGATGACTTGATTGATGATCCATTGGGTGAGAGAATGAATAAGGATGAGTTTGAGATTTCTAAAGATCCTAGTATAAAAATTAAGCTTGAAAAGTGTATGGTGTTTGCTGATGTTTATGCATTTAGAGAGGCCTTGGGAGAGTATGTTATAGAGGAGGGTTTTGAATTGCAAAGGGTTAAAAATGAGAAGAATAGGGTGACGGCAAATTGTAAAGCGGTTGGTTGTACTTGGAGAATTCATGCATCTCCTATGCATGATTCTCTTGCTTTTCAAATCAAGACAATAGTGCCTGAACACACTTGTGTGAGAGTTGACAGAATTAAAGAGGCTAGTGCTAAGTGGATGTCCAAGAAGCTGGTTGATGTCTTGAGAGAAAATCCTGAGATGAAGTGTAGAGGGTTGAGGAATGAAATGAAAAAATATGGAGTGAACCCACCATACATGCAGCTGTATAGGGCAAAACAGAAGGCAAAGGATGTCATGGAAGGCAACCATGCTCAATCTTATAACATGCTGCCTACCTATGCTGAGATTTTGAAGAAGAGAAATAATGGAAGTTTTGTGAAAATTCATTACCATTTGGACGGAGAAGCGAATGATGAAGAGAATGTAACTGAGAACATAAGTAGGACACCTTCATTTAGAAAGATTTTCATAGGTTTGGATGCATTGAACAAGGGTTTCTTGAGTGCCTGTAATCCTTTTTTAGGATTTGATGGGTGTTATCTCAAAGGGCCTTATGGAGGTGTTCTACTAGCTGCTGTAGGTTTGGATGGAAACAATGGGCTATTTCTTGTAACATTTGCAATTGTGGAGGCTGAATGCAAAGAGTCTTGGAGCTTCTTCTTTTTTTCACATGCCTGGAAGAGTTTCTTGGTGGCTTTACTCCAAACAGACCATGGACATTCATGACAGATAGGAAAAAGGTATTGTTATCTTCCTTTTTTTTTATTTTCACTTTCTGTAAATGAAGAATTTGGTATGGTCTATTTTTAAATGTTTATCAGTTCCAAGTGTATTAAGTGTAATGTCAAAAAAATTGTAAGGGTATTAATGTTGTGTTGTAGCCTTGTGAGGGTGTTACTTGTTAAATTTTACTGGAATGTGATTAAATTGTAAGGGTATTCACCTTCGGCTCTGTTTCATATAATCTGTACTGGAATCTTTAAGGTGTTGATTGTAATGTTTCAAAACTTGGAAGGGTGCTTTTTGTAATGTTTTAAACATTTTAAGGGTGCTACTTGTTGTGTTGTAGCCTTGTGAGGGTGTTAGTTGCTATATTTTACTGGAATGTGAGTAAATTATAAGGGTATTCACCTTAAATTGGAGGGGTGCTATTTGTAATGTTTTAAATATTTAAGAGTGCTACTTGTAAGCTTTAATATTAATTGAGGGTATTATTTATAAGGTTTCTTAATTGATTTTCTGATATTGTACATTGCTCTTTATTATAAACTAGAATCTTGTGTAGACAATCAACGAATTGGTACCACACTCAATCAATAGAAAGTGTGTAAGACATATTTACTCTAATTTCAGACTTTTCTTTTTTGGAGTTTTGCTGAGGAAGTACTTCTGGATAGCTACAAGAGCTTACCACGTACAAGATTATAATTTTGCCATGTACAAGAGGGATTTTTACAAATAACCCCACTGTGTTAAGAAAAATAGGCAAATTACCCCCATGTGAAAAAAATAATAGACAAAAAACACCCTTATGTTTTAAAAAATATGCAACGAACCCCCATGAGAGCGTGGGTGTAGGACACGCCCTGTGTGTGCATATGGGCTTAACTTTTTATATATAAAAAGATAATTATGCCCTTATTCATCAACCGTTGGATTTTCTTTTAAAAAATCAATGGTCTAGATCAAATGATATTATATATTATCATATATAATTATATATAATGTGTATATATATTATATGTGTGTATATATACATATTATCATTTTTATATATACACAGTTATATAATTATATATATAAATGACAACCCCACTCCATCCCCACCCCCACCGGTAGTCGATAGCTATAGTTGAAAACTGCAATTAAAAAAAAAAATCAAAAATAGATGGCGGCCGACCAAGACGGTCACCATGGCTATATTGGCCATGGCTGCCAGTGGCCGAATTTGGCCAAAATACTGCCATGGAAACCCTAAGGCTTGGGGAGAGGGAGACGGAGTGGGGGGTCGGGGGGTAGTTTATGTATAGGCAGCCGGTAGCCACTATCAGAAAATGCAATTAAAAAAAAATTCAAAAATCGATGGCCGCCATCAACACGACCATCATGGCTACGTTGGCCATGGCGGCTAGTGGCCGGATTTGGCCACAATGCTGCCATGGCAACCCGTGAGGCTTGGGGAGAGGGAGACGGAGTGGGGGGTGGGGGTAGTTTATGTATATATTATTATATATTATCATATATATATGATAATAACTATATAAATATAACTATCTTATAATATATATTATATTATCATATATATATGATAATAAATATATAAATATAACTATCTTATAATATATATGTACAGAAATATATTATATATTTTCATAAATATATATATTATTTAATTTGAAACAAATAAATAGATTTATATAAAGATGATGTTATCAAATAGTTTTATATATATTATCATATATATATATGATAATAACATCATATATACTAATATATATATATTTAATTTGAAATGAATAATTAGAAAGAAAAAAATATATAAATAAAATTTATTTAAATTTTATAGATAAATTTATATATATGCTATATAGGTATTTAAGTATAAATAAGAAACATGTTATATATTTTTATGAAATTTAAATTTTATTTACTTTGGAATGAATTAATGAGAAATGATAAATAAATTTTATAAAATAATTGATAAGATAAAAATAAAAGTAATTTTAATTTTATAAATAAATTTATATATGTATAAAATGAGAATATATGAAATAATGAGAAATGAGAAGCAATGATAAATATATATATATATATATATGTGTGTATAAAATGAGAAATATATGCAATAATGGAAGAAGAGAGAAATGAGAAATAAAAAGAAAAGAAAAGAATGAAAGGAACAAAAAAAAAGATAATAAAAGGTTATTTAAATTGAATTGAAAATATATTAAATGATTAAGGGTAAATTAATCTTTTCATTTTAAAATTATATTAAATGGCCAACAAATGAGAATGGGGAGGTGGTGTGCATAGTTTTTTAAAACATAGGGAGGTATTTTCAACATTTATTTTTCATAGGGGGGTAAATTACCTATTTTTTAAAACACAGGGGGGTAAATTGTTATTAGCCCTGTACAAGATAAAAAAGGTAAAGCCTGCAACTCATGAGTGGCTTGCTAAAATCCCTACAAGTATGTGGTCCAGGCATGCTTTTGACACTAGGCTTAAGAATGATCATGTGACAAATAATATATCAAAGTCATTTAACCAATGGGTTGGGGAGCTTAGGTCTAAGGGAATACTTACTTTAGTAGATGGATTGAGAGCTAAGCTCATGAGTAGGATTCAAAGAAGGCTTGAACAGGGGACTACATGAACAAAATGTGTCATTGAAAATGTAGTTAAGAAGCTGAATCATGTCATTGAAATGTCTAGGCAATGCAAGATAGCAAGCAGTGAAAATGAGTTTGAGATTCATGAACAAAAGGTCCATTTTATTGTTGATTTGAGTGCCTGAACATGTAATTGTAAGGTGTGGGAGATAGTAGGCATACCATGTAAACATGCTGCACTAGCAATTGCACATAGGAGGGAGAACATAGAAATGTACATTGCTGCTTGTTTTTCTAAAGCTAATTATATCAGATCATATAGTCATCCTATACACTCAATTCCTGATCCTTCCTTTTTGGGTAATGTGTAGACTGATCCCCCAAGTGTTCTCCCTCCACTAATGAAAAGACTGCCGGGGAGACCGAGAAGGAATAGGAGAAGGGAGGTTGTGGAGTCATCAAATGTAACAGATAGTAGGAGGTCCTTAGGCTTAAAGTGTAGCCAATGTCATGGATTTGGGCACAATAAGAGAACATGCCAAAGAGGACCTATGACGAGGAAAGTTGTACAGAAAATAAAAGGAAAAAGTCCTGCTAAACTGGTTATTTTAATTTCATTATTTGGACTTGTTCATTATCTAATTATTATTGTACTTAATTATTTGATTCATTTTTATTTTGTACTCTTTTTTTTCTATTTCAGGAAGATATTCCTTTGGCTCAAATGTTTAGTATAAGGAAGAAGAAGCACAAGTCAGGAGCTGGAAGTTCTACTATTCCTTGTTCACAAGGGTCTACTGCTGCCCCTAATGGACCTACTGCTATTTTTGGAAATGCACCAGCTGGAGATGAAACTACAACTATTTCTGGAAATGCTAGTGTTGGAGATGGTTCTGCTGCTGTTGGAGACAGCCTTGCTGTTAAAGAAAATGCCCCTACTGCTGGAGGACTTGCAGATGACAATATTGGCTTTGATGATAGATTTTATGTTGCTTTTGATGGAATTGTGGAATCAATTGTGACAAGTGCAAGTGGAGGTGGGGGCTGTATGGATGGTGTAGACGTGCAGTTGGAGGAGGTGATGATGCATGTATTAGAGGAGCTAATGAAGTAGGATGGGTTTTTAATGAAAGTGTTGGAGGACAATGATTAATGTTTTATTATCACTATATTTTGTCATTTTGAACTTGGGATTCATGAACCAAGTACACAAGTTTTGCTTGTTGTTTTGTACAATCAATTGATCTTTTCGCATAGCCCTTTAGAATTGTATAGGGCTTTGTTATGTGAAGCAGATTTGTGTAGTTCATTACATTTGAATATCTTATTGATGGTTAAATATGAAGTACTTTATTGGATTGTTATGTTTTTTTCCTGTTTCAATGTACAATAGTGCAAGTTATAAAATTGAGAAGGGAGAGTTAATGTAATGTAGGATTTGTTCAAGGGGACTCTATGTAACTAATCATTCATATCAGGATGTTATATGTAACTTCAAAGTTTACAAATAAAGTTCAGCCACTGAAAAATTATATTAAAATTAAAAAAATGTTGATATTTATTACTTGTAGTAAATGTAATAATAATTAATTATTTTAAATAATTATTTAAATTAATTATTTTACTTAATTAATTTCCAACCATTACATTAACCATTGGTTTAATTTCTTACAATAAAACCCTTTAGATCTTTCAATATTACAAGTAGATCCACACATGCATGACACACATAAGGGTATTTTGGTCCAATCACATGGTAAATGGTCAAGCCCAGTCAAACTAAGGGCAAAATTGGATTTTTAGAAAATATCAACATTGACATCAGCAAAAATCGTTAGTTTGACTAACGGCTGAATCTATTTGTTAGATGGAGACAAACCCTAGGGGAGGTAATTGTAATTTCGCAAACCTCAGGGGTGGTTCTTGTATTTAGCCCAAACCTCAGGGGGTCCCTATAATTAACTCTAAAATGAAATATTATACCTTTACATATATATATATATATATATACACACACACACACACACATACTAGAAAAGGCACACCGCGCAAGGCACAATGTTGTGCCCGTGGACCCTATATATATATCCTAAAAAATTTATCTACTATTTTTTTAAATAATAATGAATTCTATTTTCTAAGACAAAACCCAATTAACACCAATAAATCAACTAAAATTTTCCTAATATCTACATTGACAAAGTGTGGTAATTAACATGTCTTATGTCTGAGGATGATTTGAATAAAAGAAATGTTGTTCATAAAGTCAGCATCAATTATTTGACTAATTTGATGCAATTGTACATAAAGTTAAGATCATTTAATGCAGTTAAAATAACTGAATTTTCAACAGTTGGCTCAAATAAAAATGAATTCATGACTGTTTCAATTTCATTTACCGTTTTCTTCTTATTATCTGAATATTTAGGAACTAAAACCACTGTAATTCTCTCTTTCGTCTTCTTTTAAGAAACTAACTGATGCACCTAAGACCTTGCAAATACCAAGCCAAAGTTTGAACAAATTCATGATCTTAAAAGTTTAAGCAACGATCTTATTTTATTACCTTCTCAATCTGAGCATCTTTTTTCTCTCAATATTGTAGAAAATTTTGATGGAAAAAAAAAAAATAGACTGGCTACTTCTTTGCTGCAACTCAGAGTGTGTACTTTGAGTCATTAGACACAATGTGAGAAATGCATGTGTGTGTGTGTGTGTGTGTAGAGAGAGAGAGAGAGAGAGAGAGAACCCAAGAAAGAACAGTATATACTATGCAATAACGATGCAAGCAAAACAGGAGAGGGTTAAGAAAAAAAAGATTTGATAAGAAGATTTTTGATGAATTTGTCCGAGTTTCCATAGCATAGCTTGCAAATAGAAGAGTGTCCCTTGATTGCATGCAGGGCTGATCCTGCAGATGACGGCTGATCTAAGCATTTCCTCCAAGTGACGTTTGTAGAATTCGAGTTAGCTTAGAATCTCTATAAGGAATCTGCCCATCTCATTCCTCGCTATATGTGATCAGCAAACAATAGAGATCAGTAACATAGAAATCTTAGAAGTATATGTGGCCAAACCAATTTTAGTACATAATAAAAGGCCAAGAATGATGTTTTGAGAAAATAGTTTGAATATGACAACTTACCTCGGGTTGTGAATAACAGTTCTCAGTATCAATAAACTTCTATGTGGCCGCCTTCTTTTACTTTTGTGCCAACTGATAATGATTGGGATGCTTGTCCGCTTCCAGCCATATCAACAAATTTCTATATCACAGTAAAAAAATTGACTTTCAATAACAACACCACATTTGGAAACACTGAATCATATCCTACTACTGTTTTCATCATGTTATATTTATGTGTTTGTGTGTGTGTGTGTGTGTATCCATACCATGGTAGCTGCAATAGTACTTGTGTTGTCCCTACCCAATAACTCATGCGAAAAACTTTCAATTTTCTTCAAAATAAGGAAGTGTTTGTGTATGACAACGATTGTCAGAGAAATTTTTGCATGCATAATGGCCTGATGATAGAAGATTATGTTACAGTATAGTATCTGATTGAATTGCATGTTTAAACAATTATAGGTAAAACGAGAAGCTTCTATTGTTGAGCTTTATGCAACTTGATTTGACATTGATTTTATTAGCCCTGTATATCAGGAAACATGCTCTATTTGTTTGCATCTTTCAAATAAAAAAACATCAAGGTAGATCAAATGAAATGAAGAACCACATCAACATTGACATTATATTTACGAGTATGAAAATCAAAACAAAAATTAAAGAAAAGATACACATACAACAAAATACATAGTTCGTGATGAGAAAAGTAATAAAGGTAGAGAAATAACAAATGATGTTTGATAAGCTTATATTGAATGTAATAAAACTATAGAAAAATTAAGCTAACACTTCACACTGATTTAAGTAATGCTAGTTTGTTGGGCACACAAGATTGTTCATTAGACTTGCAAACTGAGTCACATAATTCCCCGTGTCTATTTACAAATCAGATTAGGGTCTATTATCCATGAGGTACTTCTACATCTTCAAGACATAAAGCAACCATCAGGATGATTTACCTTCCAGTTAGGATATTGATGCTAGCTGCTCTACAGGCCACTGTTTAATTTGAAATTGGAAAGATAAATAAATATTCGTATGTACTCATGTTTTTATTAATTAGGTGTTAGCAATTTTTGCTAAGAAAGCCTTACATCTTTACAAAGGCAAATACATACATTTCTTCTTTTCATAATTTCGTTATCTGAGAATTAATTGAGAATTTGAAGATAAAAATGAGAGTGAGATGCTTGAGAGAGGGTAAATTAGGGCTTTTGAAAATTTTATATATGTGGAGAAAAATAAATTTTAAAAAAAAAACTTTGATTGATGTAAATATTAAGTTTGTGTGTAATGAATGATTGTTTTCATACCAATTATGGCTAGATTTCATAAAATCGGTAAAACTTCCAATTGATGCAATACAAACAGATAACAATTAAGTGCAAGTAAGTAAAAAAGACAAAATAATTTATAGTGATTTATCATATATCTAAATTTATTATTTAAACTTAGAATTTGAAACATATCAAATTAAAAAGAGATAAAGCTAATATAATATGAGAAAAATAATTGATGGTAGAAAAAGTAAATAAGATATCCAAAGGGGTGATAAACCAACTCCACATAAGAGCAACAACTCACAAAGATGAGATAACCAAAACTCATATGGGATATAACAACCCCCAAATGCCATGGAACTAGCTTATCAATGATCTAGCCTCGGAAAACTTTTGTCAGATGGACTTACATAGTGGGATAATGTGCGAACTATTAAAGTTCTACATTAAAAGTTCTAGACTCTCCTTCTAAATTAGAACCTAATTAATACAACTATTTTCAAAAGTACTGTTCTAATGTCTTTGTTCACCAGGAGGTTCTCAAGTAGGCATGAGAATAGGCCATGCCACCTCAGGGACATTCGACTTGACCTTTGTAAAGTCTTACTTGTTTAATGAAAGGACAAGACAAGTCAGGGCTTAAAAGATAGTCTTTTTAGTTAAATAGTAATATAATTTTTATTTATTTATACACACGCACATCAAGAGTCCATTAAGGCTCGAACCCCTGACCTCCCACATTATGTGGGAGACTTGTGCTGTTGGGTCACAGGCCACTCGGCTAGTAATATAAAATAGTTACATTTACATTACATATTAGGGTAAATAGCAGACACCCCCTGACGTATAGGGTCATCTGCACTTTGCCCCCAACCATTGCAAGTGTGCGGAACGATTACCCAACCTTCGATAAATGTGCTTGAATATCCCCTCATTCCATTTTCCGACAGAATATTCCACCGGAGATGCTGAAATACTTTGAGTATGTTGTACTTTACCTCCTCAACTTTAACAAAATATGCATTTAACAACCTAATCATTCTAAAATATCACACTTATATCATTAATTTTTTATTTTTATAGAATATAGTGAAATATTTTTTTAAAAAAAATTATCACACACTAATCACTTGTCAATATATGGAAAGTTAAATTAGTTTGAGCTATCATATAATTTTAAATCAATTTTATATTACACTTTACTTGGTTTATATACATGAGATGATTAAAACTAATTTTAAAATTATTTCTAATTGATTTTTATATCAATATAATATTATGCATATTTGTTAGCAATTGGTATTTAAATATTTTTTAATTTAAATATAGTAATAAATGAGAGAGATAATGTTGATATTAAGATATACATTATTTGCTACCAATATTCGTCCGACAAGCGTCACATATCTTATAATTCTTATTCAAATTAAAATCCTAAACCACTTACACTTTTAATTAAGCAAATAAGAACAAATTTATACATACCCCATAATGATCATTTGGTAATAAAACCATAAAATTAATTTTTAATTATCTTACATACATCAATTTAGAAAAAAATTGACCATTAAATTGGTTTATACCTTTCAAATTACTCAAATTGACTGAACATGTGATATATTGATAATTAAGTAACATGTGGAAACAATTTTAACTGATGTAATTTGTCTTGATATATTGATATATTGATATATGGAAACAATTGATATATTGATATATTGACGTGAGTGAATCAGGCGGCCCATTATCTGGCTAAGGCGTCTGTTTCTTTGCTTGAACCAAAGATGTGGGAGAATGATGTTCCTACATGTTTAACTGATGTAATTTGTTTTGATTTGCAATGAAGTTTCCTTTTAGCATAAAAAAAAAAAAAAAAAAAGTAAGATGTGGAAACAATTTTTGGCAAAATATTTTACTTTATTCCACCAAAATAAGAATTTAATGCTAAGGATAATAGTTTAAAGCACTTTAGGTGGCTAAATGCAAATTTTTTAAAACATCAGGGGGGCAAAGTGCAACAACTTTAAAATATATGGCCGAAAAATGGAACGAAGGGGTATTCAAACACATTTAGCAAAGGTTGAGTAATCTTTCCGCACACTTGCAACGGTTGGGAGGCAAAGTGCAAATGACCATATACGTTGGGTGGTTGTCTGTTATTTACCCTATTAAGTCTGATTACAAGTTTCAGCTTGTTAAAAAACTAGATTATGTAATTTTTTAAGTCTAACTAGAGCCTTAATAGAAAATAGGCGAAACGATCAGACATGTCCTTAATAAAAGTCTGTTATAAATAATATGTCAGAATCAGGCTTGTTCTTAGCATAGCAGACTTGAATTATTTACACCATAGTATGGCCTGACTCGGTTTATTTAGATACCTAACTTCAAGAGCACATAATAGATACGTAATGACTAATGCAACTGTCTAAAATGACAAGTTAACAAATTGTTAAGAGTGTAAACTGTGTATCTCATGACATGAGTTCTCTTATCTTGCATTTCTCATTTGAAAAATAAATAGTATCTGTTATTTAGAAAATAATAGATAAAAAATTTACAATGTATAGAGTCCACGGGTATAGCACCGCGTCTTGCGCTGAGTGCATTTTCTAGTGTACATATATAACTAAATTTTTTTCGTTCGGTCAATAATAGTTTCCCCTAAATTGCAATTATGTCACTTTTGAACTCACACTTGCAAATCAATTTTCATAGCACATACAATATACATTCAATGTCCAAGTTTGCATCCACCGCAGGAACCTATCAGCTAACACATCTTGAACTTAATTTGACTATATTAAGACAAAACCTAAAGATATATAGGAATATGAATATGATATGTACGTACTAACATTTCTCAAATGGCATTAGATGGTACAAATAAAAAAGTTCACACAATTTAGAAAGAAACACTGAATTTTACTGAATAAACCAAGATGAACAAAACTATACTCCTTTTGACATGTATAGGAACAAAAGTAGCATAAATCATAATACGTATGCACCATGCATATCAAGAATATTAAGGTAAAATAAATATATTGGCAATAGAGCCATATGTAGTAATAAATCTAAACATAATTTTGAGAAAATAAAGCAAAAAATAGGTAGTAACATCAAGAATATCTAATTAGCCAATGCACCATATTAACCAACAATTCCACAAAGATTCGAGAAAAGTGCATCACACATATAATGCACACACAAAAGTAGAGACAATATATAGTATTGGCATCAGAAATCGCTCTTGGAAAAACCACATTGGTAGTAGTCAATTTGCACATGTTGTTTTCAGGATTCACACGCATGGCATCCCCAAAGAGCACCCCTAAACCTTAACTAAAAGCACCAAAAGAAAAAAGAAATGGAAAAGACTAAAATACCTGTAAATCCTACACCATTGTAACCATTTGATCAATTATAAGAATGAAAATGAAACAAATTCATAAAACCCATCACATCCTTGGTTTGCCTCTAGGAGACTGTAGCAACTGAGAAGATACCTGGGGTTTGCCTCCTTAGATACTGTAGCAATTGATGGAGTAAAGCGAAATTTGGCAAGAATCAAGGTTTGCCTCTAAAAGACTGTAGCAACCAAGAAAATACACAAAACCCATCACAATCTAGGTTTACCTCCTTGCATATTGTAGCAAACGATGGACCAAAGCGAAATTTGGTCAGGAATTTTCTTCTGATTTTCTCTCAAAATCAAAACCTCCTTTCTATACACATCACAAGGTATAAGGTATTTAAGTAAGAAACACAAAATATCATTTTGAAAGGAAATTAAGAGAAAAAACAAAAAAATAGAAGTCAAAAGAATATATCATGCGTGGCACTATAGCCACACGCATCCACATATATATAATATAGTAATAATAATATATTCCTTTAACAAAGGGGCCATAGCTAGTTCCCAGAATCAAAGTTGCGACAAATAATTTATTGTTTGTAAAAATTGAAGATATTTTACTATCAAATTTACTTATTCATCCTTACTATATCATTGTGTTTCGTTCAACGTGATTTACATTATAAGTTAATACATTAAAAATCAATAACATACAACAATGTCATAAAATAAAATAAATCGTTATATTTAATTCAACAATACATCAACCCGAGAGAGTATTTTCTTGAGACTTACATTCAAATCTCAATGAACATACCAAAGCAATAACATACAACGACGTCGTAAAATAAAATACTACACCATTATATTTGATTCAACAAAACTTGCATTCTGAGCCGATTGGGCTCGTCATCGAGCTTTCCACGTCCTTGACTATGACCTAGTATTGAACCTATTCTTCCATTAGCGCAACATGTATACAATTTACATAGCATTAAATTGCCATGCTGCATAGCTAAAATTCATACAAGGTCATTTCTCATACGTTTCTATATCACATATTGATGACTACTCTCATACATACTTCAAGCCCATAAGAAAAATGAATGGACTGGTTATGTAATAATGAGATGCTTATGCTGTCTTAAAACTATATCAGAACCAGTGAGAGCCAACAGCTCATCAAGACTTGGTCTTCAACTTCCTTTGAGCTTTTAAATCGACTACGATTATGGAAATATTATCCTTGCTCCCTCTCTGAAGGGCGAGGTTGGAGAGGTACTCAGCCGCTGCTTGAGCAGCCGGGTCGACACCTTGACCTCTATCCACTAACAGATTAGTTCCATTCTTTTTGTGCCATATTAGAATCCGTTTTCTTGCCACTTCACATGCTTCTTCGTTTGTCATCACATCCCATAGCCCATCACTGGCCAGAACAAGGCAATCGTCTTCTCTAGCTCGAGGCACAAACATGACCTCTGGTTCTGGTATAATCCACGGTTTCAAGTATCTATCACCTGAAAAGCACAAGAGCACCATTATGCCATCAATAATGTTGAAAGATAATAGAATTTGCCCGGCTGCCAAATGTCCACAGTCATGAAGAATAAGATGGAAGTATACTTAGAGTTCGTTTGCTTGTTTTAATATTGTATGGTAGATACACAATCCAACTCAATTCCAATGTTTGGTTCACTTTTAGAAGCTCTTGATGCAGTTAGAACCCCGCATGCATTTAAGACCAAATTTATCTTGTGTATTACGGCATTGGGGTCTAATATGTTTTCCAGCCTAAACTGAAAATAAATTGTTGTTTATCAAATAGAATAATCATGCCAAGCAAACAATCAAAGTTGAATATCAAATTATTTAAAATATACAAACAAACATTAAATAGGATATACAATAACACACTATTATCCTACTCATAACAAACTCTTAGAGAAGCAACATAAGAGTGCATTTAGA
The DNA here is from genome assembly GCA_018894105.1 of Jacaranda mimosifolia. NCBI lineage: Eukaryota > Viridiplantae > Streptophyta > Magnoliopsida > Lamiales > Bignoniaceae > Jacaranda > Jacaranda mimosifolia. Next base: position 28,325,193 of record CM032122.1, read on the forward strand.
AGTACACTACGGTCGATCATCTAAACTTTTCTAGTTACTCCCATTAACGTTGCTTCTCTTCCCGTGCAGCGAGTAGATAAGTGAAGGCACATAAAAAATGAAATAATACCACATAATTTTCATTGATATAGATTCTCTACTCCGAATTGCTGTTACCCATAAAATAAGAAAAATACTCAAGAGAATATGAAAATAACCCCTCAAGTCTATGATACATAAATGGGATAAAATTGGGAGCAAACCCGTATTTTTCTTGCTTAATCTTAGGTTAATCAATTTGATGAAAGGGATGAAAATTGTTCAAATCCTTGCTATTTTGTTTGAGTTTAGGTTCAAGTTTGACGAGAATAATATTCTATGATCAACAATTCATTTATTTCATCTTTGACAATCAAATAACATTATATACTTCAGACCCGTGCATATAGAGACTCGACAGTGCGAACAACCAACTCCATACTAAGAACATAAGCAATAACTTTATGTATGCAGGCGTGAATATAGTAAAAAAAGACATGTTGCAATGCTACGAATACGGAATAGAATAGAATACACCTACCAATAGACCTCGACATTGCAAGAACACCAAAAACACGGTGTCCATTCCATGGTATGACCTTGCCTCCAGATGCCTCAATCCTAGCATATTCATCCTCTCGGTTTGGCTGAAAAACAAATTAGAAACAAATAAATGAGACCAATGTGCGAAATTAGCTTTGAAAATGATCCATGGAGCAAAACCGTACTAGTAATAAAAGGTAACAAAAATCAGCTTACTTTGTGATCTATCGACAACGCAATTGCTTCTTTACCACGATAAAGGACAGCCCTTGAATCTCCACAATTGGCGACTATAATATGGGATGAACAAACCACGGCGACAACAGCAGTAGATCCAACGGTTTCCGGGGCAACGGGTTCAACAGGGCAATCACTCGCTTCCCCATCTTCTTGAGGGACGGACTGGCTCACCTTTCCCCCAACTTCGTCATCAACTTTTAGAAAGCAACTGGTGAAGACCTTCTCCCACTGCACCTGCCGAGAGTCTCCGGTGCTCTCGTTCACCGTGTCATCTTTACAATTGTTTAACTCCTCCACCAAAGCCAGATGAATGCGATCACGGCAGTAATTTGCAACCTACAAAATTGTGTGTCAATAATAACGAGTTTACTTGTGGAAAAATATTGATTTTGGTCAACAATTAATCGGCATCCTAATATGACAGAAATTATCGAACATGTAGAGGAAGTTGCAACAGGATTATAGCACTAAACTACATTCTCTAATTTCAGTCTTAATGGTGAAGGTTTAATTGAGAAAGTTTTCGCAGAGACAACTAATTTAAGAAAGCGAAAATGCATAATGTTGAATTCATTAACAACCTTTCATAATTAGAAATCAAGTCAATATAGTGCCCCATGAGAAATAAATTGTCAACATATAGAAACCATACATACCTGAGATCCACCATGACCATCATAAACCCCGAAAAAATGAGATGTAAGATGATTTAAAGTCTGACTTATCCCATCAATTCTGTGGTCACCAATAAACATCCTAATAGGAATCTTCATGAAATGAGGTGCAGCCGTAACAGCATCTTCCATCTCCGGCCTATGTCCACAGATAGAGACCGAACCCCAAAGTGGCACACAGTCCAATTGAAACACACTCTTAACACCACCTTTGCTGGGATCCTTTTCACTGGATAACTTAACAGCAACTACAGATGCTTTTATTGTAGGTCCATTCAGACACTCTTCATTTGGTTTAGTTATGGTTAGGACATCATCAGACACTCTCCTCCGCAAGCTTCTTTCCTCAACACTTATAACCTTTGCAACTATTTGACCATTCTCAGTGCCCTCAATTTCAACAGCAATTGGCACGCTGATGTCTGAAGCAGCATCTAGAGGCACACTTATATCTGAAGTAGAATCTAGGGGGAGTAACTCCACGCCACTTATTAAGCTAGGATCTTCCATGACAGACAGAATTTCATCTTCTTCACTTTCCTGAACATCATGAACCAACCGACCATTTTCGATTACATGTTTCATCTTTAGCATGTCAATATCAGCTTTACTTCCTCCCAGAATTGAAGAAGCAGCGTCCTTACCTTCAGGGTTGACACAACTATAACCAGCATTCCAACCATAGCCAGAATTGTCATCCAGCATCAGGGCCGAATCTGACAGCAAAGTTGCCGTTCCTGTAAGTAGCTTGAGTCGTGTGATTTCCATGTGGTTTGAAATTCCAGAATTTTCACACACGGGACTGCCCAAGCTAAGTGTAACAGCGACGGCAGGAGACATCTCTTCCATCATTCCTCTTCTTTGAAGCAAATATCAAACTAAGCTAGCCAAATCTATTCAGACTCACAAAGTCAATCTTCTATTCAGTTATCCTTCTCCTGCCAGCAACATAAACCTTGGAGATTCTTCAAAACATGCATTAGTTGGAGAAGGGATATATAGTACACTAATTGGATGACTAACAAACTACACCCCCACCAAGGAGCAATTGACAGAAGAAGTAAACAAAAGTTAGAACAGGGCGGCGCCGCAATATTGAAGACAAAAGCTTTCCAAGAAAATACAAGAAACTACAAAAAGTAAAACATCTGATAAGGCAATAGGGTTATTGGCATCAGATCTGGATATCAAATATAGGATATATCCTCCCATAAATAGAAAATTGAAGACTTTGCATCTAAATTTTCCAAGTTCTTCCCTTCTAGAAAAGAATAAACCCCAGGAATACCAAATCCCATCCCTACCACCAACCCTTATATACTCGAGAGAATGGAGAAAAGGACAAAATAAAACCCTTATCCATAACTGCAAGAAGGGAAAGTCATGTAAAGAACCTAGGAGAAAAAGGAAAACCAACCCCCCTCAAGATTCACAAGGAAACCCTTATAGATGCTAACTTTTTGCCACATGTAACATGGTTTCATGGATCTAAGGCAATTCTTCTCAGCCTCTTGAAAATATGGGTTTCTTTATTATCATAAAAATCCCCCCTTTCTCCAACAACTTTCACCAAAACAATCAAGATTCATTCCTCAACAACAGATTCTTAACACAACACCAAACCACAACAATTATACAACAAAAGGGATTAATACTATGACATCAAAGAACCAATTTTTACCATGGATCAAAGAGAAGTATTGAAAGGTTCTTACCAAGAATTGACTTGAAACACCATAAACAAGCCAAGAACGGAAAAGGGCTCAAAGCATGCTCAGTAATAATGCCCCTCCGTAGATTTTTTTCCCTTTTCCCCTTTCATTTCTGAGCTTGTAAGAGAAAGAGAGAGAAGTGTGTGGAAAAGCTTTTACTAATTGTAGTACATCTTCATAGGACACGTGTAGATTCAATTATCTAACTACAATCAATGCTCTGTACACAGAAAAGAAAAAATAAATAAAAATAAAAGCAACAAAATCGATTTAGGATTGTGCCTACAATATAGAAAGGGGTCATGGACTTTTCATGAACAGACTTCAAGAAGACCACGTGTCCTTGTTTGACAGGGGAAGATTACCCAAATCTTGAAGAGAAATGAATAAAATAATCACTTTATGGTTGAATTTTAAATGAGGAATATGAAATTCCATAGATGCATATTCCAAGTTGTTGTTTCTAATAAGTTGTGGTAAGGGCATGATAAGTATGCATAGTTATCTTATAATATAATTGTACATGATTTTCTTATAATGTCTCTTTTTGTTATTTGTAATGATCGATCGAGAATTATGAAAAGTGTTGCTAAAACTAATAGATAGTCAAAATCAATTAACTTCATTAAAATTGAAGTTATAGAAACTTAGTTTACTATTATAAATCGATGAAATAACATGTATTACAGAAGTTGCTTCAATTATCACTTTGATAAAATATATTCATTTTTAATCATGGGGGTCTTGAACAGAAGTTAAGGGCTTGGCTGCAATAATGAAGCATTAATTTGCTTTTTAAAAAAATAAAATAATAAATTTTCATTACTTTTTTATTAAAATATAAAAAATAAGAAAAAGCGAAGTTGTTGTCGTTCAATATTAACATTCAGCCTACCTTCTCTTATCTTACGCTAGTTGCTTCCCTAGCAAAATTGTTATCTACCAGTTAATTTCTCGTTGTATAAAGATCACATGCAGTTGTAAAATAAAAACCATCATTTTGTGAATTTGTTTCAATTTCTATTGTGTTTTGATAGGTTGAATTTAATTCAAATTTATTTATTTTTAGAGAGAGAGAGAGAGAGAGAGAGGGTAGATATGACATTGGAAAGAGGGCCGGAAGGGGGTTGGGTGATATATATGCTTGTTTGACCTTTGTGCTTTGGAGAGGGGATAAAATTTCTTTCGGCAAAAAGTGGGGGGTGTGGATGAAATTGTTAGGTGGCTCAATGGGATTGGCTCATGGATTTAAGGTAAACTTTATAGTGCCGTGCTGCATCTTACAATCAAAACTTTGGCAAATCAATTTCATAATGGGGACATAAGCTTGAATGTTACTTGTACCAATAGGAATTTAACAAGAATACATTGCTAGTGGGTCACATGATGGACATGGAATGGCAAAAAAACCAGGATAGGTCACACAAATAATAATATTGTTATAATATTAATATTAAAATTAATGTCTTATTGTTGGTAGTATCATATTATTATTTTAAATTTAAAAAATAAAATTTTATTTTAAGACGTTTGAAAAAAATAAAAATAAGATAAAGAGTCGGAACTCTTTATGAGGTTTTACAAACTAAGCCTACTTCGTATTAATTGACACTAAAATACATATTTGTGAAACCTAATCTAAGTTAAACATGTGATACATATTAAAAGTAAACCAATGGTTAAGTAATTGCATAGTTAATAGTGGGTGGTGTACATGTTCATCCTCTATTGATCACATGGATTAGGCGTACCATCTATATCTTGATATAGTGTTACAACTCACAATTCTTGAAATTAACATGTAAATTGCATTTTCTCTCCTTGTATTTTTGGAAATAGGCAACAAACCCCTTATATTCTCAAAAAGAGGCTAATAATAATCACAAGTGTTTTTAAAAATATTATAGTTCACTTCAGCTATGAGCAAAATAACTATTCCGCCCTCTAACCTACTCTATGGGTGTTAACCTATTTATACGACACTTTGTTATGTTGGCATTTCATATTTTGATGTAGCTGTTTGCATTTGATATGGGATATATATTTGGGATTTTCATTACTTGACCCAATTAAGGAAATTAGTATTTTGGCCACTACCATTGTAATACTCCGGAATTTTATTTTGTATTTTATCGATATTATACCTTATTTTAGTTTATTTATTATTTCAATTAAAATTGTAGTAAGGCATGATCTATGTTCTCGAAAAACTATATCTATATATAATATATAGATAATATAAAATTATCACGTGATCAAATAGTTATAATTAATTAATATTTTAGGTGTATATATATTTGTAGATACTCTATATTTTGGGGAGTATAAGTTATAGTTCTACTTGAATTAATATTATATTAGTACAAGAAGTTGAATTATTAAATTCGAGGCATTAATAATAGAGATATTAGAATTATAGTGGAATTATCCTAGTCCTAGAAGGAAATTGATTAGAGTCCTATTTGAATTAAACCACTTCTTCCATATATACAGTCCCTATAATCTAAAACCCTACTCATAAAATACTAAAAGGCAAAAAGAAAAAAGAAAAGGGAAAACAAGAGACGGTGGCTTAGTGATAGAGCAGAACAAACAAGGAGACAATATATACTACTAGAATCACACGGAATTATATGTACACACAAGGTAAACTTTACTAATGAAGAAGTTGTTTTTACAATTATGATTATTGGTAGTGGATCTCAAGTTAGTGTTTGCATGGGATGTGAATTGGTTTGACTAGATAATGGACAACATTTTACACTACAGTAGAGGATATTTCTTTTGTCATAGTTTTTCTTTGTTAGTGTTTGTGCATAGGGGTTCTTAATTTATTAATAATTTGAATATTAGGGTTGAAAGATTAGGAGAAGCATATGATTAATGTTATTGGCTTTGATTAGGGTAGAAAAAGAAAAAGAGAAAAAGAAAAAAGAAAAAAAAAAAGAAAAAGGAGACTCAAACCGAATTAGATGAACATGGGATGTTCATAGTCTAGCATAGCAAATGCTTTTTGGACTTACAAATAATACTTACCTTGTTGTCTATAGTTTATAGATAATATTTGAATGCATAAATATTTACCTTGTTGGGACTCTATTTTTCTACGCGAACTTCAAGAAATAAAACAACCTAGTTTTGTGCATAGAGAAGCAATTTGATGTTAAATGATAGAAACGTGCCACTTGGGTAACTAAAATTTCATGACTAGGAAAATTGTTCAATGTGCCACCTGCCGCGTATATCAGATGATCTTATATTTATTGCTTGACAATAGATGGATAAGTTACATTGTTCTTTAATTCATGTTGCTTGGAGTTTCTCCATAATAGTGAGAATAATGGGAATTTAGTGCGAAATATACTCCGATTAGTACCTTGGCATTTAGTAGGAGCTATTACTTTTTGTCAATGATTGCCGTATGTAAGATCTATTGCTCTTGTGAGATGAATTGCTATTGATTTTGTCCAGAGTTTAGCCAATTTGTAAAGATTGAGTAAAACAAAAAAAAGAAAAAAATAGTAAATTATTTTAGTACTAATTAGGATTGTTGGTTTTGAGACACCACAAGCTTATGGCGCCTATAAGGCTAGTTCTAAGTAAATTTTCTTCCTAGTCATCTGAATTAGTGATTGATATGTTTATTAAATAAATTAGGTGTCTCAACGATTGACTTTAAGATAGGCGATTGACTTTTGGGATCGATCGTGAATGCGAGTGCCTAAACTTATATGCATTATATAGTATTTTTTTTAAAACTTAGAAGGATATATGCTACGTAATCCACTGACAAATTTTTTTATTTTACACTGCACTATATATGTATTCCACTATACACAAAAAGAAAAATCCTCTTATTTTATTTCTAGATGAAAGAAGACATTCTCTTTTATGATTTTTCATACTTTTGGAGTAGCAGTTAAATACGATGATCAAAACTGATGACTGAATTTACTGTTACTATTAGTTGGATCCAACTTGGTCTGAGTGTGCGAGAGACTTCACTGAGCGACAGCGGGCTTGCAATTGAACCCCAAGTCCCCCATGGCCTAATCCCCCTAGTGCACAATAAAAGCCGTTGGTGGCAAGGGTGCGTCGTAGGATTTCTCGAGGATCTAACCTCGGGCACTGTTTTGGTAAGATCACACCTTGTCCGAAGCGATAAAGGACTGTTATGATGGAAGTCATAAGGTTGAGTGACTACAACAAACACCGTTTGATCATCGCATTTAAATGTTAGCCTATGAAGTGTATACTGAATTCTTGTTTTATTAGTGTTTAACACTTGACTAATTTCTGTTGTGGATAATTGTGTGATTTGTGTTAAAATATAAAATAAAGTAAAATAATTCACATGATCATAATTTTATAAAATAATAATTAAGAAAGTGATCAACCAAACCGCATAAATAATGAGGAAATTGGAGTTGGATCAATGGAGAGTCACGACATTTGTCGCTGTCCTAAAGCTATGATTGCCTCCCTTCGTGCGGGTATTAGTGGCTGACCATGACTCCAAGATAAAACCCATTAGCTCTCAGTGGTGTCTCATCCCATGTGCACGACCACGAGGAGACTAGGAACCAGTCCATGGTCACGTTGCCAAAAACACAAAAGCTTGTGGGGAGTGTATAAAATAAAACAATCTAAACTCACACCAACTCTATATGCCAAAGAAAGATTATGACCCCTTTATATAACAGTAAAAGTTTGACCATTTAGAAAGGATTAATGGGCCACTAAAAGCATCATAAAACTACCATAAATTCAATTATAATTAGGCCCAATAATTATAAAATAAAGTGGTCAAACATATTAAATAAAATGATATTGAGGCCATAAATATGAAATGAATAAAACACATAGGCACATTAGTTGTCATGTTAAGACATATGATAAAATAAATTGAAGAAATTTTAAAACTTATTTCCAACAATCCCCCACAAGATTTAAAATTTCTGAAATTTAATATAAAATAAATATGATGTCAACTTATACCGTGCAATCGGTGTGTGTGCCTTCCGGGCTTGAACATACACTTAGTGTTGGCAATATCCGTTTGAGGGAGCCATAATGGACTAAGCCTTGAATTAGGTCCCTTGAGCCAAACTTCAATTACCACACACACGATATTAACTTAGGACATGGTTATAGTGGGTTAGCGCGTTAATGGTCCTGCGCTCAATCTTGATTCTCATGAGGTTTCTAGGGTTAGCCCAAACCCACAGCCACGACCCATGGCAACTCTCACTTAGGTAAGCCCTCCAAAGGTATGTGTGATCCATACCTCGCGGAAATCCCGCTTCGGTCTCATTAAGGGTCAAAACCCAGCCTAACATCACATTATCATAGCACTTCACCTTAGGGATGGGAATGAGATATCTCATGTACACTCCTTAAAATTAGTGCTATATACGAGTCACGCAGTACGGGTTGTTCCTACCCATTGAACCTTCTTCATGGGGTCTCCAATCACAAAGGTTGGGTTACTCCCGGAGGTGACTCCCTTATGGACTTAGCCCATCCCCCTCGATGATTAAGGATCTAGCCTCTGCGCTAGTCCCCTGAGGCAGTTTTTCCATCTCATGGAATATAACATCACATGCCTCTTATTTCATTTTTCACCCTTTCTTGTATTCACTCACTTATGCACGTGGACCTGTTTTATAAATAAACTCCACAAATAATATATTACTAGATCCATGAAAGTAAATCTAAATATCACTTGTAAATTCTTAAATATTTTGGAGTGTGAACTTTCTTCTAAAATTAATATTTGATACATCCTGCACACTTATAAACTCAAGAATAATAGATCTTTATTTTATAAAACTCTTAGATTCACTTAAACCCCCACATTTTTTGTTATAATTGAAGTAATGAAAAATAAAGTACTGTTCTTTCTTCAAGTCTTCAAAAACTTTCTTATGCATACCAACAATAACAAACTTTCAATCATAAAATGTTAAATATTAACTTGTTGATCAATAAAAAGTCAAGAGCAAGAAGTTTTAAATTTCACTTGCAAATTAAAACCCCCACATTTCCTTTGTAATTTGGGAAAACAAAGAAGACCATAAATTTTCTCTTATCTTCATGTTTTTGGACTTTCATATATAGACCAACAATTAATCACTTGCAATTAAAAATATTTAAATATAAACTCACATAATTAATGGAGTAGGAGCAATATGTTATTAGCAATTATTTCCACCCCCACATTATACTAGAATTTAGGGTGAATCAATATGGCAGCAATTGCAGTCAAGCATCACTACATACCATGATGGCAATCATGAAAGTCATATACACATAAATTATGACAACATAGAATATTTTTATAAAATTGTCATAATATTTGAAAGATAAAAAATATATAATTTTTTTTTTTTTAACAAATTAGCTGTTTGCAACTCTGAAGTAATATATGAGTAATGCTAGATCATTTTATGTAGTTTAAGCATCACAAAAATCAATAACACACACTTTATGTGCTTTGACAAAATTTAGATGGAAAATTACACATCACCATTTGTATCAAAGACCCACTTTAAATCCTATTACCAAAATCCCTACACTCTAGTGCAAATGTCTGTCTTGTGCATCTATAGGAAGGGTAACAAGTTATAAATGATAAAGGAATATTTTATTACTTGCTAGTGGATGAGAAAGCATCAAGCTTCATTTTCTAATGGTCAATTATAAATCAAAGTCAATGAAGAAATAAAACTCACTAAGAAATTGTATTGTAAAATTAAAGCTTACTAATGGATCATTGACTAGCATTGAAAACACATTCAAGGACAATTACTCAATTAGTCAACTAGCCGTTGGAATTGAAATTATGTTACTCTAAAATATGTTACAAAAAGGAGAATTATAAAAGAATTTAAATGTGAACCATATATAATATTGTCTTTACTTTCCACCCATTATGCGGAGGCTTACCTAGCTTACCGTTGATTTGGCAAGTCGCATGAAATTTTGTACTTTATAATTTTTTCCTTTTCTTTTTTTTTTTAAAAAAAAAATTAACCCACAAACATAATTGATAAGTATGTTGAATGCACTAATTGTATTTAGTTATTCTTAATCAATTTTGTCCAACTAGCCGTTAGACACTTAAACCATTGGAGGAAAATATGCATGTAATAATTATCTAACAGTCAAAATAATATAATTGAACATTAATATATATAGTGTAAGATAAATGTATACTTGCTTGCCAAGCACTTTGACTTATGAAATAACAAAATATTTCAAAGACAAATAAGCAAATGACATCATGCTAGACAAGCAAATTGAATATTCTAAATTCAACAATTAATCATCTTTCATAATGTATTCAACAATTTAATATTTTTCTTATGAAATATAATGGAGTGAATTAAATCTCACTAATATATATATATATATGTTTAAGAAAATAAGATTTAAAGAATACTTACCCTTGAAGTAAATAAGTAGCATTTTCTCATGATCTTGTACATAATTAAAGCGGCAGTAGAATAGTTCATACCAATTTCTTTCTATGCTCAAGACCAAAGTTGGCTCATCTTCTCAATAAGCAATCAGAAGCATTTTGCATTTGTCCAATTCTTGCAAAACTCTCGCATTTGACAAGAAAGCATGACAAATCATTAGTTAGATTTAATTGTCAATTTCAAGACTATTATTGTTTAAACACAAATCACTAATCATGGCTTTAGATTGTTGTGGATAATTGTGTGATTTGTGTTAAAATATAAAATAAAGTAAAATAATTCACATGATCATAATTTTGTAAAATAATAATTAAGAAAGTGATCAACCAAACCGCATAAATAATGAGGAAATTGGAGTTGGATCAATGGAGAGTCACGACATTTGTCGCTGTCCTAAAGCCATGATTGCCTCCCTTCGTGAGGGTATTAGTGGCTGACCACGACTCTAAGATAAAACACATTAGCTCTCAGCGGTGTCTCATCCCATGTGCACGACCACGAGGAGATTAGGAACCAGTCCATAGTCACGTTGCCAAAAACACAAAAGCTTGTGGGGAGTGTATAAAATAAAACAATCTAAACTCACACCAACTCTATGTGCCAAAAAAAGATTATGACCCCTTTATATAATAGTAAAAGTTTGACCATTTAGAAAGGATTAATGGGCCACTAAAAGCATCATAAAACTACCATAAATTCAATTATAATTAGGCCCAATAATTATAAAATAAAGTGGTCAAACATATTAAATAAAATGATATTGAGGCCATAAATATGAAATGAATAAAACACATAGGCACATTAGTTGTCATGTTAAGACATATGATAAAATTATTTGTTGGAAATAAAATAAATTGAAGAAATTTTAAAACTTATTTCCAACAATTTCCACCTATATATCTTCTCGAATGTTATATCTTAGCATCACTATTATTGTGTTAAATTCACGAACACATACTGAGTTTTTTACTCACACTCTATGTTTTTCTTTAATTTCCTTCTAACATATCTATACCTTAACCCTAGTGAGGAGGTGGATTCAGTCTTAGCTTGGATCTTTGCAGTGGACTAGTTTATTTCCCATTAGCTTATTAGTTCTATTTTTATTTATTATGGATTACTTTTTTTAGTTTTAATTGAGGTTAAGTATTAATACTGAGTCTTTGTGTTATAAGATTAGTTTGAGTGCTTTGAGTTCTTTTGTCTAACTGTATAATTTTGGATAGTTAATATTATATATTTGGGATTGAGTTTCATGCCCGAGACTAGACCATGATTTGATTTTTGGGGCGTGACAATCATTCAACCTATGACAAGAGGTTTTTTTGGGTCCAAATCCATTTTAAGTATACTAAAATGTAGTGTTAGGGGATTGGCTAACGGGAAGCCAATAAAATAGTAACACATGGCAAGTCCCCTTGACTATAAATAGTTAAATTGAATATTAGAAGTACGATCTTTTTCTTACATGAAAGTCCTGCTCTCACGAATTCACATTATCCTTGCTTCATAATTTTAAATATTTCATCTTCATCGAAGGGTTATTGTTGATAATTTCAACAATCCTAACCATTTTCATGGTGTAAGATGTTGAAATCAAGTAATCTAACCCGGCAATCAAAGTCTAAATCAAGAGAAGAAGTTCCAAACTCTATTCCTCCACAAAAATATAAAGAAGATAACATTACATGAAACCTGGGGTATTTTTGAGAAGGCATGTGTGGGCTTATTAATCTTTTTCAAAGAAAATAGGGGAGCAAAATGTAATTTTTCCACAATATCTTGCTTCACACAAAGACATCCCTTGTCCTTTCATACGTTTGGAGAGCCTAGATGGGGTAAAAAGAAAATAAGGTTGTGCTTGCTTGTGAGAATTTCTCACAAGCAAGTCCTCAAAAATAAAGAAATTCTTCTAAGTGTGTGATTGCTTATGAAAAAATTTTCCACCCCACAGAATTTCTCTCAAAAATTCCTTCTCTCCTCCTTGAAAAATTTTCCCTCCTTCTCACAAACAATCACTCTCACCTATCACATCAATTATAATCATTACACTTTTATCTCACAAACTATCACTCTCTCATAACATATAATTATATTTACACATAATATTTTTATATTAAATAATTTTTTTCATAATATAATTATTTACATGTATATATTAACATTTTAAATGAAATTATATCATAATATGTAGTTATAATTACACATAATATTTTTATATTAAAATATTATTATTTTCTTAAGATAGTTATTTTGATGTATTTTCATAGTATGTAATTATATTTATACGTAATATTTAATATTTAATATTTAAATAGAATTATTTTTGTAATAAATAATTATAGTTACAAGTAATATTTTTATATTTAAATATAATTATTTTGATAATATAATTATTCACACATTTTTAATATTTTATAATATTATTTTCATAATATATAATTATATTTACACATAAAAATTACATTTATATTTTAATATTTACATAAAATTATTTTCCTAATACATAATTATATTTGCACATAATGTTTTATTATTTAAACAAAATTGTTTTCATAATATACAATTATATTTACACATAAAATTTTAATATATTTAAATAAAATTATTATCATATTATATAATTATATTTACACATTATATTGTATTATTTAAGTAAATTTATATCATAGTATATAATTATATCTTACATTTATATATTATATAATATAAATAATAATACGAATATATTAAATTTCATTTTTATAAAGAAATAAGAACTATTGTTTGACTATTTAAAAATATAATAGAATTTTAAATATAGTTAAGGAATTTATAGTACACATTTAATATTTAATATATGATTAAATATTTAATATATATTTCATGAATACGCATAAAGAATATATATTTAATATGTATATATATATTTTAATAAATAAATAACAACATGTTAACGGATAAATTATAGTACAATTTTAAAATAAATATTTAACGAATATGTAGTATATATTTAATATTTAATATAGTTAATGAATTTGTCCATTATATGTAATATTTAATAGATGTTGTGATATTTAATATATATTTAATCGATATACATAAAGAATTTATTTTTAGTATATATTAATAAATAATTAATTAATGTTTAACGGAAAATATAGGAATATATTAAATATATTTAACAAATATTTAGTATATATGCAATATTTACATTATTATTAAATAATGAATATATGTTTATCGAATATACATGATTATATTATATTTATATTCAACATATAAATTATTAAATTCTCACAGAAATTTACAAATTTTAATCAAATAAAATAATAAATTTATTCAATATTAAATTTCATTATAATATACGGAATATTTTAGATAATAATATATTAATGTTTTCTACAATATTGTATATATAAATAATATATAAATTTGCTTACATAAAAAAAAAAAAAAATCATAACCAATCACCACTTCACAAATTTCACTCAAAAAAAATCTCACAACCAAACACATTCTCACAATTTTTTTCTCACAAAAATTCTTACAAATAATCACCACCTCATTTTTTTCTCACCTATCACATCAACTGTAATCATTACACTTTTATCTCACAAACAATCACTACCTCATAAAAAAAATTTCTACCTCACAAACAAAAAAAAACCTCATTATTTCCTCTAAAACATGAGAAATGAGAAATGAAAACACAAACAATCACACTCTGATACTTCATGGTTACTTTCCCTAGATCAATCTTTCATAGTTTATACGGGGCATGCTTTCTTTATTATTATGAATATCAATTGCCCCCACCAAGCACTATATGAGTTGACTTAAATGAGTGTACATACGATTATGGTCGAAAAATGAATTAAATTGTTCAATATTTAATTTGAGATTAAAATTTGTTCTAAATTTTAAGTTTGACTAATATTTTAGTCTGCTCAATTCCTTTACATATGATGATTATTCATTTGATTATATTTTTTCATTAATATAAAATTCAAAGAAAAAAATGCAACAAGTATTCAAAATATTTTTAATTTGTACTAATGATGGTAAATTAGAATACTTAGAAGTGCGAATGTGAAAGAGGGTGACCATTGAAGGAATAAACTTGGTTGAAGATTTTACTAATTATTTACTAAATGTTTTGGGATTGAAACTTTCCACCACTAAAAATATGCAAAATATAAAAAATAAGGAAAAGAACACTAAAGATGAATTTATTTTGCCTCTTGTACAAAAATAAAGTACACGATGAAATTAGAAAATACAAGTTGTTTGAGACCTCTTTCTACCAATACAAGTTGTTTGAGATTGAAATTAGAAAATAAGGGCCGTTTACTTTCATTCTCCGAAGCTATTTTTATATTTTATATTGTTTGAAAATTGAAATACATTATTTTATATATATATATATGTACATATATTCACTCGATATATTTTATTTTACTCAATATACTATTTTCATATTTTCTAATAAATTATATATCTTTTTCTCAATAACTTATATATATTCTCTCTCTCTCTCTCGCTCGCTCCCCCCCCCCCCCCAAAACATCTATAACATACTAAACCTTATGAACCTGTTCTCTTGTGTTTTGGCCATTTTGTAGAAAAAAAAATTGAAGAATGGGTTTTTGGAAGAAAATTTGGAGAATATACCAAGCGTTTCTTTTTGTTTTACTGTTAACGTCAAATTAGTTGCTTTTTTGTTGGGGTTGTAGGGGTGAAAAAATAATTTTTTTATGTAATATATCATATATGTATGTATATTTATAGTTGAATGATGTATGTGTATATATATGTAATAATTGATGTATTATTGTAATAAAATGATATTTAATTAATTCAAATGTGCTTTATTTTAAAATTTATATTTTTATGAATTTATTAATAAATATTAATTATTTATGAATTTATAATTATATCTTAATTGTAAAAAATGGGCTAATATCATAATTATTGATATCAACTTATATAAAAAAATTTAATTATTGTACATTAATTATAAACTAATTATTATTTATTCTTAAAATATTATTATCTAACTATTTATTATTTACAATTTATGTATAAATAAAATTTAGTTATTTATTTAAATAAAATAAAAGATATATAAAACTTAATAACGATTCATCAAATTAAAATAAATAAATAATTTGATATTATATGAAACTAAATCATCTTAAATTATTTATTACAAATAAGCGTAATATTTAATTAAACGTGAAGTATGAAACATAATTAATATATACATAATAAGTTATTTAAATAATTAAAGAAATTAATTTAATTAATTTAATAAGTTATTTATTTTCTTTAACTCATTATTTAATTAATATATTATTTTATAAATAAATTACTTAGTAACAATCAAAAATATTTTTACTTAATTTTAATTAATATATTATTTAATTTAATTAATATATTATTTAATAAATAAATTACTTAGTAACAATCAAAATTTTAATTGTATTAATATTAATTTATTAAACTTACGATATTATTAAATCAATATCACACTATAATTAAATTTTTTATAATAATTTTAAATAAATGTGAATATTAATATCTAATGAAGATTATCTTTTTGAAGAAGATCAATTTATTTATTATATCAAATTAAAATATTTTAAATTATTTATTAAATGAATAAATATAATATTTTATTAATAAATTAAATATTAAATATAACTAATTCATTATTTAATTAATTTAATATGTTATTTAGTAAATAAATTATTTATTAAATTTATTTAATTTTCTTGACAATTATTTTAATTAATTTTGTAAAAATAAGTTTTAGAATTTTTTAAGTAGTAAAATTTTAATAGTTTCATATATGTATGTATATATATATATATATGTGAGTGAAATAAGAGAGTGATAAATGAATGAGTGATATGAAAGATCGAATAGAAAAATAAAGGGGTAGGTGTGCTTTTTACAATGTAGTGTTTTCTTGGGTGAATTGCGAGGGGTTTTTTGAATAAAAAATTATAGTGTTTTGGAAGAAAGATTGGGGAATGTGCCTCCATTTTGAAATTTTTTGGGGGGTTGAATTTTTTTTCCCCAAAACATAGATGAATAGGCATGCATTATATTATCATTACTTTTCTAACAACATATCCAAATACAAACTCATTTTTAATTTATTTCTCTAACCACCTTTTCAAATTTTGATGTTGAAAATAAAAAATAAAAATGAAAACATAACCAAATAGCTAGGCCATAAATAAATAAATAATATATATATATATATATACTACCTATAAAAGTGTATGAATGAGTATAGTGGTTTATTTCTTTTTATTAGGAAAAAAAATCCATCTCTAATAACACCATCACATTTAATGCACATGGTTTGATAGTAATTACAACCAAATTATATTTATGTTTAATTAGACTTGTAGAAAATAGTAACTATAATGAACATAATCAAGTCTTTCAACTTAAATAATGTATATACATTGTATTTAAACTCATGGAAAATAATAACTATAATTAATTAAATCAAGTCTTTCACTTAAAAAATTATATGTGTCAAATATATATACATATACCAAAAAAGTGTATTTTAACTAGGAATATAGAAAACAATAATTATATTAAAATTAATTAAATCAAAATTTTCTACTTAGCAAACGTAATTACGTATATTAAAATTTATCCTTTTAACAATTAGAAAATTATATCTCCATCTATTGAGTCTATTATTATACATATGGTTGTATCGATAAACTACAACTAAGTTAAATTTATTGTAATTAGACTCATAAAAAATAATAACTAAATTGAAATTAATTAAAAAAAATCAATTGATGAGGAGAAAATGATACTTCATAAATACATTTGTATAGATATTCATTCCGCATTGTCCCTCAAAAATAAGAAAAGAAATATTTTTTATATATTAAAATATGTGTTCATGCCATAGTAAATTTAATATAACAATGAACAATATTAATAGATTAAGTTTTACAATCACATGTTTAATTGATGAGGAAAAAGAATGATATTCTGTAAATGCATTCATACAAATATAAATTCTTCCTCAAAAATAAAAAGAGAAAAATATGTATTATATATCAAAGTGGGTGTCAAACTCATATGCAATATCATATTTAATATGGCAATGAGAAAAAGTAAACTTAGTTATTTAGTTTTTTTCTTTTTTTATCTTTTCATTTATTTGTATATTTGTATATATTTCTGAAATATATTTTGGTTAATTTTTACATATAATGGTGTATGCATTTTATTTTCTTGATATTAGTAGCAAAAGATGCTTCCATGTTGTATCACAAATTTGAGAAAATTTCTTAACCTTACTTGTTTAAGTTAAAAGACAAAAAAGTGGTCAAAAGGAAAAATAGTATATAATTGTCAACCAAAATTTTCTCTCTTTAAATAACCTTTTTAAATGAATTATTTTTCAATTAAAATATTAATATGGTATTACTAACTTTCAATAATTATTTTACAAGCTAATAGGATAGAAATATATATATATATAATATTTATTTTTAATCAAATAACCTTTCGAAGGATCAAACTAATTTTTTTTTATGGGTCATGATGGAAGATGCGGAGGACTTTTTCAAGATCAAAATTTGCATGACTTAACTAATCACATTATAAATATTGTTAAAACATATATCAACGACATAATAAGTACAATTCACTCATTATATAATAGACTTGAACTTGATCATATTTAATTAAGATTTGAATTTTTTGAAAAAAATATATATTGTTGGATTGATAATAACATAATTCAAACTATTCAGCTTAAAAAATATTTATTCAATTTTAGTAATAACATTAATTTAACATAGTGAAATGTTTTCTATCGATATATAAAATAGAATATCAATAAATACATTTCACTGAATAAAATATGCATTAGTCCATATGTCTTAATCCATACCCTACAAAATATATACCCCCAAGTACAAAGTATATACCCACTTAAATATATAGTATCCAATTGCCAAAAATTCTTATTTTTTTTATATTACTAAATATTAAATAATTAATAGAATATAATATTTATTTCAGACAATGAATTTTATTTAACAATTCAGGTATATATTAATTAACAATTAACTTAATTCATGCTCCAAATCTTACAGATTTATGAATTAGCAAACTTTTAAAGAAATAATTTTCATACTTTTTTAACCAAAAAAAATTATAAAATAAAATAATAATTTTATTTTACACAATGATATTTAAATGTTTAAAATTGACCAGAATTTAACTTTCTCTATTTTTGGTTTAAATCATTATAAATAAATCGAACACATGAGAAATTTTTTTCTTTTTCTTTTTCTTTTTCTTTTTCTTTTTCTTTTTCTAATTTTCAATTAAAAGCAATTGGTCCATTAAAAATATAAAACTAAATAAGTAATATAAATTTTATTTATTTATCCAAATTTAGAGGAGACCAATTTATAAATCGCTCTGAATCATTTAAATCGTATTTTTAGTTTTATTTCATAAAATAACAATTGAAAATATTGTTTAAAAAAATCAAAAAGAACTTTTAAATTAATAAAAAATTAAAATATAAATGAAATTAAAATTATGGAATAACAACTGGAACAAATTTAATTCATTGAGAATGATAGAAAATAAATTAAAAAATAAAGATTCTTTAAATATCACCCAAAAATGAAAGAATTCAATAGTTGGCTAATATTAGTCGTTATATTGTAAAAGATACATACAAATCATTTTTTTAAATGTTAAGTTTTTTAATATATATCTTATTTTAGTCATTATTTAATTCACAGATATTTATTATTTCATTTTTCAGTAAAGGGTTCTTAAAATGGTAATAAATCGATAAACTTCTGTTTTGAATCAACTTCATGTTTAGTTGATTTAGTATTGGATATTCTAATATATATTTAAACGCCATCATACATAGTTATTTAGAACAATTTGACCTATAATTTTAGATACGTTGGCATAATTTTCTAATATTATTATAGTATATTTATTTTGAATATAAAACGAGATAAGATGAATAGGAAACATGCCGCACTGAGTACTATAGAAAGACATGTATATATAGATAAAATCAAAGAGTGCAAGAAAATGAGAAAGACAATTAAATCATCGAAGGAGAAAAAATATAAAAATTAATAAGTTAGCACACCTCTTTCAACGTAGCTTTGAATGAAAAATAGTTCATACATAAAGAATTCAATTATCAATATTCACCAGTTTATAGCTTCTAAGAGCATATATAATTTCTTATCAATCAAAATGTTAGTATTTTTCAAAAAATATGTACTTTATGATTTTTCAACAAATATCATATCTGCGAGCAAATATTGTCATATGCTAAAATTTTAAATTTTAATCTCATTTTTTGATTAGATTTGAGAATTTATGATTCTGTGTGCTCAAAGCTCGTGAATTCAATAAGGTACTTGATATGGGATAAGCCAACAGACTCAATCCAATAGCACTCAACTAGGTAAGAAACATGACATGGAACAACCCAATTGGCCATTAGATAAACCAGGAGATCGACCAGGCCTAACCTTCATTGGGCCATTATGTCAGTACAATTACCAACGCCTTGCTCGATCGACCAAAGCATGGTTGATCTGCTCGAGAATGGTCATTCAGGCCTTAGCAAGAAAGACATGTGAATCCAAGAAATTCCATCGCCTTGACCAAAGTGTGTACAGATGACTCACAGGCTAGTACGCACCTCGACCATAGGAGGTTGATCAGAATAGTTGGACACATCTCCGAGACCACCTCTCTGCCGCATTAAATGTTCTGACATGTGGCACACTTCCACATTAATGATGCGTGCCTCCTCCAGTACCACGTTTCTACAACATCAAGGTAGTGCACGCCTCCTTTGTACTGATGTGTCCTATAAGGCTGGGGGAGGTGTCACTTGGAATAGGACACAAAACATATAAGACTTAAGGGTCTTCATGTGAAGACAAAGGCCCTCTATGAATATACAAGGGCATCATTGACATATCAACCACTCCAAAAAAGCTATAAATACTCCATTGCCACCCTTCAGCAAGGTATGCTCATTATCACTTAAAGCCCTCACTCTGCTGCTCGATTAAGTACTGACTTGAGCATTAGAGTGCTATAATCATTGTGTCCTCGGCTAGCCTGATATATGCTATTGGTTGTAGGACTTGACCCAACCATAACATTACTCCTCTGTCTCAACATCTTATTTGGTCGATTGGATTGGACTAAAGCCCAGCATAACACCAAATAATTCTTACCATCATTATTTGGCGTCATTTGTGGGTTTTTGAGTCCGTAACTGAGAAAAAAATGGTTAACACAAGGCGACCAATTACTAAGAGAGAGGGGAATAGAAGGTCTCCAACCACTCCTCCTTAACCCCAGCAAAGGCAAGACGTAGCTGGACCTAACTCCCAGGTAGAACAAATAGTAACCTTAACTATGCCTCAAACTCATGCAATTGATCAGCGAGCAGATATCAGCTCAACTGTCAGCTGCTCTCAACAAGTATAACAACCAGCCTAGACCATCCACCGGTGCCATTCCACAACCCTCCCAACACGAGGAGAGGCCCCCAAGGGAAGATAAAGGCAGAACAGAGACAAAACATCCCCCTACCCGATGAGAGGATAGGACGTTTTCTATGGGATAAAACCCGACCAAATCCTTGAGAAGAAGTGGTTGATTCGGTAGATCACCTTGTCAACCCATTCGAGCCCAGCAACGCAATAGGGTTGAGCATCAAAGACCTCAAACGAACAGAAATCTCTCCCAAGCTGATTGTGAAGAAATATCCCACCAGGTACAAGAACTGAACATACGTCTTGAGAAAATTTCCAAGAAGAACACCGAAAGGAACCCCCACTACGATGCCACACCCCAACTTTGCTGTGAGCGAGAATCGCTTTTTATCCAGGAGATAATCGACGAACGCATCACCGTCGATGCTAAGGTCTCGATCGGTATACCTAGATATGATAGCTCATCCAACCTAAATGAGCATTTACTCCAATTTGAACACATAACGCAACTCCACGGGCACAATGAGTACATCCATGCCAAAATGTTGGTCACCATATTCCAAGGCATTGCGCTCGACTGGTTCGTCAAGCTGGAGCCATTGTCGATCTACTAACTTGACCAGCTTTGTGATAAGTTCCTTTACTAGTTTTCTAGCTGAAGGAAAGAAAAACTCCCTCACACTCGTTTACATACCATTAAGTAGAACGAATGAGAGTCCCTTCAAGATTTTTTCACCAGGTTTAACATGGAAGTTTTGAATATTAACAATCCCCGAATAGAATTCCTAATTGATGTGTTGTTCCTGGGTCTTCGACACAAAGAGTGCGACAACACACTGGTCAGAGAGAGACCGAGGCCAATGGAAGAGCTATTCGACCTTGTCGAGAGATACATGACCTAAGAAGATATGAACAAGCTAAAATATGGGAACCCAGATGCTGACAAGAAGAAGGCTAAGAAGAAAGATAACAGACAACACAAGGATGGCCATCGATCTCCTATTGAAAGATTCCACAACTACACACCACTAAACACTGCCAGGAAGGAGGTGTTGTTTGCCATTTAACAAGATAACCTCCTCAAAAAGCCTAGAAAGTTGGCAGAGACCGAGGCAATGAAGAGATTAAAAAAATAATATCATTTCCACAGGCAAAAAGTCCATGACAGCAAGGATTGTTTTAACTGCATGATGAGATCAAAAGGTTTATTCGACAAGAACACCTAAAAAAATTGTCAATGAGAAAGCCAGGCAAGAGATGGGCCAAACTAACTAGACTCCCCACAGAGAAATGTCAGTCAACCCAAGGAAAGAAGACAAAGGAAAAAAGCTCATCGATCTGCACCTATCACTCAGAGACGTGATCGACACCATTACCAAAGGCCCGGTGGGAGAGGACTCTAAGTCAGCAAGGAGACAGATCTAGAGGATGTTAGAATCGACTAAATCATCTTTAGTTGAAACAGTTTACCAATTCTCCACCAGCGCTGAACCCATCTCTTTGGGTTGAAAATAAGCCGGATTGTTCCTTTGTTGTTTCAGTTGAGATAACCAGCTTTAAGGTTAAGAAGATTCTGGTCGATAACGGCATCTCTGCAAACATAATTTTCTTATCAACACTGAAAAGAATAAACATGGGGAAGCTGAAGTTCGAAACTGTGCACACCCTACTGGTCGGATTTGGAGGATTTGAGATCATCCCTGAAGGGTCCATAAATATGTCATCCTCATTTGGTGAAGTACCCCAACGAAGGACACTTATGGTCAACTACCTGGTAGTTGATGCACCCTTTGCTTATAATGTTATAATCGGACGACCAGTGCTGAATGACTTTAGAGCCATTATCTCATCACATGAAGGTCAAGTTTCTAACGGCTGCTGGAGCTGGTGAATTGCTTCACAATATTAAAGAAGCTTGGCATTATTACACTATCTCAGTCAAGGCAAATGAACAGAAGGCTCGACCAAAACTGAAACCCTCGGGGAATGTCCTAGTAATGGAACTTGAGGAGGGACAACAAAGCAAGAAGAGGAAGCTGGAGGAGACTAGAGCCAAACCTGTCAGGGAGTTCAAGACCATCGAGCTTGAGCCCGAGAATCCTAACAAGAGCACAAGGATTGGAACTGATCTAGGGAGCAACATGGAGTGCTTAATGGTCGATTTTCTCAGAAAGAATATTAATATATTTGCCTGAAAAGCTTCCGACCTCCAGGGAATCGACCCAGTATCATCGTCCACCACTTAAACGTCGACCCCTCATTCAAGCTAGTCAAGTGAAGACCAGAACCTTTAATGCTGAAAGATGCCAAATAATTGAGAAAGTAGTCAACAAGCTCTTAAAGGCAGGATACATTGTAGAAATTCAATATCCTAGTTGGTTTTGTAATGTAGTCCTTGTCCCTAAGAATTAGGGGAATTGAAGAATGTGAAACGAATTTACTGATTTGAATAAAGCTTGTCCTAAAGACCCTTAATTGCTGCCTCACATAGATTTATTAGTTGATTCTACTGCTGGTTGTGATCTTTTAAGCATGATGGATGCATTCTAAGGCTATTATAAATTTTTATGGCCCCTGAGGACAGAGACAATACCTTTTTGGTTGTCCCCAACAGTGCATACTATTTTTTGGTCATGCCTTTTGGGCTCAAGAATGCAAATGTAACTTACCAAATATTTGTGAACTTTATGTTTAAAAATGAGATAGGAAAGACCACGGAGGTTTACGTGGATGAAAAAAAAAAAAACAAAAACCACTTTGCCAACCTCAGTCATACATTTTCCATATTAAGAGCATTTGGCATGAAACTTAATCTAAACAAGTGCATGTTCAGGGTGAGAGGGGGAAAGTTCCTGCGATATATGGTTAGTCAGAGGGGAATAGAAGCAAACCACAAAAAATCCAAGCAATTTTGGACATCTCACCTACTCAAATAGTTAGAGACGTACAACATTTGGTCAGTAGGATCATAGCTATGGGGTGATTCATTGCTCAACTAGTGGACAAAAGCTTACCATTCTTCAAAATTCTTAGAAATGCGCGGAAGTGCCAGTGGACGGAGCAATGTGACAAGACCTTAATTGAATTGAAAAAGTACCTGTTAGCACCATCGATGCTAACTAAGCCAAAGGTCAGAGAGGTTCTGTATATCTATCTGGCAGTCTCATCGGCAACAATCAATTCAGTTTTGGTCTTGATCAGGCATGGCACCCACCGACTTGTACACTACAACAGCAAAGCGTTGCAAGGCCCAAATCACACTTACCTGGAGATCGAAAAGTTCGCTCTTGCTGTGGTCACTCTAGCCAGAAAATTAAGGCCTTACTTTCAATCTCACTCGATTATTATCTTGACAAATCAACCACTATAACAAGTGTTGTTGAAACCAGACATATTGGGAAGGTTGACGAAGTGGGCCATTAAGTTAAGAGAATTCGACATCACCTTTCAGCCCCAACTGCCATAAAAACCCAAGTGTTAGTAGACTTTGTGGCAAAACAACTCAACCTACGTGATAGAATCGACCAAGACTCCCTCATCTGAACTTGCATGTCGATGGCTTAGCGACATTCTCAAAAGGAGGAATAGGCATTTCCCTGCATTCTCCACAGGCCGAGGAATATGACTTCGCCATTAAACTCAAACTACCCCATCACCAATAATGAAGTAGAATATGAGACCCTCATTGCTGGTTGAGGATAAACGTCGATAGGGGTGTCGAGAAACTGGCAACCCTTATCGATTCCCAATTGGTCGCAGAGCAGTTCGAAGGAAATTTTGAGGCCAATGAGCTTACAATGAGCAAGTATTTGGCTAAGGTCAAGAAGTTGTTGCAACAACTCAAAAGGTTCACCCTCAACTGGGTCCCTAGATCAGAAAATGAAATGGTAGATGCCCTGTCAAAATTTGCTAGCTCGACAAAAGGAACTAGGGACAGAACCATCACATTTCTGGTCATCGACAAACCTATCATAGGTGGTCTCGACCAGAACTTGATCGGGCTAGCTAATCTAAGAATCAGCTCCCTTCTGGCAAGATGACTTAAAAGCTTACTAAGGGAAGGAAAAGTTCCTGAGGATAAAGTACAAGCACGTAGACTTAGAGGTCGAGCAGCAAAGTTCGCCCTCGACGAGTATGGTCAGCTCTACGGGAGATCTCTCTCTGGACCACTATTGAGATGCTTGACACCAAAGCAGGCTTAGGAGGTCTCATAGGAGAAATACATTCCAAAATCTATGGCAATTTTTGGAAGATGATCTTTAGCCCACAAAGTCTACAGACATGGATATTTTTAGCCAACTCTGCTGAAAGATGCTGTCGATTTTGCTAAAAAATCCCATTTTGCCAGGTCCACTCCAATATACCTCACCAACTTGTATCAACTTTAATGCCAATTCAGATCACATGGCCATTCGACCAGTAGGGGATAGATATAGTCGACTCCTTCCCAAAAACCACAGGTCAAAGAAAATTCATGATCCTTGCGATTGAATACTTAATGAAGTGGGTCGAATCAGAGGCGGTCCTGAAAATAACCGATGCGGCCATCAAAAGTTTCCTGTGGAAAAATATTATTTGCCATTTCAATTTACGTAAAGTATTGATATTAGATAATGGGACACAATCCCAGAGCAGGAGCACGAGGAACTGGTTCGAAAACCTAGGAATTTGACAACATTTCACCTCGGTTGGGAACCCTCAGGCCAATAGACAAATAGAAGTCACAACCAGGATTTTCTTAGACCATCTCAAGGCTCGACTTGAAAGATCCAGAGCGAGTTAGGCGGACGACCTCCCTAGAGTGTTGTGAGTGTAAAGAACTATTCCTCGAACCACCACAGGTCATAGTCTTTACAGTCTAGTCTAAGGTCAGAAGCAATCGTTCTTATGAAATTGATACAACACACAACTCAAGTAATCCACTACAATCCGATCAGGAACGAGTCTGAAAGAGAATTCGACCTCGAGATAGTTGACAAGCTATGCCAGCAAGCATATACAACAATTAAAAGATACAGGTCGAGGATGCCTTAGCACTACAACAAAAGGGTTCGACCCATAAGCTTTAAGGTGGGAGACCTGGTCCTCAAAAAAGTCAAAGTCTCAAAAAATGTGGGTAAACACGACCTAAAATGGGAAGGCCCCTACTTGGAGGTTAAAGTGGCAAAGTACAACTCTTATCGACTAGCAAATATAAATGGCAACAAGCTCCCCCGATCGTGGAACGCAGTGAACTTGAAAAAAAATTATGTGTAAAGAGACTAAAGTCTCCATTCAACTATTTTGTAATATGATTCCAAATTAATAAAGATGACTCACATTTCGAAAAACTATTCACTCTCACCAACGACTACGGCTTCTGGCCCAATTACTTATTGAACGAGTTGATCGTTTCAAGTCGACTTCAAATTAGTTTCAAATCATAGCTATAGCTTCTAGCCCAGTTTATTAAACAAGTTGATCATTTAGAGTCGACACCATAGTCGATTAAAAAGCAATTTTGAATCGTGACCATGGCTTTTAGTCCAGCTTAATAAATGAGTAAAACGTTTAATGTCAACCCCGTAGTCGACCACAAATTGATTTCCAACCATGATCACGGCAACTAGCCCAACCTCATAATAAAAGAATAAATCATTTAAAACCTACTCTGAAGTCAACCACAACTTAAAAGTGGCTCTGTTGTCAATGCGATGATCAAGGTCGCTCAATAAACACACATGTTACAATGTAAGGATTAAACAACAACTCATAGTTAATTAAATAAAGTCGACCCATGGTTGACCACGGCATCAAGTTAATTCATTTGATTTCAAAGAGAATGTCTTAAGTTGACCAAGCAGTCGATCGTGAAGACTATTCCAAGACCAATTTTAAATTGACAAAGTCGAGGTTGTTATCATTAGATCTATCCAATTATCCCTTCACGATTCGATCTCGTAATCGACCACTAACTTGGTTCTAAACCAATTAAACATTTCTCATTCTTTTATTAAAAATTTGCACTATTCAACCAGTTACATGGAAGAAAGATTTGTTTCTTTACTTATTAATGCAATCAGCTCAAAAGAATTAAAGTAGTAAAAGGAAGGGTAGCGAATCGACAAAAGAGATGATAAAAAAGCCAATTTTATATAGATTTAATATCAAATTACATGGTTGTAGCATTGGAATTATTTTTACAATCGATCAAAAGCACCTCATAGGGCACGATAAAAGTAAACTCGAACAAAAGTAGAAAAAAAAATAGCTACAACCTCAACTCGACCCAGCTCCCTTCATTTCTTCGGCTCTAACAGCCACCACCTTATCAATAGCACAGTCAAGCTCATCATTAGAAGACACGCGCACAACATTGGGCGTGCCTTAACCTCTTGCTCAGGCGCGGGAATAGACGCTGGCTAGGCAACAGTAGCAGGTCGAAAAGGCCCTGCTTCTTCGTTAGAAAAGTGCGCTCGACATGAGGGAAGTAAGCAGCAACATCGACTTTGCCATCTATGATTTCAGATACAAAGTAGTTCGCAAAATCAAACTCTTTAGCCACCTCGACCACCCTTATGTGGGGAGCAGCGTCGGCTTCGATCACTAGTGCATTCTCTTCAATAGGCAGGAGGTTGGGATAACCCTCGAGCTGCTCGATTTGAAGTAGATTGAGGTGCTCCCTATCCTCAGGGTAAAATTGATACCCCAGAACTCTAACTGTTTCACCGTCTTCTTAAAGGCCTTCTTCGCATCGCCGATCGAGAAGACAATGCTAGCGTCTTGGAATGCTGAGCACAGCATGAACTGCTGCACAATCTCTTTTTGAATTCCCAAAAGCATCTTGAAGAATTCATCTTGAGCGTACTTATGAGTGATGTTATGCCCATGTGTTCGACCAATGTTGTGCGAGGCCACGACCTCCAGTCTAACCTTCCGCAGCAATTCATCCGTGTTGTTCTTCCCAACTACAACAGCCAGCAGCTGCGTATCTTTCTCCTCGAGTTGCTTGGCCAGTTAGTCGATCCTCGAAAGCATTGAGTCGAGCTGAGTCTTAACCACCTCCACATCCTCTTACTTCTTCTGGAGCTCCTCCCGGTCACCAAGGGCCACCTCCGACCCTTGCTAAGAGTGGTACGCCAGCTGGTTCACATGTAATAGCGATAAGTTTAGTCGAAAGATTTGAACAAATAACTAGATAAAATAGGTATAACTCGACTAGACACTTACCATATTGGTGTGATAGGCGAGTGCCTTCAAGGCCTCCAGCTGGCTCATCTCCAGCATCTTTTTTTGGTCGGGCATGAAAAGCCCGACCATCATCACTTTAAGGAGACCAGCTCCAGTCAACCCCGTGGTCATCATTGAGGTTGAGTTTTTGATGGGGATGTCGATCCCGTACCTCGGAGAGGGAAAGTTAGGTAGCTGGAACAAGTTGTTGTTTAGTCGGGGGCCAAAGAGAGAGAGCCCACCAGTTTTGCCTTTCCTCTTCTCCACTGCAATTTTCTTTCAAGTAGGTCTAGGCTGCTTGATTACTGGTCTCTTTTGTGGAGGGGTAGGGCTACCGGCCTCGATGGGATCTAATCGGGCTGGTTGAGGAGCAAGCGGTAGTGCTTGTAGTTGTGGAGTAGGCTGAGGAGCAACCTCTTGATGAACGGTTGCTTGGCGGTGCTCTTATGCCCTCTGCTGGCACGCCATGGCATGTTGACGTGTATAATTCATAATTTTAGCTCGATCTAAAACACAAAAAAATAATGCATTAGCACCGACCAAAAAGTTAAGCAAATAATCACTAAAAACTAATAAGGCAATCTACCTAGTCGAGTTTCATCTGGCAAATCTAGCTAAGTAGGCGATAAGCCTGCTAGCACAAAGTTCATCTCCTTGATATACCCAGATGCCTCAATTTGACCAAATTGGGTTAGGTCCCGAATAAAGGTATTGGGCCAGGTTGGGTTCTCATTCCCTGGCATCTCGATGTGTCCCCTCAGCTAACCCCTTGGAATGTTAAACCTGACCCCACCTGGTGCTTGAACAAAGAAGTAGCATTTTTTCTACTCTTGGCCATGTGAGGAGGAGAGGATCACCAAAAACTTTCGACGATTGTGGGCTGTGAGGTAATAAAAGCCTGACTCTTTGGTACTACCCGACTTTCGGGATATCGAAAAGTGGAAGAGATTGGAAAAGTTAGCAAAAGTTAGGGGCTAGTCATTTATTAACATCAGAACAACAAAATTGTATAGGGCTAAGGAACAATTTGGCAAAAGTTGGGTGATACAGACTTCGAGGCCAATTAGGAGTTCGATTATGGATTGGGCTAAAGAAAACCTAAGCCCACACTTTAAGGCATCCTCAAACATAGTTATGCAATCGATCAATGGTCAATGCATCCTATCAATGGGTCCAGGGACGATCAGCTCGAATCCTAGGGGAATGTGATATAACTGCCTAATTAGTTCGAGATCCCTATGTGTGATCTTGGATATAATTTTACTATAGTAGTCAGGCATGAATAGCCGACCACGAGACACGAAAGGTTGACTTGGCCCAGGCCCAGGCCCAACCTCAGCATCGACTCGAGTATCATTCAAACAACTAGAAAAAAGTTGAGCTATCGCTAGAAAAATCACTAAACTCGCTAGTCGAGCCATCTACCCTCCTAGTCGAACCCACATCCGCCAAGTCTCCTCACTATCACTGCCCCTATTTCTATCTTCACCAAACACTCTTAATATATTAGTTATGAAAAATATGGTCGAAATAAAGGAGAATGAAACTTGCTGAGGATCGCAGAAGACTTACATGGTTAGCAGGATTAAAGCAAAGCTCAATTAGCTGAAAGAGTAGTAAAATCTCAGGTTCGACCTCCCAAGTTGTTGTAAAAGTGCAATAAAATTTTTCACCGCGTCTGTTTATAAACCCCATCTAGAAAGCAACTTAACCAGCTAAAACAACTAGCTACCAAGTAATTATTATGCAATTATCGATTGATTTTCTGCGTTGCCCAATGTAACAGATGTATTAAATGCAGCAAAACCTTGGTCGATTTTTTAAATTTAAACTTCACCAAAGCGTTGAACCTCTCGTCAAGCCAATTTCAGTTTCTTAAGTCAGCTACTCTTAATTCCTTCTTGTCGATCATCTCGATCAGAACTCGAGAGTAGGGGGACTCATAATATGGGATAGCCAACAGGCTCAATCTAATAACACTCGACCTGGTAAGAAACATGACATGAAACAACCCAATTGGCCATTAAGCATAGCCCATTAGTAATAGACCAGGAGATTAACCAGGCCCAACCTTCATCGGGCGATTCTGTCAGCACAATTACCAACGCCTTGCCTGATCGACCAGAGTATGTCTAATCAACTCGAGAATTGCCATTCAGACCTTAGCAAGAAAGACATGTGAATCCAATGAAGTTCCATCGCCTCGACCAAAGTGTGCACAGATGTCTCACAAGCTAGTACACACCTCGACCCTATTAGAGCTTGATTAGAGCAGTTAGGAACATCTCCGCGACCACCTCTCTGTCGCATTAAATGATTGACAGATGGCGCGCCTCTGTATTAATGACGTGTGCCTCCTCCAGTACCACCTTTCTGCAACATCAGGGTTGTGCACGCCTCCTTTGTACGGCCGTGTTCTATAAAGCTGGAGGATGCGCCACCTGAAATAGTACACAAAAGGTAGAAGACCTAATGGTCCTCAGGTGAAGACAAAGGCCCTCTCTGAATATACAAGGGCATCATTGACATATCAACCACTCCAGAAAGGTTATAAATACTCCATTACCATCCTTCAGCAAAGTATGTTCATTATCACTTAAAGCCCTCACTTTGCTGCTGGATTAAATACTGACTTGAGCATCGAAGTGCCATAGTGAGGGCATATTGACTAGCCTAACTTGTGCTATTGATTGCAGGACTGGACCTAATTATATCATCACACCTCTATCTCAACCTCCCATCTGGTCAATTAGATTAGACTAAAGCCCAACATAACACTAAACAGTTCATACCATCACCAGTACTTAATTACATCTACTACGATGCTGTAAGATTTAAGAGAGCCTCACACATTTCATTATGGCAATGAAAAAATTAGACTTGTTTTGGTTTAAATTTCAAATGAATTGAATAAGTTGTTTATTTCTCTACCATAAGAGGTTACAAATTTTCTAAAAAGTACTTGATTCTTGAATTGCTTATTCTTTTTAACTTCATTTGATGTGAAATTAGATAAAAACTTACATCTATAAGGGTGGATTTTTTTAATTTTTTTTTGTGAATAAAATTCATTCATCATCAATCAACTTAACAAAGTCATAAATAGAAACTGACATAGAATGATCTACAGAAACTCCAACTACAATTGAAATAGGAAAAGAAATGGGGGGGTGATAAGGCCATTCCAATTTCTTTGAAATGCCCACTTTGCCAAATTATGGACCCAAATAATTTTGCATCTCGGGGTTTATACTTTTGCATCTAGACCCAAATATAAGGATGGAGTTATACTTTTTGAAGATAAGGGATGGTATATCATGGTCTTTCAAAATTAATTTTCAATGAAAATAGGCAGTGTAACTTTTAGTTCTATTTTGCTAAAACAAAAAATGAGCTTGAGAATAGAAAATATTAAAAGAATCAGATCAGAAGCAATTATGAGAAAATTTATAAAATTTATGGAGATAAATTCTTATGCAAAAATCTTCAGAATGTTAAATGATTACCTTTCAATGAATGATATTCAACTCCATATCTTAAAAAATATGAAATTAGACTAATTCATAATTCTCCAAATATTTATCAAGTTGTGGCAATTTCGATCAAAGGAAACAATTATAATATGTCAATAGAACAAGATATTATTTTGTCCATGCATATTGAGGTCATAATTAAACATAAAATAGCATATTATTATGAATGTTACGACCTACTGCAATATTCATTTTTTCCCCAAGAGGTGATATAGGAATACACTTCAACATTCAAGGGGGGAAAAAAAGGGATATTAAAACATCTAATAATGCAATCCAAAAGAATGAATCTGTCTAGGTGACTCTTATAAGTAGTGCAACCATTGTCGGAGAATAATAAACATGTTTATATCTTATTTTATAGTTTATTCCATTGTTTATTACTCTTATATTAGGAAGAGATACTTGTTTTCTTTTTACTTTGACATATACAATTTAACCAATGCAAAAGATAATTTGTGAAGCACTTATACAATTAAAAATTTGCAGTTTAACCTAATGTGAATATATATTTGTTTATTCCTTATTATCAAGATTTTAAACATTTTCATAAGAAAATTTTTGTATTTGTAAATTATAATTTATTTTATACAGAGATCAAGCTTTTGCTATCGACCTTGTAGCAATTCCTTTGGGGAAAAAAATCTATTGTTGGTTCTTCAACTTAATAACATAAAATTGAAAACTACAAGATTGACTACGATCTATTGCCATAAACTATCAAATTCAAAATTTGAATTACAATAAAGAATGATTGATATCACCCTAAAAGAAGAAGATATTGATAAAATACTATGTTTGGAACAAATATTATGAACATTGGAAGGTAAGAAAGCTAAAAATATAATAGGTCATATAGATGGTGCAAATCCCATAGAAGAAGAAATATATTGCCTTAAATTGTTCTTAAATTATATTAGAGGCTCAATATATTTTACAACTTTAAATGACAATTTATTTTTTTATTTGTCTATTTAATGAATATTTGGATCAAATATAAGTAGAAAATAATTTATAAGACAAAAAAATGTGAAAAAAATTAATAAAAAGAAAAATGAATAAGTCATGTACATTGCACGTGTGCACCGTTCTAGTAGCATAAAATGGGTGAATAACAGTCCTAGTAGGAGTAAAAGGGCACGATAGAGAGAGGCATGCAATACCTCTAGAATTGACCACCCACCCTAAAATATAGGGCAACAACTTATACCAAGAGAGGAAACGATCAAAATTAGACTATATTTTGCATTCTTGCATGCATGATTGAGTTGCCTACGGTAGCACGAGCCAGCAACCACCTCATTCTGGTGGCGCCGCCGCCAAGCGCTACCCCTGGCCCGCCCGCGTAAAAGTTAATATGGCGAATTATGAGGCAAATTCACCTGAAGAAGGCATAACTAATATCTCAACGGCGGTGGCGATTGATAGGGACAAGAACAGCCAATTTGCCCTCAAATGGGCCGTTGAGAATTTAAGGCTGAAGGACGAAAAGCAAGTCATCCTTATACATGTTAGCACCCAACAAAATTTGCAACCCCGTAGGTATTCTTACTATTTCCAAAACATGCATGCAATGCATTGATTTCTTTCAATATATATATATATATATATGATCACTATCGATTCAAATATTTTGTAGTGTGTGGAAGTTATTGTGTTTTTGTATTTATTTATGCCATTACACGGTGATTCGACATTTATTAGCTACAATAGATGAAATTTTGATTGAAGCTGGTTGGCCGCGTGAAACATTTCTGCCTTTTTTATATAGTCTAATTGGATGATTATAACCGTAACAAGTTTTTTTTTTATATAGACTAACCACATAATTATAACCATGACAAGTTTTCTCTCATACTATACCAAATCAAGACTTGTCTCCTAAGGAATGCAAGAACTCATATATCTTCTTTGCATACTCTATCTTACTTCTCAAGAGAACTTAACCAAGAATGTACGCGATGGAGATACGTGAATCACAAACACTTAGCTCTCTATAAAGTAATATAAAAGTCTTAAAAAGCACAATATGTTAGAATTTTGATAGAACCTATTCACGTTGACACCCACCCACAAGAAGCACCACCTATCTTTTCTATAATGATAGTAAGTTCTCTTATATCATACTAAACCAAAACCTTACCCTGTAACAAAAGCAAGAAGCTACGGCTCCTTTTCTCGAACACCTTCCCTCACTCCTCCCAAAGAACTTAGCCAAGAGCAAACCTGGCGGATTCTATGGATTATAGATGGTATCTCTTCATGGAGCCCAACAAAAAGGTCTAAGATCTACAACGACCAAAGTACCCTTTTCAAAGAAACTCAGCTCAAATCATTCAGTGAGAGAAAAAGTAAAAGCTCCTATCATATAGTTTTTGAGCATTACTTGGTCTTGATGCAGAGGATATTGAGGGTCGCACATCAACTCAAGCCGAACTGCAACAGTTATTCCTTCCTTACCGTGGCTTTTGTGCTCGTAAAGGGGTAAACATCACAACTCCTCCATGATTTATTCAAGTCATACGTACCATATATTCAATCAAATGTAGATACACATTAAACATACTCGTGCATGGTGTAACTTGCTTTTCATGACTATAATGACTTCAGATTCGCACAAAGGAAGTGATTCTCCATGACCTTGACATATCAAGCGCGCTGTCTGAATACATCAGTGCCAACTCCATCAAGACCATTGTCCTCGGTGCTACAAACCGAAGTGCCATATCAAGGTACATATCTGCTGCATTATGGCATTATTTGTGTTTCTGTTGATATATATATATATATATATATATTTAACTCAAAAAAGTAAAAATCATAGTCTATTTTTTGTTCGATACTTCTTCAGAAGTAGCATAGTATTTGTGTAGGGTATCCGATGTTTTTTGTCTGATTTCAGGGCATTCAGAAATAGTACAACAGATGTTCCAACTTCTGTGGGGAAAGCTGCGCCTGATTATTGCTCAGTGTATGCTATTTCTAGGGGAAGAACTATCAAAGTTAAGTCTGCTAATGAATTTGCTGCAAATAGTTCCATCCCTAACTATGTTTCCTCAGCTGATATCTCTGAAGTTTCTCCAAAATTGATTCAGTAAGTCATGTTTGTCCATCCTAGTACCCTTTCTAGTTAGCCTAGATCCTGGTTTGAGATTTCGGCAGTTGCCCTGTATACTTAGTATGCTTAAACGTATATATTTTATCCTCTTTTATAGAACAAGGATTGTACCTAGTCTTATCCTATATCTTATCCTATATAGATAGTTCATAAACTTCTCCTCTCTCTCACTCATCGAGGTGCCTTTACAGGACAATGCTGTCACCAAATATGACTGGCTTTCACATTGAGCGCCGGATTTAATTATCATTATCGGCGTTGTCCGTGTGAAAAACAAACGCGTGCCTTCTCCCAAACCCTTACAGTGGGCTATGAGAATACATGACTTTGTTGCACATTGAGAAAGTTGAGGATTTTTTGGAGAGAATTTATAAACTACTCCCCTTCTCTCACCTTTTAAAATACATTTCTACAGAAGCAAAATCCTCCAATAATTCGTACTGGTAGAACAATACCTCGACTCTTTTGTATCCCTAGTGTTGGCAATAGATTTAGCCATTATCACACAAAGCTAAGCACTTAATTAGCTGCCACTATTTTATGTGTTGATTGCAAACCTTTTATATATGAGCCCAAATGACTTACATTTCTTGATTCTCAATGTCTTGATCATTATCAGTCAGGACAGTTGGAAAAGTTCTGGTTCCGAGCTATTCTCGTTGGAAGGAGGCAGCCAGCAGAGAGGATCACCCGTCAATTCAGGAAACAACAGCAGAGAATATCAGCAAACCACCCCAACAGAAAGGCCTTCTGGCAGCAGCACACCTTCGCCTCGTAACTCAGTCAGCAGCAATGAATCTCTTCACATGTTTCCATGGGAAAAACGCCATGGAAGCAAGAATCCTGCTCTTCTTGAATCAGAAAATACTAGCATGGAGTTTACTCCCTTTGGCAGTAACTACAATTCGCTGGAAAATTCAGGGGCTAGTGATGCTGAATTTGGCAATATGACTCCACCAAAGAAGCTGCCAGGCGGCAGGACTTTTGCACTCCAACAGTCTGTCAACTATCTGAATCTTCGGGGCCGGCCCCTGGATGGCATTCTGCCTCTGTCTTCCTCAGAATCAAGTGATCATTCTGAAGTGCAGAGTTTCCAATCTGACGTCTCCTATGAAATTATAGACCAGCCCCAGATTTCAGATTCGTCTATTAGCTCCACCTCCTCACATGCAGCTGTAAGTTAATATGTCTTCTCAGATTTTTCATATGCACAATTAAAAATATGAAGTTATGAACTTGGCTGCATCACTTACCATACGATTTATGCTCCAGGAATTGGAGGATGAATTGAAGAGAATGAAGCTAGAGTTGAAGCAGATCGTCTCCAAGTACAATGCAGCTTGTCAAGAAGCTCTAACTGCAAGAGAAAAGGTAAATAAAGCTATCATCACCAAGTTAAACTATGTGCTAATGTAGATAAATAGACACTCTTGATGAAGAAATCCGTTGTTTTCCAGGTAAGAGACGTTGCTCAATGGCAGTCAGAGGAGGAGAGTAAGTTAGCAGAATCTAAGAATGCCCAAGAGGCTGCATTGGCCATTGTGGAAAGGGAGAAGCAGAAATGTAAGGCTGCAGTTGAAATAGCGAAAAGGGCACAACGGATAGCAGAGTTGGAGACGGAGAAGAGAAAGCTCGCAGAGATGATGTTCAAGCATGAGTCCGAAGAGAAGCAGAAGGCAATGGATGCATTAGCACGCAGTGTAGTTCGATATAGAAGGTATTCCATCGATGAAATTGAAGATGCAACTAATTGCTTCTCCAGTTCAGAAAAAATCGGGGAAGGAGGGTACGGACCGGTTTATAAAGGTACTATAGATCACACGCCTGTCGCCATTAAGGTTCTCAGGTCGAACATATCAGAAGGCCAAAAGCAATTCAATCGAGAGGTACTTACTCTTATCCAATCTTTTTTGGACTTGTTCTCATATAAAGCTATTATTTCTCGGACTAATGGAGGATCACTGGACTAAATATCCTATTTTCATCCACAGGTTGAGGTGTTGAGCCGGATGAGACATCCCAATATGGTTATCCTCTTGGGCGCCTGTCCTGAGTATGGTTGTCTAGTGTACGAGTACATGGAAAATGGCTGCTTAGAAGACCGGCTTTTCTGCAGAAACGGGACTCCACCGTTACCATGGGGCGCCCGTTTCAGAATAGCAGCAGAAATAGCCACAGCCCTGAATTTTCTTCACCAAACAAGACCAGAGCCCATCGTCCACCGTGACCTCAAACCTGCGAACATTCTCTTAGACAAAAACTATGTCAGCAAGATCAGCGACGTCGGCCTATCCAGGCTGGTTCCACCATCTACGGCTGATAGCATTACTCAGTACCGCATGACAGCAGCAGCAGGCACTTTCTGTTACATTGATCCGGAATATCAGAAAACTGGAATGTTGGGGACAAAATCAGACATATACTCACTAGGCATACTGTTATTGCAAATCATCACAGCTAAGGATCCAATGGGATTGGCACATATTGTTGAGACTGCAATAGAGACGGGAAGATTCACTGAGGTTCTTGATCAAACCGTTAGAGACTGGCCAGTTGAGGAGGCTTTGTCCTTTGTAAAACTAGCCTTGAAATGCTGTGAGTTGAGGAGGAGGGACCGGCCGGATCTCGATTCCGTTATATTACCAGAGCTGCAAAGGCTAAGAGGTATAGGATCACAATTCAAACCAGAAGCAAGATTCTATTACGTGAACACACAGAGCCAAAGTTCTCAAGAAGGCTCATCTTTAAGTGAGGTTAGTTCTTACTACAAGCAAGAATAGTTCTTCAAAGGGGGTAGAAGCACATTTTCTTGCAAGATTCTTGATCAAACAAATACTTTAGATGTTCATTTTGTTTCATCAATGTGTAAGATGTAATAGTTTTGTGATTCCCCAGTCTCGTTTGTCCTCTAACAGTATGTTTTCATTGGAAAACAGGATATCAAAATGTAAGTTTAACATATAGATGATACAGTTTTCAAATGATTTTGTTGACTACAGATATAAGATATATAGAGACAGAAGCTATTACTTCATTCTTCTTTGCAGTTAACACAATGTGCATGATTGCTAATATCTTATTCATCGATCTACTAGTTTTTTGATTAAATACTTTGTGCACCTTTTAGTAATTTTGGGGTAGTCGAGTTGTCTTCATATTTTGGGAAAATTACAGTCCCACAATACAACTGCGTTTTCACTGTTAGTCCAAAAAATTGGTACTTCATCACTTTTAGTCCAAATTTTATAAATTTTTTAGCATTTTTGGTCCTCCACCATTAAATATTGACAGAAACCGTTAAAAAGAAAAGAACTAATTATCCACAGACCCCTAAAATTTGATTTATTTATGAAAAAATCACAAAATGTGAAATGTCCCTTTTATCCTTAGTAAAAAGCTCATGATAAAATTAAAAGCTAAGTTCTCTATTTAAATTCTCTCCAAAAAAAAAAGCTCTCTATATAAGTATTTTAAAATGATATATATTTACAATATATATAGATACATATATTATGTATATATATAAATACATACATTATATATATAAATACAATACATATATATAAAACCCACCCCACCCCCGCCCCCTCCTTAATCCAGATTGTCTGGCCATGGTCAACTGCCCGACCATGGCCAGCTGCCACCTCGCGGGCGGCTAGATCTGGCAACGGCTTGGCAGGTGACCATGGCCAGAAAAGTCGCCTGGCACAGTGGCCAGGGAGTAGCGGCTGCTAGCCGCCTCGTGCCAGCCAGCGGCCGGCAACCACTGGCCACAGCCAAGTGGGCTATGGGTTGGCGACGGCCGGCGGGGGGACAGGGGGGTTGAGGGGTGATAGGGCTGGGGGCGGGGTTTGTTAGGTTTTGGGTGGGGAGGAAAAAATTAATTTTTTTGTTTTTAAAAAATACTATATGTAGTTTTAACTAATTTATTAATTATTAATTTAATATTATTAAGTATTAGTTTAAGTATTAATTTTAATATTATACAAAATAATTATTTTTTAATTATTTTATTTTATTAAAATATATTATTCAAACTTATTTAAATTTTGTTAAGATGATTAAAATTACCAAATTACTTATTTAAAATTATTAAATTGCTTACTTTTTAAATTATTAAATTATATTAAGAATATTTATTATTTTAATATTATGAAGTAATTAATTTAAAATTATTAAATTTATATTATTTAAAAGACGAATTTACTTTTTATTTTTATTTTTAATTTTCTATTATTTACTTATTTTATTTTTTAATTAATAAATAAATTTGATTGAATTTGATTAAATTACTTTAGGTATATTTATGATTTTTATTTTTTATTTTTTAATTTAATTTGGATTTAAAGATTATTAAATATTTAAAAAAATATTAATAATAAAATATATTTAAACTTATTATGAGTAATTTAACCAATGTTAAAATTACAACCCACCAGTATGAACAATATTATAAATAGGTTCAAGAGCATTTTTATGTCAAAAATAATCAAAACAATTATTTAAGAATTTTTTTTGAATTTTTACATAAATTTTCAAATGACGTCAATAAATTTATTAAATGAGGTTAATGGTTCTTCAAAGTAGAGCAAAACAATGGGAGCTCATTGCAATTTTTCTGGGTTGATTTATAATTAAGTCAAACCTTAGGGGTTTTATGTAATTAACTCAAATTAAAATGTTAGTGGATTTTTACATAAATAAATCAAATTTGGGGGGCCTTTTTATAAATATATAACAGTTTTTGCCAAAAATTTAACGGAAAACTAGACGGAGGACCAAAAATGCTAAAAAAATTATAAATTTTGGACTAAAAGTGATTAAATGCCGATTTTTGGGACTAACAGTGAAAATGCAGTTGTATTGTGGGACTAAAAATGTAAATTTTTTTCATATTTTATATTGAAATTTAATTTGTTTTACTTAATAAATTAAACTAAAGAATCTAAAATATGCTCTCATAAATTCAAGTAATCCCTTGACATTCCTAATAATCCTATCTCAGCTGATTTGATCCATAACTCAAAATCTCAAACTATTCAAGCCATTGAATATTTGGACTTAGGCACTCTCGATCAAGCCAATTCAGCCATAGCCCATCAACCGAATGGCAATTACTCGTAAATGCACATCTCTCACACTTGATTCTCCTATCATCTTTTTCCTCTTTTTGGCAAATACTAACTTGAGCTTATAAACATATTACCCAGAGCACCTATATATTAATGTAGTTGAGTATCAAATGAACGATGGACTAATTAGCAATATAATCAAAAGTTGAGGAGGAACCACCAATAAAGAAAGTAGTTAAAAAATAAAAATAAAAATAAATTGATCTTCAAAATGCCACGTCAGATGGTGACGTCGCTAACCCTAGAAGCGCACGGAGCAGCGAACATCGACCACAACCGAACCGGACAGGTCCAATTAAAACCGCCACAATCGCGTAAATCGGCCCGATTTATTGTATAATCTCTTGCTATACTCAAAAAAGTCGCCCAGCTGTAGAAACCCAAAGAAACCTAACAAACCCTCCATTTCTCTCTCTCTCTCTCTGTTCTTCTTCGGGTCACCGTCAACCCGAACCCGAATATCCGCCATGGCATACCAACCTCGAGCTCCAGATCAGAGCAGCACCACCGATGAAGACAACTCAAATCGCCGATTCTACAATCCCTACCAAGACTTGCATCTCCCCGCACAAACTTTATACAACATGCCCACGACCCCGGAGTTCCTCTTCCAGGAGGAATCCCTGGCGCAGCGCCGATCTTGGGGCGAAAACTTGACATATTATACAGGGATTGGATATCTCTCCGGCGCGACGGCTGGCGCCGCCAAGGGTTTCGCCACCGGAGTCAAGTCTATCGAGCCCTCCGACACCCTGAAGCTGAAAATCAATCGGATCCTCAATGGTTCGGGTCACACGGGCAGACAGATCGGTAACCGGTGCGGCGTCATCGGGCTGCTGTACGCTGGCCTCGAGAGCGGTATGGTTGCTGTTAGGGACACGGATGATGTCATCAACAGTGTGGTCGCGGGGTTGGGTACTGGAGCTCTTTACAAGGCGGCGGCGGGGCCGAGGTCCGCCGCCGTTGCGGGGGCGATCGGCGGGGTTGTTGTGGGGCTTGCGGTCTCTGGGAAACAAGTTTTGAAACGATATGTTCCAATCTGAGTAATTCTTTTCTGGGGTCTTGATACTGATTTTCTTTGGCTGTTTGCTGATCCATTAATCAGTGAATTAACAGTCTTATGAAGGTGCAATTTTGATTATTGTTTAGCTGCTCTGGCACTGAAAAAATTGAGTATGTAGCTTTTAGGCATGAAAGATTCATGGTTTCCTGTTTGTTAGTATATAATATGAATGAACACTTCTATATGGTTATCTGCTGGGAATACAAGTTTCTCATAGTTTTGTACAAGATATGGATTACTGAATAAATTGCAGGAAAACCTTGATAAGGGCATTCTTGATTTTCATTCCAAGAATCACATCTCTAATAATTTTTCTTTCTTCTGCTTTCTTTTGCATGGTTTGGAGATATGTCCATAGATTGGCTCTTTTTCTCTAAATGATTAATGGTGGTGCTAGGTTGTCCTAGTGCTTCCTGTCATCATTTTTAGGACTAGTTTGTGATCGAGCAAACTCTATTACCTGTTATCTGCTGGAATATAAGTTTTCTCATAGTTTTGTACAAGACATGAAATCCTGGATAAATCGCAGGAAAACCTTGATAAGGGCATTCTTGATTATCATTCAAGAATTACATCTCTAATGATTCTTCCTTTTTCTGCTGCTCTTTTGCATGGTTTGGAGATATGTCCATAGATTGTCTCTTTTTCTCTAAATGATCAAAGTCCTAGGCTTCCTATCATCATTTTTAGAGCTCTTTTGAGCAAACTGTTTTACTTGTGTCACTACTTGATATTGTGTTTGTGTTCATATTTTGCTCACTTACTGTGTGAGAGTGATGTATATTATAGTTTTGGGGGTAGGTTATGAGGCACACAGGTGTAGTTGAGTCGAACGGATTCATGCCAAATGGTATTTAGAGATATTGATAGTCAGTAACTGAGTAGGCAGAGGTGTGCAGTAGTTATCATCATGACCTTTGGTTTGGGAAGACGGATGGGGGATAATTAGCTTAGCTCTGATCTAACTGTATAACAAATTATTCTCATGTGGATACAGTTTGGATTTTGCAGCTTTGACCATCAAATCTTGAGGTGTTGATAAGTAGAATTACTTGTCTATCTTTCTAGGATTCTTCTCTGGTTGGTTGATTTGTGTATTTATGGAACAATGGATTTTTCTCTTTTCCAACATAGGGAAACCAAGCAAGTCCTTAGAATTTTTGCTATAGGCTTCTTGTTCTGGATTTCAATCAGTGATGGGCATTTGTTAATGCTTGGGTAGCTTATATGTATCTGATTTTGAGAGGCATATATGATAAGACTCTTAATCCCTGCACTGTGGAGTCTCAACCTACAGTTCCACTGCCTCCACTTTTTTCCTTCTCTAACCCTGCTACATATTCTTATTTACCCGTGTGGTGGCATCTTGCCTGGGCTGGGGAGTAGTTGCAAGAGTTGAGAGCTTTCATCATTTGCATCTTTTGATTAAAAATGCAATTGGAACCGTCCAGCTTTCTACTTTTTCCTTAAACTGAAAACATGATGTTTACCACCCTATGCAGTTCAAATCAGCATTGTTGGCTCCTAGGATGCACTTGGCTCCTTTCCTCGAGGACCTTGATGAAGGAACCAAAGCGTGAGTGAGGCCAACCCTTTTGGAACATCACATAGCAATTCCTTGTATGCCTTTTCCTTGCTCATACTTATGCGTTCACTTAAAAAGTTTAAAATAAGGTAGAAATCTGAAGCACTTTAAAGTGTTGTTTCCAGCTTCTGTTCTTCCAGTAACTATTTGAGTTATACTCGAGAATTTTGTCTTTTGCAAATTCTCTTAGAATTTCAAACTGAAGGGTAATTTAACGTGTTCTTATGTGTGTACTTTTACTGTGCTTTTTTATACCTTTCAGACATTTCTCGTTTGACTAATAAGCTACTTTCAATGACCTTTAATCACATCTAGAATGCAAACAAACACCACCAGGTAAGCATCTCATGGATTGGTATGTCCATTCTAATGTTAAAAAGATACATTATTCATGGTGCAAATCGTTAGTCTTATAACTTTTTTTCCGGGATCTTGTGTTCAAACTACCAGCAAAACCCAGTTTATGATATGCATAGTGCTGCAATATTAATACCAAAGACTATGGGGCATCAAGAGAAGAACAAGTTGTTAAAGCGAAGAAATTCCAAGAGAAGAACAAGTTATTAATGAACTTGACTTCAAACTTTAAGTTTCAACAAATGCTTTATGCACGAAGAAATTCCACATAAAGTGGTCAGACTTTTTATTTGAAATGGCAAATGTCTGTATCTCTGCATTCTCACTGCAGAGAAGATCCTTAGCAAGAAATTATTCATGCTCAGAAAGGAGTTTTTTACACTCTACATGAGCAAAATTTGGATTGCGATATATTGCCTCAGGGCCTCATTATTCAAAAAAATATGTTAAGTCATGTGGCTTCGTCTCCCCGGTGGAAAAAGAAAATGTTAATACCAAAAAGGCACAAACAAGCCAAAGCATATATTAACTACATCCCATTTCCATGTGAATTGGTGACTGAAATAGCAAGAATTTTGGAGAAACTATAAATGTGAAAGACCAGTTTAGAGTAACATGGACTCTGGGTTCTCGATGTACCCCTTGAAAGCCTTTAGCCATTCTGCACCAATGGCGCCTAAAAACAGCATAAAAAACAGTATCATTATAATGATCCAATCTCTTGAAAGAGTAGTGAATGGTCTAAAATGGTGACCCATTATAGTAATGTTGAATGGGGTAACTTACCATCAATAACACGATGGTCACAACTTAAAGTTACGGCCATGAAAGAGGCAAACTTGTACTGGTCAGGGCCGGCACCAGGTATGACCCTCTTTTCAGCTGCTTAAGGCATAGGTTTAAGCAACGAAGATAAAAATCTGGATGACACATGCATAAAAACAGCAAAAAGGGACAAAGAGCTCAATTTTACCTGAGCCAACTGCTAAAATGCCTGATTGGGGTGGATTAATGATGGCACAGAATTGCTTGATGCCAAAAGGCCCTCCCAAGTTTGATACAGTGAATGTACCCCCCTGCACAGACAATATTTGAGAATCCACATAAATTTGGGAAGCTTACTAATAAAGTTTTTGTTTCACCTCATAATCTTCTGGTTTCAAAGTGTTCTCTTTTGCTCTCTGAGCTAAAAGCTTAACTTCATCAGCAATTTTTGATAAACCTTTTTTGTCGGCATCCTGCAAAATTTAGAACAAAGTATTATGACTCTCAAGGTGAAAGTTACAAAATACAATTGGCATTTGATGGAGTAATGACCCACCTTAATTACAGGCACAAACAATCCGTGGTCTGTTTGCACAGCGACATTAATATTTACATTATTGTACCTATATTAGACACAGAAGACATTGCAGTTTAGCAGCCTGTTCTGATTAGGCAACCACTTGCATTGTTTACCATACTTACTGGCGAATATAGTCGTTTGTCCATGAACTATTACATTGGGGGATTTTCTTAAGAGCCAAAGCAACAGCCTGCAGTAAAATAATTGCTCAAATCAAGTGATTGTGAGGGATTCAGTCACAGCATAACTAAAACATATGAAAGAAATTTAAACCTCCGCCAACACCCTAAGCATTTTGTTTCTTTACATATTGTGGTATGC
Organism: Jacaranda mimosifolia; assembly: GCA_018894105.1. NCBI lineage: Eukaryota > Viridiplantae > Streptophyta > Magnoliopsida > Lamiales > Bignoniaceae > Jacaranda > Jacaranda mimosifolia. The sequence continues at coordinate 28,370,059 of CM032122.1, forward strand.
AGAAAAATTAAGACAGATCTCAGTTAAACAGAGAGAGGGAGCATGCACACACACACACACACACAAGTTTTCAGTGACGAGGAAAACACATACAAATGAAATGAAATGTTTTGTCTGTGCCAAAGGTCATCATACCTTAATCACAAGATCATTCACAGATATTCTTTTTCCACCTGAAGCTTCTTGCAAGGAATTCAGCTGGCTACGCAATCTGCAGAGAAGAGAAGAAGTTTAGACAAATAAGAATTTTTGTGGGTCAGCTTTCATTTGCAGAAGACTCAATACTCACTCCATAAGCTTGTCGACACATGTATCTACAGTTAGGTAATAGTGCGGTATAGTTTGCTTTGATAGCATTAATCTTGATGCTGTCACCTGCCATAGATGGCAACACATATTAGAGGTGACAAAGTACTCAGAATTTGCTAAAATAACTTGATGATGAGATGTTTTCTAGAATATAACACAAACCAGCACCACTGACCCTCCAATACTCATAAGACGTGTTAGAGAAGCATGTGGTTTGAAATATACATGCTCACCTTCCTTGTTTAAAGTGGGGTATATCAAGGATTGTTATAACATAGAATCACACACGAGCTAACTACGAGTAACCTTAGATCTAAACTTCATAAACTGAGGGTATTAGTGCCAGCAAGATGAGTATGGTGAAGCTATAAATCAATGCTAAAATATTACCTTTCTAATTTGCGAATGTGGGATGTCTGTGTAATCTAGAGCAGCAGATGGTGTTGTGTCAGCCCTAGGAGGTAGTGAAACTCCCTTATCACGTGAAGCTGCAGAAAAGTGAAGATAGAACACATTAACTAAAATTGTTTAGAAAAATAAATGGATGACAAATAGGATAAACAGCAATAAAAAGATTGACATGACAAGGAGAAATCATTCAGATGGCAACAAGAAACTGGCCATTAATGCACCAAGTATATGCAAACAAAGAGCAGAAGAAAGTACCAATATGATCTTCTATATCAGCTTTCACGACGCGTCCATCAGGACCAGTTCCTTTGATGTTTGAAAGTGATACCTGTATTTATGACAATGCATGACCACACCACTTCAGAAATAAAACAAAGTTGTCCAAGATGAAATGGCCGAGTAACTTATATAATTAGTTAGACATTTAAATTACATTATACTCTTCCGCGAGTCTTCTGGCAAGAGGACTAGCAAATATACGATCTCCTGCTGAAGATGATTCGCTGGGCTTCGAAACTCTTGGCTCTGGTGAAGTAGCAGGCACTTCTTCAACCTCTTTTTTTGGTGGAGTTGGAGCAGAAGACTCTTTGGATGCAGGTGCAGGCACAGTATCTGATGCTGAAGGAGAGTAGTCCTTAAATTTCGGGACATCCTCCTCTTCTTCAACAGTTATGGCAATTACCTAGAGGCAATCATATAATACTCTTATCAGTCATCATTAGTAATGAAGTTCATTTCCATGGTTTGAAAATAATCATCTCTTTATGTCCAACACTCATAATTAGTATGTGATCCAGCTTTCCTTTCTATTTTGGTAGGTATGATACCCATGGTTCTGTCAGTATAATGTTCGAAGCATCAACCCATTTTTGGTTCAGCTTGTGGTATGAGTAGGGGTGTAAACGGATATTAAACAAATCGAATACACTGTTTCCATATTCATATCCGTTTAACTTTTCGAATATTCAGATACGGATACGGATTTGATGGAGATTTATAAATGATATCCAAATTCGTATCCGTCGGATATCGATTGGATTCGGATATATCCGTATTCAATTATAATTATTCAGATGCATTCATATTTTATTAAACTTATACGTATTCTAATTATTGTTTTATATTCATATTCAATGATAATTATTTAGATATCCATTTACGAATATCCAAATACATGAATTTATGAACCTATAACAAATATATATTTTAATTAATAGAAGGAACTATATAATTTAATTAAAACGAGAGCAATCAAACAAATAGCATAATTTCTAATTAATAATCGACTTTATAATTGATTATTAGTACTTAATAATAATAATAATGGCATTTAAGTATATTAATTATAAAATTAACCAACAATAATTATGTTGATTAACTTTATTCTTCAAGTTTTTCTCTATATTACAATAATTTTTAATTTATTCTTTTTTCTTCCCAATTCTTCAATTATAATTTATATATATACATATATGGATTATGAGATTTTTATTGAAAAATATAAATAATATATTATTTAATAAATATATATTCGGATTGGATATGCATTTACTATATCCGTATCCATTTATAATCGGATATCTACTAATCGAATACGAATAATATCCGCTTTAAACAGATGCGGATAAATTTTGTATAAACAGATGCGGATAAATTTTGTATAAACAGATACGAATGCAAACGGTAAACGAATTTTCAAATATCCATTTACAGCCCTAGGTATGAGGAACATAGAATCTCATGAGAAAACAAGAAACTATATCCAAGTGTAGAACCCAAACCTTTTCATTTTGGTTAGACTGATTTATTTCAAAGAACTTTCCAGTTCAAACCAGCCCAAGTCAAATGAACCCAAGTTAAGGATATCAAGTAACACTACCACAAATTATAAAACGGAATCAGGGCCTGATAAGACCATGAAACTTGTCGAAGCAAAGCTGAAGGAACTGGAAAATTAAGAACATAAATCAAGTGTATAATCTGGTATCGGTGCCTTATGTAGTATAACTTATATATGCTGAGAGAATTAGGCAAAGCACTACAAAACAAGGAAGTCCGGATGCTACATTGGATAAATACCTCACCAACTTTAATCCCACTTGAGCCATCCCCACGCAAAATTTTTGCCAGATATCCTTCCTCCATGCATTCCATTTCAACTGTTGCTTTATCCTTAAAAACATCAAGTGGATGTAAAAGTACAAAATTATATTTCATTACAACATGGAGAATGCGTCCATTAAGAGAAGACTATAAAGACAATCAAAGGACCCACAGTTTCCACTTCACAAAGTACTTCTCCAGGAGAAACTTTTTCGCCCTCTTTCTTCAACCACCTTGCAATATTTCCCTACATTACAGAAAAATAGGCAGTATGAAGTAGCTGATACATAACAAGAAGATATAGAACTTCAGAGAGACTCATGCCTCAGTCATTGTAGGTGACAAAGAAGGCATCCCAATCTCTTGGTGTGGTGGTAGACCTGAAAAATAGTAAAACTTTAGTGGTAAACAGATATGCCTCAAACAAAAGCAAGACAGGATGGCAGGACTCAAATAAAAACCATCCAACATCCTACAACCAATGATCAAAATGAGTTGATAAGTTTTCTAAGTTTTACAGTTAGTACTATCCTTTATTTTTGAAGAAGTGAATATATGTGCTCAACTATGAACTATGAAATCACAAATATGGTGAACAAAGTGATCAGACCCACTTCTAACCTTCCCACAGTAAAGAATTTAAAACATCACTGAGAGTATGAAGCTTTGGACTTAATAATGATTTCCAGGCAGGAATAAGCTAACCTGAATCTGTAGAAAAACTTCTGATTGAGTTTTGTTGATGACTGAAAAGAGGTGTATTTAAACAGGCCGTAAAGAAATTAATACATTGTTTAGACAAAAAGACAAATTGTAAAGGAGTAACACAAATTATGAGAACCTTTTGTACACCATTGCCATTGCTGGAGAATGCACCTTTCTCACAGTCCATAAATAATTTCCCTGGTCCATTCCCAAAGTTTATATCTTCATTACATATTTCAACACTTTAAGTATAAATCCTCAAAGCATGCCAGAAAAAAAGAGCAAAATCAATGCATCTAATCACCATTGTGCGGTTTACTGATTGGCAAGTGGGACTAAAACAACCTCCGCTGGAGAACTTTGAAATGCCATGCTTGCCTCCAGGTCCAAGACCAAGTTGGCTGGACCTTGAAATATCTGTACCAAAACAGACACTAATCTGAATATGCAACTCTAACAGCATATGTATATACAGATATGCATGCATACATATACAAACACATGCACATAAACACAAAGACTCCCACACACACACTTGCAGAATTTCTATACATAGTTAACTCTTGCAAGTGCTTATAGCCCTTATAGAACCATAATATTATCATTAACTAACTGAATTAGGACCCGATACTTCATGCCATAAGCCCAAGTAGAACAAAGTACCCCAGAGGACTATTCAAGGTGACTAGATTATTTTATTTAGACACAAGGACTATCCAAGGTGAGGCCTAACACCCATTAGGTAGCTCCATTGAAAAATAAGCATCATGACTGGGAGGCGGATCAGTAGGAAGCATCACCTTAATAGAGCTAAACAAGAAGACAAAAAGATTGCTTGGCAACTCACCATCTATTTTATCAGCTGATGGCCTGGCATAACTGGTAAACCAGCGTATATAAATTGCATGATCTTTTTGTGTAACATTATGGATGTGTCTGATCTGTAGAGTGAACAGAAAGAACAGTCATGCCATTAAAAACGAGATACAATTCTTCATTAGGCATCACCAAGGATATAAAGTGAGTTTTTCCTTTGTCTGTTTAATAAGGATACTTCTCAATGTGCAGTTGTTTTGTGGACATGGAAATAAATCACAGCTAGCCTCAAATACTTGATTAACTCCATTCTCATTTTACTAGAAGTGATTGGCCTAAAGAGTTCCAATATTGATAAATCTATCTCTCAGCACCAATATTAATAAAATAATAAAGATGCTATCTAATTTAGGATAAAGCATCATCCAACCACAAATTTGCAGACATTAATGTTCACCGTCAGAATATGTCAGGAAACCAAGCAATACGCTCTGAACAAAACCCACTTGGCCATAAACAAGCAAAATGCAAAAAGATCTTCAACAATCCTTTTATCATGAGTCAAAATATGAACTATAAATTCAACATTTTAATAGCATACATGGATCAAAGTTTCAATACTTTACCACCAAAACTATGAAAAACTTTCTATTCTCTATTCAATGCAAACAAAAACAAATGGCAATTTAGAAATTTTCTAGCTTCCTTTGAATCTCTCTTTTTCTTAATTTCCTAAAAGACGTTTCAGTTCCATAAGAAACTCCTTTTTTTTTCCAAATCTTCCAGCAACAATCTTATCTTCTATTTCCAGTACTACAAATATGAATATGGGTGTCACACACTTTTATAGACATTTTATTTAGCAATAACTGATGATGTTATTCTAAAGTCTAGCAGTATTATATGTGTCTCATTTTGATAAAGGCATCTAGATAGTTACTGTCAATTGCTACAGTATTATCTACTTGCAATAGGGATCCCACCTCACATAATAACGTCAAATGTTATAATTTTAATACTGAAATTAACTAGCATGGTTGGTGAAGAACAATATAAAGTTGTGACAGATAAGCTGAAATTTGATTCAAAATCTAATCTCTCCTTTTACTTATCACTACATGTTTCTTTAATTTTACACTTTCTCTATGGTGTTTCCGAAACATATTCGATAGTTTTCTATAATTTAATTATTTGAAAACACACCCTCACACCCTAGAAACGAAGCTTTAGTCCATGAAAACATATTAAGCTTCCCTTAAAAATTCTAACATAGTGATTGCAGAATTAAGTTCCATTCCTAACAGCACAACATACTCTTCAGATAAGGCCATACACGTCAAACCTCCTGCAAGCAAACCTTAATGGGTCACTGAGCAAATATTATTTATAAAACCTCAAGGAACCCCAATACATTAGGAGTCACTTCCCGGAATTAATGCCAAATAACAACAAGATATCAAACTACCGCTTAAACTGGACATAAGAGAAGCTCAAATTAATCACATCAGCAGCAAGATCCCAAACACAGATTCCAGATAATTTCAGATTAAGCTCAATACTAATATCCAGTAAAACATAAACAAGTTCCCCAATCAAATTATACTGATTCGGTACCCAAAATCGAAGACCCGGCCTGTGAAATGGAATCAGAACAAATTACAATAACATGCATCCAGAAGAAATTAATCAAACATAACGTTTTGCAGATTACCTTTCTAGAGTGATGGAAAATTCTTGACGCGTAAGTCATGACGAAAGCCCTTGTTCTTCAGCAGATCGAGATCAATGGCTGGATTTGCTGATTATGGGGGAATAGAAGGCTGCTTTTGAATCGTGGAGAAAATACAGGGTTTGGGCATGTAAAATGGGGGCTGAAATGCAATTTAGCAAAACATAAGTTTGAAAAATATTCAGTCAACCACCCACCACTTTCGTATTCTGACTTATTAGTTATTACCAAATGGGGCGATCTAATTAGTTGTAGGCCCAAATTTGGCTCTATGGCTCACATCTTGGCCCATAAAGAATACGGGTTAAGCACGACTCATTTATATTTTAATAAATTATTTACATATAATAAATGTTATTTTGTTTATATGTACTATATAAATTTGAAAGTCAAAAAATTATTTATATTAAAAATTTTAGTCTATTTTTTTTTTCTTTTAAAGGACAAATGGACCTAATTAGCCTAATCAATCAAGTTTGGGTTTTGAGTCATATTAATTTGACGTGAATATAGGAATAATCGGTATTAATTCGGTCAAAACGTCTTTAAGTATTCATTTGAGATTGAATTTTACAATCAATAACAAATTTTTAAGATTATTAGTGTATTCTCCGAGGAAAACACTCCTACATTCAAATTGATGTTTGTGAAAGAAAGTAATATATATAAAAAAAATATTAAAAACAATAAAGATCATGTATCTTAAAAGTCATGTACCTTACAAAAATAAATCTTGATATGTTTATAATTGTAGGGTTGAGTTTAGTATACCCCTCTCTACCCAAAACAAAATAAATTTAAAAAAAAAATGTTTATTGGACCCCTTATGGACTTTAGTTCCTTTGGGCTCTATAACCATACATAAAATCATTTATTTTATTTTGTACTGGCCTTAACTTGAATCATAAAAAATATTAGTTTTGGTCCTCATTATTCATATTTTGACAAAAATCATCTCCCACTGAATAGAGAAAAAATTTCTAATGATTAATTAGAGTTTAAATTTGTGAATGTATACGCATAATTTGCTATGTTGAAAATTTATTGTTCTTTCGCTTCTTATGCACAAACTGATTAGTCACAACTGATTCAATAATTGAATTATTATTTCACTTATTGAGTTATTAATTTAGTATTTATCTTTCTAATCATATCAATTCCTTTTGAAACAACCTAAGCACCGGATCCTATTGAAGTTATGAAACACCAAACAACACCCCCCCCCCCCCTACACACACACACACACAAGGAAAGGAAAGAAGAGCTTTCATCACTTGGATCATATTCACAATTTTTTTACATGCTAGGACAAATGGATTACACAAATTCAACAATTTGTGGCTTCTATTAAAATCTTTATAATTGCCTTGAATTTTATTTTTATTTTTTCTTTGTAGTTCCATGTATGGATTTAATTTTATTATTTTTACTAGTTAAAATTTTAATCTTATAATAAAATCTCATTATTAGGCTTATTAAATATTGATACAGGCTTGTTCTATTTAGATTTAATCTACGAAATCTATTTGTATTCATTCGGTCGTATGTCAGCTTGATAGTGGAATCAAGAACTTAAAATACAGTACACTATTAAAAAATTGTAAGTGGGTCAAAATTATAATCTTTTAATACTTACGTGTGATATTGGTGTGAAGGTTGAGGTGATATAATGCTAAAAAAGTTTGAAACGTGTGCTTGATTTGTTTGATTTTGAGTGTGCTAGTAATATTGCACTTTTGATGATTTATTACATCATATATTCGAATGGACGGATGGGATGGTACCATATATTCCAAATCTATGATTGAAATTTTGAATCATACAATGGGCCAACCCATGAAACAATGTATAGATTCGTAGGTACTTTGTGATTTTGGGCAAAATGGTCCCTTGGACCAGCACCCATATCACATATTTGTGAATATAGGTCAAATTGAAACAAAGAATGCAATTGTGCGTAACCTTTGTGAATTGGAATAAATTTGTCAACACGAACACACATCAAATTATATAAATAAATTAAGAGGATGTTTGGGTAGATTTATTTAAAATATTTTATAAGTTTTTTTTGTTTTATAAAATATTTTTGAAACCTATAAGATATTAGATTTTATTTTTAAAATGATTTTTTTAAGTGTTTGAATAAAAAAGATATCTTGGAGCTTACAAAAGGTTAATAATGATAGCATACAATCAACATGACTAAAATTATAAGAGTTTACTAAGATTCTAATACGATCGACTTCTTCTTTTTTTTTCTTTTTTTTAAAGAACTTTTAAGAACCTAATTTCTTTTTATTTGAGCTTATAAATTTTTTTTTCCTAAGATGTTATGTAAGCTTTGTAATATCTTATAAGTTTCCAAATATCTTCTATGGTATTTTGAAGAGTTTATAAGTTTCTCCAAACGCTCTTTAAACAATTAATACATTGAGTGACATTGTCCTCATATATATAAGCATGCGCTTTGGATTCTCAATAGTTTATTCCATTTTATATTTAATTTTCTATTACAATTTAATAAATATATGTTAAATGTATTTAATTTTTAATTAATTATTTTTATAAGAAAATATTTAATACATTTAGCATAAAACAGAAAATAAAATATGAAATGAAATAGAGGATTCAAGATGATAAGTGTGATGACTAATGTTTGAACTCTAAATGCAAGTGAGTGAGTGAGTGTGTGTGAGGGATGCAAACTCGAGCTTTGACTATTTTTTTAAACTCGAGCTCGAATTAAATGAATTGAGCTTGATCTCAGGAAATTGAGGCTCCAGTTGTTTGGGTTCTACTCGGCTCGATTTATTAAATTCAACTTCCTGATCAATTTATAGGCTTGAGTTTGAGTTCGAGCTCGAGCTTGAAACATGAAATAATTTTATAATATATAAAAATTAAAATATTATAATAAATTTCATATATAAATATTTTTTTTAAAAAAATATGGGTTCGCGAATAAGATTTTTTTGACTCGAGCTAAACTCAAATCTTATATAAGCTTTGAATTCTTCGAACTCAAGTTTGAATACTTTTTGAAGGCTAGCTGACTCGATTTGTTTGCATCTGTAATATATATAACCTAATATATATATAATCTAAGCAGTTAAAATGAAGTAATATAATACAAGGCTAAATTCATTTTTTTCCCTGTACTATGGGGATGTATCAAATACCTTCATGTACTTTCAAAACCTTCAAATACCCCTCTAAAGTCATATGTCGTTAGTAAAATAGTTGACAGTGTCAAAACTCTACAGTAAATTACTAATTTAACTTTAAAAAATAATTAAATAGTATAAAAACCTAAGATACGTGGTATTTTTTTCTATGTAGAGAGATTTATATTTGGCACGCGTACTACTAAAATCTTTAAATACCCTATTCAAACTTCTTTGCTGTTAGAAAAGTAACGATTATTTGGCTGATGTAGCACTAAAATTATCTTTCCTTTATGCATATGATCATTGAAAAATTTTATGTCCAAAATACCCTTATAATTTACTATATAATGCCCAAGTTTCTTATTTCAATTTTGTTAATTTTATTTTAGGACCTAAAGTATCCTCTAACTCTTAATCCAACAAAAATATTAAATCATTTTATTTTTTTTAAAAGAACAATAAACAACTCCATTATAATATAGGACATATGAGACCAACAAAACAGAGACTGCTTATGCGGAAAAGCAGCCATGTATCATTGGTTTTTATGCTATTTAATTATTTTATGAGGCTAAATTAATAATTTATTGTAGAGTTTTGACATCATTAGCTATTTTGCTAACGACAAATAATTTTAAAGAGGGTATTTAAAATTTTTGAAAGTATAAAAAGTATTTGATACATATTTCAAGTATAGGGAGTAAAATGAATTTAATTTTATAATATATGTGACACAAAGATAAAAGTTGTACAGTAAAAATGACAGATAGGAAAAATTATGACGTCACCTGCCTTTTTGAATTACTCATAACCTTCAAAAAATGGAAAAAAGAAAAGAGATTTTCTCGGTCGTATAAAAAGGTCCAGCATTGAGATCCACTGAGCGGGAGTCGCAGAAATCCAGACACACTCGCAGACCGCTGCGATTAGAGCGAGTTCTTCCGGTTGCGTTCGAGAATTCTTGGAATAAGGAGGGGTAAAATGGGGAATCAGAAGCTGAAGTGGACGGCGGAGGAAGAGGAAGCGCTGAAGGCGGGGGTGGCGAAGCACGGTGCCGGGAAGTGGAAGAATATTGTGGTCGATTCCGAATTCGCGCACAAGCTCGCCAACCGTTCCAATGTTGACCTCAAGGTTTCGCATTTTCTACGCCGTTGATTGAAAAAAGTTCCTTGTTTAGATGTTCATAATTTTTGGTAGGTGTAAGTTGAAAGTTTCTTTGTTTCTGCAATATATATATATATATATATATATGTATTTGAATTTTTGAAGTTGATTGCTTAACTCCCTCCCGTGTTGTTTTTGTTAAATGCTAATTTTGAACTTGATATTAAGCATATTTGTGGTTTGTTTTTCCTCAATGCATGTAATCATATTGTGTTGTTGTCTATGTGATTTGTCTGAATTTTGAAATATATGAGTTGCATTTCCAATTATAGCTTTGCAAGTGCCTTGTTTGTTGATACCTTGAAATTTATTGCCTTTACCCTCTATCGCCTTGTGTTTTTGTTGTTGATGGTGGTGGGGAGTGTGTGTGTGTGTGTGTTGGTTTGGGGTGGGGTGGGGATGGGGATGGGGAGGCTGCAGTTTGCTTGTGAAAAAATGTAATCTGTAGGTTGTCTAGCAGAATAAATTTGACCAGTGATTGCTGTTTACCATGTTGAGCAATGCTTGAATTAAATCGTAAATAGGCCAGCTACAGATTAGTGGGGTTTTTTTCACAAGTCTAATGTTTCTTCTATTTGTTGCTTGAAGTTTTCATTGATCTCTCTCATTCATGTAATCAGGACAAGTGGCGGAATATGGGTGCTAACGGTGTACAAGGCTGCAGAGCTAATGCTTTGACTCCCAAAGGAAAAGCAACTGCAACCAGTTCTGTGCCACCCAAAACTCTAAATTCTTCTTCTGCTTTTGTTTCTAAAGACAATGTTAATGACAAGCCTCCACAAAGCCCGCAGGAAGTTACAAATGCTCTGAAGTATGTTTTGCCAGTTTTTGTCTATTTGCTTAACTTTCTAGTGTGGATGTCATTTTCTTTATTGGTTTGCTTTTACATATAATGTAGAATTATTGGACGGTTCACACATCTGCTAACCTATTGGCCTGCTATCTTTGCATTTGTTGATTAGCGCTGCACATACATAATGATTTTCCATTGTAATTAGGTGTGAGTTGTGACACTTCTGTATCTTATTTCAGATACTATGAAATGATACTTGAAGCACTTTCATCCATTAAGGACATCAATGGATCTGATTTTGGTACAATCTTGGGGTTTATTGAGGTCAGATAGATATTTTATCCTCCCCTCGATTATACTGTCTTTAGTTAATAATTTGGAGCTGCTTGTAACATTTGCATAAATTGGTAGCTCAGATATCATTGGACTTGCTTGTTAGTACAGTCTGAGTGATTTATTCCTTCAAAAGTGAGTCTTGAAAAAATTGACAATTTTAAGATGGCAATGCATTGAACTAAAAGAGAACCTTTAAGTGTTTTGAGCTCCTAATTTACCCCGCTTGCCTGTATGTCTAATGTGGATGTGAGTTTTAAACCAAGTTTACTTATTCTCATATAACTTTCATGTCTACCCTTTATGTGCAGTAAAGTCCATTTTAATGTGATTTTTCATTAATCTAAAGAAAAATGAGATATCATTTTAGCTATAGTGAAATAATTTAAAAGATTGGATGCATTTTACTTGAACTGAACTTTGAAAAGAACATTAGTAAAACTTGAAAGAATAAAATAGCATTCATAAGTTGGGCTTGGAGTTAGTTGCTTTCCATCCGAGCCTTTTCATACATGTGTATGGTTGTTGATGACTTTTGAGGGAAGGATCAGTCCTGGCTGAAGTACTCAGTTGTATTGTTATCTGCCCTTGCGCCACTGGCTTTTTGAACTAAAGCAACAAATTGCGGGCTTGCTTAATTTCCAAGTTACAAGGCTCTAAATCGACATTTGACTGTCAAAAGGCTTATGTTTGACGGAAAAAGTATGAGGTGCCCCAAAGCTTTAGAAGGTTACTGAGTTCAAAGCTGAGCAAACTTGTTTTACAAGGCACACTTGAGAAGGTATATAAATTTCCCCTCTGTATCTGATGACATGAAACCTTAATTAAAATTTTCAAGCATGCTCATATTAGGTATATGAGTTTGAAGTGTTGCAAGTTGCGGTTAAATCACTCTGAAGTTTATTGTAGTCTGACCTAAAATGTCATGCTCTACTATTTTCATGTAACTAAATGCCTTTTTATGTTTCTGTTCTCAACTGTAGCTGTCATAGTTTAAAATCAATCCACGTGGATAGCATGTCAGACGCTGTGCAATAATCTCCTCACAGCACAACTTTACTCACTATCCTTTTTTAGCCCCTCTTTTTCTTTTTCTTTTTCCTTTTCTTTTGGGTGGGGGTGGGGGGATGGGATGTACAGTAATTTAAATTTGTAGTCGCTTCACCCTTGCATCTGCTTCATTCTTTCTAGTTGCAAATTTCCAAGTTGGTATATGACACTAGAATAAGATTAGCATATCCAACAAATTACCATAACTAACATGCAACATACCAAACAAGAGGCCTAGAGGCCTGGATGGAGTGGAATTGCCAACAATTCACAGTTGTCCACCTTGCCTCCCTTCCCTAGAGGAACTTAGGATAGTATTTTCTAGACTTTTTTAAAGTCTGGTGCTCATGCAATATTGAACAGGTTCAAAAACGATACAAGATTAAACATGCTACCTTGGGTAGTAAAACACCTACACCAAAACAAAAAGATGTTAGGTCAAGGCCCTTACAGGAGTCTAAGTTGACCGTCTCAACTGAAACATTAGAAGATGCCACTGTAACAGCTGCCTACAAGATTGGTGAGGCAGAAAATAAATCTTTTGTGGCTGCTGATGCTGTTAAAGAGTCTGAAAGGGTCTCACAGATTGCTGAAGAAGCAGATGCAATGCTTATGTGTTTGAAAAAGATTTTTGAACAATGTAAGTCTAGCTTCTTCTTACCTACCTTCCATGTTGATCTGTGTAAGATTTCATCAATTATTTCTCTTATATCAGGGGAAGGCAAAGGCGACAAGAATTCTGAAGGTAAACACTGCGATTCATTGCTTTATATAAGATAACTTTACCAAATACTGCTTTCTTTCTTTATTTATGTATTTTCATTTTCAGGTTCTCTGGTTGAAGCCATCCTTGTGCTTTAGTTATTCTGTTTGATAGAAATACTAATTATACCGTGTACATAAGATCTATTCAAGAAGGAGGTACTCCAGTTTCTCTACACTAGATGGAAATTTGTGATGGGAAAGCTGCTAGTTCAAAGTTGTGCATTCTGTCCATGTCTGCTTAACTCTCTTCTAGGGTTCTAACTGTGTAGTATTGTTTGTTAGATGGCAATTCTTACGAACGCTAAAACATTTGAGTTCATTCTTCCTTCTCTTGAGTTTCACTGTTTTGCTGGATTTTTTATCACCCTTCTTCTGCTTACTCTTCTTTTATTGTTGTGGTGCTTGTGTTTCTAAAGTAAAGAACCTGCCAGCAAAAGTTGGGTAAGACAATGCCAGGAAACTCTGTCAGAGCTGACAGCATTTGAGAATAGTGAGTAATTAAACATCAGTCCGTGAATCGATCTACAAGTTCAACCTTAATGTTCTGATTTTGAATGGTAATACATTGTGTGCTCATATATATATATATGTATATGATATGGGTAGGATCAATATGTCCGATAGGTGTATAACCTGCCCAACTTATGGAGCCCAAAGTCCAATAACAGACCCGACAGAGTGCCTGGGAGGTGCAAATACTCCCATTTCAACCATAGAGGTCAAACCTCTTGACCTGGAGGTCGAGGTTTGCGGGGGAAGAGCATTAATCGTGGTTAATGGTGGTCTCAGTCACCCGTCTCTGCATAATGCGCATCAACCACTAAATTGTTCGCATTTATTGGCCCGACGGTGCATCACTGGCGGTATGGATTCCCTCTCCAACTAATTAGCCACACGGTATGTTCTAACTTAGGTCGACAAGACCTAAGATGTCTCTACTCATGGGAGTGGTATCTGAAGTTTATTAAGGAGAAACCCATATTTCCCTCTCTAAAGTAATACTATAAATACGTCATCCTTCAGAAGTAATAGTAAGTTTTCACACTTATTTTGAACTTCTGTCAAACAACTTTCAGGTCGATATACTGATTTAATCATTGGAGGATTTCAGTTGAGGACCCTCTCGATTAGCCTGACGTTTGTTCCATTGTTGCAGGATCCAACCCACGTCTCCAAATTACATCTTTCTGGTCGATTAGTCCTTTAGGTTGAGATCTAGAGATCCATTATACTAAAATTTCCATTATCAATATATATATATATATGTTATCCTAATACACAATCAATTAATGTTTGGATAAAAAAATTTTATGACATCATTTCACTGTAAGTATTGACAAAACACCACCAATGTATTGAACTATTTCAATAAATCTGTGTGTAAGATACCCAATATTTGATGTTCATAATGTAGTATTCACAACTTTTGTACAAATTCCATATAGTGAATAATCTTTGAAAAATGATTTTGGATTCTAAATTTTTCTATTTCAATTAATATTTCATTAAGAAATCGAATGAAAAGATGACAATAATGAATAGCTTTCAAAAATAGTGAGCAATCACTATCCAAACATTAATTGACCTGTTGACTCGTGCAAAAATTATTTTGGATCCTATATTTTAATTGGTATTTCATCATTCATCCATTAAACTTTGCAATCATGATCTACGTCAAAATGTCTATTCAATGAAGTATTTCATACAATTGACATTTATCTTTAACACAGAACAGAAAATAAATATCAACTGAAAAACGGGCAGATATGGTCCAAGAAGATAAACGCTGACACAGATCTAACAGCAATCATTCAACCCAGATTCAACACAAGATAAAATAACACAAACAAACTGCTGATTTAACCCACTCCATAAAGTTCAGTCACAAAATTCATCCATTTTGTTGCTTCACATCAAGTTGAAATGCTAACCATGCTTGCAGGGATTACAAAAGGGGCAGTTGTTTCAGCCATGAAATGAGAATAGTTTACTTAAAGTTACAAAAATGCCATGGACTCTTAATTGAATCCCAGTCTCGTCTCAATCTATAAGAGCACGAGGCCAAGCTCCGATGGTCTCAAAACCTGCTTTAGTCGATAGTTGTAGAGATAGTAGTGAAGTTTCCCATCTCCCGGTCCAAATTTCAGCTCCTTCAAGAAAGTCTCGTTTTGCATAAGATCCAAAGCATTGAAAACATCGAAATCCTTCTTCTTGGCAACAATGAGGGCATCGTTCATCAGTTGAACTAATGGGGTCATTGTGGAGACATTGTAATAAGAATATGCGGCCTTTAAAACAGAATGGTTTTGGCTGCCAAGTATAGAAGAAGGAAGCATGTAAAAACTGCAGAAGTCAGTGATTTCATGAGTTTCCGGACTTTCAACCAAATAACTATCCACAACATCTTCCTTTGGAAGCAGCCAGTGCTCCACGTCATCCTCATCAAAGTCCGGTGCAACAACAAATTGCTTCAAATAATTCCTAAGCAAACGAGTAACTGCAGGAACATCATGGGGTTCCATCTTTCTGAACCCGGGAGTTGCTGTCTGATCCGGCAACTTGTACAACTTTATCGTCCGGCTCATAGTCATTCTCGCACCAAGCCGGGAAAAGCCAACATCAATGAGCTTCTTTGGGTTTAAAGATCTGTGCCAATACTGACAAGTTGTTATGGGCGTAGGAAGGACCACACCAGCGGTATAAGCTGCTTGCCAGATATTCTCCAAATGAACCCTCCGGGTGACCTCTTTAATCATGACTGGAGCAAGCCTTTTCAATCGAAGCTTCTTGTGAACACACAGAAAGTTTACCTCTGCCATCAATACTACAGCATCACGGACTCGGATCTTTGCAGGAACACCAGTAATGAAGGCAACCAACTTTTTTGAACTTTTGACCCTCACTCCAATGTGCCAGCTCCTGTAATAACCAGGAGGACGAAGTGCCCAGCCAAGAAACTCTTTCGAGTAGTTGAATCTGAACATGTTCTCATCATCCTCGACATAATTATTGGTCAACAAATTATAAACCTCGGTGCAGACCTCTTCAGAGTCCATATCACATGTAATCCACTCATAAGGAGCTGGAAGATTATACGGCTCTTGTTTGACTTCGGACAAAGGTCTTGGCTGTTCAATTGGGCCTTCAGGCAGGCTCGTATCTCCAAGATCCTTGAACTGGCCAACGGGTTGGGTTTCCCAAAACTTATGCCTCTTGGCAAGTGAGAGAGACTCTTGGACCTTCCTTGCCAAGGCATCAATGGATATTTCACTCCCGTTTTCTGAGGCTACACTATTATCGCCAGACATGATGTGGTTTTCAGTTGGGGCATTATTATCAGCCATTCTCAAAAGGTTCGATCTGGCGTTCATAAAGACAGCAGCACAAATTATAAATCTAACAAAAACAGGCACTGATACTATAGACAAACAATACATTTATACGAAGGGTCTGGGATTCATTAAGACATGACATAAATTATAAATCTAACGAAAACAGGCACTGATGCTACAGGCGAAAAATACATTCATACGAAGAAAACTTTGATCCATAAGCCAGCTCTAAGCCAAAGACTAGCAGCTCTGTGAAACCCTTTACGTTCTCAATGTCATTCACATATTTTAATTCAGCCAGAAAAACTAGATTTTCAGCTTCTTGAGGCACAGACTATCATATCTCAAGCATATGCACCTCATTCACAAGAATGTAAAATGTAAAATTTTAAAAGGAATCTTCGTATAACAGCACATAAATATAATCAATTTTCCATATGAAACTAACATTCTCGGTGTACTCGGATATAATAATAATAATAATAATAATAATAATAATAATAATAATAATAATCTGAAAATCAATATGATTCTTGGAGTATTTTTGTACTAGCTGACAACGAGCAGAGTGATAAACAGTGGATTATGAATTAGCGTATTTGACTCATATATTCACCCACTTTGAGATATCTAAATCATAGAATCTTAATTCAAAAAGTCATGCAAGAAAAGATTTTTTCTGCAAAATTTCACATTTTCCAAACAAACCCAGATCACATTCACATTGAAAAAAAAAAACCACAAAAATTTCCCTCCTAATTTATATGAATTTTACACCAACTAACGAATAAATTAAGCACCAAATACAGGCTTAAAAACAATTCCAAAACAAATAAAACCGATTGTAAGATCTGAATCAGCATAATTCACACCAGAATCGATAATAAAAACAGTACCTTAACTTCGATTTGGAACTCTTTGAGGGTGTAGGGATGACAAATTTTATGCGGAGATTGCAAGAGAATTTAAAGTTGATAATTTAGAGAGAGAGAGAGAGAGAGAGGGTCTGATGGGCATTGGGAAAGAAAATTGGGCCGATGGAATATGGAATTTGAACTAAAGCAGTGGAATATTTGGTCTCTCTTGAGTCTTGACACAAAAGAGAGCCCTTTTTTCCTTTAACCCTACATTCATGGGCATTTTCGACATTTCATGGAGTGTGACAATTGAAATTTGGAACTTTACTTTAACAATAACAATTATAAGTAATTCTTCCTTAGGTCAAATTTCAATAGTGTCAACTATAAAAAAGAAAGTTTCAACTTTAGTTATTGAATCAAAAGCTCTTCACCATTTTACATGTTAGCTATAGCAAATTCTTAGGCCCGTTTGGTTTTATTTTTATTTTTATTTTTTATTTGCATAATATTTAAAATTTAAAAAAATAGTCAGTGAAAATAAATTGAAAATAAGCGTATATCTGGATAATTTTTGGAAAAAGTAATGATTATAAGAGTTGTAAATGAATATTTAAAAATTCGTTTACCATTCGCATCCGTATCTATTTATGCAAAATATTATTCGCATCCATTTAGAGTAAATATTATCCGTATTCGATTAATAGATATTCGATTGTAAATGGATGCAATTATAAACTTATAGTAAATGCCATATCTGATCCATTTAATATCTATTTCGTATATATATTCATTGAATATATCTTTTCACATATTTAATTTTTCGTAACTTAATTATATTCATTATTCGTATTTGATAAATAATATTTTTTTTAAATTACTATATACAATATACTTTAATTTTTCATATATTTTAAATATAATAAGTTATATTTAGAAAATTATTATATATAATATATTATTATACATAATATATTATTTACATTTCACAATAAAAAAATTAATAAACTTAAAAAATTATAGTAATATTAAGGAAAATTTGAAGAATGAAGTTAATCAACACAAATTATTATTAGTTGAATTTAGAATTAAAATACTTAAATGTCATTCTTAATATTAATTAATGTTAATAATCAATTATAAAATTAATTATTAATTAAAAAGTATGCTATTTATTTGATTGCTTTATTATTAATGAAATTGTATAGTTCCTTCTATTAATTAAATAAATATGCATTGGAATATTTGTAAACGGATATTCAAAATTATAAAATATTAATATCCAAAAAATAATATTTGAATTTGAATATGTGTAATTTTAATTGAATATGAATGCATTTTGATATGGGATGGCACAAACCTTTGGCCCCGTCCAGCAAGGCCCAACTGAGACTCAGGGCCCATACGTCTCGTCGAGTTCACGTCTCATCGACTTCATTCGATCGGATCCGTTTGGGCCCAGTTAGTCTCCCTTGGTCTGCAGAAATCTTTGACCTCAGTCGACCTCAGCATGATATGGGCTGGCCCAAACCTTTGGCCCAGTTCAGCAAGGCCCAGCTGAGACTCAGGGCCCATACGTCTCGTCGAGTTCACATCTCATCGACTTCGTTCGACCGGATCCGTGCGGGCCTAATTAGTCTCCCCTGGTTTGCAGAAATTTTCAACCTCAGTCTCTGGCGAAGCTGAGGTCGACACCCGCACAGTACCCTGCCACCGCATTTAATGCACTGGCAGGCACCACGCCTCAGCATTAAAGGCGCGTGCCGTTCCCCTCATCGTCTGACATAACAGACGCCGCTACAGTGTACTATCTTGTCCTTGAAACCTGGAAGGGCAATCAGCTTGGAAATATTCAAATAAGGGAAATGACCAAATACCCCAGACCCAAGGTTAGTGGCCCTGGGGAGATACCTGGGGGCTTTCCAGACATTTCCTAGAAGGAGAAGGATATATAAACCCCCAACCCTGCCCTTCAGAGGTACGCACTGAGATACATCCAAAAAGCTCTTATCCTTCTGATTGATTATTGAGGTCGAATCTTACTGACTTGACCGTCGGAGGGCCAAAGCCGAGGGCCACTCGGCTAGCCTAACGTTTATTGTGACTGCAGTATTCTTTCCCTACGAAACAGGAACGTGATCTATCTAGGTCAAGTTCTACCATTGTTCTAGCCGGGACCCTACCCTAACCTAGCGGATCGAACCCTCATCATTTGGCGCCGTCTATGGGAAACTTTGAGTCCTTTGTCGAAAAAATGGTAAACACTAGGCGAGCCCCATCAGGAAGAGATGAAAATAGAAGGTCCAGCTCCCCCCCACTGTCAGGACCTGGAGCCGAATACACAAGGACCTAGCATTCCGCCGGAGCCGGTGGTCACGCTCACGATGCCGCAGCTAATGCAGCTCATTAGTGAGCAGATTTCTGCGCAAATCTCAGCACAACTCTCCGCCGCCCTAAACAGGCATGCGGTGCAGCCGAAATCGACGGTTAGCGCCACGCCACAGCCTGCAGCTCCCGAAAAAGCGTGGCCTGAAGAGCCTTCCCAGTGGCTGGAATCGCCAAGATACCAGTTCAGGAGAGATTTGAGCCCTGGTCGTTTCCCTAGAGAAGTAGCTCGCCCCCCGCAGAGGGAGGAGGTAGCAGACTCCGTGGATCATGACATGCGGCCCATTCACGCCCCGCAGCGTGATAAGGCTGAGCGTTCAAGACTCAAGCCAGGCAGAGGTGCCTCCCAAGCAGATCAGCAAGAATGGGAGGAGGTCTCTCACCAGGTGCAACAGTTGAATAGGCGCTTGGAGGAGATTTCGAGAAGGAATGCGGATAGGGTGGCCCTGCCAGACAGGCCACAACGGTTCAGATGGGAGCGCAATTCACCGTTCGTCCATGAGATCATTGAGGAGCGCATCGCTGTCGATGCGAAGATCCCTACGGGGCTACCAAGGTATGATGACTCCATGGACCCGAATGAGCATTTGCTGCAGTTTGAACATATGATGCAGCTGCATGGACATAACGACTATATACATGCAAAGATGCTGGTGACTACATTCCAGGGAGTGGCCTTTGGCTGGTTTGTAAAACTGGAGCCGGCATCCATCTTCTCCTACGACCAGTTGTGTGACAAGTTTCTGCACCAGTTCGCCAGCAAGAGAAAGGCAAAACTCTCGCACACACACCTGCACACAGTGAAATAGGCTGAGGGAGAATCCCTTCGGGATTTTTTCACCAGATTCAACACAGAGGTGTTGAAAATCGATAGCCCGAGGATTGAGTTCCTGATCGATGTATTGTTCTTGGGCTTGAGGCATAAGGAGTGCGCCAATGCCTTGGTGCTCGCGCAGCCCAGAACAATGGAGGAGCTCCTCGACCTCGTAGAGAGATATATGACCCAAGAGGAGATGAACAGGATGAAATACGGCAGCCTGGAAGTCAACAGAAGAAGGGCAAAGAGAAAGATGATAGACAAAATAAGGAGGGACGCCGTTCCCCGATCAAGCGCTTCCATGAATACACTCCGTTGAACCTACCGAGGAAATAAGTGTTGTTCGCCATTCAACACGACAACTTGCTCAAGAAGCCTTGAAAAATTGCAGAAACTGAAGCTATGAAGAAGTCCAAAAAGTACTGCTATTTCCATAGGCAGAAAGGACACGACACCGAAGATTGCTTTAACTTGAAAGACGAAATCGAGAGGCTGATCAAACAGGGCCACCTGAAAAAATTCGTCGAAGATCAGGCCCGAAGGGAGGAGAGCCTGACCGACCGGACTCCCCGAAGAGAAAGGCCGGTCAGCCCGAGGAGAGAAGACAAAGGAAAGAGACCAGCCCATAAACCCAACCCACCCATCAGGGGTGTCATTGACATAATTTTCGGGGGGCCCACGGGAGGGGATTCCCAAAATGCAAGAAAGCAAACGTAGAGGCAGCTCGACTCAAACAGGCCACCCAGGGTCGAGGCAGTTTTTCAACTGACGACCAGTACCGAACCAATTTCTTTCACCGATGCAGATCTCGACCACATGGAGAAAGCCGACCGCAGGAAAGATTGCCCGATGGTGGTCGCCCTGGAAGTCGCTAATTTTGAGGTCCGGAAGGTGCTAGTCGACAACAGGAGTTCAGTGAACATAATATTCTTGTCGACTTTGAGCAGAATGGAATTGGGACAGTTGAAATTCGACCCGATCAGAACACCTTTGGTCGGATTTGGTGGCTCTGAGATTATCCCAGTCGGATCCGTGAGTCTCTCCACCATGTTCGGGCAGGGACAGCGCATCCGAACACTAATGATCAGTTACCTGGTGGTCGACGCTCCCTTCGCGTACAACGTTATCATAGGTTGGCTAGCCCTGAATGATTTCAGAGCCATTGTGTCCACATATCAGATGAAGATAAAGTTCCTGACCCCAGTCGGAGTTGGTGAACTTTTATGCAACCTTAAAGACGCTTGGCGATGCTACACAGTCTCTGTCGACTTAACTGACCAAAAGAAGCGACCCGCGCTGAAGCCCTCGGGGGACGCCCCTGTAGCGAAACCCGAGGAAGGATCTTCGTCAAAAAAGAGAAATCTAGAAGACACAAGGGTCGAGCCCATTGAGGAGTTCAAAATGATCGAGCTCGAGCCTGGAAATCCAGACAAAACCACCAGAATCGGGACCGAAATGGGAGATCGACTAGAATGCCTTATGGTCGACTTCCTCCGGCGGAACGTCGATATTTTTCAATGGAAGGCCTCGGATCTTCAAGGCATCGATCCTAACATTATAGTCCACCGCCTCAACATGGACCCAGCCCGCAAGCCAGTGCGGTAGAAGAAAAGAACCTTCAATGCTGAACGGAACCAGATTATAGATGAGGAGGTCAACAAGCTTTTGCAAGCAGGATATATTGTAGAAATCCAATATTCTTCTTGGCTTTGTAATGTTGTACTTGTTCCCGAGAATGAGGGAAAGTGGAAGATGTGTAATGATTTTACAGATTTGAATAAAACTTGCCCTAAGGATCCTTACCCCTTACCTCGTATTGACTTGCTTGTTGACTCTACTGCTGGCTGTGAATTGCTTAGCATGACGGATGCATTTCAAGGCTATTATCAAATATTCATGGCACCCGAGGACAGGGACAAAACAACGTTCGTCATTCCCAATGGCGTCTATTGCTTTCTGGTTATGCCATTCGAACTTAAAAATACGGGGGCAACTTATCAGAGACTGGTTAACTATATGTTCGAGGATGAAATTAGGAGATCGATTGAGGTCTATGTTGATGATATGATTGTAAAGACAGAAAACGCTGGAGACCACCTGATCGACCTCGGCCACACTTTTTCCATTTTGAGAGCTTTCGGAATGAAGCTCAACCCCAGCAAGGTACCTTCGGGGTTCGATGAGGCAAATTCCTCGGCTACATGGTCAGCCAGAGAGGCATCGAGGCCAACCCGCAGAAGATTCAAGCAATTTTGGACATCGCCCCACCTCGTACGATTAGAGATGTACAGCGCCCAGTTGGCAGGATCATAGCCTTGGGCAGATTCATATCCCGCTTAGCAGATAAAATCCTACCTTTCTTCAAAATCTTGCGAAACACGAAGAAATCCCGATTCAAGTAGGACACACAGTGTTATCAGGCCCTACTTGATCTCAAGCAATACCTCTCTTCCCCACCCATGCTCGCCAAGCCCGAGGTGGGAGAAGTACTATAGATATACTTGGCAGTATCTTCGGCCTCCATCAGTTCAGTGCTGGCGTCGACGAGAGCAGGAAATCCCCACCCGATATACTATCGCAGTAAGGCTCTCCAGGGACCCGAGCATAATTATTTGGAGATCGAGAAGTTCGCACTGGCCCTCGTCACGTCAGCCAGGAAACTGCGGCCTTATTTTCAATCCCATTCAATTTTGGTGATGACCAATCAGCCACTAAAACAGGTGTTGTCGAAGCCAGACACTTCGGGTCGACTCACCAAATGGGCCATTGAGCTCAGGAAATTCGACATTCAATTTCATCCAAGGACTGCCATTAAAGCGCAGGTATTAGCCGACTTCATCGTTAAGAGATTCGACCTCCCGATGGAAGGGTTTGAAAGCACCATCTGGTGGACCTTGCATGTCGATGGGTTCGTAACTTCATCCGATGGAGGCATAGGAATATCCCTCATATCCCCACTGGTCGAGGAATATGATTTCGCGGTGAAACTCGACTTCCTGATCACTAATAACGAAGCAGAATATGAGGCTCTCATTGCAGGAATGCACATGGCCAGAGACCGCGGGGCCGAGCAGCTAGCGGCATTCACCGATTCTCAGCTCGTCGCAGAACAAGTCGAAGGAAACTTTGAGGCGAAGGAACATAAAATGTCCCAATATTTGGCAGAAGTGCACCAACTGGGACAAATGTTCAAAAACTTCTCGCTGAGCCAAATACCTCGATTAGAGAATAAGCGAGCAGATGCGCTCTCAAAGCTGGCCAGTTCTACGAAAGGCACCAGAGAGAGAACGATCACATTTTTGGTTGCCGCCCAGCCTTGCGTTCCTGCCCCCGATCAAGTAATGGTTGGGTGCCTCGATGAAACGACCCTTTCCTGGTAGTACCCCATCAAACTTTATCTAAGCCGAGGCACCTTGCCGAACAACGATAAGGAGGCTCGCAGACTGAAGGGTTTTGCACCTAAATACCCGCTGGATAAGCACGGCCAATTGTACAAGCGGTCAATAGCAGGGCCACCACTCAGATGTCTGGATCCCAACCAAGCTAATGAAGTATTACAGGAAGTACATGCCGGTATTTGCGTCAACCACTCTGGCGGTCGATCCTTGGCACATAAGGTCATTCGCTACGGGTATTTTTGGCCAACTTTGTTGAGAGATTCTGTCGATTTTGCTAAAAAATGCCCATCATGTCAAATTCATTCGAACATCCATCATCAGCCAGCCGTACCGATGACCAATGTTAACATCACCTGGCCATTCGACCAGTGGGGGATTGACATAGTAGGATCACTTCCAAAAACTTCCGGCCAGCAAAAATTTATCATAGTAGCCGTCGAACACTTTACTAAATGGGTAGAAGCCGAGGCAGTCCCGAAGATCACCGACGCTGCAATTAAAAGTTTCATTTGGAAGAATATTGTATGCCGATTTGGGCTGCCTAAGGTCCTAATATCATATAACGGCACCCAGTTTCAGAGCAAAAACACGAGGAGATGGTGCGAAGCCTTAGGGATCGCCCAGTACTTCACTTCGGTGGGAAATCCACAAGCCAATGGACAGACTGAGGTTACCAATAGAACTGTCCTCGACCACGTCAAGAGTCGAATAGCGGGGACAGGGACCAGCTGGGCGGACGACCTCCCTGGTGTCCTTTAGGCCTACAGAACGACTCCTCGAACAGCCACAGGTCACAGCCCGTACAACCTAGTCTATGGCTCTGAGGGAGTGATCCTGTCAGAATTAATCCAGCATACAACAAGGGTGATCCACTATAACCCGATAACTAATATGTCGGAGAGAGCGTTAGACCTAATCACGATCGACGAACAACGCCATGCAGCTTACAACACAATGCAGCGATATCGTTCAAAGATGGCGGATCGCTATAACAAGTCGGTGCGACCGTGGAGCTTCAAGATGGGCGATCTGGTTCTCAAGAAAGTGGAAGTATCCAAGCCCGTCGGAAAACTCGACCCAAAATGGGAGGGACCGTACTCGGTGATCAAGGTGGCTAAAAATAATGCCTACCGACTAGCTGATACATCAGGTCGTGAGTTACCTCGACCATGGAATGCCATAAACTTGAAAAAGTTCTTTGTATAATCGGTTCCCGATGAACTTTGTATTACTGAAAGAAATGAAATTGCAAAATGTCCAAACATGAGCAGCACATTGAACCTTCTTTAAAAAGTCAACGCCACCGCGTCGAGACCAAAAAGTCGACCCCGTAGTCGACGAAGGGCTCCAAGCCAAAAAGTCGAGGCCACCGCGTTCAGACCAAAAAGTAGACCCCGTAGTCGACGAGGGGCTCCAAGCCAAAAAGTCGAGGCCACCGCCCCGAGACCAAAAAGTCGACCTCGTAGTCGATGAGAGGCTCCAAGCTAAAAGGTCGAGGCCATCGCGCCAAGACCAAAAAGTCGACCCCGTAGTCGACGAGGGGCTCCAAGCCAAAAAGTCGAGGCCACTGCGCCGAGACCAAAAAGTTGACCCCGTAGTCGACGAGAGGCTCCAAGCCAAAAAGTCAAGGCCATCGTGCCAAGACCAAAAAGTCGACCCCGTAGTCGACGAGAGGCTCCAAGCTAAAAAGTTGAGGCCACCGCGCCGAGACCAAAAACTCGACCCCGTAGTCGACGAGAGGCTCCACGAAAAAAAGTCGAGGCCTATGCGCCGAAACCAAGCTATCGATTCCAAACTTAAACGTTGGTTATTATCTTATTGGTTTTAGGGCAACTTGTCCTACCGAAGCTAAATATCAGGTCAGAAAAGCAAATCACCATCTAATAAAAGGCAAGAAGAAAAGCTACTCGCCATATTCGCGACCATCCATCAGAACAATTCAGCGCAAAAGAAAACATGATGTTGGTCGAAATTGCAGTTAAAATTCCATAACAATTCAGTAAAAGCCTCATTGAGGCGATAACTCAATAAACGTCAAAAGGCCTCAGCAGGGCCTATACATCAAAAACAAGGAAAAAATCGGGCCTAATTCGAGTTGCCCGTCTCTTTGATCCTGGGGGCTTGGCAAGCGCAGGTACACCGAACGGAGCAGAAGGCGGCTGAGGCTCGAGCGGCGCCATTGCGACAGGAACGACAGCAGTCACGGGCCGAAAAGGGCCAGCTGTAGCTTGTAGGAACAGCCGCTCGGTAGTCGAGAAATACGAGGCCACATCGACGTTTCCCTCAGAAATGTCGTAAGCTAGATCACCAGCGAACTCGAACTCCCAGGCCACCGCCTTCAGTTTTTCATCAAGTTCAGCCCGCTTTTTCTCTTCGCCCAATAGCTCGACGCGCGGACCTGCTTCCGCGGCGGCTTCCCCGGCATTGGCACCCTCATCGGCGTAGCGGCGCAGCTGCTCGACAAGAGTATAGCTCATTCTAGAACATTCCTCAGGCTGAAGAGCGTGGCCCAAGAACTGCATTTGCTGAATCGCCTTCTCAAAGGCGTCCCGCGCATTATCCAAAGCCAGCACACTGCTTGCATCCTGAAAAGCGGGGCTAATCATGAACTGCTACACGGCCTCCCAGCGCACCTCCGGTAATACCTGGGTGAACTCAGCTTTGGCCTCAACCAGGCACTTGCTTCGACCAGCAGCTCGACCAGACTCATAAGCAACTTGCACGTCCAGCTGTAATTTTTCCAGCTTCGCGTTCATTTTCGTCCTCTCTGTAACAGCAAGGAGGACCTGCTCGTCTTTCTCTTCCATCTCCCGGGCATGCTGGCTAACTTACTTCTCCAGCTCCTCGAGCCGCAGTTGGGAAAACTCCAGCTGAGCCTTCAAAGTTTCAGCATCACCACCAGCATCCAACTGCTCTCGATCAGCAAGGGCCAGCTCGGAGCGGCGGTAGAAATTATAGCCCAATTGCCCGACCTGAGACATAGAGGTCACCACTGTAAAGCCAACAGAGATATAAATACGTAGAGACGCGGAAAATGGAATCTCACCATGATCGTGTGATATGCGAACTCACAGAGGGCAGCAGCCTGGCTCATGCCAATTATCTTTTTGTGGTCAGGCAAGAACTGACCAGCCATCAGCACCTTCAGCGCTTCCACCCCGGCCGGCCCCGACGCAAGTATGCTCAAGGAGTTGTTTACAGCAAGGCTCGGGTCGGACCCAAACCGAGGAGACGAGAACTTTTGTAGGTTGAACAACGCATCCGCTCCTCAGTCTCTGAAGAGATCATCCCCCGTTGGCATCGCCGAACCTGCCACCTTTCCTTTGCCTTTCCCCATGGCAACTTTCTTGCGCGGGGGACTGCTCCGTTCGCCCATTGGCCTTTTTCCTCGACCAGCAAGGACCCCGCTCGAGGCGGCTGCTGCTCGACTAGGCGAGGGGGTCGGCGAAGGGGTAGAAGCTGCCTCCAGTCAACGTGGCTCGTCGCCTATTGAGGACTCTCATCGAGAAACAGCTCCCTGTTTGTGTTTCTTATTCTTTTCTGCTCGGGCCAGCGCTTCGGCTCTGGATCTGTTCATGATCCCTGCTCGATCTGCGCACGGAAAATTCAACATATGTCAAAATCAAAAGAATGGCGATAATCATCAAAGATAGGCAAATAATAAATCACAAAGTAGACTCCATCTACCTATCTCATAATCAGCAGAAAAATCTATTGGGGCCGGTGAAAGCCCCGCCAACACTAACTGCCTCTCCTCGATCAAGACGGAGGCCTCGATGGGTCCAAATTCGACAAGATCCCGCACGAATGTGTTCGTCCAGGTTGGAGTCATACCCCCGGGCATCTCGACATGCCCCCTCCACCAACCCCGAGGAATATTAAAACCCCCCTTCACTCGAACAAACAAGTAGCGTTTTTTCCACGTTTGACCATATGAAGTGGAGGGGGCTACTAGAAATCTCCGACGAGGTCGAGCAGTGAGGTAATAGAACCCCGATTCGTCGGTACTCCCAGACTTACGAGACATAGGAAGATGAAACAGGTTAGAAAGGTTTTCGAAGCTGGCTGGCTGATTGAATAAACGCATTAAAACTATGAAGCTACAGAGAGTAGAAAAACAATTGGGCAGAAGTTGGGTTATGCATACTCGGAGACCTCTGAGAAGGCCTACTAGGCTATCACTTAGCGGGAACCTAAGCCCACACTTAAAGGCGTCCTCGAACACAGTTATGCAACCCGCAGGGGCACGATGCATTCGACCAGGTGGTCCGGGGGCTAAAAGTTGGTATTCAGGGGGAATATGGTAGAGCTCCCTGAGACGCCTCAAGTCCCCAGGGTTCATAGTCGACACTATTTCGCTAAAATGACTGGGGGTAAATAGTCGACCATGCGATGGGGGTACTTGGCTAGGCCCAACCTCCTCCCCACCGCGTTTGCTACTCGAGCTGCTGGAGTTAGAACCGTCATCCGCATAGGGGAGCCCACGCCTTTGGGACGGGGTAGCCTCACTATCCTCCCCCTAACTACCCTCAGAGCTATATAATCCCAACATGATTTTTCAACAGAAAAGCAGACGATAACAAGTAAAAACAACGAAACACTTACTGGAAACAGAAGTTAGATGCTGGAAACTGGGGGAATGAACGTGAAGGTTTGATTCGGAAACCCGGGGCACCCAAGAGTTTTTCTACAGGCTCTTGCGCAGATTCTAAAGCGGTAAAAGTAAAATGGCCACAATTACAGTGGATATTTATAAAGGAAGGGGCACGGTAAACTAAGCGTCTGCCATGATGACTGTAACTGCCAGGCCGCCCCACGCGCGCCACGATGTAACTGCTCAATAAATGCACCAAACCCTGGTCGATTTTTCTAAAATCCTGGTCGAATGTCAGTTGTGCCATTTTCGCTACTTCCCAACGCTTCTCATAGGTGCCTTCGTTCAGCTTTGCGAAGTGGGGGGACTCATGATATGGGATGGCCCAGTCCAACAAGGCCCAATTGAGACTCAGGGCCCATACGTCTCGTCGAGTTCACATCTCATCGACTTCATTCGACCGGATCCGTGCGGGCCCAGTTAGTCTCCCCTGGTCTGCAGAAATCTTCGACCTCAGTTGACCTCAGCATGATATGGGCTGGCCCAAACCTTTGGCCCAGTCCAGCAAGGCCCAACTGAGACTCAAGGCCCATACGTCTCGTCGAGTTCACATCTCATCGACTTCGTTCGATCGGATCTGTGCGGGCTCAGTTAGTCTCCCCTGGTCTGCAGAAATCTTCGACCTCAGTCTCTGGCGAAGCTGAGGTCGATACCCGCACAGTACCCTACCACCGTATTTAATGCACTGGCAGGCGCCACGCCTCCGCATTAATGGCGCGTGCCGTTCCTCTCACCGTCTGACACAACAGACGCCACTACAGTGTACTATCTTGTCCTTGAAACCTGGAAGGGCAGTCAGCTGGAAATATTCAAATAAGGGAAATGACCAAATACCCCAGGCCCAAGGTTAGTGGCCCCGGGGAGGTACCTGGGGGCTTTCCAGACATTTCCTAGAAGGAGAAGGATATATAAACCCCCAACCCTACCCTTCAAAGGTACACACTGAGATACATCCAAAAAGCTCTTATCCTTCTGATCGATTATTGAGGTCGAATCTTACTGACTTGACCGTCGGAGGGCCAAAGCCGAGGGCCACTCGGCTAGCCTAACATTTATTGTGATTGCAGGATTCTTTCCCTACGAAACAGGAACGCAATCCATCCGGGTCAAGTTCTACCATTGTTCTAGCCGGGACCCTAACCCAGCGGATCGAACCCTCATCACATTTGAATAATTATAGTCGAGTATGGATATATCAATTCGATCGACATCCGATAGATACAAATTCAGATATCATTACATAAATATTCGTCGGATTCATATCCGTATTAGAATATTCAAAAAGTTAATATGATATGAATATGAAACATGTATCCGATCTGTTTAATATTCGTTTACATCCCTAATGATTATGTTGGATTTGGGAGGTTGTACATAGAGGGAAATAGTAATGATAATAATAAAAAGAGTAGGTGAAGAGAGATGGTAATAATAATAATAATAAAAAAAGATATATATATATATATGTGTGTGTGTGTGTGTGTTATTGAGAGAAGATATATGTGTTATTGAGAAATGTGTTTTGATAATAAAAAAGAAAATATGTTGGGTGAAAATATATATAAAGTTATCTATTTTAATTTTTAAATAATAAAAAATATAAAAATAAAATTTGAAAATGAAACCAAACGAGCCCTCGATGAACTCCATTTTATTTAATTTAACGCTAGCAATGGCAACTTTCAAATCGTTAATTATTTGGGTTCGTTAAAACTGTTTTATCTATAATGAAAGTAGAAATACATCAGTATTTTTTCCATGCATAATATTTATGATTCGTTAGCATTAGGCAATAACGTCAAGACTATGATTTAGAAAATATTCTAGAGATACTAAAATCGTAATTAATGTTGAGATCCTAATTCAAGTGAAAAAAAAGTCATCCGACCCATAAAGAAATCTAAAAGGATAATTAATTTTGTCACCTATATAATTTGAATCAAATAATAATATTTTGAATATGAATCCAAGTCAAATATTCAGAGAAATAGTTGAATTGCAAATAGGAAAAATTACACTTTTGGTCCCGTTGGATAGGACATGTTACACTTTTGGTACCAAACTTTTAGGGGGATGTTTACGGTAAGATAAGATTATACTTCACTCATATGAGATATTTTCAAATTAAATGATATATAACTTTTTGCAACAAATTGTTGTTAGTTTCACAATATGTCATTGTTTTGCATTTTAAATTCTTAATACATTTAATTCTTGATAAATATGTTCCAAAAATAAATAAATAAAATAAAAATCTATTATTTTAAAAAATATAATTTTAAAAAATTTGAATTATATACTCTGCATTGTTACATAATAAATATGTCCAAAATAGTATGAATAAATTCAATTGATTTATTTATTACTTAAGATATAAAATTTAAAAATAAATAAATCTAAAACTATCGTTTTACAATATAATTTTATCAATTTTAACTTATATACTCAATAATATTAAATAAATATTTTTTAAATAATTTAACTAAATTTAGTTAATAAGTACAAAAATTTAAAGCAAGAAAATTTTAAGTTTATTATTTCAGATAATATGATTTTAAGTTACATACTTAATAATATTAATAAATAAATATATTTAACTTAATTAAATTTATTTTTCATTAAAAGTTAATAAATAAATAAAAACAAAAAACAAAAAAATAATTTCTTTCTTGCAAACTGCAACCACCCACACACACTTCCGCACTCGGCTAACCCCAATCCTCCCCTCCCCTCCCCTCTGACCAAGGTTGTGGCCACAGGATTTGGGGATTATGGTAGTCGGGTTGGGGTTATATTTATAAATATATATGTACCTATGTATATGTAATGTATGTATTTATATATATATATATATGCATATATATGCACATTTGTATATGAACATATATATATATATTTTGAATATGGTTTTAATAAAAGAGCAATTTTATCATTTATCATTTAGTTTTTTTTATTGATTTTTATCCATAGAATTTAACTTATATGAAAATAAATTCTCTAAATAATATTAAAATATAAATATGGATTCCTATTAGCCAACACATTAATACAAAGTATTATAATAATATACATAGAATTTTGAATTGATTTGAAGAATTTCAATTGAGAATAAATTTTGACACCTTTCTTAAAATAACTTGCTAACATAATTTTTTAAGTATATTAATGTATATCATATGTATATATTTGACATTTCTATTGAAAATTCAATCAATTTATCATTGATTTAAAAACAAAAATAGATCAAAAGATATCAAAATATAATATATAGTGAAATTAAAAGATAATATATAGAAGTATAATAAATAAAATATGCCAACCCTATATTTTATGTGTTTAATAATGAAAAAGCATTTAAAGAAAACCCAATTCAATATGCCCAAAATATATATGGAGCCATTTAGTGGGATAGAGTTCAAAATAAATAGAATTTTATTATTGGTACCAATTATTTTACTATAATGCACCCGCAATATATAAGCAAAATCCATCATCAATTGCTTGTATGGGTAGCAGGTTAAATATACTTTATTATGTTGTTAACTAATCATCCAAAACAAAGGTTATGATTTCACATTTTAAATCCAACAATTCAAATTAAATACATTTATACATCATTCGCATGAGATATGTACAAAAATGATTGCACCATAGACTATTCCAACTTTTAGGGGTCGACACATGTAGGGCCAAATGTCACAATTTTTTGATACTTTTGGGACACCGCCCAACGTGCCGTCCAAAAGTTAATGGGAAGTGCATGTGTGTCGCGCGTGCTTGTCTGGCAACAGTCAATTTTGCACGATTGATTACATGCACACACTGATGTGAATGTAAATTTAACATAGCTAAACCCCCAAATCGATCCAAAAAGCCCCAAACCATCTTCAGTAAGCAAAAAACCCTAAGAATTTCTTCCGCAAAATTGAGATCGACTTTCACCTCATTTCACAATGGCTCTAAGGATTCCTTTAATGCCATTGAAGGATTGTTTAAAAGAAGGATTTTACAAAATGTTCGTGCGGAACCCTGAATGGAACGATTATAAGAACCAAAAATCAGTAAGTAATCCCCATCATCATTTTTTAAACCCCACTTCTTACTTAGTTTAATCATAAAGTATGCTATTGTAATGTGATAAAAATGAACTTTTTGAAGTAATGAACTAATTTTTTGTTCTGCATTATCTGTTTAAAGGGGACATGAAAGGGCCCTGATGTTGCTTTATCTTGTTGATGTGGTCCCTTTTTTTTTTTAAATTTCTTAATAAATTTTTTGGAAAATTTTTTCTAGGTAAAAAAGCCTATTCATTACAGCAAGGTTTCACTTAGTGTTTGAAAAATCAAACCGTTCATTGAACTATTGGTTCAACCGTTGGTTGGACTGTAATTGAACTGTGACGTTATAATTACGAAATATATATTTATACTATATATTATTTAAAAATAATAAAATACCAAAATAATAAACATAAAGAACATAAATGATATTGTCTAGCATCACAATCCAAATTTCACAATTCATATTATAAATAATCACAACAATTTAAATTTCTCAAGTCTAAAGTTTAAAGTTGAGAGTGTGTGAGTTAATTCTAAAGTCTAAACTCTAAATGAAAGCCCTTTTTGACTTTTAGATAGTATGTGAGATGTACCTTAGCCTTCAAACTTTGTACTTAAACAAAAAAATTAAAAAAAAATTAATTTCATTAAAATTTAAATAAAAAAAACCGCTTTGGTTCAATTAAACTGTGAATGGTTCACCAATCTAAACGGTTTTAAGAAAATATGAATTTTTTTGAATTTTTAGATTTTTTGAGAAAATCGAACTGGTTCGCCAGCTGGTCAACGGTGAGATGATATTTTAAACCATAGTTCTATCATGGGGTGAGATGATATTTGAACCAAATGCTCAGTATATTGGAGGCCAAGTAAGCATTTTTTATTATGTCAATGCTGAGCAAATGTCAATTGAATATTTGGATATGATGAGCACAGCATTAAGGTATACAGAGGATAAGAAATACTACTGGATTACTAAGAACAAGTTTGGAAAAGTCACCTATCAAATAGATATTTTGCCGTTAATGTATAACTATGGTTACACTACGGAATGTGTGTTGTATATTGATAGTGCAAGGGATGTGAATTATGTTGGACAATTTGAAAGACTAATAGCCAAGAATGATAAAGAGTTTGATGGTCCATTGGGAAGAAATGCAGAATAAAGCCCACACTCAATAGACAGTGAAGCTACACCCTCTGCTTTGAGCCCACAATTAATTGAGCCTACTCCACAATCTACCCCGAGCCCACAATAAAATAATCCCACTATAGCTTCTGCCCTTACCCTATAAAGAAGCCTAGAATTAAATGATCCCACCACACATTCTATCCTTAGCCCACAAAGAAGCCCAACAAGAATTAATCCCACTATACATTCTACCCTTAGCCTAGAAAGAAGCCTATAATTAAATAATCCCACTGCACATTCTACCCTTAGCCCATAATTAAGCCTTGAGACTTGTTTGGATCATGATCCAATACTTTAGCCCACTTCAGATTGTGCCTATACGCTCAGAAATAATAAAGATCATATTTTAAACCTTATGCCACAATTAACTGAGCCCATAGAAGTTGAGCCTGCATTAGAGGGTACCACATAAGCTGAGCTCACAGAAGCTGAGAATCAGCCCACAGACCTTATGCCACAATTAACTGAGCCCATAACAAATGAGTCCATAGTAACAGTTGAGAATGATGGGGAGCCCACAGCAGCAACTAAGAATCAGCCCACAACAACAGCTAAGAATTAACCCACATCAGTGAGAATGAGCCCTTAGAGAATGAGCCCTCAGATTATGCTGAAATGCCCAAAAATGATGAAAATCAAAATGATGAGCTTGCATTAAGTGTACCACACAAGCTGAGCCTACAGAAGCTGAGAATCAGCCTACACACCCTATGCTACAATTAGCTAAGCCCGTAACAAATGAGTCCACAGCAGCTAAGATTGAGAATGATAATGAACCCACAATAGTAGCTGAGATTGAGGTCTCAAATTTTGTTCATATGCCCAGAAATGATGAAAATCAATTTTTGGAGCCGGCATTGGAATGTATCACAGAAGTTGAGCCCATAGAATATGAGAATAAGCCCACAACAGCTAACAATGAGACCCTTGAGCCTATATTGGAGACTAATTATCAAGGAAAAATATTGCCAATGAGCCCAATGGTCCCAACCCTTCTATAGTACTGGATGATACTACATAGCTTATAATAAAGCTAACAGAGGATGATGATTGGAATGAGATTTTCAACATTGTGGACTCATATGCAAATGAATATAAGATTGAAAAAAGCATGTTGTCTGGTGATGGAGATGAGCTTGAAGCTGACAATGATGGTTTGGG
The DNA here is from genome assembly GCA_018894105.1 of Jacaranda mimosifolia. Classification (NCBI taxonomy): domain Eukaryota; kingdom Viridiplantae; phylum Streptophyta; class Magnoliopsida; order Lamiales; family Bignoniaceae; genus Jacaranda; species Jacaranda mimosifolia. Next base: position 28,405,261 of record CM032122.1, read on the forward strand.
ATCAGTGGAAGTTGAAAACCTTCATGATAGTAATTATGAGATAGATGAAGAGCAAGAAGAAGAACAAACAGCTGAAGAGCATGAACTAGATTTTGAAAGCACATATGACTCATCATATAAGGAAGGTCAGACTCAGGGGATGATTTGACTTATAGTGGAGAAGACTTTGATAGTGAAGCTGCTTCAGATGAATAGCATGGAGGCCCTTTCCCTGTTTTCTACCAAACTGATAATTATGATCTATCCTTTGAGATTGGGCAGATTTTTAGCAACAAAAAGAAGTTCAGAGAAGCTGTTCACAATCTTGCTGTTAAGAGCAATATTTTCAAAACTGGACCAGACAAAGAACCGGCGACCTTACTGGTTACTAGTTTGACCGGTATGACATCATAATGACATAATAATTATATTTAATTTTATAAATATATATAATATAATTAATATATTGCAAAAATAGAAAAAATCCAATAATATAGAAATAAATAAAGAAAATTTTCTCCATATTTTAGTCATTTTTTTTCCTTCAAATATTTCTTTCAAAAATATCATTTCTCTATTAATTAATTATAAATATATAATCTAATTCAAATAGTAACACACAACTATTTAATATTAATACAAATAGTTATCCCTCCAAGTTTCAAGTTCAATATTTAATAAAATAGAACAAGTTTTTCCACTTGCAGGCTGCATCAATAGTAATTGAGCAGTGGAGATGGAGGAAGAAAGAAAAAGCCTAAAGGAAATGAAACAAGCAAAGAAATCAAGAAATTAGGATTTGATATAAAAAGTGGGAGTGAAAAATAAAAACCCTACGTGAAAGTCATAAGTAGACCAGATTAATATGCTATCTTGGACCTTGATTTATGTTTTTTTTCCTAAAAAAAACAGAAAAAAAAGAGAGTGAACGGGTACCGGTTTTGACCGGTTCCCAACCGGTCAAATTGTGACCGGTTCTTAGGTGTGATTCGGACCAGACCTACCACCGGTCACCGGTCGAACCAGCCGGTCCGGTCCAGTTTTTAAAACCTTAGTTAAGAGTAAAAGGAGCTTAAATATAACCAAGAATGATTTAAGAAGGATTTATGCGAAGTGTTTGGGAGAAAGGTATGAATGGAGAGTCTACTGTTTGAAATTAGGTGGCAAGGAAACATTTCAAATAAGAGAGTACAATCTAGAGCACAAATGTGGGACATCATTCAATGTAAAAAATGTGAACTTCAGGTGGCTATGTAGGAAATATAAAGAGATCTTCAGGTCTGATCCAAATAGATCAATTAAGGGTTCAGAAATGATATAATCAAAGATATTAGATGCAGTGTATCTAAAACTTAAGCTTACAGGGCCAAGAGAAAAGCATTGAGTGCTATTTAGGGCAAATCAGAGGACCAATATGACTAATTATGGGATTATGTAGAGGAGTTGAGAAGGAGTAACCCAGGGTCAACAGTCATAATGGTCATGATAGAAGCAGATGATCGCAGTGATAGAATAAAGTTTAATAATTTATATATGTGCTTTGATGCTCTGCAGAAGGGCTTTTTGTTAGGTTGTAGGCCTTTTGTAGGGGTGGATGACTGCCATTTAAAGGGTCTTTATGGAGGTATCTTGCTTACTGCAGTTGGAGTGGATCCTAGCAACAACTTATATCCAATAGCCTATGCAGTTGTGTCTGGTGAAACAAAGGAAGCTTGGGAGTAGTTTTTAGAGTTATTGAAAGAAGATCTCAACGTAGCAAAAGATAATGCATTCACTTTCATAAGTTATAAGTAGAAGGGATTGGTGCCAGCATTTGAGAAGGTATTTCCACAGGCTAAAAACATATTTGGTGTTAGACATCTACATGGCAATATGAAATTAGCTAGATTCAAAGGTTTGGCATATAAGAAAGCTCTTTGGAATGTTGCAAAGGTCACTATACTCCATGGTTATAAAATTAGAATGCAAGAAATGGGAGCTTTGAATGAAAAGGCACTTGAGTGGTTCAATGACAAGAATCTAGCCCACTAAAGCAGGTCACACTTTAGCACATTTCGTAAGTGTGACATGCTCTTAAATAAAATATGTGAGAGTTTCAATAGATGCATTCTTGAAGCATGGGAAAAGCCAATACTAACGATGTTAGAGTAGATTAGAGAGTTTATTATGACAAGATTATCTAAGAACATAGATAAATCTAGGAAGAGGTGGTAGGGGAAAAGAATATGTCCAAAAATTAGAAAAATAATTGAGAAGAATATGGACAAGGCTTTAGAGTGCATTCTAATAAAATCTGATGATTTGCACTGTGAGATCCATTGCTACGATGGTGCAAGATACATCATCAATTTGCATACACGTTTCTGTGCCAATAGAAGATGAGACTTGACATGAATCCCAAGTAACCATGCCATGAGTGCAATATGTAATCAGCGACAAGATCCAGAGGATTATGTTGATAGAGCCTACACAATGCATACTTTCTTAAGAATATATCAGCATGTTGTTTTACTTGTAAATTGACCAGAACTTTGGGAGAAAACAGGTGATATACTACCACCTCCAACCAGCTTTAGCAGACATGCAGGAAGGCCAAGTAAGGCTAGGAGACTGGAGAGTGATGAACCTGTGAATAAGGGCAAGAAAGGGGTAAAGGGCCAAAGGAAGGCACCACTTAAAATGAGAAAACAAGGATTCAAAATTAGGTGAAGCTACTGTGGAATGCAAGGCCATAATCAAAAAGGTTATGGGAAGAAAAAAATGGAGGTTGAGTTTGTTAATTCAAGTGAAAGGCAACAGACATCACAATCCACTAGTCGGATGGCACAAACCAAGCTAACCGTAAGCTTTTATATTGTCTCTAGTCATTTTATTATTAGTAAGCTTTTATAATTCTAAGTTTTGTATCTTAATGTGCAGGCTAAAAAGAGGACCTCAAACTTGGCAGCAACTCAGTCACCACAATCTAATATGACAGTAAGGGGTTCAGCTTTGGTCTTGTTTACACTGTGGTATTTCATTTTGTATAATTTTTATACTAATTATTTTAAATTTAAATGCAGTCTTCAAAAAGAAAGAAAGGAGAAGTGGATCTTAGCCAACAATCTAATGTGTCTGAAATATCTGAAAATGCAGTGCCAGTAATTGTGCAGGGAGGTTAGATATTTGTGACATTGAAGAACCTAGATGCAGCTATGGCAGCAAGTAAAAAGAAGAAGCAGAAGGAGCCACCTAAAAGCTAAATCTTGAATGAATTATTGGATTTTGGACAATTATTGGACTTTTTTTTGGTAAATTTGGACTTGAGTTGAACTTAATTGGATGGTGAAGTGGTTGTAGTTAGGTGAATTTTGGAGTTGTATCTATTGAAAATTAGATGGTGGAATGGACTTATTGCTTTAGGTTGACTTTTCCATCAAATGTGGTCACTTTGACTTTTTTTTGCTTTGTTTGGACATGTTATGCTTTTGAGTTACTTTGATGAATTTTGGAGTTGTATCTATTGAAAATTGGATGGTGGAATGGACTTGACTTGCTTTAGGTTGACTTTGTAATTAAATATGATCACTTTGACTTTTTTTTGCTTTATTTGGACATGTTCTGCTTTTGAGTTACTTTGATGACTTTTGGATTTGTATCTATTGAAAATTGGATGGTGTAATGGACTTGACTTGCTTTAGGTTGACTTTTCAATCAAATGTGGTCACTTACTTTTTTTTCTTTCCCCTTTGTTTGGACATGTTTTGCTTTTAAGTTACTTTGGTGAATTTTGGAGTTGTATCTATTGAAAATTGGATTGTGGAATGGACTTGACTTACTTTAGGTTGACTTTTCAATCAAATGTGGTTACTTTGACTTTGTTTTTTTCTTTGTTTGGACATTTTATGCTTTTAATGGACTTCACTTTATTTAGGTTGACTTTTCAAGAAATATTGGTCTCTTTTACTTTCTTTTTAGTTTTGTTTGGACATGTTCTGTTTTATTATAAATTTGGCCATTTCTATATGCTAAGAGAACTCCATTTTTCTCATCATTTTAAAGGCCATTTCAACTTGGCAAAAAAGGGGCACTTCATTATATATATATATATACACACACACACACACACACAACTATAACTGTAATAAACAATTACAAACATTGATCCACCATACATTTCAAAATAAAGAGGCCATTCATCCATAACTAAAGAAGGTCATCACCCACTGCATTCAGTTTTTCTCCATAACAAAAGAAGGCCCCAGCATAAAAGCAAAATAAAAAGCACAATAAAAGGCCCTAATATTCTAGATTCCCAAAAAAAAAAATTCCCTTAAACCCCTTCATCCATCCAACCAAACACTTTTAGAAATTCACCACTACCATCAAAATCACAATGAGGCAGACAACAGTAATGACCAACATTCGAACCCTCCACTTCAACCATGCGATCACATCATCTTGAGCCCTCAGCCGGCGCAGCAAACCTAGGATAATTACAGTAGCCCTCGGACACATTGGTGGGTCTATGCACATGAAAAACCCACATCCAGTCCCACCTCCTCTACCTCTACTCATTGAGCAAGTACGGAGACAACACCTCCGGTTGTCATTGGTCCAAGATGTCTTAACCATCACTATTTTTCCAGAATAGCATTCTGTTGCAGGGCTGGATAAATCTGCAGAGGTTTGAGACATTGTTGCACGGTTCAGAATTTATGTATTGTTGTTTGGTAGTGAAAATATGGTGTTTGGCGTTGATTGAAGAGAAAGAAGAAAATAAGGTCTGCAGCTTTTTTCCAGGCTTTAACAAGGAAGAAGACAGAGGGCGAGAGTTCTAGGCCGTTTCCTCCATTTCCTTGTGCATGTGAGGCACACACATGCTGGTAGCTCCACTTAGGGCTGTTAACGAATCAAACCTTTATCAAACAATTCGAGATTCGAATTCGAGTCTAGTATAATATTTGATATATAATCAAATCCGAATTGAATCCAATAATATTCGGGTTCGTATTCGATAAAATATTTGAATATATTTTATTTTATATATTATTATATATTAATATTTTTATTTCTCAAAACTTAAGGGCTTGTTCACTTGTGTTTTGGGCATTTTCTAGAAAAAAATTTGGGAGAATGAGTTTTTGGGAGAAAACATGGAAAAAGTGTGAGTTGTTTGTTTATGTTTTGGGAAAATAAGGAAAATAGATTGAGAATGAGTTGTTTGTTTGTTAATGTTTTGGTGGAGGGACATATTTTACTGTAGATGTTAAATCAGTTATTTTTTTGTTGGGTTTGTAGGAAGAAATTATTTTTTTTTATGTAATGTGTGTATATATATACATTTGATGGTGTGTATAGATATATATATACTTGAGTGTTAGGTAGGGTAGGGTAGTGTATAAGATTTTTTTGAGATTGAATTCTGAGGGTTTTTTGGGTATAAATATTTTGTATTTTGGAAAAATGATTGGAGAATGTGAATATTTTTTGGGATTGTTTTAGGAGTTGGGAAATATTTCCCCAAAATGCAAGTGAACAAAGCCTAAATTTTTGATAATTTATAATCTATAGTAATGAAGCCATTGAATATTATGTCAACTATTACAAATATTTGATATTTGCTTTTTGGATAAATCAAGTATTTTCATTTTGTGACCATAATAAAAGGTGAAAAATCAATAAATAATTCAAAATTCAAGTAAAAAATTAATCAAACATTCGAATCGAATCCGAATATATCAAATAGTTATTCGAATCGAATTTGAGCCCAATTTAGGATCCGAGTCGAATTCGAATTTGAATTTGAATACGAATATGAATACGATTAAAATAAATCTAATTGAATTCAAACCCTCAGATATTTAGTTCGATTCGATTCGTTAACAGCCCTAGCTCCACTTTCAGTTAAGTAAAATGTGTTTGTGCTTCACGCGCCACTTTCCGTTAACTTTTGGATGGTCCGTTGGGCAGTCTCCCAAAAGTGTTAAATTTTGTAACCTTTGATCCTACATGTGCAAACTAGGGTACCAAAAATGCAACGTGCCCTATACAATGGGACCAAAAATGCAAAATTTCCTTTCAAATATTTGAAATGGGATCGAATCCATCAATATAAATTAACTTAAATTCATTCATAAATTTTGACTCAGTAATAACTCTAAAAAGTGAAAAAACAAAAGGAAAAGAAAAAGGAAAAAATGAACCTCAAGTCTTCAACCAAGTTCAAGAATATAGTAAAAGATTGGTGGGATAATAAACAATCTTAGAAAAAATATTGGTTAGATTGGGATCTTCTTGGTTGGAGTAAGAAAGAAGGTGGAGTGGGATTTCAAGATCTGTGTTCTTTTGACATAGCCCTTCTTGCTAAACAAGGTTCCCGTTTGCTTAAGAGACCACAACCTTTGTTTGGTGGACTTTACAAAGCTAAATATTTTCTAAATTATGAGGTTATTCATGCTTCTCTAGGATCTAAGGAGGGGAATTTGGGAATCCTTGCCTCTGCTATGTGAAGAGCTTAGGTGGAGGATAGGTAATGGATCAAAAGTACTCTTTTGGCATGATAAGTGGTTACCACGGCAACCCCTTTTCCGCATTTAATCTTCTCCTAAAGTTCTCCATGCTAATTCTTACGTTTTCAGCCTGATCGACCCAGCTTCAGGGAATTAGAATTTCTAATTGACATTTTCTTGGATCCAGATGCTAAAACTATATCTCGCATTCCTTTGGGAAAAGGAAATAACCCAGGTGAATTAGTCTGGCATTATACACTGTCTGGATTTTTCTCAATCAAATCAGCTTATAGTCTTGCCATTTCTATAAAATGTCGATTAGCTGATAGTACTACAACTTCTTATAGCCCATTCAACTGAACAGATTACAAGTGAATTTATAACCTCCAAGTTCCTCAAAAAAGTAAAACAATTTGCATGTCCTGTAAGCGCAAATTGTTAGATAATCCATCTTGCGACATTTGTGAGAACTCATAAGAGGATATTCTTCATTTTTTGTTTTATTGTCATTATACTCAGTAGGTGTGGGCTTTGTCTAATCTTCCAGTGTCATTAATCCATCAACATTTTGCTTCAGTTTTGGACTGGTTTAACTGCATCTCTTCCATGAGTGATTAGCATGACTTTGCTTTCATCTTGGTGTGCTGCTATAGTTTATGGCACATGCGCAATCTGACCAAGTTTGAAGCATTTCATTGGAGTCCTATTGATGTTGTGTCTTTTGCTCGTGATTTTCTTGCTCATTGGCTAGTACCGCATTTCGTTAACATCCAATCCAAGTAAGCAATGTTGCTAACTGGAGAGCTCCTACTACTGAGCAAGTTAAAACAAACTTTAATGCAGCAATTTTCAAGGAGGATCAATCCATTGGTATAGGTGTTGTGGCAAGAGATTGCAGGGGCCAGTGTATTGGTTGGTTATCACGGCTGATTCCTAGCTAAGTTGAACCAAAGGCGGTCGAAGCTATAGCTACAAAATTTGCTTGTATTATGTGCGCAGCGAACTCATGGCCTTCTGTTATGATCGAAGGGGATTGCTTCATAGTTATTAAGGCTCTTTAGATGGACGTCACAAACTTATCCTCGATTGGCCCAATTATCGCCGATGCTAAAAGGAGTATTCATAATCTTCACTCCATATCCTTCCACCATGTCTGACATAATGCCAACAAATGCGCCCATTATCTTGCTAGACAAGCTATGTTGTTGCATAAATCTTGACAATAAAAAGGATCAAGATGGGGGTGAATTGATCTTTTTCTCAATCAATAAAACACTTTTATTGCTTTAAAAAGGTTTTGTAAAAAGTTTGATAATACAGTTTTATAAGAATCCAAACGGATAAAGTATATAAAAGCAACAAATAAGATAAACACGATGATTTATAGTGACTCGGCAAGCCTACTCCACTACCTAAGATATAATCTTAGGATTTTTAACCTGCACTTATATTAAACAAGAATAAAGTTATAGTGAAGACAAAATATAAGAAATCGACGACTAAGAACAACTTCCTCTTTTGCAGAAACACTAAACAAACTGGATGTTAGAAGGCAAACTCAAACTTCAAGAGAAATATTCTGTAGAGTTCTAAACTTTGAGAAAGGTAAAGGTACTTTTGTTTTTAGTCTTCATCTATTAAATAGACGAGTCTTGAATCTGATATCTTATCTTCCAATGGAATCTTTTCTTCTATCATGTGCATATTTCTGTATAAAGGTTCCAATGGCTACTTTTGTTCTGAACTTCTGGATGATTGATTTTGTTCTTTCTATTAGCCCATAATTCTAGCAAGCAAATTGCTGATTATATGGCATTGAACCTTTTGAGCATTTTCCTTATTTACAACAAACATAATAATGAGTAAGATTTGTTAGTTAAAATCTCCTTGCAAAGGATCATAATCAAAACCTATTTTGAGCAAATCCTAACGATCTCCCCCTTTTTGATGATGATCCATTTGCATTCATGAGGTATTCCCCTGAGTTCAAGCTCCCCCCCTGACTGTAAGTTGTGATGAGGAAAAGTATCTTCCGCTAAGAAAAATTTTGAACTTTCAAAAGAGACAATCCTCAGTTATTGTTATATGAGTAAAAATAAGTTTCAACAATGAGCAACATCATCATAATGCATGACAATAAACATTAAATCTGGATCAATAGAATAGTTCAACATAAAACAATTATGAGACGTTAGCTATCTCCAAAGATTCCAGCATTAACAAGATCAGTTCCATACTAAGTCATTGAAGCAGAAATATAAGCAAACCAGATTTACAAAACAACTTGACAATAGAGAATTTCAACTTCAGAAGAGAGTTCCAGTTCCACAAAATATACCGAGTCTTAAAATAGAAACATAAAGTTCCAGTTCCACAACGTCAAAAGTAAAAACATAGAGTTCCAATTCTATTCCAGTTCCAATTCTAGTAGTTTCAGAGAGCTATCCATCTCCCCCTTCAGCATAAAAAAAGGGTTAATTATCATCACGGGCACGCTTAAGGTAGATTTTGTGGATGTCATAAATGTCATGGTGGATGTCAGAGATGCGATGACGTAGATGACGAAAATGTTCATCAATTGAATTAGTAAGTTCCTGGTAACAAAGTCTTCTTTGAGAGAGGTAAGAGTGAGTTGAATATCTTCAATTCCAAAAACAAGAGAAGGAGCAGAGTTCTGTTTGGAGGTTACTCCTATGGATGCAAAATCATATTTTTCTTCCTGATTAGAATTAAGAGAAACATAAATGGGAGTTTTGCCCTTAGTTCTATGAGATGATCGCCGAGTGCCAGTAGGAGGTGCAACAAAGCCAATATTCCCCTTAAACCATACCCAATCATCACCAAATTGGATTTTCATTTTTCTCAAACTTGCAAGATCAATTATTTTTCTTTCCTTAGGATCCTCAGCGCAAAAGGGTGGGAAGTATACTCCTTCAGTAGCAAGCAGTCTGGTAAGGATCATTCCATAAGGCAAATTTTTTGAGGATGATGTAAGGTATATACCATAAGATGAAGCATGATGAAGCCTATGTTAACGGGTTTTCCTAAGACAGCCATGTATAGAAAAAGACAGTGAGACAGTTTATGTCAGTGGTGTGGCCTCCACTAGTAGCAGTTGCTAGAGTGATAAGATAGTGAAATAGGAAATGATCAATGTGGAGTTGATTTAACGCTTCTTCCCTACCAAGCTTAGGAAAGTTCTCATTCCAAAACATAATTTTTGCTTCAATTAAATCAAAGGCAGGGTTAGAACACCAATCACCATACCCAAAGAAATGAACCCTATGATTGCTAACAGTGATTAATTTTCTCAACATCAAACGATATATGACACCCAAGCACATTTGAAGAGACAGTAATATTCTGTGTAGTTTTATCTTATTCAAAAGTTAAGTTCGCATAAAATAGACATACCAAGAGTGGATACGAGGGTTCATCAATTTCCATGAAGGTTTTCCATCCAGCCTTTTCAATCCAAGAGAGTGCTAGAAATGATGGGATCACGCAAACTTGATTGGCCTCCCACAATTGATTTTGTGGGAAGAGATATCAGTGGTGAAGATTTCAGCAGCTTGAGAAGTGGGAAATTTGACAGATTTGGGGATTAAGGCAAAGGCCCATCCATCAAAATTGGAGGAGTTGAACTTACGAGATACAGAGCCAGGGGATTTTAAGTGGAGAAAGGGTTTGGGGATGGTGAACATTTGGGTGAGTTGCGAAGAAGACGTCTTTTGGAGATGGGCGAATAAGTAGGGGTATCTTTGGTTTCATGAGCCAATTTGGTGAGGGATTGAACATTTGATGTCGAGTGGTTGGAGTTTTCAGACATTGAGTCATAGGCTATGAGTTTTGGCTTCTGCTTGGTGCGAGAGGATTGCATAGTTTCTGTACCAGATGTTTGGTGGCTGGAGGCCATTTTTGAGGAGAAAGAAGAGGGATTTAGGGTTTTCTACGAGGGATACGAAAGGAGAAGTAGAAGAGTTTCTTAGGCTTGTTTTTCTTTTTGATTTCTGGGAGGGATAAAACTGACAATAGCCTAAGAATTCAATGGTAACTTTTGGAGGAACATATTTTTTGCATTTATTTCTATGTTAAAACAGATATTCCTTAGTTTTAAATTTCGGCTGGAAAGGTGATTATGCCCATACGATTCTTAAGAAAAGTAAAACGCTTGCCAGATAGGGCTTTAGTAAAAATATCTGCTAACTAGAACTTAGTTTCCACATAATTTATGCAAATAACACCACTAGTTACACGATCTTTGATGAAATGGTGCTTAATTTCTATAAGTTTGGTTTTGGAATGATGAACAAGATTTTTTGTAATGATAATTTCACTAATATTATCACATTTAATAGGTATGTTAAAGAAATTCATACCGTAATCCTGGAGAGTTGGTTTCATATAGAGAATTTTAATGCAACAATTTTCAAGCGCCATATATTCTGCTTCAGTAGTTGATAGTGCCACAACACTTTATTTTTTTCTACACCAACTGACCAACTGACCAACCTTTCTCCAAGAAATTGACAAGTTCTTGTGGTACTTTTTCGGTTGATCTTGCATCCTGCATAATCAACATCAGAATATCCAACAAGAGAGAAATATTTTGAGCGAGGATACCAGATATCGAGATTAGGAGATCATTTTAAGTATCTTAATATTTGTTTAATCGCTCACAGATGGGATTCCTTTGGATTTGTTTGAAACTGGGCACACAAGCTTATTGAGAATAGAATATCTGGTCTACTTGCAGTGAGGTAGAGTAAACTACCAATGATTCCTCAGTACATTATTTCGTCAATTCTTTTTTCTTTTGGATCAACTTCCAGTTTGGTATTTGGTGCCGTGGGAATTTGATGTCTCCTTACAGTTTCCTATTCCAAATTTCTTGAGTAGCTCCCTTGTGTATTTCTCTTGGCATATGAATATCTCTGTGGAACTGTGTTTGATTTGCAGTCTAAGGAAGAAGTTTAATTATCCTATGAGACTCATTTCAAACTCTCTTTTCATGGAACTTTCAAATTCTTCACAAAGAAAATTTTTAGTACCACCAAATATGATATCATCTATATAAATATGTACTATTAATATTTCATTATCAACTTTCTTTATAAAAAGAGTGGTGTCAATGGTGCCCATGAAAAATCCATTTGAAAGAAAAAAGTGCTCAGCCTTTCGTACCAAGCCCTAGGGGCTTGTTTTAAATCATATAAGGTTTTAGACAGTTTAAAGACGTGATTGGGAAAATCAGCATTTTCAAATCCTGGTGGTTGTTGGACATAAACCTCTTCTTTAATAAAACCATTCAAAAATGCACTTTTAACATCCATTTGGAAGAGAGTGAAATTTTTGTATGATGCATATGCAAGTAACACGTGGATTGACTCTAATCGTGCAATGGGTCCATATGTTTCATCAAAGTCAATACCTTCATGTTGGGAATATCCTTCTGCAACAAGTCTTGCCTTGTTTCTTACCACAATTCCTTTTTTATCTAATTTGTTTTGAAATGTCCACTTGGTTCTAATGATTGGTCTGTTCGTAGGTCTTTCTACCAAGTTCCACACATTATTTTTCTCAAACTGAGAAAGTTTTTCCTTCATTGCATCTTTTAAGTACATGTCATTTAGTGCTTCATGATCTTTTAGTGCTTCATCTATGAGTGATAAAAGGACAATATTACTGGTATCATGATCTTTTGCCTTTCATCGAGTCATTATTTCTGCTTCTGGATTTCCAATTATCTTATCAGTCGGATAACTCGATGCATGTTTGAACTTCCGCATCTTTTCTTCGTCTCCTCCATTGAAAGTTTCGTGTCGAATTTTATCAATGATTTCCTTGGAACTTTCTTTCTCAATTTTCTTCTCTTGCTGGACTGTTTCAATGATTTTATCAATACTTGTAGATTCTATGCTCAAAGTATCTTTAGCAATAAGAGGATTATTTTATCAAAAACAACATGTATAGACTCTTGTATGGTTTTTTTCCTTTTATTAAAAATTCTATAAGCCTTGCTATGAGCTGAATATCCCACGAATATGTCTTCATGTGATTTGGAATCAAATTTAACAAGATGATCTTTGTTAGTTATAATGAAGCATTTGCATCCAAACACACGAAAGTATGAGATATTTGGTATTTTGCCACGCCATAATTCATAAGGGTTTTTTTTTTAATAAATGGTCTTAGAAAAACTCTGTTGGCAATGTAACATGTAGTATTTATTGCCTCCCCCAGAATGATTTAGACAACTCATATTCGTTTAACATGGTGCGAGCAATTTCTTGAAGAATTCTATTTTTTCTTTCTACCATTCCATTTTATTGTGGTGTTTTTGGTGTAGAAAAATATTAGGAATATATATTTTCATCACAAAAGATCATAAACTCATTATCATCAAATTCTGTTATGTGATCACTCCTTATAGCTTTAATGAAATACCCTTTTTTCATTTTGGATTTTCTTAGTAAAAGATACAAAAGACTTTAGAGCATCATTTTTGTGAGAAAGAAATTGAACCCAGGTAAATCGTGAAAAATCATCAACAATCACAAAAACATATTTGCTCCCACCAAGAGAAGATGTTTTGATAGGTCCAAAGAGATCTAGGTGTAGGAGATCAAGGGGTTTTGATGAGGATATATCATTTATAGGTTTAAGATGTTTTGGTTTGCCTACCCTTAATGCATGTATCACATATTTTGTCTTTGACAAATCCAATTTTAGAAATCCCTTTAGTGAGATCCTTTTTAACAAGATGATCAAGTTGTTTCATATTTGCATGCCCGAGTCATCTATGCCATGTCCAACTAGAATCTTTAGAAGCTACCAAACACTCAACATTTTGGCTAGACAGATCATCCAAGTTAATGCAGTAAATGTTTCTATCCCTAACAGCAATAAAAATGATTTTATCATCCTTAGTAACAATGCAATGTGAGGGTTGAAATTATGCCCGATATCCGCTGAATTAGAACTGGTTGATGCTTAGAAGATTGTGTTTAAGGCCATCTACCAGCCAAACATTCTCAATGGAAGTTCCATCCATTTTTCCAATAGTTCCTTTACCTATGATTTTTCCTTTTGTATTGTCAGCAAACAGGACATTCCCTACTCTGAAATCTTGTAGGTTTGTGAAAAATGATCTATCTCCGGTCATGTGTCTGGAACATCTACTGTCTAGATGCCACTTGTCTTTTTTATTCTTCTTGAGTGGATCCTGCATCACAAATTGTCATTATTTTAGGTACCCACATAGTACCAGGTCCTTATTCGTTAGACTTTGGAATCTAGATGTATTTAGTTCGAATGTCATTCTTTATGGACATATGTGGCAAACATAACCTTTCTTTCCACAACTATAATAGACTTTCTGTTTTCAATTTCCAAAATATTGAGTTTTAGGTTCACCCATTTTTGTTTTTCCTTTGATGGTTCTTTTCAAGTTATAATTCTCTTCTAGTATAAAGGGGTTTTTATTTTCAAGCTCTTGAACTTTTATAACAAGCCTATTTCTAGCATCTATATCCTTAATTATTTTGTTATAACTTTGAACAAGTTCAGCCTTTTCATCAAGAATATTCTTGATTTGATAGTTAAGAGAGTTTATTTCTTGTTGAAGTTCAGCTAATTAATTTTGAAATTCCTCATGCAACCTAGTATTTTCACATTCAAAATCACTGGAACTTATTTCGGAAAGAAAAGTTACCTGTCGATCAGCTATAAGGCAGTTGTCCCTATTGTTGAATTGATTGGAATATGAATCATCTCACATAATAGTCATTGCTTTGGATTTGGAGCTTTTCTCAAGTTTGGAATTTCTTTTAAGTTTTAGACAGTCGGGTCTTTTGTGACCAACTTGACATTCATGGCAAATAATTTGTTCAGGTCGTTGGTAGTCAGTGTTGCTTCTCTTCGAACTTGATTTGTTATCTCTTTTGAAGCTATTTCTTGCTTGTGTTAGTTATTTGAGACGTTTTGTAATCATTGTTATTTCATCATTCAGGATGTCCTCATCCAGATCCCTTGAATCTTCGTTCCAGTCAACCTGTTCTGAATTGAATGCAATATTTTTCTTAATTTTGCCTTTGGAACTTTCTTCTTTTGATAGAAGTGTCATTTCATGAGAAGTGAGTGATCCAATGAGCTCTCCAATTTCTAGAATTTTGGCCTCATGTATTACAATAACTTTTAGTGTCTACTCCTAAGATAAAGATCACAAGATTTTTCGAACTTGCTTGCTTTCTGATACGATTTTCCCTAGTGCAAACATGAGGTTGACTATCTCCATGAATTGTGCGTACATTTGGCTGATTGATTCACCTATTTTCATAGAGAACATTTCATATTAGTGAGTAAGTAAAGCAATCCTTTCTTGTTTTACCTGAGATGTTCCTTCATGGGTGACTTGAAGCATGTTCCACATATCCTTTGCAGTGGAGCAAGTGCTGACTCGATTATATTCTTCTTTAACCAACGCACAAGATAGAATATTTTTGGCTTTGGCATTCATTGACCACATTCTTTTGTCTTCTGCAGTAAGCTCCATTCTTCCTTTTGGGGACATGTTCTTAGTGGTTGGAACAAGCGGTCCATCAATTACTATGCTCCATAAGTCATAATCAAGAGCTATGATAAATTCTTTGATTCGATTCTTCCATGTGGATTAGTTTGCTCCGTCGAACAACGGTGGACGAATATATGACTGTCTTTCTGCATAAACATCAAAACTAGGTGCAACCATTAGGATCGATTAAGCTCAAGTTGGTTAGAACTTATTATGTGAGCCCCAATGCTCCGATGCTAATTAACAGTAAAATAGATCAAGATGGGGTGAATTGATCTTTTTCTCAATCAATAAAACACTTTTATTGCTTTAAAAAGGTTTTGTAAAAAGTTTGCTAAAACAATTTTATAAGAATCAAAGCAAATAAAGTATATAAAAGCAGCAAATAAGATGAACACGGTGATTTATAGTGGTTCGGTAAGCCTACTCCACTACTCAAGATATAATCTTAGAATTTTTAACATGCACTTATATAAAATAAGAATAAAGTTACAGTGAAGACAAAATATAAGATATTGACGACTAAGAGCAACTTCCTCTCTTGCAGAAACACCTAACAGACTAGATGTTGGAAGGCAACGCAAACTTCCAGAGTAACTTACAGAGAAATATTCTGTAGAGTTTAGAATTTTGAGAAAGGCAAAGGTACTTTTGTTTTTAGTCTTCTTCTATTAAATAGACGAGTTTTGAATTTGATATCTTGTCTTCCAATGGAATCTTTTCTTCTATCATGTGCAAATTTTCATATGAAGGTTCTAACGGCTACTTTCCTTCTGAACTTCCAGATGATTGCTTTTGTTCCTTCTATTAGCCCATAATTCTAGCAAGCAGATTGCTGATTATATGGCATTGAACCTTTTGAGCATTTTCCTTCTTTACAACAAACACAATAAGGAGTAAGATTTGTTAGTCAAAATTTCCTTGCAAAGGATCATAATCAAAACCTATTTTTAGGATAACCCAACAAATCTTTTGTATCTAGTTCTGATTTGTTAAACCAGGCTCTATCCTTTAATTCTTAGGGCTCATTTGCTCGCAATGATAGGATTGGATGTGATTGATAAGTGTAAGATTCATTATTTTGAAAATATATTTTTATCATCTAATATCTTATTTGCTTGTTTCAATTATTAGTTTGGATGTCCTAATTTTAATACAATTGATTGTTTGGATACTTAGGATTGTAATTTATGATAAATGTAAAATATCAAATTTATCCCTCAACTTCTTTTAATTGTTCAAATATCTTCATTGAAGGGGTTTAACTATATATTGTGTATGTAATGACTAAGTTTCTTTTTTTATTTTTTTCTCAACCATTTATAATTTATTATTACCTAAAAAGAAAAAAAAAATAATTAGCTTTCAAATTTTATTACAAAATCTTACAATTATTTCACAAATTAAACTATTTATGTTTGATGTGCTTATGATTATTAATTTCTAATTTTACAAAAATATATTTATATTAAGTGCAAATCTATATTTAAATAATATTATTCGTTTTCCAATTTATAGAAAAAAAATTAGTTATGAAATTTTATTATTATGGAAGAAATAGGTTTTATATAAATAGTTTTGTATTTCTTAGATAAATATTATAAAAATAAATTTGATTTTGGATATAATTTAGTATTTTCATAAAAAACTTAGTTATATAAATCAAGATTTAGTGATATATATTTGTTAATTAATCATATGTAACAATGAATAAATATATATAAAAATATTGGTGTATAAAATTATGTAGGGATAATTTCGTCATCTAATATGTTAATCCTAATGCTTCTAATATTAGGATTATTAATCAAGTCAAGGAGGTGGGATACATAATCCCAACATTTTAGGATAAAATATTGGGTTTTTTTATTAATCATGGGCTTTAAGTATGCCAACCAAACATCTAATTATACTGGATTATACATCTATCCTACACAATCACATCAAGCAAACGAACCCTTAAGTTATACTATTATCAGTTTCCATCTCAAAAAAAATAAAGAAATAGTGATATGGGATAGTCCAATAGGCCCAACACGATAACACTCGACCAAACAAAAGATTCAACGTGGAACAGCCTAATTACCTCAAGCCCACTTATTATTAATCGACCAGATTATCGACCAAACCCAGTCCCATTGGGCTTTTCCTCTGGTGCAAGTGCCAACATCTTGCCCAGTCGACTAGAGTATGGTCGATCGAATCGAGGATACTTAGCCAGCGCCCAACCTGGGAGATATTCGAATCAAATAGAGTTCCACCATATTGACCAGAATCTACCCAAATGACTTACTGGTCAATTTTCTCCTCGACTTGGGATGTCAAATGGACATAACCACCTCTCTGCCGCATTGAATGCTCTAACATGCGACATGCCTCCGTATTAATGATTCGTGCCACCACCAGTACCACCTTTTTTGCCGCGCCAAAATAGTGTGCGCCTCCGTGTACCACCTTGTCTTGGGGAGCTGGAGATAGCACTACCTAGAATAGTACACAGGTTGAAGAAGACTTAAAGACCCTCAAGCAAGGACATATGCCCTTTCATATAGCAAGGGCACTGATGAGGTTAAATCTGCTAGAAGCTGGATCAAGTAAGTATTTCGATGGGATCCGACCTATCTGGTCGATATATGAATTTGGATAGGCTAAATCCTGCAATCACTAGCAAACATCAGGCTAGCCGAGGAGCCCTCAGCGTAGGCACTCCGACGCTCAAGTCAATACAGGTCGACTAGATAATATGAGCAACAGAGTAAGGGCTTTTTCTATATATGAGAACATACCTTTGAGAAGCTGGAGTGGGGGTATTCATAGCCCTATCTCTTTGGGGATTTGTCTGAGATGCCCTTCATGTGTAGAGAGGGCCCTTGCCCTTGCATGAGGGGCAATTAATCATCTCCCATCTCTGTACTATACTAGGTGGCTGTTTTCCCAGGTTCTAGGGATAAGGTAGTACACTGTTGAAGTGCTTGCTACGTCAGGTGGTGATGGGCAGCATGCGCCATTAATAGGAAGGCATGCTGCCTGTCTGTGCATTTAATATGGCAGAGATGATACTGTGCTATTCTGACCTCTCTGGTCAAGGGGAAGATCGACTCGACAACGTACTGGACACGTCGTTAAACACCGAAGTTGACATGGGTCAATCACAACCATGAACCTCGGATGTAAGATGGGCTTGGCGCTGTGTCTCTGGGCTAATGTGGTTTGGGTCGAGCCACTTGGGCTATCCCATATCATGAGTCCTCCCCACTTCCCAAGGCTGAACGAGGGGGTCGACAAGAAGGGTTGGGAAGTAGTTTGATGGACAGTTGCACGAATCGACGAGGGTTTTTGAAAATCGACCAAGGTTTGGCTCATTTAATGAGTGGTTACGTCGTGGTGTGCGTAGGACTACGCGACGGTTACAACATTATTACAACCGCTTGGGTTTCCGCGGTTACACACCTATAAATATCCGCTGTAAAAAATAAACATTTTCACTTTTACTGCCTTAGCATCTGGTCGAGCGCGTAGTCAACCGTTTTCACTGCTAACACTTTCTGCTCTTAGTTCTTCGATTCAGTAAGTGCCTTATTTCCTTCTCCTCAGTGTCCTTTGGATTTATTGGCATGATGTTGAATTTATCTAGTTCAGAGAGTAGTCGAGGGGAAGATAGTGAGGCTACCCAGTCTGATAGGCTTCGGGGTTTATCTGGGGAGTCAAATGAGTCATCAAGTGGTGATTCCAGTTCTAGCAGCTCGAGCTCCAATAGCTTAAGTAGCAACCGCAAGGGGGATGAAGCTGGGCCAAGCCAGGTTCTACCCTCGCGGGGTCGACTATTTACCGCCGACCATTATAGAGAAATTATGTCGACTATCACCCCTGTAGATTTAAGACGCATTAGGCAGTTATACCATATTCCTGTCGAATATAAACTATTGATGTATGGGGCTTCTGGTCGAATGCACCGTCCTCTAGTCAGCTATATCACTGTTTTTGAGGATGCCTTTAAATGTGGCCTTAGGTTTCCCTTAAGTGCTCATTTGATCGATCTGCTTAGAGGCCTTCAGATGTGTATAACGCAGTTACAGCCCAATTATTTCTCGACCATCTGTAGTTTCATTGTCCTAATGAACATGTCCCGCAAGTCGGGCAGCACCGACGAGTCGAGCTTCTACTATTTGACCACTCTACCTCGCCATAAATTCCTTGTGACCCCAGCCTCCTCTTACGGGTAAGAATGGAAAAAATGTTATCTATTTGTTCGGGTCGCTGAGGGTTTCAATATTCCGCGGGGCTGGTGGATGGGGCATGTCGAGATACCAGGTAACCTAACCCCGACTTGGTCCAATACCTTCGTTCGGGACCTGGTCGAATTTGGCCAAATGGAGGCCTTAGTGTTTATTGAGGAGAGGAATTTGGTATTGGCTGGGTTATCGCCAGCTCCGTTAAATTTTCCTGCGGATGACCGACTAGGTAGACTACATAAATTTTTAAGTTTGTCTATCTTTGCGCTCGGTTCTGACTTTTGCTATTTTGTTGTTTGGCAGTTCGCGAGGAAATCATGAACAGTTCGAGGTCCAAGGCTCTGGCGAGAGCAAAGAGGAACCAACAGCGCCGTCAGGCTACTGCGGCTCATCGAACGACCGTTGTGATCGAAGCGCCACGTCAGGAGGCCGTAACGCCTACACCATCACCGACGCCATCGCCCGCTTGACTCGTTGCAACTACTGGCAGCAGCCCTGGAGGTCTGGGTAAAAGAGCAATGCTGGAGCAGGTAGGACCTACCCCGAAGAGAACCGCTGCCGACAAGGGAAAAACGAAGGCCGCGGGGCCGATCCCGCCGATGGGTGACAACCTATTCAGGGACCAAGGGGATAATATTCTATTCCAGCTGCCGAAATTGCCCTCGCCTAAGTTTGGGGCCGAGCCGGGCATGATTGTACATAACTCTCTCTCAATTGAGAAGGTGGGGCGGGCTGGAGTGGCCCCACTAAAAGTGCTTATGGCCGGTCAGTTCTTGGCCAACTAGAAAAAATTGATGGGGTTGAGCCAAGATGCCGCTCTTCGGGCATTGGCTTATCACGCCAACATGGTAAGGTTTTATCCAAGTCTACTATGTTACTGAATGCTGGTCAATTATCTGTATCCTTACTAATGGTGTTATCTTTCAGGTCAGCCAGCTGGGGTCTAACTTTTATAGGCGGTAGGAGTTGGCCTTGGCCAATTGCGAGCAGCTGGACACTGGCGGGGATGTGGAGACTCTTAGGGCTCAGCTCGAGTCTTCACAAATGAAGGTTGATGAGCTCACCAAGTAGGTCGAAGAGCTGAACAGGCAGCTCCAAGTGAGAGATGGTGAGCTAGTGGCTTCCGTCCAGGAGAGGACGAAGATGGACGAGCTGCTGAAGAAGGCGCGGTTGGATGGGCAGGTCGCCTTCAATTCTGGTCGAACCGCAGGATGAAATGCTGGTCTAGATGAGGCCCTGGCTGAATTATACCGTATACTGCTGCTGATGCGTAGGGAGGCAGTGCAACAGTTCATGTTGAGCCCGGCATTCCAGGATGCGAGCGTTGTGTTCACTCTCGACGACGCTCACACTTCCTTCGATAAGGCGCTTAAGCAGCTATACTTTCTGGGCTACTCTTTCCGATCGGAAGATAGACATCGCCTCAGCCACCTACTTGACGAGCAGTTACAGCCCTACCCAGAGGACGACGGCGGGGCTGAGGGTGGGGGCGTCGAAGCTACTGTAGTAGCGGGTGTCGCGGAGGCTCTGCCATCGACCTCTTTGACAAATAAACAGATGAGGCAGGCTGAGGTCGAGCAAAGGTTGAAGGTGATAGCCTAAGAGTTTGAGTTCACCGGTGACTTCGCGTTCGAGGTCAAGAAATGAGTGGTCGACACAGCGATATACTTTCCTCCTCATGATAGGCAATTCCTCAGCGACGGGCTGGTCCCTCTCAACCGACGATCACCGCTGTGCCTGTTATCGTTGCTATGCCAGAGCTCGCGCCGATAGCTATTCCCTTGAGTGACGAGCTCGAGCAAGCCATTTAGAAGGGTACTCAAGCGGGCGGTGATGAGGGTACCGGATCGAGCTGAGCCTGCTACTAGCCGGTTATTGTAGCTTTTCCCTTCGTTGATGTATAATGAAAGTGCCTCGATGAGGCGTTGTACTTTGGTTCACTTATGATATTGTGCAAACGAATGCTTTTCGCCTTTTATCAAGTTTTGTTAACCTTTTATCGCAACTGTCTTTATGTTGTATATATAGCTTTGGCACTTAGCCAAGATTAATCCAAGGACCTTGTCAAGGAGATCGTAAATATCGACTTCTAGGATTACAGACCGTTGTATCGATTGTGTGGTAAGGTGAAGTAATCACTCGATGATAAAAAAAAAAAAATTAAGTAGTTCCGCGACTACGCGGTTAATCATCCAATAATAGATAATAAACTTCCATAATTTAACGGCAACAAGGCCGACTAGTTGGTATGGGTTGAGGGACTTCGACTTAACAGGCTATTTGCAAAGCTTGCTCGGTCGATTGCGGGGTCGACGATGAAGAATTGGCTAAGAAGCCTGAACTGGCGGCTCGAAGCCCGCTTGGTCGACTATGAGGTTGACAAATTTATCTTGGCTGGAAAGCCTCGACTTGATGGCTTGAAGCCTGCTTCGTTGACTACGAGGTTGACTATTTGGTCTTGACTGAGAAACCTTGACTTTTGGCTGCTTGAAGCCTGCTTGGTCGACTACGAGGTTGACAAATTGGTCTTAGCTGAGAAGCCTTGACTTGGTGACTTGAAGCCTGCTTGGTCGACCGGGGTCGACAAATTGGTCTTGGCTGTGAAGCCTCCACTTGGTCGACTACGGGGTCGACAATAAGTATCGGTATGCTAAGAGATATTTCACAAGAATTTTCATAAAGTTTTTGCTTCTGAGTGGAAATACAACGGAGGCCAATAACCTTTTTAAACATAGAATTTCTTTAAGTTCACAGCGTTCCAAGGTCGCGGTAGCTCATGGCCTCGTTCGTCTGCTAGTCAGTATGCATTGTACTTTGAGACTTTGACAACGGAGTAGGGCCCCTCCTATTTTAGGTTAGTTTTCCCACACTTCTTGACACTTCGACCTTCTTAAGGACTAGGTCACCAACTTTGAAGCTGCGGGGTCGAACTGGTTTGTTGTAATGCTTCGTCATTTTTGACCGATATCGCTGCATTGTGTTGTAGGCCGTGTGGCGCAGTTCGTCGATGGTGATTAGATCAAAGCTCTTTTTCGTTGGATTTCGAACCGGATTATAATGAATCAATTGGGCCGTCTGCTAGACTAGTTCGAATGGAATCACTGCTTCGAAGCCATAGACCAAGTTGTACGAGCTGCGGCCCGTGGCTGTTCGAGGTGTGGTTCTATATGCCCACAGCACCCCTGGGAGGTCGTCTGCCCAACTATCCCCTGTCCCTGTTATTCGAGCCTTGAGGTCGAGAATTGTTCTATTCGTGACTTCGGTCTGACCATTAGCTTAGGGATTTCCTACCGACTGAAGTGTTGGGTGATTCCCAAGGCTTCGCACCATTTTCTCGTGCTTTTACTTTGAAACTGAGTGCCATTGTCCGAGATTAGGATTTTGGGCAAGTCGAATCGATAGATTATGTTCTTGCAAATGAAACTCTTGATAGCCGCGTCGGTGATTTTTGGAACTGCTTCGGCTTCCACCCATTTGGTGAAGTATTTGACCGCCACTATGATAAACTTACGCTGACCCAACATCTTCATGAGAGATCCAACTATATCGATCCCCCATTGGTTGAATGGCCATGTGATATGGACATTGACCATCGATACAGCTGGTTGGTGTGGTATGTTCGAGTGGATCTGGCACGACGGGCATTTTTTGGCGAAGTCGACTGAGTCTTGTAATAAGGTGGGCCAAAAATAACCGTAACGAACAACTTTGTATGCCAAGGACCGACCACCGGAATGGCTGCCGTAGATGTCGGCGTGAATCTCCTGTAGCACTTCGTTTTCCTGTTCAGGTGTTAGGCATTTAAGTGGGGGTCCTGATATCGACCTCCTGTAGAGCTGTCCATGGTCATCGAGGGCAAACTTGGCTGCCTGCCTTCTAATCCTGCGGGCTTCCTTCTCATCATCGGGGATGGTCTCCCGACTCAGGTAGACATTGATTGGGTCTTGCCATGAGGGGGCTGTCTCTTCGACCCATCCATGAGAGTATGGTCGAAGGCTCGGATATAAGGTTTGTTGGCCACCAAGAACATTATGGTTCTCTCTCTGGTTCCCATCGTCGAGCTAGTCAACTTTGAAAGTGAGTCTGCTCGTTCATTCTCTGCTCAGGGAACCTGGCTCAGGGTGAAACTTTTGAATGACCGCTATAATTGCCTTACTTTAGTTAGATATTGGGTCATTTTGGTCTCCTTGGCTTCGAAATTGCCTTCGACCTGTTTCGCGACCAGCTGGAAGTCCGTGATCACTACAAGCTGCTCGACACCCCGAGCTATTGTCATGTTCATTCCAGCGATGAGAGCTTCATATTCTGCCTCGTTGTTGGTAATCGGGAAGTCAAGTTTTATTGCAAAGTCGTATTCCTCGGCAAGTGGGGAACGAAGAGAGACACCTATTTCACCTCTTGAAGAGGTTGTCGAGCTGTCAACGTGCAGTATCCATACTGATGGGTTCTCAACAATTTAGTTCGGAAGGTCGAGTCTTTCGGTAACGAAGTCGGCCAATACTTGTGCTTTTATGGTCGTCCGCGGCTAGAATGTGATGTCGAACTCCCCAAGCTCGATGGCCCACTTGGTGAGTCGGCCTGAAGCATCGGGCTTCGACAACACTTGCTTTAATGGTTGATTCGTTAATACCACGATCGTATGGGACTGGCAGTAAGGTCGTAACTTTCGAGCTGCCGTAATAAGGGCGAAGGCAAACTTCTCGATCTCCAAATAATTGTGTTTGGGCCCGTGCGGAGCCTTGCTGCAATAATACACAGGACGGTGAGTCCCTTCTCTTGTCGATGTCAATAATGAACTGATCAAGGCAGTGGATACAACTAGATAAAGTTGTAGCACTTCTCCCAGCTCGAGTTTGGCGACCATAGGCGGCGAAGACAAGTATTGCTTGAGCTCTACCAAGGCCTGGTCGCAATGCTGAGTCCACTAAAACCCTGATTTCTTGGCATTTTTGAGTATTTTGAAGAAAGGTAGGCTCTTGTCGGCCAAGCGAGCTATGAATTTGTCGAGGGCTATGATCATGCCGACCAGCCGTTGGACATCCCAAACCGTGCGAGGTAGGGCAACGTCTAGAATTACTTGGATCTTCTGTGGGTTTGCCTCGATCCCTCTTTAATTGACCATGTACCCAAGAAACTTGCCCCCGCGTACTCCAAATGTGCATTTGTTAGGGTTAAACTTCATGCCGAAGGCCCTTAATATGGCAAAGGTGTGGTCGAGGTCGACTAGGTGGTCCTCGGCCTTCTCGATTTTGACAATCATGTCATCGATGTAGACCTCCATCGATCTCCCGATCTCATTCTTGAACATAAAGTTGACCAATCTTTGGTACGTTGCTCCTGCATTTTTGAGTCCAAAGGGCATGACTAAGAAGCAATATACTCCATTAGGGACGACGAAAGAGGTCTTATCCCTGTCCTCGGGTTTCATAAATATTTGATAATAGCCTTGGAAGGTATCCATCATGCTCAACAATTCACACCCAGCAGTAGAATCTACTAATAAGTCTATACGAAGTAAGGGGTAAGGATCCTCAGGGCAAGCTTTATTTAAATCAGTGAAATCGTTACACATTCGCCATTTTTCCTCATTCTTGGGGACGAGTACAACATTACAAAGCCAAGAGGGGTGCTGAATTTCTATAATATATCCTGCTTCTAAAAGCTTGCTGACCTCCTCCTCGATGATTTGGGACCTCTCAACATTGAAGGTTCTTGTCTTTTGCCTTACTGGCTTGTGCACGGGGTCCATATTGAGTCGATGGACGATGACACTTAGGTCGATTCCTTGGAGATCGGCAGCTTTCCAAGCGAACACATCAATGTTTCGTCGAAGGAAATCGACCATGAGGCATTCCAAGCGGTCGCCCATATCACTTCCGACCTGAGTGGTCTTGTCGGGGTTTCCCGATTCGAGCTCTATTATTTTGAACTCCCCAACTGGCTCGAGTCGGGTGTCTTCTAAATTCTTCTTCTTAGATGAAGGTCCTTTCTCGGGTTTCGCTACAAGGGCATCTCCCGAGGGCTTTGGTTGAGGTCGCTTCTTTTGTTCATTGGACTCAATGGAAATAGTGTAACAGCGCCACGCATCCTTGAGGTTACATAAGAGTTCTCCTACTCCTGCTGAGGTCAGGAACTTAATTTTCATGTGGTAAGTGGAGACGATGGCCCTGAACTCGTTTAGGGCTGATCGACCAATGATGACATTGTATGCGAATAGAGCATTGACCACCAAATAGTTGATCATCAAGGTTCTGCTCCGAGGACCTTGTCCAAATGTTGTGGAGAGGTTGATAGATCCTTCTGGGATGATCTCGGACCTGCCAAACCCAACCAGCAATGTCCTGACTGGATCAAACTTTAGTTCCCACAGTTTCATTCTGTTCAATATGGGCAATAACATGATGTTCACGGAGCTGCCATTGTCGACCAATATCTTTCTGACCTCGAAATTGGTTATTTCCAGTGTTACCACCATGGGGCAGTCTATTTTTCTGTTGACTCCCTTGTTCTCCATGTGGTCAAGGTCTGAGTCGCTGAAGGAGATTGGCTCGGCGCTGGTTGACAGCTGAAAAACCATTTCAACCTTAGCTGGTTTGGTCGACTCTAGCTATCTCTGGGTTTGTTTCCTTGCATTCCTAGAATCCCCTCCAGTGGGACCTCCCGCGATCATGTCAATGACTCCTCGAATGGGCGAGTGGGGTTCTTGGGCAGGTATTTTCCCTTTTTCTTCTCTCATCAGGCTGGCCGACCTTTCTCTACGGGGAGTCCGGTCGATTTTACCCTCTTCGCGCCTGGCCTGCTCTTCGACATATTTTTTCAGATGACCCTGCCTGATCAGTCTTTCAATCTCATCTTGCAAATTGAAGCAATCTTCTGTATCATGCCCTTTTTGCTTATGGAAGTGGCAATATTTCTTTGATTTTTTCATGGCTTCCGTTTCAGTCATCTTTCTGGGCCTTTTAAGCAGGTTATCATGCTAGATGGTAAACAATATCTCCTTTCTCAGGAGGTTGAACGGAGTGTAGTCATGGAAGCATTTGATGGGGGATCGACATCCCTTTCTGGCCTAACGGTCGTCTTTTTCCCTGCCTTTCCTTTTTTCGACCTCCAGGTTGCCATATTTCAATTTGTTCATTTCCTCTTAGCTCATGTACCTCTCTGCGAGGTCAAGGAGCTCCTCCATCGACCTGGGCTGCTTACGTACCAACGCATTGGCGCATTCCTTGTGTCTGAGGCCCAAAAATAACACATCGATGAGGAACTCAATCCGCGGGCAGTCAATCTTCAACACCTCCGTGTTGAATCTGGTAAAAAAGTCTCGGAAGGATTCTCCTTCGTTCTGCTTCACCGTGTGCAAGTGGATGTGGGGGAGTTTTGCTTTTCTTCTGCTCGCAAATTGGAGCAAAAATTTATCGCACAACTGGTCGTACGAGTACATAGACGCAGGTTCCAGTTTCACAAACCAGTCGAGCATTATCCCTTGTAAGGTGGTCACCAATATCTTAGCGTGGATGTACTCGTTTTGTCCGTGTAGCTACATCATGTGCTGGAACTGCATTAAATATTCGTTCGGGTTCGACGAGCCGTCATATTGAGGCAGTCCAGTCGGGATCTTGGCTTCGACAGCAATGCGCTCGTCGATGATATCCTGGATGAAGGGTGACTCTCTCTCTCTTTGGAACCTCTGCGATCCCTCTAGATGGTGTAATTTCTCCGTGTTCCTCCTGGACATCTCTTCCAAACATTGATTCAACTGTTGGACTTGTTGGGATACTTCCTCTCATTCTTCCTTGCCGGCACGGGATGTATTTCTGTTTGAGTGGGGTCTCAAGCGCTCAACCCTATCGCACTGCGGAGCTCGAAGGGGTCGAACGCTATGGTCGACAGAATCCGCCACCTCCTCGCGGGGCAGGGGTCGGGTCATTTCCCTTGGAAAAAGGCTTGGGCTAACTTCGCGCCTTGAGGGGGGCCTTTTGGACTCTAGTCGCTCCTGGTTTTCTCTTGGTTGTCTTTCCTCCTGAGTTGCGGGTTGTGGTGTTGCACTAGCCGCTGGCTCTGGTTGAACAGTGTGTCGATTCAAAGCCGCAGACAATTGAGCTGAAATCTGCGTCGAAATTTGCTCACTGATGAGCTGCATCAACTAGGGCATGGTCAGGGTGACCACTTGCTCTGGCGGGGCACTTGACCCTGGTGCGCCAGCTTCTTGCATGGGTCTAGGAGGGGGGAGTTGGATCTTCTGGTTTCTTCCCTCCCTGAGGGGGCTCACCTGGTGTTCACCATATTCGACTGCAGACTACTAGTTTCCCACAAACGGCGCCAAATGATGAGGGTTAAATCTGCTGGAAGCTGGATCAAGTAAGTATTTCGATGGGATCCGACCTCTCTGGTCGATATATGAATTTGGATGGGCCGAATCCTACAATCACTAACAAACGTCAGGCTAGCCGAGGAGGCCTCGGCGTAGGCACTCCGACACTCAAGTCAATACGGGTCGACTAGATAATATGAGCAGCAGAGTAAGGGTTTTTTGTATATATGAGAGCATATCTTTGAGAGGCTGGAGTAAGGGTATTTATAGCCCTCTCTCTTTGGGGATTTGTCTGAGATGCCCTTCATGTGTAGAGAGGGCCTTTGCCCTTGCATGAGGGGCAATTAGTCATCTCCCATCTCTGTACTATACCAGGTGGCTGTCTTCCCAGGTTCTAGGGATATGGTAGTACACTGTTGAAGTACCTGCTGCGTCATGCGGTGATGGGGCGACATGCGCCATTAATAGGGAGGCATGTCGCCTGTCAGTGCATTTAATGCAGCAGAGATGATACTATGCTATTCCGACCTCTCTGGTCGAGGGGAAGATCGACTCGACAACATACTGGACACGTCGTCAAACACCGAAGTCGACATGGGTTGATCGCAACCATGGCCCTCAGATGTAAGATGGGCTTGGCGCTGTGTCTCTGGGCTAACGTGGTTTGGGCCGAGCCACTTGGACTATCCCATATCAGGCACCATTGATATATCAACCTCACTAAAAAGCTATAAATACCCCATTATTAGCCTTTAGCTAGGTGTGCTTATTATATTTCAAAGCCCTCACTCTACTGCTCTAACTTCTAGTCGATTAAGTATTGACTTGAGTGTTGGAATGCCTTAGCCGAGGGGCCCCTCAACAAGCCTGACATGTGCTATTGGTTGCAAGATTCGACCCCGTTATCTCATCAAGCATCTTTCTCGACCTCTATCCTGATCGATTGGATTGAATATTAGCCCAATTTATCCCTAAACAATTTACACGCTCATCAAATAGAATAAAAGAAGCTTTGGGCCAAGTAACTTGAAATTGTGGTTTCAAAAATATAATGTTGATGAAATGGGCCCATACCAATATAGGCCCACTAAGCTCAAAAAAAAGATGGGCCTACAATTTTTTGTACTGTCTAGCCCAAAACAATTTGGGCCAAATCCAAAAGTGGAGTTAATTTTTTTGGGTCCATAGTCCATGGATATGTTAGTGGAAAAAAACCTTAATTTTTAGGAGTGTCTTGTAATCTAGTAATATAAATTATGAGTTAATTAGAAAAAAATCCCTAATCCTACTTTCAATTTAGTGATCAGTCCCCATTTGAATTATTTCACACAAAACTCCCCACTTTTTCACAAAAGTTAGGAATTACTCCCCATATCTTTCAGAAAGACCAGTATACCCTTGCAGCTGGAAAAAACAACAAAAAAACCTCGAAAATGCGTTCTCTCTTAAGAAGAACGCTTCTTATTTTCTTTATTGTCTTGAATCCAACCTTTCTAAGCGCCAAAAGAAAAGGGCGCGAAACCGTTCCTCTACCACTGTCGCGAGAAGAAGAAGAAGAAGAAGAAGAAGAAGAAGTGGGAAAAAAAAACAACAACAACAAAATTTCTGCCATTTTACTGCGACAATGGAACGAAAAACAGCTGCAAAGAGAAGCGAAGTAAAAAAACAAGTGACTGAAAGGAACAAAGGTATGTTTTCTGCATTTGAAACTTCAAATGTCCGTGATTTTTCAGTGTTTCACTCATTTCTTGTCTATTTTCTCATGTTTAGGGTTTTTATTCATTTTTTAGTCGTTAAATAGTTGGACCCATTTGATATATGGTTTCTATTGTGAGATTGGAAGTTCTGATTTTTACTTGAAGGTCATGAAAGTTGCACTTCACCTTTAAGGGATTTATACTTCTTTTTAAACAAAAAGTGTACGGAAAAATTATATTTTAAAACTATCTGAATGTGGTGGTGTGTTATCTGTAGTACAGAACTTGAAAGCATGCAGTATACATTAGCAAAAGTGTAGTATATAATGTGGGTAGCTTCAGTACAATTTGGAAGCAAATGTAGTATAAAACAATCAAATTGGTAGTATACTTTAGATATAAGTGTGGAATATAATCTGAGTAGGCGCAGTACATTTTAGTAGCAAAGCAGTATAAAACATTCAAACGAGCAGTGTACTTTAGGCATAGGTGTTATATATGATCTGTTGCAGCAGTACATTTTAGAAACAAATGTATGTAATATAAAGTATTCAAACTTGCAGTATACATTAGGCAAAAGATAGTATATAATGTGAATAAACGCATTACCTTTAAAAAGCATCTGGAGTACACTTTAGCCAAAAGTGCTGTATAAAACATCTATTGGTGCAGTACACTTTAGGCATAAGTATAGTATAAAGCAAACTGCCAGTACGGTTTAGGCAAAAATGTAAGTGCAGGGCATTTCAGACACAAATGCAGTATACAATCTGTTTTGTAGAAGTACATTTTAGAAACAAATTTATGTGGTATAAAGCATTCAAGATTGCAGTATACATTAGGCAAAAGGTAGAATATAATATGTGCTATATTTTAGAAGCATTTGGAGTACACTTTAGGCAAAAGTGTAGTATAAAATCTCCATTGGAGCAAAGTAGTATAAAACATGCAAACTGGCAGTACACTTTAGGCATAAGGGCAGTATGAAGCATTCAAACATGCAGTACATTTTAAGAGCATCTGGAGTACACTTCAGACAAAGGTGTGGTATAAAATCTCTGTTGAAGCAAATTAGTACAAAACATGAAAACGTGCAGTACACTTTAGACATAAGTGTAGTATGAAGCATTAAAACCTGCAGTACATTTTAAGGGCATCTGGAGTACACTTTGGACAAAGGTGTAGTATAAAATTTCTGTAGGTGCAGTACATTTTAGGAACAAATGCAGTATAAAGCATTCAAGATTGCAGTATACATTAGGCAAAAGGTAGAATATAATCTGTGCTACAGTTTAGAAGCATTTGGAGTACACTTTAGGCAAAAGTGTAGAATAAAATCTCCATTGGAGCAAAGTAGTATAAAACGTGCAAACTGGCAGTACACTTTATGCATAAGTGCAGTATGAAGCATTCAAACATTCAGTACATTTTAATAGCATATGGAGTACACTTTGGACAAAGGTGTAGTATAAAATCTCTGTTGAAGCAAAGTAGTACAAAACATGAAAACGTGCAGTACACTTTAGGCATAAGTTTAGTATGAAGCATCCAAACATGCAGTACATTTTAAGAGCATCCGGAGTACACTTTGGACAAAGGTGTAGTATAAAATCTCTGTAGGTGCAATACATTTTAGGAACAAATGCAGTATAAAGCATTCAATCTGACAGTACACTTCAGGCATAAGGGTAGTATGTAATCTATGTTGCTGCAATATATAATAGCAGCATTTTAGTACATAAACATTCAGCCTGCATTATACATTAACTTAAAATGTAATATATAATCTTAGCATATGCAGCACATTTTAGAAGAAACTGAAGTATAAAACCTTTATTACTGCAGTATACATTAAATGGAACTTTAGTATATAATCTGTATAGAATAACTGAAAGTGTAGTATATATTATGTGTTTCTATAGTACATTTTTGAAGATATTTTAGTAGAAAATATTCATGCTTTTAGTACACACTATCTAAAAGGGTTACTTTATTATTTGTTAATATACTATTTTTTTTTTGGCCTTGCAGCAAAGCCAAGACGTTGTGAGGTCTGTTCTCGTTGCTCCCCCCAATATTTTCATAGTAAATTGGAGCTTGTGAAGTCCAAGATGGGGTCCAAACATTTTGATGCATTGAAGAAGACCCCTTTCTATATATACATGGATATGCCGAAGTTAAGTTCAAGTTTCATTCGACTTGAAGCTATACTTAGGAGGTTTGACCCAAAAAAGCTCTCATTTCATTTTGCGGAGGGGGTTGAGGTTCCTTTTTCTGCAGCTGAATTTTCAATGGTTTTAGGGTTGCCACATGTGGGGCAATCTGTTGACATAACATTGAAGATAAAGTCTTCAACTTTTGAGCGGCTTTTTTCTGGAAAGCTGCAGAATATAACTAGATCTGAAATAGCTAAAAATCTTGAGGAGTATGTATATAAGGATAGTGTGGAGGACTTAAATGATTTTTCTAGGTTGTACATAGTTTTTGTTTTTAATTGTATTTTGTTTCCAACATCTAATTACTGGACTCCACGATTTCTCCTACCATACTTGGACAATTTGTCCAGAGTTGGTCTGTATGCATGGGGCAAAGCTGCATACAGGTTTCTTGTGCAAGATATGAGGAACCATTTAGGAGTAGGTGGAAAAACAAGAAAGAAGTACATTGATGGGTGTACAGTAGGGTTGATGGTAAGTGTTTGCTTCATTTTTCTAATAGCATTGATTATATTTATATTGAAGTGAGTATAATTTTTAGATTTATGAATGACAGGCATGGGTTTATGAACGCATCCCATCACTAGCTACACCAGTGAGTTTGTTTGAGTTTCCACGCTTTTACCGGTGGAAGGATAGCAAACTCCCACAAAATGTGGAGCAGGCAGAGAAGAAGTTGAAGCAAGTTACAGCAGATATGGTAATAATTGTAATAATTCATTATTTGTTGTTTGTATAATAATTTGAATTTGATAATTATTTCCATTGTAATAGGTTGTAGACCTCAACCCTGCTCCAGAGGAGTTAGAATTGGCAGATTTGATCAAGAAATCAGAGGCTGCCAGTACTGTCATGAATGAAGTCCATGTCTGTGATCATACAATATATGAAGCAATGATTGCAGCGAACGGAGAAGAAATTAAATCATTGAAAGAAAAAATTGCTTCAATGGAATACATGGTAATGAAGGAGCAGGGTGAGGAGGAGCATCCAACTGAGGAAGAGACTAATGCGGTGGAGCTTGAGGAGGAAGTTGGTGAATATGTGCATGAGGGGGTACTTGATTTGGTACATGATGCACAGAAAGAAGGGGATGATTCTGAAGACATGGTGGATGAAGAAAGTCGAACCAAAAAACGTCATGATCCTTCAGATTCCCCCAGACCATTGAAGACAGCACATTATATACCAATTGAAGGGGCTGAGTTCGAGGAATATGAGATTGAAGTGGCTAATGTCATGTCTTCGATTGTGACAAATGTGCGCAATCGAGAAGATAGGAAGCGAAAACAGAAATCTCCAGATTTTGTCAGCCCCCCCAGCACCACACCAGCCAAAAGAGCAAGACAAGTGACAAAGACCTACCGTGCTCGTCCTCGTGCACGAAAAAATAAAGAACAAGAGCAGAAGAAGGTGTTGTACACTACTTAATGTTTTATTTTTTTCCTACTTGCATTTCATTTGTAAACTGTCTGTTTGTAATAAGTATTATGATATCTTATACTTGATGGGTTGATATTTGCACTTAATGGATGATGTCTTATACTTCATATTATTGATACTTGCACTTATGTGCTCATCTTTTCTACCTCAGCAGTTGACACTTTACACCTTTTTATGGGCTTGAGTTTTGTACTCCATGTTGGGGTATTTGTACTTCATGTGCTCGTCTATTCTACCTCAGCAGTTGATACTTTGTTTTTATGGGCTTGAGTTTTGTACTCCATGTTGGTGGTATTTGTACTTATGTGCCATCTATTCTACCTCAGCAGTTGACACTTTACACCTAATGTGCTTGAGTTTTGTACTCCATGTTGGTGGTATTTGTACTTCATGTGCTCATCTATTCTACCTCAGCAGTTGACACTTTACACCTAATGTGCTTGAGTTTTGTTCTCCATGTTGGTGGTATTTGTACTTCATGTGCTCATCTATTCTACCTCAGCAGTTGACACTTTACACCTAATGTGCTTGAGTTTTGTTCTCCATGTTGGTGGTATTTGTACTTCATGTGCTCATCTATTCTACCTCGGCAGTTGACACTTTACACCTATGTGCTTGAGTTTTGTACTCCATGTTGGTGAAGTCTGTACTTTCATGTGTTTATCTTTTATATTTCAATAGTTAATACTTGGTTCCTATGTGCTGTGTTTGTACCCCAGGTGGCACATGAACCAACCCAGGTGGCAAATGAACCAATCGAAGTGGCACAAGATTCAATCCAGGTGGCAAAAGAACCAATCCTGGTGGTAGATGAACAAGTCATCCCAAAGACTGAAGTGGCCGATCCCTATAAAGGAAGGACTGATTATAGAGGACTTGCTCTTATTCCAGTAGAAGAGCGAGAAGTCATCGACCACTTTGTCGGAAGAGATAATTTGAGGTAACAAAATTTGCTTATTGTTTTTCTATTGGATAAACTGGTATCTGAACACACAATTAACAATTGTGTAGGGTAACCGTCTGGGAAGGAGCAAGACATCTTCTGAATGGAAGAGACTTTTGTGAGCTCTTATTTGGAGGAGAACTTACCGGCGACATAGTGGACTGTTACATGTCGATATTATGTAGCCCATCTTTTAGCAACAACTGTCAACACAAGGTGTGGTTTACGTCCTCAATAGCGCAGGTATATGACAGTTTCCTAACTTAATTTAGTACACGGTGAGAGATGAGTCTAACCATTTGTTTTATATTTCATAGGCTGATATATTAGACCGAATAGATGAACGCAACATGAAGGATATTACGGATGAAGAATTTGTGGAGATGATGCTTAAGCTTAACAGCTTCACCTGTTCAGATTTGGAAGAGCTGACGGTAGATGTTTTAAACAACTGTCGCTACATAATCCTACCGATTTGCCGGCGCCAGCACTGGTTCTTAGTTGTCCTTGACACATCCACTCGTTCTTTTTTATACATGAATTCAATAATGGCCCCCAGATACAAACCGATAGCTGTTGCCATTGTAAGTTTGCTTTCTTTCCGTACGATTTCCCATTGCAAATTTGTGGAGTCAACAATTGACAAATTTTTTGTAGGCTTCATTTTATTCTCGGTACATTAGGCTTTCACTGGGGAGTCGTGTGGATGAAAAGCTACAGCAGAGGAAAAGTAGGCAGCAAGTGGGTACAGTGGATTGTGGTGTCTATGTATGCCTTTGGGCAGAAGGTTTTGCTAGGGACACCCCCGTGTTCTGGAGGAATGCTGGAACAATTAATGTTGATAAATATCGTGCGAAAATGGCGCATAGAATATTAACTCATGAAAATGCCAGGATTTGAAGCACTTATATGTAAATACATGTGTAACTTGAAGCATAATTTGTTTATAATATTGTTTTGTAGCTAAGTGTAATTTTCCAGTAACTATTTATAACTTAAATTCAACTGAAATAGGGCTGGGAATTTGAATACAAACTTGGGGGCAATGAGGTACAAACCAGGGAAAATGAAAGTATAAAATGTGTTTCGGGGACGGACACTCAAATTCTATTGAGATAAGGCGGGGATCCTGAGTACAATTCATGAAAACTGGAGTACAAATTGAAACAGATGGTGTATAAAATGGGCTTCATGGATGTACACTTCAAGAGAATTAAAATCGGGTGGCAGATTCGAGAGCATTTTGGGGGCAATGAGGTACAAACCAGGGAAAATAAAAGTATAAAATGTGTTTCGGGGACGGACACTCAAATTCTATTGAGACAAGGCGGGGATCCTGAGTACAATTCATGAAAACTGGAGTACAAATTGAAACAGATGGTGTATAAAATGGGCTTCGTGGATGTACACTTCAAGAGAATTAAAATCGGGCGGCAGATTCGAGAGCATTTTGGGGGCAATGAGGTACAAACCAGGGAAAATGAAAGTATAAAATGTGTTTCGGGGACGGACACTCAAATTCTATTGAGACAAGGCGGGGATCCTGAGTACAATTCATGAAAACTGGAGTACAAATTGAAACAGATGGTGTATAAAATGGTCTTCGTGGATGTACACTTCAAGAGAATTAAAATCGGGCGGCAGATTCGAGAGCATTTTGGGGGCAATGAAGTACAAACCAGGGAAATGAAAGTATAAAATGTGTTTCGGGGACGGACACTCAAATTCTATTGAGACAAGGCGGGGATCCTGAGTACAATTCATGAAAACTGGAGTACAAATTGAAACAGATGGTGTATAAAATGGTCTTCGTGGATGTACACTTCAAGAGAATTAAAATCGGGTGGCAGATTCGAGAGCATTTTGGGGGCAATGAGGTACAAACCAGGGAAAATAAAAGTATAAAATGTGTTTCGGGGACGGACACTCAAATTCTATTGAGACAAGGCGGGGATCCTGAGTACAATTCATGAAAACTGGAGTACAAATTGAAACAGATGGTGTATAAAATGGTCTTCGTGGATGTACACTTCAAGAGAATTAAAATCGGGCGGCGGATTCGAGAGTATTTTGGGGTCAATGAGGTACAAACCAGGGAACATTAAAGTACAATCTGCAACAAATAAAGTATAAAATCTGTTTTGTTCAAGTACACTTATTGTAAATGAATAATTATTCTCCACTAATTGTAATGATGGGCAAGTACAATAATTTGAGAGCATCGGATTTGGTGTTGTACGGATTTGCTATGTTTCATAAGGTGGATATGTTCGACAAATTCTCATTTGTTTACATCCATGAAAGCATAGGTATTCTTTCATTACCGCGATTGATAACATTCATCCGTTGAACACTACTGAATAACAACTGAAAATTCTTAATATTATTTTATTCATATTATAAAATATTTTGGTGATTAACTACCAAGAATTCAAAATCAAATCTTTGAACAAATTTCATTGCCCAAGAA
Source organism: Jacaranda mimosifolia (assembly GCA_018894105.1). Taxonomy (NCBI): domain Eukaryota; kingdom Viridiplantae; phylum Streptophyta; class Magnoliopsida; order Lamiales; family Bignoniaceae; genus Jacaranda; species Jacaranda mimosifolia. The sequence goes on from CM032122.1 coordinate 28,441,612, forward strand.
TATTAGTAAAATTTTGAAGATATTAAGTACAAAGTTGCCCAAGAGAGGTGCAAATGGGACCAAATCAGGTACAATTATCCAGTTTTGAGGTACAAATGTTGGCTACTTTACTAAACAACATGCTAGGCTGCTATGTTCGCGATAAATCACCCGCTTCATTGCCCAAGCGAGGTGCAAATGGGGCCAAATCAGGTACAATTATCCAGTTTTGAGGTGCAAATGTTGGCTACTTTACTAAACAACATGCTAGGCTGCTATGTTCACGATAAATCACCCGCTTCATTGCCCAAGCGAGGTGCAAATGGGGCCAAATCAGGTACAATTATCCAGTTTTGAGGTGCAAATGTTGGCTACTTTAGTAAACAACTTGCTAGGCTGCTATGTTCACGATAAATCACCCGCTTCATTGCCCAAGCGAGGTGCAAATGGGGCCAAATCAGGTACAATTATCCAGTTTTGAGGTGCAAATGTTGGCTACTTTAGTAAACAACATGCTAGGCTGCTATGTTCACGATAAATCACCCGCTTCATTGCCCAAGCGAGGTGCAAATGGGGCCAAATCAGGTACAATTATCCAGTTTTGAGGTGCAAATGTTGGCTACTTTAGTAAACAACATGCTAGGCTGCTATGTTCACGATAAATCACCCGCTTCATTGCCCAAGCGAGGTGCAAATGGGGCCAAATCAGGTACAATTATCCAGTTTTGATGTGCAAATGTTGGCTACTTTAGTAAACAACTTGCTAGGCTGCTATGTTCACGATAAATCACCCGCTTCATTGCCCAAGCGAGGTGCAAATGGGGCCAAATCAGGTACAATTATCCAGTTTTGAGGTACAAATGTTGGCTACTTTAGTAAACAACTTGCTAGGCTGCTATGTTCACGATAAATCACCCGCTTCATTGCCCAAGCGAGGTGCAAATGGGGCCAAATCAGGTACAATTATCCAGTTTTGAGGTACAAATGTTGGCTACTTTAGTAAACAACTTGCTAGGCTGCTATGTTCACGATAAATCACCCGCTTCATTGCCCAAGCGAGGTGCAAATGGGGCCAAATCAGGTACAATTATCCAGTTTTGAGGTACAAATGTTGGCTAGTTTACTGATTCTTTGCAAGTTCGACGATTATGCCCTGTTCTACCACACCTCTTACACTTAATGGCACGCTTCTCAATCTGTGATGGAATCCTCTGTGTCCTTCTCCGCCCAGGCTGAGATCGACAATCAGGTGCATGAATGACGTCGTCATCATCTACATGGAACATATGCATATCAAACGTAGGAATAGGATTTATAACTGCTTGGTATGCTTGTTGATACATCTCAACTCGGTAGTATTGATCTGTGAAGTCATATGGTGAAAGTGACTTTGACTCGATAGAAGCACAAGCATGTATGCATGGTATCTTATCAATCTGCCATGCTCCGCAAGAACAAACTCTGTTATGTAAATCTATAGCATACGATTTATCTTGCTCAATCACCTCAAAGCTCCAACCGCTAGACATGACAACTTTTAAGTTGCGAGAGCGCATATGATTGATTGCCAACTTTTTCTCTTGCTTGGGACATAATTGACCAACCATCTTATGAGATTCTTCTCTCCTACCATGCATCATAACCATTATTTGCATGCGTATGTGATCAACCATGGCTGCAACTGGCATAAATCGGGCTGGTTTAACCCAATTATTCCAACATTCTGCTTGATTATTGTTTATTACCCCCCATCGATCTCCACTGAATAAGGAGTTTGCCCAACAGGTTGGGTCAGACTGCATAATAAAGTCTCTGGCAAGCGGCATTGACTCCAAGATGCTGTCTATATGTCGGGTATACTCCTGCCTTGTAGGCGCATATGCAGCTTTCATAAAAATAGAACACCAATGTTTCTTGTTATGTAGAGGGTACTTCCTTAATACCTGAATTCAAAATAATAGAACAATAATGGGCTTAATGTTATGAAGTAGAGCTTATTTCACATAATTATCTCACAAACAGAGATAGAGCACACTTACTTGTTTCTTGAAGTTATCCACTAAGTGTCTCAAGCAATATGCATGATGGCTACCGGGAAATATCATGGGGAGGGCCTTAAGAAGACCAGGATGTCGATCGGAGAAGAAAGTAAACCTTGATAAGCCAGGCAAATATTCAGAATCTAAGACACTTCTCAGCTTTAAGCAGAACCACTCCCAATTCATATCATTTTCAGAGTCAACAACTGCATATGCTAACGTGAATAAGTCATCATTGGCGTCCTTACTGACTGCGCTGAGTAAGACTCCTTTGAATTTATTTTTAATATGGGTGCCGTCCAAGAATATCAATGGCCTGCATCCCCTAAGAAAACCAAGAAGGCAGGCACTAAAACAAATAAATAGCCGACGAAATTTTCGACTGATTGGGTCAATCTCACAGTCTGCAATACTTCCAGGGTTTGTTCTATTCACAGCATCACAGTACCACCTCAACTTATCATAAGATCCCTTCTCAGCTCCATGGATGTCATGCATAGCTAATTCCTTACCCATCCATGCTTTATGGTACCTAAGTTCCACACCATATTCTCTGTGGATATCTTTCAATATGGTGCAGGGCCGATAACATGGCTCTGATCTCAATTTATTCTTCACTACATTAGCAACCCAAGCGGAATCGGCTTTAGGATGTCCCCTTGTCCGAAGATTAGCCTCACCACATGTGTGCTCTAGATTACATTTTCGAATGCCAAATAATTTATCAGCTTCATGCCTTGATGCATAGATTCTCCATTTGCAATTTTCATCACTGCAAACGGCTATGATTTTTTTGCTGTCATTTTTCTTGTATTTAAATGACCGCAAAGTAGACACTGCATAATTCTTAAGCATAATTCTGAACTCGTGAGCATCATTGAATGTTTGACCCTCCCCATATATGCAATTCCTCCATGCATCAATTGAGTTGCTAATTAAAGCCAATTCATTGTGCGATGCACTGGTCGAACCAATTTCCTCCTCCACTACATCCCTTGAGGATGGCAAATGAAGTATAATTTTAGGCACAATAAAGTACAATTCATTAGTAGAACACTGAAAATTAAATTACAGATTCAGAAAATTGAAGTACAAGTTAAAAAAAACGTGACGTACAATTTGTGAACACATGAAGCACACAACATTGACAAAAAGAGTACAGATATACGCAAATTGATTTGCAAAATGAAGGAACAGAAATAAAAGAAATGAAGTACAATTTCGGAACACCTGAAGTGTATAAGCGCAACGAAAAGAGTATAAGAATTAAGCGGATTTATGTTCGAACTGAAATATAAGTTCAGAAATTGGAAGTATAGTTTTTCATAAGGTTAAGTACAGTTGCGAAAAAGCTGAAGTATAAAAATTCGGCTCTCGCAGTATAAATTTTGGATAACACAACAGTTCACGCTTCAGAATTAAATAATTGAATCGAATAATTAAAGTACAATTTCACATAAAATAAAGTACCAATTCAGGCAATTGAAGTATAGAGCTTCAATGAATGCAGCACAAATATAGATTATATGAATATAAAATGAGGTGTGATTTGATGAAAAAAGAAAGTACAATATTAGACAAAGTGAGGAACAATTTCGGAACACCTGAAGTGTATAAGCCCAATAAAAATAATATAAAGATTTAAGTGAAATTATTTAACAACTGAAATATAAGTTTAGATATTCGAAGTATAATTTTGGACAATGTGAGGTACAGTTTTGAGCAACTGAAGTATAGATGCTCAGCTTTCGCAGTATAAATTTTAGTTAGTACGTTATTACACGCTTCAAAATTAAATAATAGGTTCAGATAATTAAAGTACAAAGTATAGTTTTTCATAAAGTTAAGTACAGTTGCGAAAAAGCTGAAGTATAAAAATTCGGCTCTCGCAATATAGATTTTGGATAACACAACAGTTCACGCTTCAGAATTAAATAATTGAATCGAATAATTAAAGTACAATTTCACATAAAATAAAGTACCAATTCAGGCAATTGAAGTATAGAGCTTCAATGAATGCAGCACAAATATAGATTATATGAATATAAAATGAGGTGTGATTTGATGAAAAAAGGAAGTACAATATTAGACAAAATGAGGAACAATTTCGGAACACCTGAAGTGTATAAGCGCAATATTAAAGTACAATTTCACACAAAATGAAGTACCAATTCAGGAAATTGAAGTATAGAACTTCAATGAATGCAGCACAAATATAGATTAAATGAATATAAAATGAGGTATGATTCGATGAAGAAGGAAGTACAATATTAGACAAAGTGAGGAACAATTTCGGAACACCTGAAGTGTATAAGCCCAATAAAAATAATATAAAGATTTAAGTGAAATTATTTAACAACTGAAATATAAGTTTAGATATTCGAAGTATAATTTTGGACAATGTGAGGTACAGTTTTGAGCAACTGAAGTATAGATGCTCAGCTTTCGCAGTATAAATTTTAGATAGTACGTTATTACACGCTTCAAAATTAAATAATAGGTTCAGATAATTAAAGTACAAGTTCAAGTAAAGTGAAGTACAGATTCAGACGATTGAAGTATAGAACTTAGACGATTGAAGTATAGAACTTCAATGAATGATTTACCTGTTTTAATATAATGAAGTACAAATTGGGAACACCAGAAGTGTAGAACTTATGTGAAAAGAGTACAGATTTATATAAAATGTTGTATGATTTTAGAAAATAGGAGTACACTTTTTACAAAGTTGAGAACAATTTCTGAACACTTGAAGTATAAAACCTAAGCAATGGCAGTACAATTTGGATATCTTATTAGTAGAAAACATGAAAGCCGAATTATAGATTTAGATACTTGAAGTACAAGTTTATATAAAGCGACGTACAAGTTAGAAACAATGGAAGTATAGAACTTCAATGAAGAGAGTATATGTTTCTGTAAGTACAATGTTAACTGCAATGAAGTATAATGTGGAACGCTCCAAGTACAGAAAGATTTTCAAATAAACAGAGAGCAATTTTAGAACACTTCATGTACAGAACTTTACTAATTGCAGTAAAGTTGAGATTCTGTAGAAGTATTACCTTAAAACATCACTGCTCTTCTTTTCTCTGCTGCTTGATTCATCCTTTCGGTTTACCAAGATGTCCGCAATGTTCATCTTCAATGTCAAATGTAGTAAGACCATATTCATGACGTCATCGTCATCAGTTAAACTCACGTACAATCTTTGATGTGGAGCTATATATCGCAAGCTGAAGTGCTCGGAATTGATTTCACTCCATTTTCTTGCTAGATTAATGTAGATATCCATTACAGTCGTACTGTCCTTAATTGACATTATATGGAGCTGGTCTTTGTAGCGACAACTCCCCAACACTTGATTGAGCGCACTTGCTTCGCTGCTGGTTGACATTGTCGGGGAAAAAAAAAAAAAAAAAGGAAACACAGAAGCAACTGAGAAGGAACTGAGAAGAAGATGGAATTCGAAAATGATGAAAATAAAAAGAGAAGAAGACAATGCAGTTGTCGGGTTAGTGGCGTTTGGCTTAACGTTGTTCTCGTTTCCCGCTTGTTGCAATTTTTTCTGTTCTTTCTGTTTCTGGTAACGAGTGTTTGTAGGGTTTACTGTTTGCTTGAAAAAACAAGGAAAAATATGATACTTAAGGGCATTTGTGTCAAATCAAGTGGCTAGGGAGTAATCTCTAAACTTTTATTAAAACTAGGGAGTTTGCACTATAAATTTTTAATTGGGGACTGAACACAAATTTTGAAAGTAGTTTTGGTACTTTTTAATAAGTTCCCCATAAATTATCACATAATATGAAATTAAAAGTTCGAATTTTAATGAATCAATAAAATAAATTTATATAATATAAAATTAAAAATTTGAATTCTAACAAATTAATGACATAAATCTTTTATATAACGAGTGATCAGAACTCAGACAGTTCGAATCCTAACATGTTAGTGACTTAAATCAAAAGTCGAATCCTAATGAGCTTAGGAAAGCAACCTTTGTGTCTACAAATAAAAGAAAAGAAACCTTAATTATTGGAAACACAAAGGGCAGCTTTCTTCCACTCCACGGCGGAGATCCGAGGAGTAATTCAGCACTTTGACCAATCCAGCTACAAGCATTCTTAGGGTTTTCTTTGTTTTGATTCAAAGGTTCGATTTTGCTTTAATGTACGTGGGATTTGTGTGAACATAGGCATCTTTTTGATCTGTTATTTGTTAAAAGGAGGCGGCATTTTTGATGATAAATCTGTTCTCCTAAGTGGGTTTTGTCTTTTGGGGGGATTTTGGTTTTGTTTTGGTTCTTTCTGGGATCTTCAAATTTGCATGTTTTCCCCAAGATTTGTTTTAGCCTTCGTGTAATCTGTTCATTGCTATTCAATCTTAGTGCCAGAGTTCATTAATCATAATGTGATAGCTATATACATTGTTTAAGCTGTATTTAGCTGATCAACATCTGGTGAGATTGCATCTGGAATAAGATCCCATAAAACGGTGTTAAATGTGTGCATTGGTTGGTAATTGTATTTTTTATTTTTGGATGAAAGATTTGATTTTTACTTGCTTGTAATATTCTTATGAATTGTATTTTGTTTAAAAGATTGATTTTTTCCCATTACCTACATGGAGCTTCTTTTTCTTTTTTTTTAATTATTTTTTTCTGTCTGGCGAACATACGGGTTTCTGTTGCAACTATTTGTTTGTTTAAGATTTCTGAATGAATATGTTAAATATGGGATGAATTTGGGGAAGAGGGTAAAAGGGCTACTATTTGTGGAGGATTCATTCCTTGTTGTATGATAGCCCTTTTCTCTAGAAATATCTTCCCCAAACATGAAAACAGAAGTTTAATGCTTGTAATCCATGTTGAATAGCTTGCAAGTTTGGCTCTTCTGGTACATTTTTCTTCAAAAAGGAGGACTTAGTGTTTGTGGCTCCCATTGGCTGAAAAACTTTCAGTTGTTTTCCCCATAGTTTTCAGCTTCTATTTCTTCATTGGCTTTCCATTTCGTCCAAGATAGATTTACTGATATGTCGAACAAACTGCAGTTATGGCAGGGCTGGCAGCAGAAAGATCACAATTTGATGATCGCCATTATGATTTGAAGATGAATGAGTTGTAAGTTTCCTCTATGATTAATGTTATACCCTCAACTTTTCACTGAAAAATCAAGAATGGTAGATAATAGGTTAGATGTTTTATCTCATTCAATTTTCCATGCAGGCTTCAAGGTGATGGACAAGAATTCTTCACCACTTATGATGAGGTTTATGATAGCTTCGATGCTATGGGTCTCCAAGAGAACCTCCTTAGAGGCATCTATGCTTATGGTATGTTTGCAGTAACCTTGGCTTTCGTTTATAGAATAATTCTAACAGGGCCTGTTAGTTTATTTCAAAGAATAGTTTAATCAATTTGCTAAGGTTGGCACAGGAGTTCTTATATGGAGAAGTTAAATTTAAATGATTTGCCTTAGTTTGTTTACCAATATGCTTCAATAATGTTTTGATATTTTCATTCTCATAAAGGTTTTGAGAAACCCTCTGCCATCCAGCAAAGGGGCATTGTTCCATTCTGCAAGGGCGTCGATGTTATTCAGCAGGCTCAATCTGGAACTGGGAAAACTGCTACATTCTGTTCTGGCATCTTGCAGCAGCTCAATTATAGTTTAACACAGTGCCAGGGCTTGGTTTTGGCACCTACTAGAGAACTTGCCCAACAGATTGAGAAGGTTATGCGAGCTCTTGGTGACTACCTTGGTGTTAAGGTTCATGCTTGTGTGGGCGGAACCAGTGTCCGTGAGGATCAGCGTATTCTTTCTGTTGGGGTTCATGTTGTTGTTGGCACGCCAGGGCGTGTTTTTGACATGCTACGAAGGCAGTCACTTCGTGCGGATTACATCAAAATGTTTGTATTGGATGAGGCTGATGAAATGCTTTCACGAGGTTTTAAGGATCAGGTATGTCTCTTTCTCTGGTAGAATTTTTGTGATAGATTCTGCAGCATAGTATCTATACATTATAAAAAGAAAGTAGTTTTTGTGATTAAAGTAGAAGTTATTTTGTGCATATTACAAGTTTTACCCTTTAATTTTTTGTAAAATAAAAATAAAAAATATGATATTGAGGATGAAATTGGAAATGCAGATTATAGGTAGTAATGATACCAAATTTCAAATGTACTAAATTACCCTTTTCACTTATCCCACACATTTGATAAAATCGGGTGATAATTGTAATATACAATCTAGATAACTACCATGTTTTTCAAACCACAAGATAAGCTCAATATTTTGATAAATTTTGAAATTTTTTTCCTCTGATCTGATAACAGACTATGAAAATGTTTACTTTATGTGTCTGTTATTTTTAAAATTATGCAAATTATAGATATATATATATATATATATATTAGATGCATATCAATTTTTAGTATAATAAATGTAAATAGATACATAAATCATATGTTGCATGCGAGAATCGTGTGCAATAACTGCTAGTGTTTATAAAAGAATAGTATGTTTATAATAGAAGATCGAACTCCTTCTTCCTCCTCTTCTTCAAACTCCCCTCCTTCCTCCTTTGATTTGAATGTCGTGTATATGCCGGGATCTTTACTAACAACATGACATTTGTACTACCAGATATATGATATCTTCCAGTTGCTGCCGGCTAAAATTCAAGTCGGTGTATTTTCCGCTACAATGCCACCTGAAGCCCTAGAGATCACCCGGAAGTTCATGAATAAGCCGGTAAGAATCTTGGTGAAAAGGGATGAGCTAACTCTGGAGGGTATCAAGCAGTTCTACGTCAATGTTGAAAAGGAAGAGTGGAAGTTGGAGACTCTCTGTGATCTTTACGAGACACTAGCCATCACTCAGAGCGTCATCTTTGTGAACACCAGACGGAAGGTCGACTGGCTGACTGACAAAATGCGAAGCCGTGACCACACAGTCTCGGCCACCCATGGAGATATGGACCAGAACACAAGAGACATAATCATGCGTGAATTTCGCTCCGGCTCATCTCGGGTTCTTATCACCACTGATCTCTTGGCTCGCGGCATTGATGTCCAGCAAGTATCTCTCGTCATAAACTACGATCTTCCCACACAGCCTGAAAACTATCTGCACCGTATTGGAAGAAGTGGACGGTTCGGAAGAAAAGGAGTCTCCATAAACTTCTTGACAAAGGATGATGAGAAAATGCTACATGATATTCAGAAGTTTTACAATGTTGTCATCGAAGAACTTCCATCGAACGTTGCTGATCTTCTTTGAGGTGGCCTTTTGGCTGGTCTTTTCTTTTCCTCATTGCTAGTTGCTAGTTTATGGATTTTTTTCTTTTTCTTTTTTTTCTTTCTTTCTTCTTTTAGCTTATTTTCAATTCATTTTGCAAAGGGTATCTGTACACCTGATGAATGAAATTGGGGATTTTTTTTTCATTGTGGTGTGCAGTAGACCAATGCAATTTTGCCCTTAGGTAGAGTTTCTGTAACTTTATTCTTTTGGCACAATTTTTGCTGAATACTAATGAAGTTTTTAGCCTTTTATTCTCCCGTGTTTGCTAGCCCTCTTGTTTTATTCTGTTATTGTTGTGAAGTGCATTTGTCATAAAGCAGAAGTTATATCAGACTTTAATCTTCATTTTGTTTAGACTTACAGTTTGTTTAGATTGGGTGAAAAGTAAATGTATGAGAGAAATAAATATGAGGAAGTGAGTCATGATAAACGAAACAATGACTCTATAAAGGATCAAGCAGATATATAAAAAGTTATATATACTTTAAAAACAATAAAATGCTATATTTCAATCAAGATATCAAATTAAAGTGCAAATATGTTCCCAACGAAAATCTTCCTACAATTGAATAAAATTAAAAACAAAAAAAATGAAAAAAATAGTAAAATCGCCATAGTAAATGAGGATATTTATAAGGGTAAAAAAGAGGCTTTTATTATTAGAAAGAAAGTTTTAGTTCTTCTATTTATATTTTGTACTAAGATTTTAAATAGTAAAACTACAAAATTTCTTTATGTTTGTTAAAAGAAAAAATGAAAAACAAGCAAAGGACACGTTACATATCATCATCACATGGAGAGAGCTTTTAAATACTTCACATTCTTAAATTTTGTACCTGAACTTTCAACGGTCAAAGCTTTGACAAATTGCATACAGCCATCAGCCTCTCATGCAACCACATGCTTAGGACTGATAAACTTTGAAATTTCTGTCCAAATACAAAAAGAATAATACAAATTTTAGCAAATTTAATTTATCATATCAACTTTTCAAATAAGTTTTCATTTCTTGGCAGACACTGCCCTCAAATACTCAATAGAAAAGCCACACACAGCACACCATTAAAGAGAAAAAGAGCTGAAAAAAGCCATACCCCTCTTACTTAAACTCAAAAACCTCTACAAAAATCCCAAATCCAAGCAAATCCCAAGAAACCCTTTTCTTTTCTCTGTTTATTTTCCTGTTATTTTTCATATAAATGGAGAAATTTTCAAGATCCAAGTCAACCAGGGAAGGGCTGCAGCCTAGCAATATGAGTGGTCTAAGGAGCTACAGTACTTCCGATTATAATCATTCACAAAATCTGGATTCCAATAGCAACAATTTTAAAGAGATTATCAAAATCAAGAAGGGAAATAAGGGCAGGATCAGTGCTTCTTCTAAGAGTTTGAGTTTCAGTATTGATCCAGAGTTGCAGAGGAAAAGGAGGGTTGCTGGCTATAAGGCCTATGGAGTTGAGGGCAAAATGAAGGGTTCTTTGAGGAAGAGCTTCAGGTGGATCAAGGATACTTGCAGCCATGTTGTTCATGGATTTTGGTGATTTACTGTTTTTAACCTTTTTTTTTTTAAAAAAATTTATAAATATTATTTCTTGGATATGAAGTATTGTTTTTGGTGTTTTCTTGGATGTTCGAGTGATGCTTTAAGGTTTTAGACAATTCGGGAATCTTTGGGAAAAAAATTGTACTATGAAATAGTGACGATTTTGCAAATTGTCATGAAATGAGGTGGTTATGCAAATTATTTCCACCCTTTTTCTTTTTTTAATAAAGGGTTGCGGAAGTTCTTGATGATCAAGAATTGTTGGGACGAGTGCTGATATGACATGATTGTTACTGTTTTTACTTAGAAACTAGGTTTATATAGAAAATTTGCCTATTCGAACAGTGGATCGAGCTTCTGAATCCTGTGTTTTTTGATTTTGTTCAACTAGCACTATGTTTTTACCTGTTAACAATCCCGTGGCCATAGCTAATGTTAATCTCTAAGACTAGAAGTTATGAAGGGAAAATGCTTTACGGGATGAGTTTCATTGTGTTTGTTAGAAAACAATTTCATCACCTTTGGTGCTTTTTGCTTTTAATGAATGCTTTTTTCATTTTCTTAATCTCTGTTGCCAAAGGGAGTGCAACATTTTATGAAAAAGGGGAGAGAATCGTAAAATGACAAAAATAAATAGAATTTTTACGCATTCTTAGTAATTCATGAATATGATCTATACATCTTTGATCAGAAAATAATTAAGAAAAAAGGAAGAGTCAGAACAACCTAAATGACAAAAGTTCAGAAGCCAAAAGAATCACTAGTTTATGTTCTGACATGAACAGCAGCTGCAACATAAAACACTTAAAACATATCTATACTTAAAATATATCCCATATGTACACGCAAAGACCACCTTACATGACTAAACAACAGAAAAAAAGTTCAGCCATTCTTCTCATAACAAAGTCAAGGAAACTTATCTATTCTTGAAATTTTCTTGCAGACAATGCATGTGTATGATTCTGTCAGTACTCTAAATGTGACGAATGCACACATTTTCCACAGAAATTAAAGGCTTTGCACATGGGGCCATTTAAAGAAATTTCTATACTCTTGCTTTTGTAGATGGTGTGAATGCTAGTATTATTTTATGTGTATTGAATGTACTTATGGGTTGAGATATTTGGTTGGTTTGACATCTTATTAAGAGAAATACACGTATGAACGAGATGAACCAGCCCATCACAAATTTGTTTAACCAGAGGATCTTAATCCATATCGTTATTACAGGAATTTAATGTGAACATGTGCTAAAGGACTTCTTCTTGAATCCTTAAACTGACATTGGCGCTTGCAATAACTAATGCGGTTAAAGCATGGTGTAATATTCAATCAAGATAAAGTTTGTTGGGGTTGCCAACAAAATAGCATACCTACTGTGAGGAAAGACAGGAGAAAAAGCCAAGATAAAGTAAACTTGGCATAGCTTGTGAAGTTGGAGCTAAGCCCTACTCAGAACTACGTTCAAAGCAGTAATCCAATTAGTCTGATCCATAACTTTATATGAAAAAATCATAATTTTACATGAAGAAATCATCACTTCGAAACTATAAAAAATAGTTATTCGTGAATCAATCAACTTTATGGTGAAAAGGAATCTTCAATCTTATTAATACCAGTAGAATCATAGTAATGGGTAGGTACTAAACTAAAACTGAACTTTCACAGTTAGGAGTACTCGGACGGTGACACCCAGAGATTGTTACGTTGATCGATCATTCTCTGCCTTACAACAACTAGTGCAATTATAGCAACATAGAATAGTCAATCAGAACAAAGTTTGTTGTGGGTACCAACAAAATAGCATACCTAACATGAGGAAAAGAGGAGGGAAAAGACAAAGGGTAAAGAAAAGAAAAGAAATACAAATTGGCATAGTTCTTAAGCATTAAGTAGAAATTTTAAACTAATGTTAGGCATCAAGGCTAGTTTAAGATAAGGAGATCAAATAATAACATTTTCTTTCTAAAAGTCACAAGTAAATAAACATTCCAACATTGTGCTAAAATACTTTCGCCAAAAACTACAGCTACTTTTAAGCCACAATGGACATATAAGCATCAATATGAAATTATTTTACATTAAGCTGTAAGCACTTATATAGAGTAAAATTTCCATACCACAGGCCATCGTATTGCCAAATCAAAAAAATGGGTAGTACAACATTAAGAGAGACAAGAAAGAGATGTAAAAGCATTATCTCAAGTCGTGGGACACCCAAGTCTCCTAAAACTGCTGAAGAAGCACACCAAATCTCACCTTGGTGGTCTCAAGTTTAGTGATCTCTTATTTATTATGTGCTTTTTCGTACAATTTGTACCATGTAGTGATTCTGATCTGCTTAAGCAGCTTTTCTCGCCCGGGATAACAGATTCCACTGAGTTCTAATAGGTATAGCATTCTGATATTTACATAGGGAATAAGAGAGAAATGGTAGCTAGGAAATCTGGCTAATAGTGCATCCTCTCGTTGTTGCCAAAGTTCAGGCTCTCCATACTCTTGAGGGTGGATTCAAAAATTTTTATGTTTGAGGGGTTTCTAGTAGAAGATGAGTGCTTATTATCGGATGGTACTACTACTGAACTTTTTTGTGCAGCATTGGAATTTCGGTTGAGTGCATCTGTGGTACGGGAGCGTGAAGGGTCATTATCATTCCCAGAAATCTCTTGATCTTGATTGCTAGAGTCAGCAGGCCGCCTTGATGATCCAATTTGCTGGAAAATGTTAGAACTAGATAACTGCAGAAACAATTAGGCCAAATAACATGAAAATATGAAGAGGACAAGCAGAAATCAATAAGATAAAGTTATATCATCTACTGCCAAAGTAATTAGAAGCACGTAAGAAACTTAAAAGTGCTTATGTTTGTGGACAACTTCTCCCTCCAGATAAACTATTTCCCTCCATGGGTGCAAAAAGATTAAGAGGGAGATCTTGAGGGAGGTGAGTAAGCAGAGAGGAAGAAAGGAATTTCTTTCTTTTGGGGGGTTGGTCTTACTTCTTTAGACATGGCAGCATCATTAGCACTTGGACCTTTCTGTCTAGACAAATTTCCAGAATTCAAAAGATTTCTGCCACGACTTGCAGACCAACCAGCGGCCTTACCATCCTCACCACCTGCACGAACAGTTGTAGAAATTCACTTAACTCTAAGCATTCAGATGATAGCAAGCTCATCAGATTCTTGCATAGGAAAGCAACAAGTGCAAGCCACTATTACATGACTTGAATAAATGCCCAAGAATCACCTGATTGTCTGTCAATATTAGCATGAGGCATCCCTGAGCTTGTTCCAGCAGCAGTACCCTGTCCGAAAATTCATCAGGTTGCATCTTGGGGGCTAGGGCAGGTAAGCCTAAACATTTAAGTTACTTACCAGGGCACGAGATGGAGGATTGGCAAGTTGTGACTGCTGATATTTCAAAATAGTCCAATCAAATACGTAGTCAAATTGAAAACCTGCCAGGGCAGAGAAAAGAGCAGCAGTCATAAAATGAGGGTGATAAGATGACACTTAATTGTAAAAAGCAGAAATGCTGAATCAGTAAGGTAGACGCAAAAACCTTCGCGAATAAAAAGGTCGCGGAAAATTCTCTTCAAATAAGCATAATCTGGTTTATCATCAAATCTAAGTGAACGACAATAATGGAAGTAAGAAGCAAATTCAGTGGGATAGCCACGACATAAAGCCTGTAAAATGTCCAACTTCAGAGTTAGTCTTGTGCCACAGAGAATACATACTTCAATCCAGAAGCAGGGTAAAATTTCAATTACCTCTATGGAGGTTGAAACTTTTTTCTCGCTAATTTTCTCATACTTCTGTTTCTTGTTACCAGCTTTCAGTCCCTGCCAAGGAAGGCTACATATTTTGGAGAGATGAGTAGACATCTTAGAAGAACTAAAAGAAGAGAAAACTAACAAGGCGGATCCAGTCACACACCTTCCTCTTAAGAAGTACATGAGAACATATCCAAGTGATTCTAGATCATCCCTGCGACTTTGTTCTACGCATAATGCGGTAGAGCAGAATCAAACATGGAAGCAAACTTAATCAGATATACTCTTATCTCAAAGGTCACAGAGGTAAAAGATATGGCAGCCACATACATACCAATGCCAAGATGAGTATTCATGCTTGCATATCTGGCTGTTCCAGTCAAATTCTTATTTTCTCTGCATTAGAAAGTATAGTATTGCTGATTTATGTTGATAGAAAACAAGATTACTTGAAAAAGAGATAATGGCAAGAAAATATATACGCAAGATTTAGGAATAAACTTTGAAAACCCAAATAACTACTTATAATCTAAGTTTTAAATATATTCATATGACGACAGCTTACCTATATGGAATATGTTGATGAGTTGAGGAGTCTCTATATTTCTTGGCGAGTCCAAAATCAATAGAATAAACCTGTTGGTAATTAATTGAGTTATGGATTCCAAACATTATAAAAGGAAACAATTTAAACAAGATTGGGCAAAGTCCAAAATAAGGAAAAAGGGGGGACACCTGATTTGCGCGCCTCCCCAAACCCATAAGAAAATTGTCAGGCTTAATATCTCGATGCAGGAAAGATTTAGAGTGAATATACTCAACCCTATTAATCTGAAAAGAAAATTTGAGATTTGCAGGGACATATCAGAATATGAAATTGTCTAAGCACAATCAAACAGAATACCACACCATCTGGTCTGCAAGCATGAGAACGGTCTTTAATGACAGCTTCCTGCTACAGAAGTTAAACAAGTCTTCAAGACTTGGTCCCAATAAATCCATCACAAGAACATTATAGTCTCCTTCAACCCCAAACCATCTAACATTTGGAATTCCAGCTACCAAAAGTGAAAATTGCCAACCAGTGAGAACACAGATAAAAAGTATGCAAAAACAAAAAGAAAAAGAAAATTGCAACTGAAAAAAAAAAGTTCATTACTTCCTCCTTGAAGTAATTTGTACAACTTGGACTCGTACAGCAATTGGGGATGCTTTGTCTTCACATTTTCCTGAGCACAATTGAAGTGCATTGTAAGAGAGCTTATCTACAAACAACTGTAAAAGATAAACATGTCTGGCACCAAGTGTAAAAACACACATTTTCAAGGAAATATATGAAGTAACTGCATAAAAACATACATTAGGATAAAACTCTAATGGCGGAAGACATGTATGGGAAGTGGTTGTGCAAAATTTGTGGGGAAATCCAAAATTCATGAACTTACAAGATAAAATGAACAAGTGACGGATAAACTAATAATCATTCCACAGTGCAAAACTTAGAAATATTTCTTTTATTGCATTATTGATTATTCCAGAATCCAGAAAGAGTAAAAACATATGATACACAGAGACAAGGGATAACAAAAGCAGAGGACTAGTCTTCAGGTACATTCAGAAAATGTGATATAAAGCCATACATGTTTCTCATTCGTCATTCCTAACAAGCAATGCACGTCTCAAAGAATCAACATCATAAGAACCCATGTCCCCAAAAAAAATGTTTATACCATACTAATTCATGCTCAGATCCTTAAGCTTTTCACTAGAAATAGGATGCAGATTTTCATTCTGAAATACTCAATTACAATTAAAACAGAAAAACTAATAAATAATTCAAAATGAGCAGAAAAAAAACAATGAACCACAAACCCCTCAACAAAAACAAAAAACAAAAAATTATTAAGAAACAAATAAGAAAAAAAGGAGGGGGGCGGGGGGGGGGATTTTTAATCACTTACAAGCTTAATAGCAACATCCTCATTCGTC
This sequence comes from Jacaranda mimosifolia, assembly GCA_018894105.1. NCBI lineage: Eukaryota > Viridiplantae > Streptophyta > Magnoliopsida > Lamiales > Bignoniaceae > Jacaranda > Jacaranda mimosifolia. The sequence goes on from CM032122.1 coordinate 28,458,243, forward strand.
TGAATATTAGTACCTGCAGAACACAAACAATCATCAAATACCCATATAATTCAAACAAGGAAAAATACAATTATATAAAAGAACCAAAACTTACCTAAATAAATTTCTCCAAATGAGCCACTCCCAATTTTCCGGCCTAGCCGAAACTTATTCCCCACCCGCGGCTCCATTCAATCCGACGAATCAAAACCCAAATTTCCCCCACGAAATTAAATAAAATCAAATTGAAAATTGCATAATTCTAGGGAGAGAGAGACTGAGACACAGAAGAAGAATAGCGAATCGGCATTTTCATACGAAACACCGAAGGGATTCATCAGTAGCACCCTTTCTCTTCGATCTAATCGATAACTCAAAGATTTTCTTTCTTTTCTTTTCTTTTCCTTTTCCTTTTTTGTTTCACCTCTTTTTTAGCACCAATAATATTTACCAGAAAATAAATAAATAACATTGTTCCCGGGTCATTGCATAAAACGACGTCGTAGGTAATTTTTAGGCTACTGACAGTTGTTCCATGGGCATTGAACTTTTTTTGTCCAAAATTAAGATTAGTATTTAAATTTGGTATTTGTGATATGATCTAATTTTCATCTATTTATTAATAAGAAGATTCTATGGACTTGGCATATGATAGGACATGATGATATGATGATATGGACAATATAATACCAACGTCAAAATACGATATTTTTTTAAATATTTTAAGGTACAATACAATTATGATACAACTATATAATATATATTTTATGATGTATATTTCAAGTAGTTTAGGATTTTTTTTTTAAATTTTTAATTATACTTCTTATGATTCATATATCTTATAAATATAAATAGGAAAAAATCCATTTTATTGAAATATGTACACGCACCAATAATTTTCATCCGACATGTCATCAAGATGTTGAAGTTTCTTTATTTTTGCTTACTTTATGAGCTTGACAAATAGAGTCAAATACATATAGGCCGCGTTTGATACTAAAAATTATTAATCTCACTTAATCATAGCCTGATAAGATTAGGAGTTATTTGAATGGATTAATATACTTATTTGATATTGGAGATTGTAGTTCAAATTATAAATTTCATAATCTTGCATTCCTATTTAATTTAAAAAATTGAAAAAAACTATTTTCTTAAATTTAATTACTGCCCTTATTTGCCCTCATTTATTCATCTCAAAATGAAGGACAAATTTGTTTATGTATTTTTTAGTTGATATAATCAGACTATGATCTCACCTTCAACCATGGAATGACAATTGAGCCCAATCGCATGAATACGAGCTCGAAGACAATTTTAATTCGACCCATCACTATAATCTCTTCTATCAAACAGATTATTAACATGAATTGGAGAGACCAATCACTATAATCTTCCGTATCAAATGCAGCCATATGCATATTGCGTGCATCCAACATAACACAATTTATTTTTAGAGTATCAGTACATTATTGAATATATGAATTTTTCAATCACCAAAGAGCCCTTTTCAGATATGAACTCCAACAATTTGTAGTTCATTTCGAATTGATTGCGATTAGCCGAGACCTAAAGTACAAAAATCACATTAAGTGCAAAAATAAGTGAAGTGAGGAAGATATATATACCTACTCTTTTCACAAGCATTAGTGACCTTACAAATATTTTACATACAACAGCCTTAGAGCTTAAAGCTTTATGACTTCACAAATTACCTCACTGAAACTGGCTACACTAGGCACAAATTACACCAAGAATGAATCAAAAATGGCCCAAAACTAAAAAAGAACACAAAATCCCATCCAACCAAAACCCCTAAACTATCAAGAATGGGGAAAAAAATAAAGAAACTACTCTACCTGAAAAAAATTATGTTTCTTGTGTTACAGGATTGTTATTTGCAGTTGAATACTTCTTCTGCAATCTCCCTTTTAACTGCCTCATCTTCGCATCGACTCTTGCTGTTAACCCAATCTTCGTCTTCTCTCGTGCCTTAGTCCGTTCCCTCCTCCACATATGCCAATCCTCAATGTCTTTCCTGTAGTATTTGATCTCCTGAATGACATGATGATCCATTGGATTGAACGATCTTTGGAATGAGATGTGGGCAAGATAGGGAAGGTTGCAGGCCACAGTTACTAAGAGGGTGGTGGACCAGTAGATTGGGGCCGGTGCAAGAATTTCCGAGAGGATTCTGAAGGCGTTTACGTCTAGAGCATAAATTAGTTCACCATAGACAAGAAGAAAGAGGTACCAGAAAGCAACGCTGCCCCAGACAAGGAAGTGTTGTATCCATGTGAAGTGGCTCATCGTTAAGGCGATCTGGCAGTTGACGGCCCAAATGACGCCAGTGAACATAGCTGTCCCAACAGCTGTCATGTCGGCCGTCTGGCCTCCAGACCGAAAAGCTTGGTCGTAGAAGATGATGATGTTGAGGAAGAATATGATGAGGGAAGTGTACAGTCCATTCCCCATCCACCCAAATATTCTGTACCAGTCGAAGAACAAATTTTTCGGGCCCTGCTGATATAAAGCTGGAAACTGCATTTTGGAAGCAATATAAGCAATGGGTGAATGAGGGAGTGGCCATTTAGCCCATTGGCATAAGCCTCACATATAGTGTGAGGTCAGCAGTTCAAACCTAGTGTGCGTGCATATATATATCTATATATATTAATAATAATTAAATGGGGGGCGTTGAACCGGGGATGGGGGGTGGGGTAGGGGGAGTTTAACATATGAAAATCTAGAAGGCAAAATCTTAGACAACTGACCTGCAAGCATACTTCAGAATCTACGTCCTGTTCGAACACTCCCAGCGAAATGACGGGCAATGAAGTAAGAACAACATTAAATAGCAGCATGTACCAATCAACATATACCGACTGTCCAGAAAAGCCAGCAAAAACCTCAAAGTAGAAGATCGTAAGGCCAAATGCAATGTTTTTGTAGAAGAAGTAACAAATCTGCATGCAGAAAATCTCAGCAAAACTTAGGATTAATCAAAGATAACATGATAGGAGAATTTACTTTAGTATATGATTAAATGTTCTTTAGGACAGCATTACAGAGAATGTATCTACTCATAATGATTACCATCTGAGCAATTCTTTTGTAACACCAATGACCATGGACGACCAAAAGCCTCTCCAGAAACCGAAACTGTGCAATAGCAAAGTCGCTAGCCATCACTGCCTGCAAACAGCTGATGCTAAATCAGCCGGTTTTAGATCATATGAAAGCAAAAGCAAGATGATTTTCTTTGGTTATTTATCCATTGAGAAGATATTAAGCTAACAAGAGTTGGATTAGTAATGAGAACCAGAGTTGCCACAATCACAGAGTTCTTGGAATATTTTACTGGGCATAATAACTTTTTTACCAGCAAGGTGCAATGCCACAAAACTATGAGCCTCCCAGGATAAACAGAGGTACTGCACTCTTTGAAGACAACACTTTTCCATTTTAGTTGATGCAGTAATGTAGTTGATGCAGAAGGAACGCCAATGGTAAACATTGTTAAGCAACCAAATAAAAGCAAACGAACTTAAAAAGAAGGGAAAAAATATTAAAGTCTGCCAAATCGCCAGAGTAATCTGTTTTTGTTCTGGTAAAATCTAATCTTTGTCGCATTGCCAATTCCAGCACACTCCATGAATAGATAGTGCATACTTTCAACAATTTCATTATTCCATGACCACCTGCCGATGAATAGAAACTCTAGCACCTCATACAGAACCAGATAGAGCCCAATCCTAGAGCTCAATCCACTTTTCTTGGAAATATAAATATAAAAATCAATTATGAGATTACCAAGTGCCAAGTATTTACATTTTTCCACTTAATCCCTGGAAAGGTCACAATGTGATAAGAAGTTTCATAATACAGTTAGACTGACACTATACAAGATAAATCTTCTGTGAGACTTATTTCAGCAACTTGAACCCTTGGATTAGTGCTTTGATGACATCTAAACCTCTATTGAATGGCATTTGCAAGAGAATGAAATGAAGGATAAAGTTTATATTTCTGGGAAACTATTTCAGTGATTTCCACGATGCATGCAGTTACAGAACAGGATAGATTTTTTACCAACCTGCATTCCTTCACATCCACTGATGCCAACACCAATATCTGCTTCTTGAATCATGCCAACATCATTTGCACCATCACCAATTGCTAATGTGGTCTTTCCAGTTCCTTCTTTTACTAATCTTGTTACCTAATTACAAATAACAAAAGTGTGAAATGTAGGGGATGACAACTCAAAATCCTAGTGCATCCAACAGAATGTCCAGAGGTTCATCAATGAATAGTAAAAAAGACATAGTATGGAATTCTTTGAAAGGACAAAGATGTCTCACCAGAGCTTTCTGTTTCGGTGAGACACGGCAGCATATGACAGAAGCACAACCAATTGCTAAATTCAGAAATTGATGCTTCATATCGTCCTCCAGAGTATGAGTTAGAGTTTTCCCATCAATGATCAAAGCAAAGGCAGCATGGGGATCCTTTTCTAGTTTGATCATTTGGGTTGCATTGGTAATTTGCATTAAGATATTCTCCTTCACAGCCTACTCAGGAGGGAGGAAAAGCAAAGACTTTAATAAATTAAATTTAATTGGCAAAATGTATTTCCACTTTCTTTCCTACAAATAATTACCTTTTGGGGATCTTGGACTAGCGCATCTGTGTTCATTGTTGTTATACATATCTGCTTCATGCCCTGTCGAAGCAAACTACAAGCAAATCTGCATGATGACAAGACTTCAGTTTAGCATCTAGAAAGCTTCAATCATTGGCTTCCTATAATATGATCCTAAAATAGTTAAAGCCATATTCTGCCAGAGAAACAGACCCTATATTTATTGCAGTTTCCATCTTATCACCTGTCAGAACCCAGATCTTTAGACCAGCTTGTGCCAGTTTGTCTATGCACTGGGGCACCTAGAGAGAAGTAATTAAGAGAACATAAGATATAAAGAGCAGGGAGGGTAGAGTCAACTAATAGTTTCAAAGCATGCATAAAATTTATGACATACTCCATTCTGTAATTTGTCCTCTACAGCAGTTGCACCAACAAGTATCAAGTCCTTTTCCATCACATCAGAAACCCGCTCAAGCATTGCTTCCCTATCACCACCAATTGTGTTTTTGGCTCTAGTGAACTCTTCATTCCAAGCAGAATATTTAGCCTCATCAAGTTTCTTGTAAGCAAGTGCAAGCGTTCGCAATCCAGCCTCTCCATATTCATTCAAATGCTTGCTGGTTGCTTCCTCATACATTCTCCCGTTTCTTGATAGCCTATCAAAGATGACGCTGTAAAACAAAGAATGCATTAAATTCAGAAGCAAATCAATAGCTCAAGGGCAGCAAGAAGAGAATGACTATGGGAGTGGCAAAAAGAACAACATAAGCAAAGCCTTTGACCTGGGCTTATCCCAATAACTCAATAACAAGCTATCATATAAGGGGAAAGAGATCTGAGAGAAGATAAACAGCCATTTGCTAATGGAACAAATCCTAGAGGCCACCTTTTCCTTTTCTATAGATCTTTTTCCTCCTTTACATTTCCTTTTTCTTTCTTTCTTTCTTTTGAGAGTGGGGGGTGGGGGGTGGGTGGTGAGCGTTCTTGGGCCAAACACATTTGATCATTAAGCACACCTGTCAGCTCCTTTGCACAGAAGAAGGATCTGGCCGTTCTCATCCCTAACAATAACAGACATTCGCTTCCTTTTGCTGGTGAAATCCAACAAATTGAGAACCTTGAACTCCCTGAATTTACAGAAAAATATTACATGTCAAGACACCTGCTCCAAGATAAAGTAACTTTCCAAGCAGCAATTTGAACTATTTGTTCATGGTCGCACCTTTCAATAGGCTCTTCAAAGGAAGGATATCTTTCTCGAACGAATATGCTTGACTGCGTTCTTCTGCAGAACTCAAAACCAAATTCTCTAGCGGCAACTAGAAATGCACCTTCATCTGGTGATTCTGCTTCATAGGTAATGGTGCCTGTCTCTTCATTTTGCTCTGGAACTGCAGTGTGACAAACAGATAATATCCTGAAAAATAATAAGATAACATCTTCATTGAGTTCTCTAAACCAACTCCCATTCATGAGGCGGTTATCCTCAAAGCTAAAACCCTTTATAGCAGGTTTATGGTCACCATCCTCTTTTGAAGTAACGACGGTCTCTAGTTCAATTTCTGATTCCGCAAATGCATGCCCACTTTTCTGCCATGAATGAGGCGTACCATTTTGGCTCTGAAGGCCATCCATATCCATGGCCATCTGTTTTGCAGCAGCAAGTTCTACATCACTAGCACGCATGCCATATGCAGTACCAGCAATTGAGCATTTAAGAAAATCCATTTGGTTGCACGTCAAGGTGCCAGTTTTATCAGACAGAATAGTATCAACCTGTCCCAGTTCCTCGTTTAAGTTTGAAGTCCTTGCCTGAGCAGGAGTTCCAGTCTCTTCATCATACATATGAATATCCTGGTTTATGAACAATGCTTGGAGGACTTTTACAACCTCAGTCGACACATAGAGGGATATTGGTATCAAATATCCATATAAGATAAGAGCAGTAATTAGATGATAGAACCCTGATGTCAGTGGCTTCCCTGGATCATACAGGCCATCCTTGTCTGGGACCTGCAAATACCACCACTTTGGCAAATCATTTTTAGTCTTCACAATGAAACCTACAGAGCTGATGACTGAGATGAACACCAGGAGGCTGAAAAGGATATATATTATTTTGTCCATCTGTTTTTCAATCCTACTCCTTTTAGAAGGAGATTTTGTAGAATTTTGCATCACTTTGCTATCATGACCAGTGAATATCACCACTCCATAAACATAGGCCGTATTTCGAAGCTTTGAATCCCTGAGGAGAATTTGACTGGGATCAAGAGGATAGACCTGGCGATCATATTCAAAATTACCCACAAAAGTGTAAAGGTTGGGATTGGGATCCTCACATCTTATGGTTGCACTAAAATCCTTGAAGGTTTGATCATCATCCAGGAGTAGAGTTGTTTCCAGGGATCGTTTTACCTTCAAATTAGTTTCCCCATCTAAGTTCATAGTTTCAACATAGCAAATCCCATCTTCATAACTGGAAGATAAAAGAAGTAAATCCGCAGGAAAGAATTTATCCTTTTCTACTTTCACTACATCTCCAACCCTAAGCTTCATCCAGGGTTTAAGACCAAACACACCATCTTTTTTATGTACGTTAGCTTTACGCAAATTAACCTTCATATCCTGTATAAATCTACGCCAATCTTCCAAAGCTTCTTTAGCCATACTCAATCCAACGACAAAAACCAAGGGTGCAATCATGCTTACAGCAGAGAACGGAGATATAGGAGTTAGTGACAAGACTGCAGCTAGAAGAAAGTACAAGTTAGCTACGCGTCTGAATTGTTCAAATATGGCTTTTGGGAGGAATGTAACAACATTGTACTTGGTGGTGGAAATATAGTTTGAGCAATATTTAAGAGGTTTTTGTGCATGCATATGAGGCTGATTACAGTAAACCATTCTTGAGTAACCAGGTCCTTGGAAGTCATGTGGCCTTTCTTCTTCGGAAGTTTGTGGCCTATAGCAAGAAAATGTATAAAGACTGCTCCTCCGTATCCTTGCCCTTATCCTGCCCCGAGCCATTTGACACTGTTTTGAAGCTCAAAGTTACTTTGTTACCTCCAAGAATTATGGACAGAAACCTGCAACACTTGACTCCACCTGGCAAGCAAAGGGCTTGCTTACATAACCACTACTCTCCATGGCCAAATCGGCTTGCCCGCACGAAGCCTACGCTGAAAATATAGGAACAGATGTAACTGTAGCAGACTACCACCTGGACACAAATTATAACAAAAAGATTTGCATAATTTATTTGCTATATACAATTCAAGTTCATAAAATTAATCACACTAACTCTCATGATACAACCATTAATATTCTTCCGTCTGCACCTCTATATAATGTACAATATCAAGATTTCAAGATCTTTAACACATTCAAGTCAACTACAACCAGGAAAACACATTATCACATCCAAAATCAAATTCAAAGGCTCAATTTACAGCCAAAAATCATCTCAAGCAAATTCAAATTGACCATAACAAAGATTCAGCTCCAAAGCGCATAATTGGACAGCAAAAGAATTTCACCACTTTCTCCAACACTAAAGCGCATTAGCATCTTCCAAATAAGTAACAAATCAAGCATCGATAGTATCAAGAGAAAAAAATAATGATAATAATAGAAAATGCAACAGATGCATCCAAATGCCAGCTCAATTTTCTCCAGAGCAGCTGCAGAACTTCTAAACAACAATATAATATAACACACGCAGAACACTGTTTCAAATCTTTCTTCAATTCACCACAAGAAAACAGAACCCACATTTGACACAAAGACGTAAATCACACACATAAAAGTGAACAGATTATGAAATTTGAATTTTTTTTTAAATTTGTTATCAATTTACCCGATAATTTCTTTTATAAAATGGGAATTTGATACAAGCCCAGGTGGAATTTCAGCTCAGAGATCGCAATGGAGGAGAGAGAAAGGAAGAACGAAAAGGAAAAAGGGTATGGGTCAGAGAGAGAGAGAGAGAGAGAGAGAGAGAGAGGGGGGGTGATGGAGGGAGATTGATTTGGGCAGTGGCGAAGTCCGAAACAAGACCAGTGTTTCACGCTCTCTCTCCTTTCTTCATTTTCTCATTTTATAATATATTTAATATTTAATATCTAATAGTGGTAATTAAACAATTTTCGAATTTTTTCACATTTTTTAATTAAATATATGTTAGTTATTTCCAAAAAAAGAAAAAGACAGAGACAAAGACAAAGACAAAGACAAAGACAAAGACTTTCACTTGTCTAGATTGTCTTAATTTACCAAAAAAAACATTTTGATCTTATCATTTAGTTCTACAAAGTCTGTTTTAAATTTAGATTCTTCGATGTGTGAAACAATGATATAAATTCTCATTAGAATTTGAAAATTAAAGAAGAAAAAAAACGTGAAATTCCAATTCTTTAAGTTCAATTATCCATTTTCTAAATTTATGAACAACTCTTTAATTTTTTAAATTTTTATAATAATTTCATTAGTTGTATTTTTCTTCTGTTTCTAAATTTATCAAATTATGCTAATTAACTCAATCAAATTTGGAATATAAATTTATATTATTATATTAAGAAGAAGTGTCTTTAATCACTACTATACAACTTTGATAAAATACTAAATTTTTAATAATTTTTTTAGTTGTTTGCAATTATTACATTGACTCTTTAACTATATTAGTTATTGGTTTTTCAAATTATTAAAATATGTCAACTAATTCGATTATAAATTTTTTAATCAAAACTAATATATCTTGCAAAAATCTAAAGAATGTTTCAACTTAAATATTAAGTAATGTCAATTATTTAGCTCAAAATATTAAGGAATGTACAAAGTTTGAATGTGTAAAAGTATCGCCTACAATACATTTATATTCCTTTCATATTTGTTTATTTCTTTTTCATAATTATAATTTTATATGAAAAATATCTTTACAGAACTTCTCTTTAACTTATTTTTGCATCCTATTGTTTTCAATATTCTATATTCTATATGATTCTTATTAAATTGTAAATAAATGTATTTTTTATTTAATATTATTAACTTAATTGCTCTTATTTAAATATACTTTTTTACTATGTGATTTATTAAATATGTTTTATCTTTTCGAATTTTTCTTGTGATCTTGTAATGTTTTGTGCGGATTCATTGAATTACTCCTCATATCTAACAAGTACATTTGAAGAAATAAAAAGATTTTGATTGATAATGTAACATCCTGGATTTTGAATTGCAGGATAAGATTAAAATAACATAAATATTAAAAGTCAAAGAATTAAATATTAATTAAATTTGGGATCCAATTACACCAAATCAAAAATATTATGGGTCAATGTGAGCAATTTAAAAGTTGGAGGACTTCAAACCAATTGAATTTGGACTTAATTACTCAAAAACAAAAATGTTAGGGGCCAATGTGTGAAAAATAAAAGTTTAAAGGGTTGAATTGAAGTTTTGGGGCCGAGTTGAGAGGCAGTTGAAACTTTTGGGCTCAATTGAAGGCGATCAAAAACCATTGAGGGTGAAGTTGAAGAAGCTAAAAAATATTATATATATATATATATATGATTAAGGACAAAAATTAACTAAATTCTCAAAATCAACCCAAACTTCACCCGACAGCAAACAATTGGGAAACTTAGAACTAAAACCATATAAACACTCCTCTCATTATCAGGAACCCAACCATACCAAACTTGACCCAAAACACTTAAGGAAATAGCCGAAAATTGAGGGTAACAACTTGCACGCAGTGATGGTGGTGGTTTTGCCCTATCCGACAGCAGAAATGGGAGGGGTCTTGAGGGGTTGTGATCAGAACCGCATGGGTTGTCGGTGGGTGGTGTCAATTTGGCGTTTCAACGATTGGTGATGGAGAATTGAAGGTAGTGGTTGACGGCAGAGGATTAGGGTTCGGCCGCGGCTTTGAATGGCCAAATCAATCGACACACCGGCATCGGAACCAAAAATTGAATGGGGCATCTTGTTTTCGAGACGAGGCGTGTCTTTCAATGTGACCAACTCTACCTCAGGCGACGAAGCATAGTGGCGCTAGCGACAGCCCGGCAGAAAGCTCAAAATGTGATTTTGAGCTCGTATAGGCTATTCCCAGCTTGAGATTAGACCCGAATATGATCCAATTTGGGTAAATTGCATATCAAATTGATTTTTACAATTCTGATTAAATGTTTATTAAAAAGAATTGAACTAACTGATTATGAGACCTAAGCTTAGTAACTTAAGCAATGTTGATTTGAACTTATGTCCTTAGCTAATAACATGGTGTGCTATGAATGAAATGTAATTGAGCATAACCTAAGATTTAGTTATATGAATGTTAGAACGAAATAAATTATCGAACTTCGACCTAAGAGACCTGGAACACCTAACTCATTTAAGAATCTAGACCTTTGTTACGTAACTACAAAATAAGTGAAGTGATGAATAGAGTTGTTAGGGTTAGCCACTCAAAATTACATTTGGTAACCTATAACATATTAGCTTGAAGTCTTAGAATAAGATAACCAAGGTCAATTGAGGTGAGATATAATTGAACTCGAGTGTTATAGCAACAAATACCTATTGAATATTGGAACCTTAAATGAGACCACAATGATGTAAATCATATCAGTAATCCATTCATCAATTGACTAGTTAAGGATTACCAGATTTAATTATCTTAAGCATTTAGATATGAAACAAAAATTACCAGGATTGTATCAAAATAACCTTAAGTCTGATAAAGACATTAACTATATTTATATTTATCAATCAAAGAATTGATAGAGTTATAACTCAAATTATCTTATGACAGTTCTCAGTTTAACTAGGAAACCCAGGCTTGAGCTTCCATACAATAGGGATCCCTCTGCAATTGCCGTGTGAGTTTATATTAGCATTCTTTGCTGGGAAAAGAATATAAATATTTGTTATTATGCCTTTGTCACTTGATTTTATTTATATTGAGATTCAATGGTTGATGTTTGTTCACTCTATGCTACTCTTTGACTCTCGTATTAAATCTAACGGTCTATCTGAACTATTCTTCTTGCTTGAGACTCTTGAGCCGTTGTTATCCAAATTCTCAATCTTGCTCGATGTTACTTCTTATCTTATGTATATGTATTAGTAAATATATCATTTTTGTTAAACCCTTTCTTTGTTAGAAGTTGTTGTTCATGTATACAAATTGACCTTCTATCTTTGTATTTCGTTTGGTAGTCTACTTAGACTTTTCTGCTTCTCCATTAGTGATTCTTGAGCTGTTCTTATATGACCTTCCCACCCATTTAGAGTTGTTGAATCCCTAAACCGAAAATCACTTCTACATAAGTTTTGATAAAATAAACAGTTTGTGAAAGTTCACCTCACATTGCCCCTTATATTGGTTATGGCTCCTATTTGATTTTGAATTATGTTATTTTATTTAAAATTTGGCGATTGTGCAAGAAAACTGAGATGTGGGTTTCGAAATATATTCCTCTATCATCATCATGTCTGTCTTGGAATAAACCTAGTGCTAATTTAGTGATTACTTGTCTATTATGGAAATTGACGTGTTAATTAAAATGTTGTTGGACATGTTACATGATATACATGGATATGATTAATACCCTTGGTGGTGGGCCATGGGATCGGCTACGAAGGACAATTAGGCGGAGCGGACTGGTGGTGACTGTTCTTTCAGCTGATACCCATACAAGCTGCACGTATAACCCAGTCTCATAGCTAGCTGGAGGTAGTTGTCTATGAGCTGGCGAGGCATGCGGCTAGCCATGCCTAACGCTTGCTTGCTTGTCCGAGATGAACACTTGAAATTTGGAGAAATAAGATTTTTTGTGTTTTCGAAAGTGGAGTGATAAGGTAGGAGAACCATCAACAGTTGAATAGTGAAAGTGTTTGCTAAATTATATTTGGGTAATTTTTCAGCTAGATGTATTTCCCTATGTTAGAAATGTATCTTACATCCTTGAGAACATTTTGATTATCACTTATAGCTTCAGTGTTCGATTGTTAATCTTCTGTGTGCTGTAATCACCTATTCGTTATTAGCTCACTAAATCATTCGGACTTACATTGTTTTATTGTTATCTTCTTTTCTTTACCCCATATAAGAACGAGTGGCGAAGATAGACTGACGTAGGTGACACATAAGGTAATGGTGGTGATAAAATCCTAAGTGTGATTCATGATATTTCGATTCGTAGTTGAACCCCTGTTGAATGTCACTTGTAGAAACTAAATACTTTGAATTTTGATAAATGTATTATCTGTTATTTAGAAGACTTGTGGTATAGAGTGGGTAGCACCTCAGGCGGGAGCAGGCACCTCCCGGTTGAGGCGCTACAGATAGTACGAATACATAAAGTTTTTATTCATTCTATTTTAGGCATATAAATTCTTTATTTTAACTTTTTGCATAATTTATAACATTCATATCTAATGTATAGTAATTAAATTTTTTTTAATATTCGCTCAGTATTTGAATATTCGATCATTGGAATTCATCGTTCACATAAAATATAATTGACGATACTTTATTTTGTTCCATATTTGAAGAGTCGAGAATTTTAGAATAGTTTATAAGTTATTTCTCATATTTGACCTATTTGATAATGTTTTGAAAACTGAATCGGACATGTGACTATAGGCCAATCCAGTCTGATTTAAGCATAAAAATCGGCGACCTTTTAAACTGATTAAACTGGTACCAGTTCGCTTATTTTTTATTTTTTTTTAAATTTAAAAATTAATTTTTTTTAAAAAAATGAAATATATAAATGAAGAAGAAGAGAGAGAGAGAGAGAGAGTTGATGATGGTGATTGGAGATTTTGGACATGTAATATTTTGAAATGTGAATTTATTTTCTTGAATTTTAATGAAGTGGTAGTTATATGTGAATGCTTATATTTAATTTTTTATTTTATTTTGTTTAATCTCTCTTAGATTATGTTGAATATTTAACGTAGAAGAATTTATTTGTACTTGGAGTTTAAGCATGAAACGAATGATTATTTAAATTAATATGAAATATTATTTTTTATTTATAGTTGAATAATTGTAAAATAGTATTTTTTGTCCTAAGAAGAATGTACTTAAAAATAAGTAAGTTAAAAAAATTTTAAATAATATTCTTTCTATAGCATTTAAAGTTTTATTTTTTGTTAATATTAAAATATTATATATTTATAAAATTAAATATAATTATTACGTCATTATGACATTATACTGGTCGAACCAATTGAACTAATAACCAGTAACGTCGTCAGTTTTTTGTCATGTCCAATTTTGAAAACATTGCTATTTGAAGTACATTGTTGAAGTCAAAATTTTCATAATATATGTGTCGAAAAAACTGTACTTTAAAGTAGTGGATTTTTTATATTTAACGATGATTCTAATCATAATTAATTATATATTTAGAAAAATATTGTGTTTAACACCAATTTGACTTTAGTATTTGTGTGTGTGTGTGTGTGTGTGTGTGTGTGTGTGTGAAAAGAGGAGGGGAAAAAAAAAGAGAAAAAGAAAAGTAAAACTTGCGAAGCTAAGTGCTACTTTTAGGTTTAAACTTCGTAAACATTGACTAATGATCAAATCAATGCCAAACACGTTTCCCAAACATTATGCTTTTGTTTTTCAATAGAGGGAAACATTTGTTCCAATGAAATTGTCCATTTTGCAAAGAGAGAAATAAAATGAGTAAATACTATTGACATCATATATTCATATTCTTTTTCTGGTTGTGTATATATATGAAGAGATTATGAAAATGGAGGGTGGTGATTTTTTCTTTTTCTTTTTTATTAATTAAAGTGAATGAATTATTCATATTAATTTATATTGACAGTTTATTGGGTCGAAAAAAAAGTTGTAAGTCAACTTAAAATAAAAAATTTCAATAGTTTTATATATTATCCTCAAAAGTATGATTAATAAATTTTAAAATCACCTCATTTTTAACTAAAGTAAGATTTAAAAAAATAAATATAGTTTAAAAATAAAATCTTTTTTAGACCATTAATAAAAAAAAAAAATATTGGAGTGTTTGTTTTCTTGCTGATATAAAATAGAAAGCTGGTAAAAATTAGTTCCATGCAGCCTGTAGGGCCCGCTCTCCTGGGAGTGCCCAAATCAGACTTCACCAAGAAGGAAACAGTGGGTCCCGTTTTCAATGACGTGGCAAATGAACTAAAAAGAATGTGTACGATTGGATAAGCCCATGACTGAGTGGTGGGTCCCAGTACGTGTCGGTTCCCCAATTATATCTAGTTTCACACTCTTCTTAAAATAGATAGATATATATATATATATATTTGTTAATGTATTAACAATTAAAATTTAAATGTTATTAATTGACTTATAGCCGTTTGGATTTGTTTTCTGAAGATATTTTTATTTTTTAGTAAAAAAATAGTAAAAAGTTAGTTATAAAAATATTTTTGAAAATAAAATGTTATTTGAATGTTTTGTTTAAAATATAATGATTACATAGAGTTGAAAGTGAATTGTATTAGGAAAATATAGTGTTTTTGTATTAAAAATCGTGCGAATATAAGTAAAACGAAGTAAAAAGTGATGAAAAATGAAAATTGAAAGAGAGCGTTGAGTTTGTCAGGAAGAATATTTTGATAATGAAAATATTTGTGAAAATGGGGGATAAGTTGATCGATATCTGTTTTCATTTTAAGGAGAAAAATAAAAATGGGTCCAAAAAATAAAAACAAAATGTCCCTTAGAAAATTTCTCAATTTTATTAGGCTCCATGAATTATGAAGAGTATGAAAATTTTAAATTAGGCTATTAATACGATTTATATTCTAAAATATAACTTATTAATTAATCATGTATCAAAAGACTACAAATTTATCATTTCAATTAAATAATTTTCTCAATATTAAATATACGATGTTCCCGTAATTATCACACAACCATCATTAGGGCTGTCAACGGGTCGAATTTGGATCGGATCTGTCATATCCGAGTCCGATTAACAAAATTCATATCCGAATCCGACCCGAAATTCTATAGAATCTTTGTTAATCAGTACCATATTCGAATCCGATGGATATCCGAAATTCGATTAAAATTCGACTCGATTTCTTTTTTTCTTTCTTTCTTTTTTTCCTTTTAAATTTTATAAAAATGTTTTATTTATAAAGTAAATATATGTCATAATTGAATTTTTAACAACTTTTTATTATATATTAGTCAAAAAGTTAAATATTTGAATACTAAACTCCTTTTTCACATTATATTAATATATAGATAAACTATTATATGTTATTATATTTGACATTTTATCAATATATCTCTTATTTTTTAGGTTAAAAACTCAATATTAATAGTATAATATAGACATTAATATAGATATTATTTCAATATAATACATATATTTTATTTTAAAATATTTATTAATATTATATATAAGAATATTAATTTAATAAAGAGTGTTAAGGTTCGGATTCGGATCTTTAACGGATCGATTGCTTAATTCCATATTCGATCCACTTATTTCGGATTTCGAATATTTATAATCGGATCTTATCCATTGAATATTTTAATCGAATAAAACTCCTAAAATCTGGATCGTGTTCAGATCGAATTCGAACTAAAATCCGATCCATTGACAGCCCTAACCATCATATGATTGTTGTAGTCGATTAAGATACTAATAAATATTCAACAAAAATGCATTTTACGCTTTATTTTGATGCGATAAAAATAAAATTTAAATGTATAATGTTTTATAATTTAATTTTTTAATCACAATTGCATTAATTTATTTTTACTTTTTCCGTCATTTTTAATATATATATGTATATATATTCACTTGTATATTTTACTGTAGACACATTGATCCTTTAATTTTATTTTTTTTATTATCATTTTAAAAAAAATTTATGTAATGTCATAGATGACAAATTCACTAAACTATAAAAAATCTAGAAGACCTGTTTGGTTTCATTTCCATAGCCCCTTTTTCATTTTTTACTATTTCAAAAATAAAACACATCACTTTTTACATATTTTCACCCAACATTTTCTTTTTTTTTTAAAACACATTCTCCAATAACTTATATTCATATTCTCTCTCTCTTAAAATCAACATAATCATTACTTTTTCAACAATTCATCTAAATAGAAACTCATTTTCAACTCATTTCTACTAACTAACTTTTTAAATTTTAAAAATGAAAATGAAACCAAACAAGAATTCAGTCCACCTAAAACATCGAATTCTATCAAAAACATCAAACTAATGATTATTTCACATCAATTTTATCATCTTTTTTATCAACAGCTAGACTAATGCAGAAGTCGTATTATTTTTACACACACACACACACACACACATATATATATATATTTTCTCAATAAATTACTTGAATTCATCTTATGTTGAAAATTGGTCTTCTTTGACCAACTATTTAAGTAGGCTCAAAATATTAATTTTTACGAAATTGGTGATCGTCGTAAATTGCATCGCGGGTAGATGATGATAATGTGATTAATTGGCCAAAACCAATTTCAATTGAATGAGAAATTAATGGTAAAAGTAAGCTACTTGATGGTTGACTAAGAAGACTAAAAATGAGCCAAAGAAATGGAAAAAGTGAAAATCCATCCCACATTGTAAGATGAGTACAAGGTGGACTTGAATATATATCTCAAGTGCAGAGGTAGGGGATATGCCCCTTGGGGGTACCACAAATATTTGGAGGAGAGATGACCTATATAGTATTAAATTCAATCCAACCCACACGCGTGTGTTGCTGCCGCCACCTACCCGACTTCGCGTGGCGTGGTCATGATCTTGAATTAAATTAAATTGGGACTTAAGTCCAATCCTACTTTGTAGACCAAATTTAATCTGAATTTTATTTAGCCCAACAGAAAGAACAAAACTTTCAAACTTCTGCCAGATTTTATTCTAGAATTGATTTTATGGGAAAGCTGAAAACGTGTAAAACAATACCTCCATACCTCCAGCAGATGCACCTAGACTGCACCCTTCAAACTTCAGCTTTGGAAAGTAGTTGCTGCATTGGAAAAGTAGCAGCCATTTTGACCACCTTTCAGCTGCTCCTTGGCTCTATATATCAGTCTCGAAACTACATCATACATACCAGCATTTTATGTCACATTTCTACATAGTCTAGAATCCAAAAAAAAGAGTTCAATACGCTTCAAGTTCAAGTGATCAGACGGTTTGTAGTGCTACTACCATATAAATTAATTGTTGTATCTTGGGAGGCTATATCTAGTTACTATTAACACTAGTGTGAGGCTAATTCATCTTAAAGATATAGAACTCCACTCTTGCCTCAACTACTTATTGATCACAGAAATTACACTATCGATTCAACATCTTATACATAAAAAATAAAAATAAAAAGTTGAAATATTTAAAATTATTTATTGAAATGCAAAAGGTTAAGGTAATGTTTGGTTACATTTTATATGTTTTGAAAGAATGAATTTTGGGAGTGGAGTTGGAGAATGTGAAAGTTATGTTGGGAATGTGATGGATTTTTGTTTATATTTTGAGGAATGGTTAAAAAATTATTTTGAAGAGTTTGTTATGCTTGTTTATAATTTTTTTTAGGGGGGGGGGAGACAATTTTTACTGTAGCCCATTTTGTTGAGTTTTTGGAATAAAAATGGAATTGTGTAATTTTTTATGGTAAAAATAATAATAAAATATATATGATATATGTATATACATATTGAAAATTATGAAAGTTTTGGGGATAATGAAGGATAGAATAGAGTATTTTAAGAAAATTTACTTTGCAATTTTGAAGAGAAAAAAAAAATGTATGTTTAATTATGTTTTGACAAAATAAAATTATTCTGCCAAAAATATAACCAAACATAGCTTAAGAAACCTTCGTTTTGGTGTTATTTGAATTGATGCGCACCATCTACAAATCAATATATATTCTTTTCTTGTCTATATCTGTAATAATCCACCAATTGATTGATTGATTAGTTTTTGGTTGGAATAATTAACATGCCGCAGCCCTCCACTTATTTCCCACTAATCATCAAGTTGGCCGTTCTTAGCCAATCAAACGCTTTTTTTTTTTTTTAAGATTTAATTTAATTAGTTATAATAATGCATAGACTTCTACAAGCTATAAATATATAGTTTATGTCATGAAATTATGAACGAGAACAAAATCAATCAATAAATAAATATTATCGATCTTAAAAAATAAGGTGCATGATTAGTTATGTCACAAGTAAAATTCATAGTCATTCATAAAATTTTACTCGAACAATAAAAAAAGTCTTTATGCGTTTAATTTAATCTTTTAACCATCTTTCCAGTAGAAATTTTTGATTAAATAAATTAATTTAATTGAAATATTTTGGAATCCAACCTTTTAGTTTTAATAGGCTCATTTCTCGTCTGTCCATCTTTTATACATGAAGATTAGATTGCTATTAGATGATGGTCGCTGTCTTGTAGCATTGTATTCTCCACTTAATGAATGGGTAAAATAGTTTTTACTCCCTTGTGATAATGGAAAAGAGCAAAAAAATTCCATGTGAAAAAAAAATAGGCAAAGAACCTCCTTGTGATTTTGAAAAAATAGCAAATTACCCCCCTCTGTCTCGTGGTGTAATTCACGCTCGACAAGTGCGATTGTTTTAGGGTTTTTGTGGTTAAAATATCAATTTTACCCTTAAATATCAACCGTTGGATGAATTAAAAAAAATCAATGGCTCAGATTACTTCTAACTATAAAAATATAAAATATTATACATATATTTATATATATATAACTATATTTATATATAGTTAAATTAAATATATGTATGTATTATAGATACATATATATAAACCTGCAACTTCCCCTGTTCCAACCCTCCCCCCCGGGGCAACCCTTCCCCATCCACCCACCGCCGATCGACGGCCGCCATGCCCAATCGCAGATCAACCACTACCAAGTTTGCGGGTGGCCCGCGCAAGCTGTGAATGCAGCCACCGTGGCCGGCTGCAGACTGGCCATGGTTGCGTTCGCGGGCGGCCATGGTCGCCTCTGTGGTTGCGGACGGCACCGGCCTGCGAGGCAGCCATGGTCACCTATGTGAACGCAGCCATGGCCGACTGTGGACGGCGCCGGCCATGGCTGGCGCTCGCAGAGGCAGCGATTTGGGTTGGGATGGGGTGGCGTGGCGTGGGGTAGGGTGGGTCGGGTGTATTTATGTTTTGTTTTATTTATTTATATATATTATATTATATAAAACATATACATAAATATATTAACGTATTTATGTTTATGTTTGTTAATTAATATATTTATGCTTATTTTACATAAATATATTAACGTATTTATAATATATTATATTTCTATATATATATATTATTTATATTATGTTTATGTTTGTTAATTGATATATTTATTTTTATTTTATATAAATATATACATAAATATATTAATGTATTTATAATATATTATATTTCTATATATATTTTTTATATTTATATAAAAATAAAAAATTGAATAAATAGAAAGATGAAAGTTAAAATAGTTTTTAAATTTAAAAATAATAAATAATAAATAAATAAAAGAATAAAATTAAATGAAATTATATTTAAAAAGAATAAAAGAAAGAAGATATATAAAAATATATTTAAAAAGAATAAATAAATAAAATTAAAAATATATGAAATAATTAGGGGTGGTATAGTCCTTATACATTAAAATTATGGCTAAATTGCAGCAAATCACAGGGAGGGGGCGGTGTGCTATTTTTTCAAAATCACAAGGAGGTTCTTTGCTTATTTTTTTTCACAGGGGGTCTTTTTGCTCTTTTCCATTATTACATGGGGGTAAAAACTATTTTACCCCTTAATGAATCTAACTGACTTCTACTTAGCCATAAAAATCATAGTCAATAGTAAATTTTGAAGCTAATTACAATTTAGTTTATTGTGCTTTATAATTTGTTGTCCTTTTCAATTTCTATTAAATTAAAACTAATAAACAAAAAATAAATTAAATTAAATAGGTTGAAAATATGAACTTGTGAAGAAGTTACATCAAATGGGGATGACATCAAAAATTAAGATTAATGAGTTTATTAAGGAATAATTAGGTACTAAAAATAGATCTTTATCTTTATTCCAACTTCCGATTTTCATGTAGGAGATAAAATAAATTTTGTCAAATGTTATTGACTTCACATTATGCCCATCAATTCTAACTTAAAATAACAATATATTCCTCCCCTATGTGCATGGCCATATGGGCATACATACTATAATAATCTTATCATTTAAAGCACTTTCTTGAAAGGAAAAGTAATTTAATTCACTTTCTAATTCTTACATTTACATCCACAACCACGCATGATTAACAATCATAAAGTTTCTTTATTAAGATTAACAAGCGCGTCTTTCATGATAAAAAATTAATCTAAAAAATAAATTAAATTGTATTCACGATACAATAAATTTTAATTTTTGAGTTTAATCATTTAAAATTCTTCTTTCAAAATTCAAATATTTTTGTTTGAACGCAATCTTAAAATTTTACTAAATCGGTTTATTCATTTACGAATGTTATAGGGCCACGTTTGATTTCGCGGATAAGATAATAGTTGAGATTGTATTAGCACACCCCACTACATGAGATTAGAGTTTTAATGGTTTGTTTGATACGTTCCTTTGCAGCCACCTACTATGCACCCCACTAATCTGATGTCTATGTTTGATACCCCTTAGTAAATTTTATTTGACTTTTTTGTCCTCCGTCCACTGGTTAATTCTTGCTACTTTCTCTTGTTTTCAAAACCCAATAATCCCAAAACCCGGCTGATTCCAGAAAATCCTAATTCAATCAGAACCCTCCTTACCCAAGGTGAAGGCGGCAAGCAACTGCATCTTTGGAGCAAGCAATAACCCAGATTCCCGGTGTCTTCCCAAATGTAAAAACCCCACAATCTTCTTCCACAATACGTCAAATTGGTGAGTCCCAATCTGTGGAGTGATTACCTATTGCGCCTAAGGTTTCTGAGCTCGAATTTTTCTTCCTAGGAGAACGATACGAGGGGTTGGACTCTTGTTTTGCGTTGACAAGAGAAGTGGGAAATATTTTTTTGGGTACAAAATTGGCATATTAGATGAACATTGTATGCACAGCTTGCCCAAGATCTGATAGTTGTGGCCTCAAACACACTACATCAATAGTGCTTAATGTCGTGAACAGGAACGAGCCTTTGCTATTAACATTCCAAGCCCGACATTTCTATTGCGGATATCAAACATGAGATTAACTCAGATTAGCCCAGCTTGTAGTGTGTAATAGGCGAAATCAAATGTGGCCTAGGAAGTTTATAATCTCCCTTTATGCGATTCTGATTAAAACATATACTTTGAGCATGTGAATAACATGTGATTTAACGCAAAAAAATTATTTATTAAATAAAAAAAATTGCAAAAATTTCATTTTGGAATTGGTAAGAAAAATACAAAGGGGGCATGTTACATACCTTGGAATTGTCAAAAAATAGGGCCCACAATAAAGCCCATTCCCACACTTTAAAAAAGTTTTAAGTAGCCGGCAAAAGATGTTTGGGGACAATGAAGGAAGTTGCTTTGAAGTATCGTAAAATGGTACCTCCTAAGACCCACTCCAACTTTAAAAAGTCTTATGTTCTATTATTTTTGGAACTTAATTGTTTATTTTTTGGGCTTTAAAGTGGTGTACACGATTCATGATTGATTGATTGACTTGTGGTGGATAATATTTGGTTAATTGAATGTCTATTATTTTTAAAAAAGACTGTATATATTTTATATATGTGTTTATGTAAAATTATTAATAAAAATATATTTAAGTCATTATCTTAAAATAGGCGTTCATTTTTTAATTATTCTATTAATACAGTAACACCATAGAATGGTATATATAAAAATTTTACATTACAACAGCAATTCACGTGAAAAGACATTTTATATTAAAAAAAATCCGAAATAAAAAAAATACTTTTATTCTTCATAAAACACTATAAAAAAAGGCAAATATTGTCTAAATTTTTTGTAAGATACAATGATATATTTAATATTCAAAACATCATTTTCAGATTTGATTTAATTAAATTAATGCGGATCTCATTACAAAATGAAAATTGTGAATATTCCATAAATTTATTGTCAAAAGCTGCGAATTGATGACACTAATGTCATACTATTACTCTAAATGAAATGAAGTGCTGTAGGAAAAAAAAAATTCATTTTAAAAAATAATAAATTAATTTAACGAAATAAAAGGATTGAATTTGATGCAAAGTCTGGCATTAGCGCAACATGTCCCCTTCTTTTAGAAAATATTTAATTATTACATTATTCTTCAATTTTTTTTATTTATTATTAATTTGTTTAATTATTGGAGAATTACATAGAAATTTCTTCATAGACTAAGATGAAAAGTCATTTCTTCTAGAGGGGGTTTACTTCTGTCACTTCACTTGGACACCACTATCATTATATTAGCCATCAATGTGGAAAATAAGAAAAATAATTGGGGGGAAAAAGTAGAACTCACATTCCATTTCAAGCCGGCAACAGATAAAAAAAGTGAACAATAACATATGAGTAGGGAATTGGCCTGCAATTTACACTATCGTATACTCCAATTACTTCCTAATACCTTGATTAAGACTCACATTATTTTCTTCCTCATAATAATTTTCAACTAAGGTTTTGTCAAGCATATCAAGTGGAAAAATAAGCCAAAAAACTAAAAAAAGAAAAGAAAAAGACTAAATGAGACAAAATGTATGTAATATTGATTGTGTATCTAAATAGACAGTAAGTCATTAATTGAATAAAAATATAATGATATCATAAAACAAGATCAAATTATCTCATATTTGTCCTGATAGAAATTCTTTAATCATAAAGAATTCGATTTAGATGTAGGATGCTTATGTAGAAATTTTCACAATTGAATCGTAAAGGATGGAATTATAAAAAATTTGATATTTCAAACTATGTTTACAACTCACTAGAAGCCTGAAAAATAAAGGGAAAATGTGTAGAAACGAAACATGCATCTCATAACAAGAAGCATATGAAGATGGTCATGACTTTATTTGGATTCAAATCTTACTTAGAGGCCCGATAGGCTACGAAATCATTAAAAATTTGATAATTTTCAAATTCTACCAACAATCCACTAGAAAGCCTAAAAAACAAAGAGAAGATGTATACGAAACCTGTAAGTAAGATATATATTCACAACAATTAAATGAAAAAATGGTTAGAACTTCATTTTGATTCGAATCCTATTTAAAAGGTCTAGTTATAAATTTGTTAAAGAAACAATAAGATCTTTCTTTTGTATCGATTCATAATTAATGAATAGTGATCATAACTTCATTTAATTTGAAATCTACTCAGAGGTCGAGCTAGAAATTTATTAAAGAAACAACAAGATATTTCTTTTGTACCAATCCATAATTAATGAATAAGGATACCCAAATTCTTAAGTTGGGACATGTTATTATAATTAAGAAGCTTTCATGGTGTTCTTAAAAATTAAGCAAAATTCTTGTGTTGACATATTCATGTGTGCATGTGAATTTATAAGTAATGATTATAACTCGAAATTAATATATATCTATATGCTAAAATACTAGAGTCCTATAGCCAAAAACTTTTTTCCTTCAATAATTGCAAAAAGGATTAGTGATACAAATTCTAAATGCCTAATTTTCTTTTTCCCCATAATTACTAATTACATAGTACAAAATTGACGTGTAAAGTAATTATTAATTATGGGCTAAAGAGAGTAGGCCCACACTTGCATTTCCAGCCCTCGGGCTCATAATTTGTGTACTGGACCCCCAAATGGCTGCTGGTGGCGGGCACCTGAATGGCTTGACATGGGCTGCACCCATAACACTTGTGATGACAGCTTGGTGGGATTGACCCAATTTTCTTGATTTCCTTCTTTTCTGCTAATTCTTGCACTAATTCCATTCCCTTCCCAAATAAGTTGGGTTTTTTTGGTTTGCCTGATCAAGAATGTGTTGGAGTTAGTTTAGTTGAAATGAAAAGCAATATATATATATATATATATATATGATCAAGAAATTATTTATGTAAATATTTGAGTAATAAAATGTAGGTTCTAGAAGTTTATAAGGACCATTGTAAGAGTATAGACTCTATTATAAGATATTGAGCCTAATCTCCAATCACATATAATTAAATAAATAATTCGTGTAATACTTCACTTATGATTAAAGACTACAACAAAACCACTATTGACTTTTTCCCCAATTTTTGAGTTGTCGTGTGAAAAACAAAAACTTTCCTCAATGATGTATTATTCTTAGTTGAATGGGGTGCATTACACTTATTCTAATCAAAATCACTGGATTGAGAGAGAGTGGGTGGTTTCCTGATCTGACGGTAATGAGTTGACCGATCCACTATAGCATCACCCCTCAATGACCCGCCTCAAATATATATATATATATGTTTGTGTGTGTATATATATGTGTAATGTGTGTGTGTGTTACTGCAAGATTCAAATTAGTCTTAAGTAATAGTGAAAGAAAAAAACATATTTCCTTCACTTGTTGTAGTAGAAAAGGGAAGAGAGTCAAATACTTGAGAAGGAAGAGCAGAAATGTAAGAAAAAAGAACCTTGAATATTAACAGCAAAACCATGGTCATGAGGCTCAAAGGGCCTGCTTGATACCCCAAACAAACTAACTATGTACAGAAATAAGACAAGAAAACAACAGAATCTTGCCCTCATTACTATGAAGCAGCACAAAATGATTATAGGGATTATGAGGATAATCACTCTGTGTGTGTGTGTGTGTGTGTGTGTGTGTGAGAGAGAGAGAGAGAGAGAGAGAGAGAGAGAGAGAGAGAGGCGAGCTTAAGAACCCATGCATGATTGCAGGATATAAGAATGGGGTGCCAAAAGTCTTTGCCAAAAAGGGGGCAAAAAAAAAAAAAAAAGGAATTGCACATTTCTCCAAGAATTATTTCTGAATCTCTCTGAGTTGCAGAGGCAGATCAGATATAGAGTGGTAGAGAGGTTGCTTCAAAAACAAGTTATTTGTGAATTCTGAATGGACAGCTAAAGTCACCTTGCTCCAATCAAGATTCGAGCAGGATGCATGGGAGTGTTTGTAAGAATTCTTATTTTCGAGAAAATAAAAAAAAATTGTAAAAAAATGGAGAAAATGGTGGTTAAAGTTAATATCAAAATGGCAGAAGTTAGGCAAGTATTACTTGCAACTTTTAGCTTATATTATTTTACTTTAGAAAATTAAAAGTAAAGATATAACTTCAAGCACTATGGGTTTGTTTGGTGTTGTTTTAAATATTTTTGGGGAGAATATTTTGAAAATTTGTATTTCGATAGTGGAGTTGAATAATATAATACATGTTTGGTTTTATTTTAGAAGGTGGTTGAATATTATTTTGAAAGAAAAATATGTTTGAATTTGTTAGAGGAGATATTTTCAACTGTAAATATCAAATCAATAAGGTTTTTATTGAATTGGTGAGATGAAATTGTATTTTTAATTAATTTTTTTTATATGTATAATTATAATGAGTATGATATGTATACACACACATATAATGATTTATTTTTTAAGGAATTATAATTAAGGTTAGTGGGGTGAGAGTATTTTGAGATAGTTTCGTGGATTTTCAAAGATCGTATCAGGAAATGTACCATCACGTTTAGTATTATTTCCATGTTGAACATTTTAGAAAAACAATAACAAACAAACCAATTTAAAATAGATAAAATTCAACTAAAAATCAAAAAGCAAAAATCCTTTTTTTTTTGGAAAAAAATTGTTGCAAACACATTTATCATAAGGGGTTGTTTACTTGTGGGGATGTGGGGGGATGAAAGCCCACATCCCCCATATCCTTTGTTTACTTTATGGGATGAAAGCTCGATGGATAACTAGAGGTTCGGTATTGTACTCACTGTTCATGGGATGTGGAGTCCCACTAATTTGGTGGGATTGAAAAATCCTACAAAATTGGATTTGTGGGATGAGGGGTTAAATTATCTTCAGTATTTACTTTGCCGTGACCTGATATTTATATTTAGTCGCAACTTTGAATAATAATAATAATAATAATCATAATAATGATGATGATGATGATGATGATGATGATCACCACAATAATAATAATAATAATAATAATAATAATAATAATAATAATAATAATAAGGAAATGATATAAATGTCAATACAGTATTTATCTATATTTTATCATCAATCTAAGTAAATAAATAATAATATTATTTATTATTATCATGCCTTTTATTTCACAAAATAAATATACTTAATCAAATATTAAATTATCATAATCTCACTATTTATTCTGTTACCTCATATTCTATATCTAAAAGTAAACGAGCCCTAAATTTGCTTGGGTCACGGATACAAGTAATCCAATATTGGAACATGGATTGCAGAGCTGCTTTACTCAATGATGTTTACATTCCATAAGTAGTGTAGAAAGTAATTACGTACAAAGGAAAAGGCTGCAAAATACCCATTTGTAATGGGCAGTACAAATGTCTGAAACATTCATTAATTCATTCATTGAGTACCAGAAAGTTGGGGTAATAAGTTAGTTAACCAGGTGAAGTAACTGTTATCATGTATTGGGAATGGTTCTTTAATCAAGTAGATTGGCAGGTCATGCTACTAAATTATCACTACTTTTTTGGCCATGAAATGTAAATTAGAGATAGGTCTTTCACTTGTGCATGTTGAATTACAAGAGCTGATGTTTCTATCATCAATATTTATCATCTATTCAATAATATGGAATGAATCAAGGTCGCGTATGATATGTGCTATAAGATTAGATTAGGCGTTTTAGTAGTGATATTTAGTACATTTGATATGCACGATTACTTAAGGTGATTATTAGTGATTATATTAACCTGAATTGTAGCAATAATTATGAAAGAATCAAATCTCACTATCTGTGATAAGATTACTAATAAACTGATTTATTAATAAATGACTTTATCAAGCTATCTTTCAATTTTTAAATGCATATTACCAATAAACTCCAAGCTACTTTTGAAAATAAATTTACCATATTACCCTAACATAATATCTAGTTTGGCAGCATAATTCAAATGAAAAAAAAAAAAAGATTGTTGTGGTGGAATTAATAATCTTAACGTAACATATCAAATGAAAATAAAGATAATTGAGTATTAACTATATTTTCATTAATACATACCTAATCATATTTATATGAGATTCATAATAATGGAAATCAAATGCGGTGCAAGTTTATTGCCATAAAAAGCCTTACAAGTTAGAGGGCTCTGATTTTGTTAGGCAACTTCATATGTCTACTCATGGTAAAAAATATTAGTAGTTTTATCGTAAATTACATTGGTTTAAGATTAACATCCTAAGTCTGTGTTATTGCATATATAGCATGATATGTGCCATGCTTACAAATGAACCATCATAATACACTAACTTGCGCCATTTGTAGTATCATCACAGTTTTCTCAAATGAACCAACACTAGTAATTCTTGAATACGTTTTCTATTTTCATCAATAGTTTTGAAAAATGATTGTGCATAACTTTTGAATTGTTGCACTTGTAACTAACGACACCATATAATAATATTAAAAAGCTCGTGAATATTGCAAGTTTATGTCAATCACACACTTAAATATATATTTAGATGAAATTTAATACATCACATTAATAATTACATCTAATTGCGACCCATAAAAATTAATCGAGATTACGTAATCTCCTTATCCATTTGATGTTGTAGTTTAGGGAGGAGTTTGTAACATCACAAGCTTTTCTTTTCATTTGATTTGTAATATCTGAATACGACATATTTTTACTTTTCTCAATTGTCCCATTAATTTCCCGTTTGAAACACATGACATATTAGTAAATTTAGAGATAATCTATGAGTATAATCATTTAATCTCACCTCAAACCATAAGATTTAATAAGAACCTAATCGCATGAACATTACAGACTCCAAATGAGCCCTATTTTAATTTTATGCCACCCCATCACTGTATTCTTTCTTACCACATATTGTACCAGACATTACTAAACAATCTTATTTTAAAATTTTAAATAAATTATATATGAACTATTGAATCACATTTTGGCATATAATTACATATATTTATATAAGCATTTTTACTTCAAACTTTGATATACTTCCAACTAATAAATTCATCACCCAATGATGTGCATATCAATTTTTCAGGTGAAAAGCAAGCTGGCAGCATTCATTATGCAAGAATGAGGAGCCAATTATCACACATTACCTTTTATATGACTACAGAAAAACAAACCTGGGGAAAAGGAAAAGCTGATCTGCATTGAGCCTACTGAACTAATAGCATCAAATTTGGAATGTGTGTTTTTTGACACTTGTTTATCTTTACTCCAAAAAAGGGACTTGCTATTTGGTAAATTAGCCATCATTCAAAACAGCAGGCAATTGAAAAATGTTTTTCAGTGATTGAGCTCTGCTTCTCTGTGTGAGCCACTCTGATAAGGGATTTGATCACTCACTGAATATCTGCGTATATAGTTCACTGACTCAGTCTGAAAACATTCAAAGAATTTTGATTTCTTTTCTTCACTTTCTTCCCACATGGCTATCAGGAAGAAAATGGAATTCCTTTTTATGGGGAATAGTAGGATATATTTTAATTATTATAGCAAATTTTTAACTTTATATTTATAATCAAAACATCAAATATAAGAAATTATTATGAAAGTAAATTAATATTTACGTTTAACGTAACTCGAACTCATAACTTCTTGATTACGAGATCTTAACCTTACAATTTCTGGACTATAAATCAATGACTACAAAGAAACTTGACAGAATGATTTTTGATTTAGAAAGAAAAAAACGTAGCCAATGACTCCAACTACTGGAGTAGCTCAGTTGGTTAGAGCGTGTGGCTGTTAACCACAAGGTCGAAGGTTCTAGCGATTTTTCATTTTTTCCTTCGATCCTCTTTTATGTACTTTTAGTATTTCCAGCCAATATTTTTTCCCTCCCTATATATTATCCCAATTCCCAACCATTCATTACAATGTTGTTTGTAATCCTATTCGTCCTATTTACCAGCATTTTCTTGTAAAAAGTTGTATGGATTTCTTATAGGGAGTTTGGTTGTGTTTTTATTTTCAATTTTCATTTTCAATATTTTTACCAATATTTTCTTGTAAAAATTTGTATGGATTTCTTACAGGGAGTTTGGTTGTGTTTTTATTTTCAATTTTTATTTTCAATATTTTTAAAATTTGAAAAGTTAATTAGAATAAATGAGTTGAAAATAGATTATATTTGGATAATATATTGGGAAAATAATGATTATATAAGGTTAACTAGATTGCAGGTGGAGATAGATAATAATAATGAAAAAGAGAGAGAAGATATATAGGTTCTTGAGATAAAATATGTAGGTTATTGAAAAATATGTTTTGAAATGAAAATGAATTGGAATATTAGTAAAAATGATAATAAGTTGTTGATAATTCATTTCTAAATAGTAAAAATAGTTGAAAATGAAAATAAAACATAACCAAACTGCCCTAGTTGTTGAGAAGGTTGCCCAAATATAACCCCCTTGTCTTCCTTAAATAGGTACCCACTTAATGTTGATCCTTCCCGGAAGACTGTGATGAGTCAAAAAAAAAAAAAAAAAAACAATAAGCAGAAACTATTTGCTGTATGAATTTGGGCAGCATTCTAAACCTCAGAAGTGAGAACCTCTATGGATGAGATCAACTAACTCTCCATCACCTACATGCCCTTTAAACTAAAGTCCCTATGAACTTCTTGCTAGTGACTATAACCTCTCTTCTCAAGAATCCCTTACAATCCCACCTTGTTCCTCCCTCTGAAATTCTATTTCTCGGTGGGAGCAGATTCGAGTAACTCAAGAAATATGATATGAATTTGGGGAATACATAGGCTAACTCTTTGCTAGCAGCCGCGACGAGATACAGTAAGACAGGATATATATCTTCTTTATCATAGACATTCTTTTTGGAGCAGTATGATTAACAAAGTATGGGGATCACTAGAAATAATCTATTCAATGAGCCAAAAAATGAGAAGGGAAGGATTCCTCAATAGTTCTTTATTCAAAACTTTTATTTTGGTAGGTAATATTGATGAAGCTACCACGGAAGTTATAAAATCAATTTCTTCTAAGAATCCTTGTTTCTAAGAGATCACGGCTATATCGCTTAAGCAAGCTATTCCACCGCATCACAACAACACACATGCAAACCAATAAGATGACCACGGTAGAGCATTCAGACAAGTATTCTTCATATGCATCCATCATGACTACCTAGGATATATATATGGTGGCAAAAGAAGGAGAAAAAGAACAAGATGTTCCAATTTGATCTATGTAGTTGAATAGAACAACAAAAACCGGCAAGCTCATGTCAAATCAATGGAGTTCAATCTAACATTATGTTTACTTGTCACATTTTCGTTGCCATGATAAACACTAAATTTGAAGTAAACAAGGGTAAATCGAATAAAACCAAATGGGCACCAAAATTTGAAAGACAGCATGGTTAATCGTCCAAGGGATATTCAAGCTGGAAAAAACTCACAAAAATAAGAAAAGATTTTAATGAGAAGTTGGCTTCCAAAAAGGTGACTTGCAGTATATCCAGATGGTTATAGGCAACACTTAACTCATTGCAGAGATGGAAAGCATCAACATTTCTAACATCAGTAACCCAACTTCTTTAAATAATCAAATGACTAACTTGAAGCAGAATTTATAGAAACTATTTCTTAGTGTGAACTGCTTCGACCACAGCTTCAATCTCTTCCTTCATGCGCTGAAAAACACTCGGCCCTTTAACTTCATCAACTGGAGTGTTCTCATCTATAGCATTGCTTGTCCCGTGTGTTTCTTTGTGATGGTGAGGCGATTTATCCAACTCATTCTCCTCCTTTGCTCGGTCGGTCAAGTTAGGTGATTTTATTTTAACACCTTTGTCTATAGCAATAAAAGAATAGAATGTGAATTCCAAATCCCCCTTTAAAACTCATTCCATAACAAGCAAACAATATTGGCAGAAACATGACAATGGCTATACTATCCGACGAGAGAAACATACAAGATTATACCATCCCAAGAGAGACACACAAAGATCATACAATCCCAAGAGAGAAACATACAAGATTACTTAATCCCATCTGCTCCCTCAAATACTTCTTGGTACAGAGTACAAAGTTTTGCAATATACCATTTTTACAAATTTGACAGTTAACACCTAACATTACCGATACAATACTATTTCTGTTTTCAATCCTACTCTCCACTTCCAGCATTTGCCAGGAATCAGTTTGAATACATGAACCTAAAGATTCTCAAAATTTCCAGCACCCCTTGTCCTAAAAATTGTCATCGTGGAAGCTGTGACAGTGAAGAAAGTCACTCCTTTTTTCATCCTTTATCCACATAAACCAGAATATCTTTTTAGCTCAAACATAAAAAAGAAAGGGAAAAAAAAAAAGAAATAATCTTTCATTAGAATTCTTCGTTTATAAACAAAACCCGCTAAACTTTTCAGTTGGAAAAATAGTCAGGCGAAGTTATAACGACGGGAAGCTAAAAAACACGAGATTTGAAGCAGAAAACCAGTTAAGGAGGCAAACTTTACAGCCCAGAATAGTATAAAATGAGAATATAAATTGCGAAGATAAAAAAGCATATTGGTAAAATATTCGAAAAAGAAATTAAAAAAATCATTAAACAAAATTGCATACCAGGGTGAGCAACTGGGCTCTCGATTCCTTTTCGTTCTGCCATGGACAATTGCTGATTATTGAATTGCTAATTTCTTGTCTGGCCCTTTCAGTCCTCTCCGCAGTTTTTCTTTTTAATGTCGTATGTTGCTATTTTAGTTGTCACCGAAGCTTTTCGTAATAAGCGCACTGTAGAGATGGCCTCGGAATCCCACTAGGTACAGGCCCATTGAGCTGGAAGAACAGAGAGGCCCAATTCTTATTATGGGCACGGGCTCAAGCAAAAGCAAGGAAGAAAATTTAATGGAAGAATTCCTGGTAATAAGCCCAATAAAACAACCCTTTTTTTCCTCTCATTTTTTTTCTTTTTAAATTTTATGGAAGGTTATTTTCAATTTTTATGACATTGAGGAATAAGTTAAATATATTATATGGTGGAGGGGCAAAAGTGTCCCATATTTTGAAAAAAATTATATTTATTTCTAAATTTTAAGTAATATGTTTGCATCTTGAATTTTTAATGGTAATATACTTTATTAAAATGATATAATAAATACAAATTCGTAAATTAAGACAACAAATTGGTGAAATCCAATAACCCTAAAGACTATCTATTTTTAGAGAATTTGCTTAGAATTAACTCCATTCGAATATTATTAATTCAAAATTTCAAAATAAATTCTAAGATAATAGAAAAGCTCCAACTTTGATTGAGACCAAAGTGATTAGGAGCGGGATTTCAAATTAAAAATCATTTCAAGAACCAAACTTTTTAAAAGATTAACCGAAAAAAAAAAAAAAAAAAAACAAAAGAATGTTAGAAAAACATTAAAGTCATTGATTTCTCTTTTTGTCCTTGGGAAAAACACTAAACCCGGAAACTACGTCGTATGGGCATGCAGCGTTGAGCGATCCAAATTGCAAACCTGAAGCAACCCCATAAAGTCGTCTTGTAAGAATACTATCCGTTACAACTTTCCCATTTTTCTTTCAAAATTTCAAATTTCAAAGACTACAACCCGCTCCTCTCTATTAAATTAAAGCTTAGTCGAATTTCAAGAATCCCGATCGTCGTTCTCTTCATTTGTCCCAAGATAAAAATCTCAGCTCTTTCGCATACCCTTATTCTAATTTGTCTTCACGCAGCGGAGTTTCAAGATTTTCAGAGAATATTTCTTGAAAACAAGGAGGAAAGGAAAAAAGAATCTTTTCGTTTATTTGTTGTACTTCTGATCTTTTTCGGTTTGTCTCCACAAATGGGTGCTTCAGGGAAATGGATTAAATCACTGATCGGACTCAAAAAGGCCTCTGCTAATGAACCCGTAAGATCAGAATTTTCTCCGTAATATTTTTACTTTCTCTGTTAATTTTTTGTTCTTTCGCAATTATATGCTTTTGTTCTTTTGTCTTGATAAGTGGGGTTGTTTTCTTTGTTTTTTTTCGAATTTTTGAAGCTGGAAAATCAGTTAAAGAACCATTATTTGCTTCATTGTTCAGTTAAAATTTTGTTCTTTTGGTATTTCATGCAAATGTTCTTACGTTGTAATGAGTGGGAATTTCTTAGTACTCTGTTTTACTGATTGTTGTCTCCTTGTGCTGGATTAACAAGCTGAAGAACCATATTTCATTTTCTTTCTTCTGATAAATTTGTTTCTTTAGGTGGTTTATGCAATTCTTCTTTTCTGTTGATGAGTGGGAAATCTTTTAGTTTGTTGATCTGCTAAATAGTGTTTTTATCTGCTAAATTTGTGATCTTTTAGCATTTGAAGCAATTATTCTAAGTTTCTGGTAGGTGGGATTCTTTGTAAATATCTTCTTCTTTGAAATTTTGGCGTAGGAAAAAGTGGGTGGTGGTAAGGGCAGGAAGTGGAAGCTATGGAGGAGTTCATCTGGGGGGATAGCCATGGCAGCCAAGGGTGGAAAAGGTGGCGCTGATGCGGCGGAGACTGAGGAGTCAGAGGCTTCTTCTTATTTTTTTGACAGTGAAATGGCGGCTGCCGTGGCTGCTTTGGCCAAAGCTTCACCCAAGGATTTCATGGCAGTACGCCGTGAATGGGCTGCTGTTCGAATTCAGACCATTTTCCGTGCTTTTCTGGTAATTTTATACAATATTTTTCATATGTTATTTATACCATTTTTATATGATTTGTATCTGAAGACTATTTATTTGTAAATCTGATCTGCCTGGTATGGGAAGTTAAGAACAAGAATGATTGGCAGGCATATTAAAGTAATAGTTGCTGCTTTAGATAGAGTAATCTTGTGAAATAAATTTATCAGAATTGCTTTAGATATGGTAGTAGAAATTACTTAAATTTGCAATATTTCTTGTGTTGAAGGAGTCAAAGATCAAGAAAAAAGTAGCAGTAAATAATGCAAATAGTGATCCATGGTTTTTCTTTGTGGAATTATTGTGATTCTGCTTTTTGGCTGGACATTTTCTCCCTTGCGTGATTAAAAACTTATGTTAATACTTTGTGAAATGAATGTTTTGAAGGCGAGACGGGCATTGAGGGCCTTGAAAGCATTGGTTAGACTACAAGCTATAGTCCGGGGACGCCTGGTTAGAAAGAAAGCCGCCGTGACTCTTAGGTGCATGCAGGCTCTTGTTCGAGTTCAAGCTCGAGTTAGGGCTCAATGCACTCAATCTTCTGCTGGAGGGCAGCTGGAGAATCAACAAGTTGATACTGTAAAGCTGGCTGAGGTTTGATTACTTAGAATCTGAAAAATGAAAAACTTTGCATATGCCATTAGTAAATTGGAAATGAATGGGTATTTAACTATGATGACAGAACGGGTGGTGCGATAGCCATGGGACTGTCGAAGAAGTGAGGTCTAAGTTACAAATGAAGCAGGAAGGAGCCATCAAGAGGGAGAGAGCACTTGCTTATGCCCTTTCTCAACAGGTAATGGATTATATATTTGACAAAATATTTGAATGTTGACCTAATAAAATGTTGTTATTTGACTTCAGCAACTAAGGAAAACCCCCAAGTCGACAAACAAGATGGCTACACCAACTAGGGTCGACAAGAATGGTGGAGGGCTTAATTGGTTGGAACGGTGGATGGCGACCAAGCCATGGGAGACGAGGCTGATGGAAGAAATCCAATCCGACTCGGCTGAAATGACACCAACTTCTATGAAATATGAAGGTTACGTGGTTGGTTCTTTGTCAAGCACATCCGACCATGATTCAGTGAGAGTTCGTCGTAATAACATTACAACTCGAATATCCTCAAAAGTTCCTATAAGTTGTCAAATCATACGCTCGTCCTCTGATCCATGTTCTGAATCCATATACGATGAGAGCACAACTTCAAATTCATCGACAACCACTTCAGAAACTCTCGGATCAGGTGATACTCGGGCCGAGCAGAATGTTGCCAAGCCTAACTACATGAATCCAACAAGGTCAATGAAGGCTAAGCGGAAACCTTACACTACTACTTATTCAGCACAGTCTCAATCAATGCAGAGGCATTCAGTCGAGGATTTACCGCAACGTAGGAAACCAAGTCCACTTTCTAAGGGGAACGCTAGAAGGAGTGCTGATGCTGACCTTTATTCGGTTGACTTATGCAAGGATCTCTACCCTCCCACGCATTATGATGGGGTAAACGGTCGAGATTATTACAAGTGAAGCAATGATTTCTGATTGCATTCTTTGTGTACTTTGAAAGAGTTCTTGATGAGTTCAACACCTTGTTGTCCTTGGTCCCTTTTTATTTATTTTTTTCAATTTTTTTTTTTGGGTGTGACATTTTAAGGTTGGTTTGAGACTGTAGAAGACCTCTCTAATGGATACTGAGAGATCAAAATATTAGTTTGGATTTATTGATGTAGATGCTATATCAAATCATGGCAAAATATGCCTTGTTTGTGTAAAACTCTCTCTTCTTATGTATCATACTTATCAGAAAGTTGAAATTATTGTCAACTCGACGTATAATTCTTCCTTCTTGGAGCCAAAGTGTACCGGTATGTGGGATACTAATATCATCGTGTTACACAGTGTACGTTTTTGTTATGCTAGCCTGGACTTCTGCAGGTTGATTAAACAATCTTTGGTACTGGCATTCGTGTGTACGATAAGACTGCAGAATTATGTTGTAAGAATATGTGGAATCTATCGTACTTCTTTACAGTCATCATTCTTTCTTCATGAGGACCACTAGCATCACAATCATATCATTGCAAATTGATGTATCATAAACACAGTTCTTATCTTTACGCGAAGAGGACTGATGGCCCTGTTGTTGTTTTACCATGCAGGCGGGCTTGGCAGGCAAAGATTTACCGCTTTCCAAACTGAACACATGAAAGGAGATGGGCAGATAGATAGATAGTCAATTTGAAAAATTTAGCGCTTATTGGGCCGTTGAGAAGAGTATCTTGAGGCCGTTAAAGATTGATCTATTTTTCTTTACTGCATGGATCGATGAATCCTCATGTGGGGGACGAGCTGTGAAAGCAAGACAGCAGAATGCCGTTCTTGGAGCTGTGAAATAATCGTAGAATCATTTGATTTGGACAATAAAACTATGAGGAAAGGAAAGCCAAAGTTCTTGGTTTTGAGTACGCTAGCAGACTTTCTCACAATGGATTTTGCCTTGAAAATAAGGCAGGCAAGGTGGGGGTGTCTGAGAGAGAGCCATTTCTTGCATACTGTGTTTTGAAAGGGATATTCTGAGTGTCTTATCTCTATTAGCTTTTTGAGGAAAAATTCTCAATTATCATTTCAACTTGATTATGACAAGTGATTAAGATTTAGGACAGTATGTCTCTCATTATTTGGCTGCCCCTTTGCTTTATTAGTGACTAAACAGAGTTTGTTTTTGCCAGTTTGTGGCTGGGGCTGTGGAAGTACTATGTTTTCTTGCATTTAATAATTCTCAAATTTGATAATAGTGTCTAATTGTCTTCCTCATTATACCTTTCATAATTATGCGTCGACATATGTTCTAAAAGGACCAATATTCGTAACTCTGCAAATTTCCCTTTCCATTTTTCAAGCTAATTGGCTACCGTTTCATACATGATGAATATTCATCTAAACAAACTAAGTGGCAATAAGAAAGTTCAATTTAAACAACAGCTATCAATTGTCAGTGATTAAATGTAGCTTTACTCTTTTCTTTTTCTAGTTTCAATTTTGAAAAATTGGTGGAAGTTTGATTATATTTTTGTGTTGAATGTATGTTATTTATGACCCCACCAAAAAGAAATTATCAAATGTTGTATATTGCACAAAGTCATAATTCTTCTAAAAAGAGAAAAGAGAGAGAAAAAATGAGAAAAGGGATTTTTACAAAGCAATAATCCATGCCCTAGTTTGATTTTAGAAACTCCTATAAAGGACTTGATTGAACCAAAGCCTAAGCCCTATATATAATATATCATATATACCCTCAAAAGACAGAATTTCACATAATCCTCTCTCTTTCTTTGTGCCTTGTTTGGACACTCCATAAAATGGGAAAAAACCAAAACTGAACCTCAGCTTCTGTCCCATTATGGCTCATCAAATAAAGCAATGGAGCCTGCCCTCATTAATTCTTGCATGTGCAACAATTAAATCAAGAATCTTTTTCTTTTTCTTTTTTCCAATTTTTATTTTTATTTTTTTTTACCTTCCATCACAAGCATATATATATATGTATGTATGTATGTATTCTCTTAAATCAACCTAAAAATATATGAATGTCTGTTTTCTGTTTGGTTAGAAAACCAAAAGAAGTATTGCTTTACCAGATTTCACCATTGAGTTGGAACCTGTCATTTTTGAATAAGGGGGTCGGGGTGGGGGTGGGCCAATAGCTTGTGACCTATTGGTTACATATTTAACTGAATGAATGAATAGATGATATGATTTTTTTTATTTTTTTTTTTACGATTTATATTGTGTCAACAATTTGAGTTGTGGATCGTTAAATTATATAAGTTAATATTAATATTTTATTTTTTGAATATATCCTATTCCAATGCAATACCTATTTGTGTGCATATGTAATTAGTGGATGGCATAAAATTCTCTGATCTGCATGTAGTCAATTCCCAATTAGTTACATGTAAAGAGTTAATTCTTTTCTTTTTTTTTCGAAAAAAATCTTTTGAAATTTAAAAAATAGTCTTTTTTTAAATTATTATTGTTTGTCACAACTCACAACATACTTGAGTATACACCTAAGTGTATGACAAGAAAATTTTCAATTTATACGAATCATATCATGCGACCCACTTGATTATGAGCCCATAGATTATAAATAATAACATCAACATTTTACTTTATAAATCATATTTCAATTCAACAACTCACAATTTATTTACATATGTACTCGAGTGGATAACTCAAAACTTTCTTTTATTCACGTAGTCAATTCTCAATCAGAAGTTACATGCAAAGAATATTTTTCTTTATTTTATTTTTTTCAAAAAAAAAAAAAAAGAAGAATGAAAAAACATCTTTTGGGTAGAAAGAAATGGTCTTTCGTAGATCATTACTGTCCATATCTGTGCCTTTGAGATCTCTTGCATTTAATGTTTTGGCTGATGATGACGAAATTGTATAACTGTTTCTTCACAATAAAAACAATAACGAGTTCAATTTTATGCTATCATTGCTGCATTGCTTCATAAGATTGGAAAACTATGCTATATGTGTTTCTTTTGCTACCCCACTTTGCTTGGAAAAGGAATTGAAGTTACTTGAAATTTTATTGGTCTTTTTTATTTAATCATAAAGAGTTTGTTTTAAAATCGTCAATCTTGCACTTACCTCAATATATATGTTTTAATAAGAATTTTATGGTGGTAGATTAAAAATTATTGGTGAGAAAAGTCTGTCTGTCACCTTGATATAAAAATATATTATATAGTACCAAAATTGACAATTAATTATTTATTCAATAACTTCGACACCAAATATTTTTCAAAATGAATACTATATAAAAAATAAAAATGGAAAAGAAAAAATTAATTTATAGATTAATTAAACAAGTGCTGATATAATCTCGTGTAATATGATAGAACAACACTTGTCGTACAAATTAATTATCGTTATCAGAATGTAGACTAAGGATGCATTGTTATTATTGAACTTGGAAAAAAATTTGTCTACGAACATATAAAGGACATGATAATTTGATGTTGATGGAGGTAATGTCATGTCAATTTCTTGATTAAACGAGTAATGTTGAAAAGCTCTTTTTCCACATAAGTTACTGACATAATTAATATTTGAAATTTTGGCACATAGTTGATGAATTGCATATTACATAGTCGTGTCCGTATATATATGGCGGGAACTATATTTTGATTTAGCCTTTTTTTTTTTTTGAAGAAAATGAGATATTACATTAATCGATCGCTGCTTTTATATTTTATATTAAAGATTAATTAAGTATAATTAATACTAAAAATTAATTATATAATTTATAAAATTCAAAATTTGAACTTTTTAGAATTTTGAGCCTCAATTTTACTACGTGAATAAAACACCGCTAGAAAGAGAAAGAAAAAGACTTAAAAGACAAATAGCCATTCATCATGAACATAGTTTCTTAGAATAATCAAATATACTAAATTTGTCATAACAAAAGTTTGCATGAAAATGAAGCAAAAGGTATGACCACAATTACTTAATGTTTTTGGACTTCCATTTTTTTTTTATTATTATATTTTGGATGACAAAATAAATGATAAGCTTACTTCCATTTTTCTAAACAAGCACCATAACAAAACAATTTATTGTAAGAATAAAATTTAACAATGTATAAACTAAAAGTCATATCTTATATGTTCTACTTTTTAATGTAAATTTATGCAAATCTTCTTTTAATTTCATGTAAAAGTGAAGATATAAAACCGACGACCATAAGTAAAGATGACTTAAGTATTGCAATAAGAAAAGAAAAACTTAATGACAAAATAGTAGGTGATAATGCAAAAGTTGTCACTAATAATGTTAAATGATGAAATTTATTGTTTTTCACAATAATGATTTTTACAAGTTGAATAATGACAAGAATTGTATTTAAATTGTCATTATTGATAATTAATTATACAATAATAGTAACAATCTAATGATAATAAAAATCTTGTCGGAAGTTATAGTGAAATTTTTTATTGTAATTAGATTATTACTGCACATGCATCACTAATTGTCAATACAACTAAAACAATAAGTGTTGTCACTTTTTAAGCTATAATATAACAAAACAAAAGTTATTATCATTTAAAAAGTATCATTAACGGCATAATTCTCATATTGCCATTTATTTATTTTAATAATATATTTATTTTTTTTGGTAATGTGTAAATCATAGTTGAAAAAAGTACATTTATTCTGACGTATTCGTGAGAGGGCTTGTTATATAAATTAAAAAACCCTTATTTTGTGGCACAATATAATTAGATATGGATTCCTAATCTCTACCATGATGAAATGTGAAACTAAGTCTAAATCAATAATGTTTTCACTATTCATAGAATATCTAAAGAAGCAAGAATGTTGTTTTTGATGTGAATAGGGGACCAACATATAGCTTCACTATCAAACTTGCTAATTCCATATGGAAACATGCATCTAAACATGGTTTCAAAAACATGCCACTATCATCATGAAACATCATTAGGGTTTATCTTGTCATTATCCTCGATGTTGATCCTTATTCATACCAAACTATTAAGAAAGAATCATCCTTTTTTAAATTTAATGTTGTCCCTATCTCTAGTTTTTCCCAAAATTAAAACTTTTCATGTATTGTACATTGATTCCACTCATCAATTACCATGGATAGTATAATGGTAAAAAAAACATGAATGCATCTCTCATCCATGGGTGACATCACGTGTCAAATATAGGCGAGCTGTTAAGTACTGAGTTGTGGATGCTGATGTTTTTATTATAATAATTTTTTGTGTTTCAGGATCATTCACTTTCTTGAGTGGAAGAGGAATGATTGGTAAAAAATATAATACGATGTATGATTGAAACTAAACTACAATGAACAATATGCATTCTTCATAATATTAGTTGAATTATGCATTTTATTATATTATCTTCAGTTCAATTGATTAAATCAATTAAGCTAACTTGACAACTACTGAAGTGACTTAATTAAGAGGCACAATCGATATTTTTCACTTATAACAACTTGGGTTTGAAATGTGCTCCATATATAATTGGATTTTCAAATTACGACGTCTCTCATCAATTATCGTCTCAAATAAAAAAAGAAAACATTAAAGTAGGTGTGAATAAATTTACAGACTATAAGATATTAATACTCTTTTAATACCTAATAATTAATTCATTACAACAAAATTAAATAATTAGAGGTAAATAAATAAAGGCACATTTTAAAATAGTCACCAATTATAAGTGGACAGTTTAATATTAATTGCTTTTATAAAGTATTTTTATATTTTTGAAAGCCTATGTAGAGAGATACATATTAATTAGAATAATCCATGAATAATATTAAATTAGTCTTTATTTTAAAGAATAAAAAATTACATATATTATTTTTATATAAAAACAATCTTTAAAATAGCCTCTATATATTTTGCCAGTGCAACAATGGATAGTCTATTTGTCCAAATACCTTTATATGTATTAGAGGCAATTTTTGAACTTCTAATAACAAAAAGAATAGCCTCAAATTAAAGTCCTCTAATATAGTAGTGATTTTTTTTCTATATATAGGAAATTTATTTTTATCCAATGATATCACAGAACCCAATAGAAAATCGATGATGTAATTCTTTTAAATTGCTTATATCACATGAAAAATGAGATTCATTGATAAAAAAGTTTACGAGCAATCAAACTTTTACTATCTGCTTATTCAAATAAAATATGAATATTATAAAAGTTCATGTCGTGGAACGACTTAACACTTCGACAATCGCACACCCAGTATGACGCATGTCCAATCACATGTTTCACAACAAATTTTATAAGTAACTTAATTATAATTCAATCGTCATTAGCTAGTATGGTGCACGCACAATCTCTTATTTCACGACAAATTTTATGAATAGCTTAATTAATGATTCAAAATTGCATAATCAATATGTATAATGTACACAGAATCTCCCGTTTCATGGGAACTCACTTCATAATTAATGTATCCTAACTAATTACTGAATGATAAGTTGTGCTTATTTTAATATTTTTAAAAATGAAAAAAGATATCCTATTAGTGATGATTTATGATCCTAATTTATTGATGAATGAACCAAAAAAAAAAAAAAAAAGGCCCAAAAGTTAACCATTAATTGAAATAGAATGCAATTAGTAATCCAAGATGGCATGTGCTAACCAAACTTCATTTCTCCTCCAAATAGAATATACCACTATGAAAAGAGCATGATTTTCATATGCATACACTATCAGTTGGACTAATAAAGAAGCAATCTTCTTTTTCTATGCCTGATGGTCACAGTAGCACAAGTCAGCATAAGTGGCTGCAGTTTCCTGCTATAGATAAATCCACATCACATACATAAGGCCATTTTTTTTTTTTTTTTTTTTTTTTTCTGATGCATAACTTTACTGAGTTTGGTTGCCTGATGGAAATATACCCTTTTAGGACAGAAGAATATTTTCCAAGAAAAATACCATATTATCAGAATTAGAGTGGCACTGCATACATCTCTTCTCAAGAAAATCAGAACTATTTTTGTCTCAAGTCACAAGACTTTTTTGAACAAATTCACTGGCGTGGGAATGATTGAAAAGTCTACTTTGCCTGTGCCACAAAAAAATAATTCATCATTTCCTGCTTTTTTGATGGGTCGGAACTGACCCATCATAAAACCTGAATATAACTCGTTGTCTTAATCATTGATTAAGCATACATGGCACCACCCATCTAAACCCGGAATTAAGAACAAACTCAACTCAGCACCCCATGTACCCCATTCACATAAGGTTAAAACTAAATTGTTTACTGACTTAATATTTTTTCATTCGATCTCTCGGCCCCCTATTATTTAAAACTTTAGAGATTTCTGCTGGAATCCTGAATTGGCCCTGATCTTATGGTGATTCTAACCCTAACCCCGATTCTTAGAATCCAAATTTCATAACAGATCAATGATCCAACAATTCATAAATAGATCGATTTTTTTTTGTATTAGAATTGTTGAGTGATTCGAGCCACACACTCACCTAAAGTAGTTAATTGCATAAAGGACAAAAGTGTGACACACATACACTCAAAATTGATTAGCTCTTAATTATAAACCAAAAAACAAGAAACCAATTAAATAGGCCCTTTTTCTTTTTCTTGGCCAAAAAGATGATGAAAATCCTCCACAAACCAACAGAAAGATGAAATTCAAGAAGACAAGACTCCACCGTCTTGACGTAGGCAAATGAATCCTCCCAAAGAGAACAACACATGGACCACCTGATGTCAAACAATAAAGAGAGAGAGATTCATTTGCTAAAGGATCAGCTCTTGTTTCCTTTCTGCCAAAAAGTAGACTAGAAAAAGCAATAACCTTTTTTCACTCTTGGTAGTTTGTTAATTTTGTGTACTTGGTTAATGCTGTCATGTCTTTGTTCAAGAAAAAAATTTGAAAAGTAATAACAATAATAAATTTGAACATTAATTAATAATTTGCACAAGTTGGATGATAAAAAGGATTGGTGTAATAATTGCCTGTAGATGTGAAGTAAGAGAGTTTGATATCCACATGAAATATTGTACTATTGATGATTATGTTGTTGTTGACTAATTTCAAAAATGTCTTATCCTCATATGCAAAAAATGTCAGCTTTCTATAGCTTAAGAGCTAAGAAGTACACAAGAACCATTGGTCCCATATATTTTATGGTATGTCTAAATATTTTAAACTCAAAAGAATTTCTTCTCTTTGGAAAAAAAAAAAAAAGAATTCAAAAAGGGGCTCGAAAGTGATACCTACAAGCTTTTTTTGCGATATTTATAGTCTGCCTTTTGTATTAGAAGATGATTGTTTTAACAATTATTTGTACTCTATATTTTCTGAATAAGTTTTTATCGTTTTTACAATAGGTATGGATCTACTTAAATGAATCAAGTAAATTCTTATATTGTCTTTCTACAAGTTATCCCATACAAATTTCAATCAAATACTAAACATATAAGCTTATCATACTTCTTGTTCTCCCATTCTTGTTACATACCCAAAATTAAAAATAGAGAAAAAAAAAAAGGAAAAAAAATGAAGTTGAAGAAGACTTGATCCATACCTAGCTATATACGTAGCAATAAATGCAGGTTCTTTCATTAAAATCCCCAGCCCTTTGAAAGAGCAT
Organism: Jacaranda mimosifolia; assembly: GCA_018894105.1. Classification (NCBI taxonomy): domain Eukaryota; kingdom Viridiplantae; phylum Streptophyta; class Magnoliopsida; order Lamiales; family Bignoniaceae; genus Jacaranda; species Jacaranda mimosifolia. The sequence goes on from CM032122.1 coordinate 28,503,006, forward strand.
GATGACACACCATAAGAAGAAGATCCCCTCATGGCCCAGACATTCTTAATTGCATCGATGTAAGCCTAGCTTTTACATCATGCATGTACAACTCTGTCGTATATATATAATCCACTTTCAAATATGTGAATGGAAGAATCACGCTCTATAGCCTAGTACTGTCCCTGGATATTAATTAAAGAGATGACGTACAAAATTCTGCGTTTAGCAGAAGCATATAGTTTGTAATTATCTTTCTTACGTAATTTAATTTGTGAAAGAATATACAGCACTAAAATTTTCACCTATTAAGATTATAATTAAAGTCTTGACTTATATATTCCGCTTTGAATAGTGTATAGTTGTGTCTATCTTTCTCATATAAAGCAATAGTTGAAGAAATAATAGTAGAACTTCACTCATGACTACGGTTAGAATTAAAGTTATAGTGTAGATATTTTATATTAATTCAACAGGAGCGTACAGTTTGTATCTATTTTTGTTGTGTATATAATTTTATTTTTTAAGAAATAACATTAAAACTTTCATGTTAATGTACATTCTACAGTTAGTAGAAGAGCACACTTTGTGTTTGTGTCTCTTTCATAATTCAATTTTTAAAGAGCTACATCATAAAACTTTTACTCGCTATGCTTAGAATTAAAGCACGATGCACATACAAATTATGTATTCAATAGGATTGTATGATTTGTGTTTATATGATCTCTTACATAATTTATAAATTAATGGAACGAAGATAGAAATTTCACTTGATCCAAGGTGGGGTCCTAGAAAAACTAATACTAAAATTTTTACTCACTCACTACGTCTAGACTTAAGTTACAACATATATACGCATTCTGCATTCAGCAACATATATATACAGTTTGACAGTTTATGTGTGTATCTCTTTTACATAATTCAAAAATTGATCAAAGCAAGATAACAATTTCACTTGATCCGATCGAGGTGGGGCCCTAGAAAGGTCTGCATGGCTGACTCGTGGACTAGAGGCCATATTCATGGGCTGTAAACCCTTGTTATAAAACATCCCCCCCATCCAAAGGGCTCTTACAGCTTTTCACCCCAAATCAGAAGAGGGCCCTCATGGCCATGGGGCATCATAGTACAGCTCCTTCACATTAGAACTTTGCTCCACTCTCTCCATTGATATCATCCTCCATAACAAAAAACCATACCAAGCTATACATCCAATATCCCCCTTCACGTTTTCTCTAGGGCTTAATACTCAAAAATTAAACTGCATCTTTTTCCTTGCTTCTTTCTCATCTCTCTCATATAAAACAGTGTCTTTGATATATATACATATACATATCTCAAATGGGGCATCATACTTGCTGCAACAAACAAAAAGTGAAGAGGGGCTTGTGGTCACCTGAGGAAGATGAGAAACTCATAAACTACATTTCAACCTATGGCCATGGCTGTTGGAGCTCAGTTCCAAGACTTGCTGGTTTGAGACTCTTCAGATTTGTTCGCTTTTTCTCCATTTTTAGCCCAGAGAGAGAGAGAGAGAGAACCATAAATTTGCATGCATATAATATAAATATACATATACATATACATAATCCCTTTTTCTATGATTTAATTTTCTTTTGGTTCATCAGGGTTGCAAAGATGTGGCAAAAGTTGTAGACTTAGATGGATAAATTACCTGAGACCTGATCTGAAAAGAGGCAGTTTCTCACACCATGAAGCAACTCTCATCATTGAGCTTCACAGAGTTCTTGGAAACAGGTAAAAAATTAAATCAAGAATTATTTTATTTTATTTTATTTTATTTTTGCATGCAAAATAACAATTTGAAAAAAAAATGAAATGGGCAGGTGGGCTCAGATAGCCAAGCATCTCCCAGGAAGAACAGACAATGAGGTGAAGAATTTTTGGAATTCAAGCATCAAGAAAAGGCTGATTTCTGCTCATCATCATCAGAAGCATAATTCTGATCATCTCACTTCTGCAGCCAATACTACAACATTAATCTCTTCAAATCTTGCAAATTCTAGTACTGGCAGCAGTTCTTCTTCTGAGAATTTATACTTTTTGAATAATCCAAGCAATAACCTCATTATCCCAAATCCCCAGATGGATCAAATTTGCATCCCAATTACCCCACCAACAGCCCTTCAAGGATTTGATCCCATTGAAGCCAGATTTGAACAGGTGATGAATTTCCATGCAAATAATTTAGCCCAAATTGTGCCACCCTCCAATTCTATGATCCCCTTTTCATATCTCCCTAATTCTTGGCCTAATTTGGCATGCAATCCTCAATACAATATTATCCCACAAAACCGGCATCAAGATGATGAAAATTTCTTGTTTGGCCCCTTTGATATTCTTAATCCCAATCATCATAATCCAATTCTTGATCATAACTCAAAGCCACAAATTATAACTCAAACTTATAATATCGATCATCCTAAGGGAGTTGATCAATTTGTGGAGCCCTCTTCATCTGCTGCCACACAAGAATATCTTCTTGAGGAAATTGCTGGCCTCTCAGGCTTTTCTAATGGCAACACGCAGCCGCCGCCAGCAGCGGCTGCTAATGATCACCCCCCCAATCCAATGGACTACGTTGAATCTCTCATGGCATCGTTTCCACCACCAAGTCCAATATCCTTCGCCGGCTCCGCCACCTTCTCCCCGCCGCCTGCAGCCCCCTCATCTTTCACTCCATCGCCGTCATGTAGCAGCAATCCTTTTCTTCTGAACCCTAGTCTTCCAGCTTCCATCTGGGCTCCTCAGCCATGATATATATATATATATATATATTCTGCAATGTATCTATTTGTATGTATGCCTCAGAAAAACCTAAAAATCTTTCTAGTTTTGTACTCTCTGCAGATCCTTAATTTTCACATATGAATATTCATATATAAATTAATATGTTTGTTAATTATTAAAAAACTTTCTCTTTCACATCTCCTTCCTTTTTTTTTTTTTTTAATTTTTTTTCTTCTCTGGTTTTTCAGTTTTGTTCAAAGGATCTATGATTTAATAATTTGCCATTGTTTTCTTCAAGAAGGTCTCTTTCCAGCAGTCTCTTACTACTGTGCTGATCAATGATGATTTTCTTGGCTTTATTTATTTATTTATTTTGATTGAGCAGTTTTGATGTGAAATTATTGAGCAATTGTATTCCTCCGACATTGTAATGTAATAAAAAGATGTCAGAAAAATAACTGACATCGCAGGCGGGCGTTTCTTAAAAAGACAATATTTTGCACATGCATATATATAATAATATATATAAATATTTGAGTGCCGGGGCATCAGTCTACGTCAGTCTGAATATTTTATCTAACCCATTTTTATCTTATAATATTCTATATGATAAACAAATATCAAATGTATTAAAATAATAAAAAGTAATTAATCGTAAATCATATATTCTTGATATAAAGTGGGTTTAGGGTATGTATTTAAAATAAATGAAAAATATGTTGACATGGAATATATGTTGAATTAATAAGTAATTGTTGTATTTTAGGTTATGTTTTAGTGTTAAAATGGCTATTGTATTTACATGGGTTTTGAAAAATGATATCATGATGAGGTAATTATGCTTTGGGTAGATTTTTGAGTATATTTTCATTTTAATTTTTACTCATATCTTCTCACTCTCCTCCACCAATGTTCACCAATAACATATATAGCCTTAAAAGAATCTGCTCATCAAATGTATGTCATGAATGTAAAATTCTTGTCACTATATATGATCTTTTAATTTTTAGTTTGTTGTTAAAGAATTTCAAGCGAAGTAGAGAGGAGGTTCCATGTTTAAGTCCTCAAGACTGCAACGTGACTATTTCATATCTTCTATTTTAATTGATATTTTACTCTCTCTTTTTTAATTTTGTAAATACATGTCAAATGTAAAATATTTTTCTAAAATATTATTTAATTGTGAATTGCATACATCTGACATATATTAATCAAATAAAATAGAACATAAAATGCCAACCAAAATAGAGAATCCAAAATGTTGATTACCACCTATAAATGGTGGATTATGTGACATATGAAATCTATATAAATACATTCACTAAGATGTATGAATAACTGAAAAATCAACAGGCATGTGTCTAAACCTAGAATGCACACGTGAATTAGTACGTGTTTAACATTCAAGTGCACATGTGTCAAACACTGATGTTTCACATATATGCATGTGCATTTCGAGCACACAAGTGTCTAGAACAAACAATCATACACATGGACCTGTGTGCAATTGACAAAGAGGTTGGCGAGTGTCTCTCCAAGCAAAATTTGCACACATAAATGTGACAGTGTTGAGTGCATATGTGTAGTAGGCTTTTGTACATATTTATAGAAATAAGACACAAAACATGTCTGTAACAATAAATACACCAGTAGGCACAACTAACTACAAATAAAGAGGTCATTCATGTTGAGGTTGTGAACCTCTATCTCTTCCTCGTACATTAAAATCCTAGTTCTGTAAGAGACAAAACATGATGCACAAATACGCAAATCAACCCACACAGAAATACACACAGTGCATGTGTATTTTGACAGACGAGCATACATCTAATGCATAAAATAACAAGTGAGCATTGATTTACTAATTATCTCCTGGATTCTTTACTTCTTAGCTACCAGCTGCAATAGCAAAAGTAATGAGGAAGTAACTAGAATACATGATATTGGCTTCTTTTCTCAGTTAAGATGCACCACTTCAGATTCTTGAACAACAGCATAAAGGCCAGTTCAGCTGCTGGACGGTTTATATACATCAATGCAAGTATGCAACATATGAGAAACCAATATAACAAAGTCAAGTTCTATCCAAATTTACAGCTAAATATCCATCAATCCATTACAAAAGACGTCGTTTATCCACCAATATCAATATAACCAATTCAGTGTTAATGAAAAGACAATAATATGCCGCATAAGAACTTCTATTCTTGGATGTATTCTGCACTTCAATGCATCACTTGTTAGTACAGCTAACAAAACCATTGCATGTCTAAAATTCATAGATCAGTCTTCGGCATATGAAACTCCATCACATAAATAAGACAAAAAGCTTAAAGCAACAGTGTTAAAGGCATTCCTCTGTTGAATGGCGATCACAATCCTGGTATGCATCGGTAAACTCCAAATTGCCAACACTAATCAGTTTTTTTCCCCAAATGCCTATAGATCTGAGCAACTTTTGATGCAGTCTTGTTTTCACTTAAAAACTTGCTAAAAGTCACTATGCTGTGATTCTAGACCGACCCTTTGCGATGCGACGAGCAATAACTCTTCGGCCACCCTTTGTTGCTTTTCTGTTCAGGATAGAAAACATATCAGTCAATAGTGTATTAGAGTAGAGCCTAGCCATATTAATTATGGTTATCATGCATAGCTGATGCCGTTATAACATGAATTATCAGAAGGAATTTCTAGAAAAAAGGAGTGATTTCATGTGAAATCGGGAAGCGGTCACATGTGCAGGTTGTAGTACCCTGGGCAAAGAAAGGGAAATGGGAAGCAAGATATGCCGGAAGCCTGGAAAAATGAATCAAGGTGTTTAATAGCATTTGCAAAATGAGAATTTCACAAACGACAGTAAAATGCTGTTTACAGGAGAGAGGGGGAAAAAAAAAGGGAATTATTTGTTATCTAACTTCTGTATAAGATTATCATCATGATTGTACTTTTATATTCATCCTACCAGTGATCCATACTTCATAAGTTTTTACACAAAAAATGAGAAATAGAAGAAGACTTGTGAGATCAAAACAGTAAAGAGAACCAGCAGCTAAATGAGAGGGTGTTGTCAAGTACACATGTGTTTGTGGAAAAATGTGTGAATGCATGCATGCCTATACGTGTGTGTGAAAGAGAGTGCAAAAATAGGTATATATATCATGCGTGCATGTGTTTGTGACAGAGACAGCATGTCAAAATGTGCACATGTATGCGTTTGTGTGTACATGTACATGCTTGTGTGTGTGACAGTGTGTTAGAGAGAATGAGTCACCGAGCAAAGAATCCATGTGTCCTTTTGCGCCTGATGTTGCTTGGTTGGTATGTCCGTTTCGGAAGTAAAAGCGTAGGCTCACTCGATGAAGATTCGTCTCCTGTGGGGAGTCAAAAAAGTATATATCATACATCAACTAGTAACCAACAAAGAAACAGCGACAACTTTTAACTTCTCTGGTTTCCAATTCAATCAGAAGTGGCGACATATAGAGTGCCTTATTAAATCACATAAAACAGGCAAACAAGATGGACAAAAATTCGGAACCTACATGCTGACAGATATAAAGAGTTATCTGAACTGTCAACTCTTCCACCAATCAGTTTGTAACCAACAATGCATGATAGTAATTATGACCTCACATTCCATTGCACTTGGTTGCTTTTTGAAAGAACTCATTTGTCTACAAGTCCGTCCAACTAGAAGATTCTGCCAAAATAAACCTGATAAACCTCCTTAATGCTTGCACAATCTTTTTGGTGCAGTTGTTAACATTATTTCTATAATAAATGTCTTTTCCTATATGGGTTTGCTTAGTTAGCGCTGTCGTATCAAACATTTATAGTGATATATTTTTACTATATTCAGGTAATGATTGATATGTATAATATATATATATATATATTTAACATGATGTCATGATTGAAAAATATAAAAATATGAGGAGTTCTAGGAGAACAAAAATTCATTATGGGGAGGTGTTTCGGAATGTAAATAAAAATATAATTCCCCCAAAATTGGCTTGGCAAAGTCCGCAGCAAAAAAATGCCATATGGGAAATAACACCAAACAAAGTGTATATTTTTATGAATTATTTGATAAATACTTTTAACATAGATCTTTCAGAGCACAAGGTACACTTGCCATTTTATCTTCAATGCCATTGATAACCTTTGTACTGCCACCCAGTTACTAGATGAATCCCCTCACCAAATCCCCTCAGTTATGTTAACAAGACTAAGGGTCAAATTCGGATCCTTTTTATATGGTATCGAAGTGGTTGTCATGCTTAAGTGGACCTTGACACGTGGAGCAGGGCTTGTTCCACAGATTGGAAAAGGAGAATGCATACGTGAGTTGGGGAGCTCGTGATTGCTGCACCCCACATCCATTATGAGAGGAAAATACAAGTGGCTTACATGGTTATCACTAGATCCTGCTTGAACATGGGGCCTAATCATTTTTGGTCAGTTGGCTAATGTTTGCACAACACTGACCGGCAAGTAATCTTATCCAAGTCCTTATAAGTTATAACCTATTCAATTGACATTCTAAATGAAAATAGTGAGTTGGGGAAGAAGGCATAGGTAAATTGAGAGGAAACCATCTTCCCAATATGAATCCCAGTTTACCTATGCAGCTCCATCACAAAACTTAGTTCAGCGAAAGGTCAAAAGGGAAAAAAAGAATTAGAAAAACTGTACACCTTCAAAATCCTAAAACTAATATGCAAACTCAGGTGAAGTAAGGATTGGAATTGCACATTGCTATTCTCACCATGACAGAGCACATCCACGTCAAATAAAAACACGTTGGCTACAAAAACATTATCAAGAATCAATGTAATAGGATAGGTTTCAACTCCAAAGATACAATTTAAGCACTTTTCAAGTGCAACAGTCCCCGATTAAATTAACTGGCCATACTTACTGATTCAGGATTTCTGCTAAGTTCCTGAAATACTCTGCGGGTCATAATTATACATAAGAAATCAGAGGTCAATGGGCATAGATGATGAGGTTTTCATGTCTGAAATATGACAAACATCTCTGAAGATTAAAAGCAACGGGAAGGGGATTATAAGCATATTTTTGCAGCCTCTGGAGCTTCCAAAATTACAATCGGGAGTTTGCAGCTTAAATTGAAATCACTTTTGCATTGTGAGGACCAAAAATTAGGGGTTTGCAGAAGCTACAAAATGTAACTTCTGATTAGCTGCAGTATCACAGATCCAGTTCTTCCCAAAGTCCATTTGACTATAGCATAAAATCTTAAATTCGAATTTCCAAAAGCTAAGCCAAAGCCACACCATAAAGTATTCGTTACCCACTCCACACTCCTATACAACACAAACAACTAAGCATCAAAATAACAGCAGCAGCAGTAGTTTTCAGAATAAAAACACAACATATAACCTAAATTAACTTGCTATAATCCCAAATTCCCGAGAACTTGAAAAAATATAAACGAAAAATGAAAAGAAAAAAATGGAATTTACCGTCGGGCAAGAAAAATGGGAGAGAAGGAAGACCAGAAGGGTACAGGAAGCCTTCGAAAGAGAGCTTTCTGAGCTGTTCGAAGTCGTTTTGATGCTGTGGAAAATGGAGAGGCGTCGTCTTCTGGGACAGAGGGATGAACAGAGAGGGCAAGAATCTGGACGGGACGATCAATTCAGAGCTCCTAGATATAATGGGATTGGGGTTGTGATGGAGTTTATTGTTGAGGAATTGGGTAACCAGAGAAACTCCGGTGCGTATTAGGGTTTTGGAGGAAGCCATTTTTGGAAAATTGATGGAGCAGTGGAGGGAGCTGATGATGGTATATATCTGTTATACCCTAAGGAACACTGAACAGTGTAGTGTGTGTGTGTGTTTTTCTTTTTCTTTTTCTTTTTCCTTCCTTTTCCTTTTAACAACATTTTTAATGTACTAATAATTAAATTAAAAGGCTAGTGTGACTAATAAAAATATATTTTATTTTGTAGTAATACTATGACTAATAAAAATTTAGTTAATCATGTTGTTTATTAATAATCTGAGTACATTTTACAAAATTTATAATCGTATCATCTTATTGTGTAAAAAAATTGAACTTGAATTAAATCTTAAAAAATTTTCTAATGAAAACTCAAAATTATTTAATGAGTTTAAAGTTTAAATTCAAGTTAAAAGCTTGTAAAATCAAATTCGAGTTCAAATGAAAAATAAAAAAACTCAAGCTCAATTCCCCTTCTAATAAAAATAAATTATTTTAATAGATATTGTTATTCTTTATTTTTTTCATTATCTTTTTGTTCCTTATTATTATATGTTATCAATTGTATTACATAAAATATCAAATTATTTTATGTATTGTAATGCATAGGCCATAGTTATTGCAACAAAAATGAAAAATAAAAGCTCACAAATCATAAATTGAGCACGAGTTCAAATAAATTCAAACTCAAACCATGCTTAACTCAAACTAACTCGTTAACTCGAGAACTGAACTAGTTGAACCAAATCGACTTGACCTCAATATATACCTATTCTCCTCATTCAAATGAATGATGTTATCCAAGAGTCCTCCCGATCAATGCTCCATTAGAGTCCAGCCAAAAAATGGAGAAGATTTCTGTAGCAAATCCATTGATTAGCATAAGAAAAACACTATCTGGCAGAGCACAGGATCCAATCATTCAGCCCCATTACAATGGTGGAATACAACAGACCAATCCATTCTACCTCACCCAATATTTGAGCAAAAAAAAAGGCAAAAACACTGGGAAAAAACCAAACCTACACATTACTTATATCAGTAAATGAGAAACTGGACAAAGATTGGCAGTTTACACCATTCCAAACACTTCAATCAATGGGGGAAGCATTTGCTTCCCCTACACGTTGAAGACTAAAAACCTATAAGTAGCCGGAGAATTTGGAAAAAAAATTCAAGTAAATAAGGCCTCGTAGTTCTTTGCAAAAGGCACGACGAGGACAAGACTAAGATCATGGCTTCAAATATACAAAATTACTCAGGGTCTTCAGGAAGTTTTCTTATCGTTCCCTCACTTGCAGTGCAGAAGAAATCCAGTCCAAGGCAGCAGTCTCAGTATCTGAATCTAAATGAATAGATAGAGGGAGTGGAGAAATTGCAACCTGTTTGGAAATGCAAGGATGTTTGATCATTGAGAATACAATTTTTTGCATACCATGAAGAAGAGAGTGTCCATCTGAATACAGGACGGAACTTCAAACAAGACCAAATTGCTTGCATAGAATCAGGTAATTTTAGGCATAATTTCTTCTACTAAATTGAAAACAAGTATATGTATGCCATCTACATAGTTATTCTTGTAGATAAGTATGCGGGAAGATGTATGAAACACCGTTGCCACCTTTGCTAAAAAAGAATAAGGATAAACTTACAAAGCCGTTTTCAAGCGCTCTAAAATCCAGATCCTCATGGTCTTCCTCCTGACCCTTGTCAAGCATCTGGATCATTCACTTAACCAAGTTAATCATCAGAACAAACAACTGATCTTGGTGACCGAGAGCCAGAAAAAACATAACCAAGAAATTGGTGAATGAGAGGAAGACAAAATGAGATGGCCATCATAAATAAAAAGAAAAAGCTAGACAAGAGAGTTCTGACGTGAATTACTGAATACATGTTCCGCATAATAATTTTTGGAAGTTCCAGGCCCAATAAGAAAATTTCAGAAGAACTAATTCATTCTTTAAGGTCAAATATAATGCTCTTCCTCAAAAACCTGAGCATCCAACAGGGAGAAGTTAAAGACCATTTATAGTCAAGGATCAATATTGCAGAGTTGCAATATGTATTTATGGTCATTTTAAGCCTCTAATCTTCACAGAACTATAACAGAAGCCAGTAATATCAATAACCTTCGACACAATACACTGGAAGGAGGGAGTAATAAGAATTAAAAATTGAAAAAAGAAACTAACAGCAAGTAAGAGGCTTAAATTTGAATATGGAAATGCAATGCAACTAATGTTACCTCTACTCGGAAATACTTCACTGTCCTTTTAAAATCAGATTTCCCTGCAACACCAACTGATTCTACAATCTCAATATTCTTTTTCTGTGTGCTCAAACGGCGAGCAGCACCCTGGATTTAAAAATAAAAAATGAATGATTAATATCTTATCCTACAAGAAACCTGCCTAACCATCACCCTTGATGTGAAATATGCAACAAATTAAACATTTAAAGGCCACTTACAGCTGCAGAGGCATCACGGCTGAGCTGTGCAAACTGCATGCCAAGGCCAGGCAGACGGCCAGTGAAACGAGAAGCAGCGTGATTCCTGGTGCCTGAAATGGCTTGCCAGCTAAGAGTGGACCTCCAAAGGCTTTGCTTGGTAATTTTAAGTCCCTGTCAAAAAAATACAGCATATAAGAAATGTATTTGAGCCACTACCCAAATGGTCCAACTGGCTCTAAACAGAGGAAAACCAAACACACAGGCAATCAGCATTAACAGATAAGGGGAAGAAAATTTGACAGCATCCTCTTAGTTTTCCAGCTACAGATCCACTTTTAATTGCAATTACACACGAAAAACAAGTGAAAGATTGGTATTATGACAATCGCTACTCAAAAGGGTTGTTGGATTGGCGATAATGATTTACACAGCATTTTCAAAGAAATGAACACAGAGATATAATGTGGGGTTACAAAAGGAATCATGAAATACTCTGAAGTTGCATCATGTATGTACGGCTTCAATCATAGCAAATTAGCAAGCATAATGAAATGTGATATGGTCCAAACCACAAACCCTATGCATCAACGGTTCTGAAATTTTATTTCCAATTATTAAACAAGAAATTAAACAATATCAGAATGGAAAATGAATTCAGCTTAGAAAGGACCACTATACTTATTAAGGTAATTTATGCTGACCTTGTTTGCCAAGGGTAACGTGGGAACTTCTACATTCAACGACAGACCTTTTGGGAAAATCCCCTTCCCTATATCCCTTATGGCTGCATTTATTAGTGGTAAACACACAGTCACGGCATCCTTGAAGTCACTTTCCTGACTCTCATCCTTTTTCCTGCAATGGATTAAATACCAACCTATTACACACATCCACAGGCCAAATTATAGCTCTGAAGTGTAAGGACAACGAACACACCAGTTTAGTGATATTGATATGGAAGGCACACCATTGATCAAGGCTTCCCTGGCTCCACCAACAACACCCGAATAAAACCTAGATCAATTGAGTCTATAAATGCTGTGCTTCTATAAAGCAATAAAAACCCAAAAGGATTAAACTCTTAAATTACAAATCAGAGGCAACAGAAGCAGCAACTTACATATGGTGACCACAACTTGAACCCTTGTTGATGCCACTTATTACCTAAATTATCAGGCAAAAGACAGAAAAGAGATGACATGCTTGAAGAGCAAACCAATAATCACAAACAAAGATGCATTAGTCGAAGTCTTGACAGAAAAAATACCAAGAGAGGCTTTGACCATGAAAATAGCACACCCGACAATGCCAATGACACACAATCCACAGGAGTTCCTGAAAGTTGCATATGGCCATCATTTGCATCAAGTGCATTCTTTGGAATACTAATTCAATTTAAAACTCACATAATCAACGTGCCATCAAATCAAAATCATTCTTCGTCGCATTAAGCCTATAAGAACTGCAACTATAAAATCAAATGAGATAATCATACCGGAAATTTCATAAGCAACAGCCCCATTAATTTCAGATGTAACCACCTCAACTGTCTCCTTCAACGACACTGAATGCCCTGCCGAAGATTTGTCCCTGCAAACCCAGGACCACCAGAGAGAGAATCAGCTATTCACCCCCAAAAATTCACGAGAAAAATCTAATGTGTGTCACATTCAAAGAACTAAATCAAAGAAACGAAACACCGAACAATACGTACACTACGGATTCCACTCTGATGCCAAAACTCAAACCGAAACACAGCAAATTCATTGAAGATTTAAGAAGAATGAATTTCGATTGCGGGGCACAGAACCCATTTAGGAAATCTACTGAGCACAAAACATCTACATAACCAACATACACCCCACAAAATAAAGCAAATCTTGTTAAGAACAAAGAGCATTACGATTGAGGGACAATGACGTTAACATTGTGACTGCCTTCACTAATGAGAGCATTGACCAAATAGGAAAGCCCGGGGGACTCAATCCCATCACTGTTCGTGACCAATAGTATGGGCTTGGACCCATTATCATCACCGGAAAAGGAGGGCTGGCCCGAATCGTCATCTCTTTTATCGGGCTTGGTCGATACGCCCTCATTTTCATTGTTGTCGGCGGCGGCGGGTTTGCGGCTAGAGAGGACTTGTTGAAGATTTGAGACTAGCCCAGGTGGCAAGAAGTTGTTCTTCACCACAGGAGTTGTCATTTGAAGAGAGGAAAAGGTAAAAATAAGTGGAACCTGAAGGAAATGATGATGGGGATGAAAGGAGAATGTAGAGGATTCGGTTAGGGGTAGGAAGATTGGTATTCAAAACCCTATGTAGAGAGATCGAGAGAGAGAGGGGGAGACATTCAAATAGAGGCATTTGGTTTTGTTGATTTCTAGAGAGAGACGGGAGAGGTGCTTCCATTGGCGCGTGGCGGACACTTACTGTGCGAGTGGTTGTGACTGATTTATCTGGTTCAAAAACTTCTCTGTTCCCTTTTTGCTTTTCCTTTTTCCTTTCCGAAAAAGAAAAAAAAAAACATGTGTAATTAACCAGGAACGATTTATCTTAAGATTATTTTAAAATACTAGTCGTATATGCAGACCATTTTCCCGCGCACTCAAAAATATGTCTAAATGATTCAAAATTTATGGATAAAATATTTTAAATTATTAAATAAAGTTAAGATTGTGTTATACATTTGATATGATAAAAAATAATAAAAATAAAATTTTTATAATATGAATTTGTGAATTTTATAAAAAATACAATTATAATCTTATTAAATCATTATTTTTATAAAATAATTTAAGGAATAAATTTGAAATATTGATAAAATTGTTATCCAAGCTAGCTTTTTTATATTAAATTCTTTATTTTATCCTTCAAGCTACATTGTAAATTTTTGTTGCTGAAATAATCAAAAGACAAATTATGTAGAAAAAAATTAAAATAACTTTCATTTTGAATACAATTTTTTTTTTTATAATAGTATAGATATTCTACAATATAAATATTTTTATAATTTACAAAATATGAATTTTATTTTAAAAATAAGCTTGTAAAGTATTAAAATAAAATAAAATTTCAAGAATCACAAGACGTTGAGTACAAATAAATAAGAGAACAAAGAAATTGAGGGAAGTTGATATGTTATTTTTCAAGTTTATGGCTCCACCTTAAAATGCAATTAATCCAATATGGCTCGCATGAGTTCTTAATAATTTATTGAATAAATCAATAAATCGAGCATTTACAATCCATCAAGCAAAATTGGTGATTTTTTTATCGCATTGCTTGATCGCAATCAATTATAGCTAAAGTTTCACTAATGATTATTTCTATGTGTTAGAATTTTCTCAGGGAACATAAGATTTGTATTAAGTTGATCTTAAGTTGTCATCCGACCAATTTGTATTAAAATTTAGTTTGATTGTCAATCAATTCAAGCTCAGCAAATTTTAATTAATTTGAATTGGGATCAAACTTTAAATCTTAATAAATGAAAAAAATATGCTCAAATTTTAATTCATTGTGCCTAATAAATTAAGTTTAAACAATTTTTTCATCTACTAGCTTAAATCAAGGATAAAATAATTTAATTTATTTTTTAAGCTTGGTTATAAATGAAATAAAGAAAAACTTATATGTAGCTGCTGTTTAATGTGTTTTCAAATGTCATGTATGTGATGCTCTCATATTTATATTTTAATCATTATAATTAGAACATATGCATCAATCATTTGGCTTAATTGGAGGACGCTATTTTATTTTTAACGAGTATATGTTCCATAGTTGATAAACCATTAGTTGTAATTTATGAATTCTTATTTTCATTCATTTTTCACAAGGTGGAGGGCTATCGTGCAAAGTCACTTATGATTTTATTTTATCATAATTTTTTATTCATATTAATAAAAAATTAAATAAATATACTAAATTATTAAAAATTAATATGATATAAAAATTAAATTAATGTTTTTATTTATTTTTTAATATAAAAAATTTAAGGTATACAAATTATCAAAATTGTTAGTTATTTAATTAAATATAATAAGAATAAAAATAATAAAAGCTAATTTAAGGGGGTTTCCCGCGTTTCAAAAAGTAGGTGCGGTGGGTTCCACCGCCAGAATCTCCTTTAAACAGTAATGATGAGAAAGTCTTTTAACTGGAACGTGCATGGGACCGCCCGTAATGGGGCGTCAACAGAAGATCACGTTCCGCCCTGTTCTCCATTCCCTTTAGAATTTTGGGGAACTTATTAAAAAGTACCAAAACTACTTTCAAAATTTGTGTTCAGTCCCCAATTAAAAACTTATAGTGCAAACTCCCTAGTTTTAATAAAAGTTTAGAGATTACTCCCTAGCTACTTGATTTGACACAAATGCCCTTAAGTATCATATTTTTCCTTGTTTTTTCAAGCAAACAGTAAACCCTACAAACGCTCGTTACCAGAAACAGAAAGAACAGAAAAAATTGCAACAAGCGGAAAACGAGAACAACGTTAGAGCCAAACACCACTAACCCGACAACTGCATTGTCTTCTTCTCTTTTTATTTTCATCATTTTCGAATTCCATCTTCTTCTCAGTTCCTTCTCAGTTGCTTCTGTGTTTCCTTTTTTTTTTTTTTTTTCCCCGACAATGTCAACCAGCAGCGAAGCAAGTGCGCTCAATCAAGTGTTGGGGAGTTGTCGCTACAAAGACCAGCTCCATATAATGTCAATTAAGGACAGTCCGACTGTAATGGATATCTACATTAATCTAGCAAGAAAATGGAGTGAAATCAATTCCGAGCACTTCAGCTTGCGATATATAGCTCCACATCAAAGATTGTACGTGAGTTTAACTGATGACGATGACGTCATGAATATGGTCTTACTACATTTGACATTGAAGATGAACATTGCGGACATCTTGGTAAACCGAAAGGATGAATCAAGCAGCAGAGAAAAGAAGAGCAGTGATGTTTTAAGGTAATACTTCTACAGAATCTCAACTTTACTGCAATTAGTAAAGTTCTGTACATGAAGTGTTCTAAAATTGCTCTCTGTTTATTTGAAAATCTTTCTGTACTTGGAGCGTTCCACATTATACTTCATTGCAGTTAACATTGTACTTACAGAAACATATACTCTCTTCATTGAAGTTCTATACTTCCATTGTTTCTAACTTGTACGTCGCTTTATATAAACTTGTACTTCAAGTATCTAAATCTATAATTCGGCTTTCATGTTTTCTACTAATAAGATATCCAAATTGTACTGCCATTGCTTAGGTTTTATACTTCAAGTGTTCAGAAATTGTTCTCAACTTTGTAAAAAGTGTACTCCTATTTCTAAAATCATACAACATTTTATATAAATCTGTACTCTTTTCACATAAGTTCTACACTTCTGGTGTTCCCAATTTGTACTTCATTATATTAAAACAGGTAAATCATTCATTGAAGTTCTATACTTCAATCGTCTAAGTTCTATACTTCAATCGTCTGAATCTGTACTTCACTGTACTTGAACTTGTACTTTAATTATCTGAACCTATTATTTAATTTTGAAGCGTGTAATAACGTACTATCTAAAATTTATACTGCGAAAGCTGAGCATCTATACTTCAGTTGCTCAAAACTGTACCTCACATTGTCCAAAATTATACTTCGAATATCTAAACTTATATTTCAGTTGTTAAATAATTTCACTTAAATCTTTATATTATTTTTATTGGGCTTATACACTTCAGGTGTTCCGAAATTGTTCCTCACTTTGTCTAATATTGTACTTCCTTCTTCATCGAATCATACCTCATTTTATATTCATTTAATCTATATTTGTGCTGCATTCATTGAAGTTCTATACTTCAATTTCCTGAATTGGTACTTCATTTTGTGTGAAATTGTACTTTAATATTGCGCTTATACACTTCAGGTGTTCCGAAATTGTTCCTCACTTTGTCTAATATTGTACTTCCTTTTTTCATCGAATCACACCTCATTTTATATTCATATAATTTATATTTGTGCTGCATTCATTGAAGCTCTATACTTCAATTGCCTGAATTGGTACTTTATTTTATGTGAAATTGTACTTTAATTATTCGATTCAATTATTTAATTCTGAAGCGTGAACTGTTGTGTTATCCAAAATCTATACTGCGAGAGCCGAATTTTTATACTTCAGCTTTTTCGCAACTGTACTTAACTTTATGAAAAACTATACTTTGTACTTTAATTATCTGAACCTATTATTTAATTTTGAAGCGTGTAATAACGTACTATCTAAAATTTATACTGCGAAAGCTGAGCATCTATACTTCAGTTGCTCAAAACTGTACCTCACATTGTCCAAAATTATACTTCGAATATCTAAACTTATATTTCAGTTGTTAAATAATTTCACTTAAATCTTTATATTATTTTTATTGGGCTTATACACTTCAGGTGTTCCGAAATTGTTCCTCACTTTGTCTAATATTGTACTTCCTTTTTTCATCAAATCACACCTCATTTTATATTCATATAATCTATATTTGTGCTGCATTCATTGAAGCTCTATACTTCAATTGCCTGAATTGGTACTTTATTTTATGTGAAATTGTACTTTAATTATTCGATTCAATTATTTAATTCTGAAGCGTGAACTGTTGTGTTATCCAAAATTTATACTGCGAGAGCCGAATTTTTATACTTCAGCTTTTTCGCAACTGTACTTAACCTTATGAAAAACTATACTTCCAATTTCTGAACTTATATTTCAGTTCGAACATAAATCCGCTTAATTCTTATACTCTTTTCGTTGCGCTTATACACTTCAGGTGTTCCGAAATTGTACTTCATTTCTTTTATTTCTGTTCCTTCATTTTGCAAATCAATTTGCGTATATCTGTACTCTTTTTGTCAATGTTGTGTGCTTCATGTGTTCACAAATTGTACGTCACGTTTTTTTAACTTGTACTTCAATTTTCTGAATCTGTAATTTAATTTTCAGTGTTCTACTAATGAATTGTACTTTATTGTGCCTAAAATTATACTTCATTTGCCATCCTCAAGGGATGTAGTGGAGGAGGAAATTGGTTCGACCAGTGCATCGCACAATGAATTGGCTTTAATTAGCAACTCAATTGATGCATGGAGGAATTGCATATATGGGGAGGGTCAAACATTCAATGATGCTCACGAGTTCAGAATTATGCTTAAGAATTATGCAGTGTCTACTTTGCGGTCATTTAAATACAAGAAAAATGACAGCAAAAAAATCATAGCCGTTTGCAGTGATGAAAATTGCAAATGGAGAATCTATGCATCAAGGCATGAAGCTGATAAATTATTTGGCATTCAAAAATGTAATCTAGAGCACACATGTGGTGAGGCTAATCTTCGGACAAGGGGACATCCTAAAGCCGATTCCGCTTGGGTTGCTAATGTAGTGAAAAATAAATTGAGATCAGAGCCATGTTATCGGCCCTGCACCATATTGAAAGATATCCACAGAGAATATGGTGTGGAACTTAGGTACCATAAAGCATGGATGGGTAAGGAATTAGCTATGCATGACATCCATGGAGCTGAGAAGGGATCTTATGATAAGTTGAGGTGGTACTGTGATGCTGTGAATAGAACAAACCCTGGAAGTATTGCAGACTGTGAGATTGACCCAATCAGTCGAAAATTTCGTCGGCTATTTATTTGTTTTAGTGCCTGCCTTCTTGGTTTTCTTAGGGGATGCAGGCCATTGATATTCTTGGACGGCACCCATATTAAAAATAAATTCAAAGGAGTCTTACTCAGCGCAGTCAGTAAGGACGCCAATGATGACTTATTCACGTTAGCATATGCAGTTGTTGACTCTGAAAATGATATGAATTGGGAGTGGTTCTGCTTAAAGCTGAGAAGTGTCTTAGATTCTGAATATTTGCCTGGCTTATCAAGGTTTACTTTCTTCTCCGATCGACATCCTGGTCTTCTTAAGGCCCTCCCCATGATATTTCCCGGTAGCCATCATGCATATTGCTTGAGACACTTAGTGGATAACTTCAAGAAACAAGTAAGTGTGCTCTATCTCTGTTTGTGAGATAATTATGTGAAATAAGCTCTACTTCATAACATTAAGCCCATTATTGTTCTATTATTTTGAATTCAGGTATTAAGGAAGTACCCTCTACATAACAAGAAACATTGGTGTTCTATTTTTATGAAAGCTGCATATGCGCCTACAAGGCAGGAGTATACCCGACATATAGACAGCATCTTGGAGTCAATGCCGCTTGCCAGAGACTTTATTATGCAGTCTGACCCAACCTGTTGGGCAAACTCCTTATTCAGTGGAGATCGATGGGGGGTAATAAACAATAATCAAGCAGAATGTTGGAATAATTGGGTTAAACCAGCCCGATTTATGCCAGTTGCAGCCATGGTTGATCACATACGCATGCAAATAATGGTTATGATGCATGGTAGGAGAGAAGAATCTCATAAGATGGTTGGTCAATTATGTCCCAAGCAAGAGAAAAAGTTGGCAATCAATCATATGCGCTCTCGCAACTTAAAAGTTGTCATGTCTAGCGGTTGGAGCTTTGAGGTGATTGAGCAAGACAAATCGTATGCTATAGATTTACATAACAGAGTTTGTTCTTGCGGAGCATGGCAGATTGATAAGATACCATGCATACATGCTTGTGCTTCTATCGAGTCAAAGTCACTTTCACCATATGACTTCACAGATCAATACTACCGAGTTGAGATGTATCAACAAGCATACCAAGCAGTTATAAATCCTATTTCTACGTTTGATATGCATATGTTCCATGTAGATGATGACGACGTCATTCATGCACCTGATTGTCGATCTCAGCCTGGGCGGAGAAGGACACAGAGGATTCCATCACAGATTGAGAAGCGTGCCATTAAGTGTAAGAGGTGTGGTAGAACAGGGCATAATCGTCGAACTTGCAAAGAATCAGTAAACTAGCCAACATTTGTACCTCAAAACTGGATAATTGTACCTAATTTGGCCCCATTTGCACCTCGCTTGGGCAATGAAGCGGGTGATTTATCGTGAACATAGCAGCCTAGCAAGTTGTTTACTAAAGTAGCCAACATTTGTACCTCAAAACTGGATAATTGTACCTGATTTGGCCCCATTTGCACCTCGCTTGGGCAATGAAGCGGGTGATTTATCGTGAACATAGCAGCCTAGCAAGTTGTTTACTAAAGTAGCCAACATTTGTACCTCAAAACTAGATAATTGTACCTGATTTGGCCCCATTTGCACCTCGCTTGGGCAATGAAGCGGGTGATTTATCGTGAACATAGCAGCCTAGCAAGTTGTTTACTAAAGTAGCCAACATTTGTACCTCAAAACTGGATAATTGTACCTGATTTGGCCCCATTTGCACCTTGCTTGGGCAATGAAGCGGGTGATTTATCGTGAACATAGCAGCCTAGCATGTTGTTTACTAAAGTAGCCAACATTTGTACCTCAAAACTGGATAATTGTACCTGATTTGGCCCCATCTGCACCTCGCTTGGGCAATGAAGCGGGTGATTTATCGTGAACATAGCAGCCTAGCAAGTTGTTTACTAAAGTAGCCAACATTTGCACCTCAAAACTGGATAATTGTACCTGATTTGGCCCTATTTGCACCTCGCTTGGGCAATGAAGCGGGTGATTTATCGTAAACATAGCAGCCTAGCAAGTTGTTTACTAAAGTAGCCAACATTTGTACCTCAAAACTGGATAATTGTACCTGATTTGGCCCCATTTGCACCTCGCTTGGGCAATGAAGCGGGTGATTTATCGTGAACATAGCATCCTAGCATGTTGTTTACTAAAGTAGCCAACATTTGTACCTCAAAACTGGATAATTGTACCTGATTTGGCCCCATTTGCACCTCGCTTGGGCAATGAAGCGGGTGATTTATCGTGAACATAGCAGCCTAGCAAGTTGTTTACTAAAGTAGCCAACATTTGCACCTCAAAACTGGATAATTGTACCTGATTTGGCCCTATTTGCACCTCGCTTGGGCAATGAAGCGGGTGATTTATCGTGAACATAGCAGCCTAGCAAGTTGTTTACTAAAGTAGCCAACATTTGTACCTCAAAACTGGATAATCGTACCTGATTTGGCCCCATTTGCACCTCGCTTGGGCAATGAAGCGGGTGATTTATCGTGAACATAGCAGCCTAGCAAGTTGTTTAACATTTGTACCTCAAAACTGGATAATTGTACCTAATTTGGCCCCATTTGCACCTCGCTTGGGCAATGAAGCGGGTGATTTATCGTGAACATAGCAGCCTAGCAAGTTGTTTACTAAAGTAGCCAACATTTGCACCTCAAAACTGGATAATTGTACCTGATTTGGCCCCATTTGCACCTCGCTTGGGCAATGAAGCGGGTGGTTTATTGTGAACATAGCAGCCTAGCATGTTGTTTACTAAAGTAGCCAACATTTGTACCTCAAAACTGGATAATTGTACCTGATTTGGCCCCATTTGCACCTCGCTTGGGCAATGAAGCGGGTGATTTATCGCGAACATAGCAGCCTAGCATGTTGTTTAGTAAAGTAGCCAACATTTGTACCTCAAAACTGGATAATTGTACCTGATTTGGCCCCATTTGCACCTCTCTTGGGCAACTTTGTACTTAATATCTTCAAAATTTTACTAATATTCTTGGGCAATGAAATTTGTTCAAAGATTTGATTTTGAATTCTTGGTAGTTAATCACCAAAATATTTTATAATATGAATAAAATAATATTAAGAATTTTCAGTTGTTATTCAGTAGTGTTCAACGGATGAATGTTATCAATCGCGGTAATGAAAGAATACCTATGCTTTCATGGATGTAAACAAATGAGAATTTGTCGAACATATCCACCTTATGAAACATAGCAAATCCGTACAACACCAAATCCGATGCTCTCAAATTATTGTACTTGCCCATCATTACAATTAGTGGAGAATAATTATTCATTTACAATAAGTGTACTTGAACAAAACAGATTTTATACTTTATTTGTTGCAGATTGTACTTTAATGTTCCCTGGTTTGTACCTCATTGACCCCAAAATACTCTCGAATCCGCCGCCCGATTTTAATTCTCTTGAAGTGTACATCCACGAAGACCATTTTATACACCATCTGTTTCAATTTGTACTCCAGTTTTCATGAATTGTACTCAGGATCCCCGCCTTGTCTCAATAGAATTTGAGTGTCCGTCCCCGAAACACATTTTATACTTTCATTTTCCCTGGTTTGTACCTCATTGCCCCCAAAATGCTCTCGAATCTGCCACCCGATTTTAATTCTCTTGAAGTGTACATCCACGAAGCCCATTTTATACACCATCTGTTTCAATTTGTACTCCAGTTTTCATGAATTGTACTCAGGATCCCCGCCTTGTCTCAATAGAATTTGAGTGTCCGTCCCCGAAACACATTTTATACTTTCATTTTCCCTCGTTTGTACTTCATTGCCCCCAAAATGCTCTCGAATCTGCCGCCCGATTTTAATTCTCTTGAAGTGTACATCCACGAAGACCATTTTATACACCATCTGTTTCAATTTGTACTCCAGTTTTCATGAATTGTACTCAGGATCCCCGCCTTGTCTCAATAGAATTTGAGTGTCCGTCCCCGAAACACATTTTATACTTTCATTTTCCCTGGTTTGTACCTCATTGCCCCCAAAATGCTCTCGAATCTGCCACCCGATTTTAATTCTCTTGAAGTGTACATCCACGAAGCCCATTTTATATACCATCTGTTTCAATTTGTACTCCAGTTTTCATGAATTGTACTCAGGATCCCCGCCTTATCTCAATAGAATTTGAGTGTCCGTCCCCGAAACACATTTTATACTTTCATTTTCCCTGGTTTGTACCTCATTGCCCCCAAGTTTGTATTCAAATTCCCAGCCCTGTTTCAGTTGAATTTAAGTTATAAATAGTTACTGGAAAATTACACTTAGCTACAAAACAATATTATAAACAAATTATGCTTCAAGTTACACATGTATTTACATATAAGTGCTTCAAATCCTGGCATTTTCATGAGTTAATATTCTATGCGCCATTTTCGCACGATATTTATCAACATTAATTGTTCCAGCATTCCTCCAGAACACGGGGGTGTCCCTAGCAAAACCTTCTGCCCAAAGGCATACATAGACACCACAATCCACTGTACCCACTTGCTGCCTACTTTTCCTCTGCTGTAGCTTTTCATCCACACGACTCCCCAGTGAAAGCCTAATGTACCGAGAATAAAATGAAGCCTACAAAAAATTTGTCAATTGTTGACTCCACAAATTTGCAATGGGAAATCGTACGGAAAGAAAGCAAACTTACAATGGCAACAGCTATCGGTTTGTATCTGGGGGCCATTATTGAATTCATGTATAAAAAAGAACGAGTGGATGTGTCAAGGACAACTAAGAACCAGTGCTGGCGCCGGCAAATCGGTAGGATTATGTAGCGACAGTTGTTTAAAACATCTACCGTCAGCTCTTCCAAATCTGAACAGGTGAAGCTGTTAAGCTTAAGCATCATCTCCACAAATTCTTCATCCGTAATATCCTTCATGTTGCGTTCATCTATTCGGTCTAATATATCAGCCTATGAAATATAAAACAAATGGTTAGACTCATCTCTCACCGTGTACTAAATTAAGTTAGGAAACTGTCATATACCTGCGCTATTGAGGACGTAAACCACACCTTGTGCTGACAGTTGTTGCTAAAAGATGGGCTACATAATATCGACATGTAACAGTCCACTATGTCGCCGGTAAGTTCTCCTCCAAATAAGAGCTCACAAAAGTCTCTTCCATTCAGAAGATGTCTTGCTCCTTCCCAGACGGTTACCCTACACAATTGTTAATTGTGTGTTCAGATACCAGTTTATCCAATAGAAAAACAATAAGCAAATTTTGTTACCTCAAATTATCTCTTCCGACAAAGTGGTCGATGACTTCTCGCTCTTCTACTGGAATAAGAGCAAGTCCTCTATAATCAGTCCTTCCTTTATAGGGATCGGCCACTTCAGTCTTTGGGGTGACTTGTTCATCTACCACCAGGATTGGTTCTTTTGCCACCTGGATTGAATCTTGTGCCACTTCGATTGGTTCATTTGCCACCTGGGTTGGTTCATGTGCCACCTGGGGTACAAACACAGCACATAGGAACCAAGTATTAACTATTGAAATATAAAAGATAAACACATGAAAGTACAGACTTCACCAACATGGAGTACAAAACTCAAGCACATAGGTGTAAAGTGTCAACTGCCGAGGTAGAATAGATGAGCACATGAAGTACAAATACCACCAACATGGAGAACAAAACTCAAGCACATTACGTGTAAAGTGTCAACTGCTGAGGTAGAATAGATGAGCACATGAAGTACAAATACCACCAACATGGAGAACAAAACTCAAGCACATTAGGTGTAAAGTGTCAACTGCTGAGGTAGAATAGATGAGCACATGAAGTACAAATACCACCAACATGGAGTACAAAACTCAAGCACATTAGGTGTAAAGTGTCAACTGCTGAGGTAGAATAGATGGCACATGAAGTACAAATACCACCAACATGGAGTACAAAACTCAAGCCCATAAAAACAAAGTATCAACTGCTGAGGTAGAATAGACGAGCACATGAAGTACAAATACCCCAACATGGAGTACAAAACTCAAGCCCATAAAAAGGTGTAAAGTGTCAACTGCTGAGGTAGAAAAGATGAGCACATAAGTGCAAGTATCAATAATATGAAGTATAAGACATCATCCATTAAGTGCAAATATCAACCCATCAAGTATAAGATATCATAATACTTATTACAAACAGACAGTTTACAAATGAAATGCAAGTAGGAAAAAAATAAAACATTAAGTAGTGTACAACACCTTCTTCTGCTCTTGTTCTTTATTTTTTCGTGCACGAGGACGAGCACGGTAGGTCTTTGTCACTTGTCTTGCTCTTTTGGCTGGTGTGGTGCTGGGGGGGCTGACAAAATCTGGAGATTTCTGTTTTCGCTTCCTATCTTCTCGATTGCGCACATTTGTCACAATCGAAGACATGACATTAGCCACTTCAATCTCATATTCCTCGAACTCAGCCCCTTCAATTGGTATATAATGTGCTGTCTTCAATGGTCTGGGGGAATCTGAAGGATCATGATGTTTTTTGGTTCGACTTTCTTCATCCACCATGTCTTCAGAATCATCCCCTTCTTTCTGTGCATCATGTACCAAATCAAGTACCCCCTCATGCACATATTCACCAACTTCCTCCTCAAGCTCCACCGCATTAGTCTCTTCCTCAGTTGGATGCTCCTCCTCACCCTGCTCCTTCATTACCATGTATTCCATTGAAGCAATTTTTTCTTTCAATGATTTAATTTCTTCTCCGTTCGCTGCAATCATTGCTTCATATATTGTATGATCACAGACATGGACTTCATTCATGACAGTACTGGCAGCCTCTGATTTCTTGATCAAATCTGCCAATTCTAACTCCTCTGGAGCAGGGTTGAGGTCTACAACCTATTACAATGGAAATAATTATCAAATTCAAATTATTATACAAACAACAAATAATGAATTATTACAATTATTACCATATCTGCTGTAACTTGCTTCAACTTCTTCTCTGCCTGCTCCACATTTTGTGGGAGTTTGCTATCCTTCCACCGGTAAAAGCGTGGAAACTCAAACAAACTCACTGGTGTAGCTAGTGATGGGATGCGTTCATAAACCCATGCCTGTCATTCATAAATCTAAAAATTATACTCACTTCAATATAAATATAATCAATGCTATTAGAAAAATGAAGCAAACACTTACCATCAACCCTACTGTACACCCATCAATGTACTTCTTTCTTGTTTTTCCACCTACTCCTAAATGGTTCCTCATATCTTGCACAAGAAACCTGTATGCAGCTTTGCCCCATGCATACAGACCAACTCTGGACAAATTGTCCAAGTATGGTAGGAGAAATCGTGGAGTCCAGTAATTAGATGTTGGAAACAAAATATAATTAAAAACAAA
The DNA here is from genome assembly GCA_018894105.1 of Jacaranda mimosifolia. Taxonomy (NCBI): domain Eukaryota; kingdom Viridiplantae; phylum Streptophyta; class Magnoliopsida; order Lamiales; family Bignoniaceae; genus Jacaranda; species Jacaranda mimosifolia. The sequence continues at coordinate 28,528,972 of CM032122.1, forward strand.
AACTATGTACAACCTAGAAAAATCATTTAAGTCCTCCACACTATCCTTATATACATACTCCTCAAGTTTTTTAGCTATTTCAGATCTAGATATATTCTGCAGCTTTCCAGAAAAAAGCCGCTCAAAAGTTGAAGACTTTATCTTCAATGTTATGTCAACAGATTGCCCCACATGTGGCAACCCTAAAACCATTGAAAATTCAGCTGCAGAAAAAGGAACCTCAACCCCCTCCGCAAAATGAAATGAGAGCTTTTTTGGGTCAAACCTCCTAAGTATAGCTTCAAGTCGAATGAAACTTGAACTTAACTTCGGCATATCCATGTATATATAGAAAGGGGTCTTCTTCAATGCATCAAAATGTTTGGACCCCATCTTGGACTTCACAAGCTCCAATTTACTATGAAAATATTGGGGGGAGCAACGAGAACAGACCTCACAACGTCTTGGCTTTGCTGCAAGGCCAAAAAAAAAATAGTATATTAACAAATAATAAAGTAACCCTTTTAGATAGTGTGTACTAAAAGCATGAATATTTTCTACTAAAATATCTTCAAAAATGTACTATAGAAACACATAATATATACTACACTTTCAGTTATTCTATACAGATTATATACTAAAGTTTCATTTAATGTATACTGCAGTAATAAAGGTTTTATACTTCAGTTTCTTCTAAAATGTGCTGCATATGCTAAGATTATATATTACATTTTAAGTTAATGTATAATGCAGGCTGAATGTTTATGTACTAAAATGCTGCTATTATATATTGCAGCAACATAGATTACATACTACCCTTATGCCTGAAGTGTACTGTCAGATTGAATGCTTTATACTGCATTTGTTCCTAAAATGTATTGCACCTACAGAGATTTTATACTACACCTTTGTCCAAAGTGTACTCCGGATGCTCTTAAAATGTACTGCATGTTTGGATGCTTCATACTAAACTTATGCCTAAAGTGTACTGCACGTTTTCATGTTTTGTACTACTTTGCTTCAACAGAGATTTTATACTACACCTTTGTCCAAAGTGTACTCCATATGCTATTAAAATGTACTGAATGTTTGAATGCTTCATACTGCACTTATGCATAAAGTGTACTGCCAGTTTGCACGTTTTATACTACTTTGCTCCAATGGAGATTTTATTCTACACTTTTGCCTAAAGTGTACTCCAAATGCTTCTAAACTGTAGCACAGATTATATTCTACCTTTTGCCTAATGTATACTGCAATCTTGAATGCTTTATACTGCATTTGTTCCTAAAATGTACTGCACCTACAGAGATTTTATACTACACCTTTGTCCAAAGTGTACTCCAGATGCCCTTAAAATGTACTGCAGGTTTTAATGCTTCATACTACACTTATGTCTAAAGTGTACTGCACGTTTTCATGTTTTGTACTAATTTGCTTCAACAGAGATTTTATACTACACCTTTGTCTGAAGTGTACTCCAGATGCTCTTAAAATGTACTGCATGTTTGAATGCTTCATACTGCCCTTATGCCTAAAGTGTACTGCCAGTTTGCATGTTTTATACTACTTTGCTCCAATGGAGATTTTATACTACACTTTTGCCTAAAGTGTACTCCAAATGCTTCTAAAATATAGCACATATTATATTCTACCTTTTGCCTAATGTATACTGCAATCTTGAATGCTTTATACCACATAAATTTGTTTCTAAAATGTACTTCTACAAAACAGATTGTATACTGCATTTGTGTCTGAAATGCCCTGCACTTACATTTTTGCCTAAACCGTACTGGCAGTTTGCTTTATACTATACTTATGCCTAAAGTGTACTGCACCAATAGATGTTTTATACAGCACTTTTGGCTAAAGTGTACTCCAGATGCTTTTTAAAGGTAATGCGTTTATTCACATTATATACTATCTTTTGCCTAATGTATACTGCAAGTTTGAATACTTTATATTACATACATTTGTTTCTAAAATGTACTGCTGCAACAGATCATATATAACACCTATGCCTAAAGTACACTGCTCGTTTGAATGTTTTATACTGCTTTGCTACTAAAATGTACTGCGCCTACTCAGATTATATTCCACACTTATATCTAAAGTATACTACCAATTTGATTGTTTTATACTACATTTGCTTCCAAATTGTACTGAAGCTACCCACATTATATACTACACTTTTGCTAATGTATACTGCATGCTTTCAAGTTCTGTACTACAGATAACACACCACCACATTCAGATAGTTTTAAAATATAATTTTTCCGTACACTTTTTGTTTAAAAAGAAGTATAAATCCCTTAAAGGTGAAGTGCAACTTTCATGACCTTCAAGTACAAATCAGAACTTCCAATCTCACAATAGAAACCATATATCAAATGGGTCCAACTATTTAACGACTAAAAAATGAATAAAAACCTTAAACATGAGAAAATAGACAAGAAATGAGTGAAACACTGAAAAATCACGGACATTTGAAGTTTCAAATGCAGAAAACATACCTTTGTTCCTTTCAGTCACTTGTTTTTTTACTTCGCTTCTCTTTGCAGCTGTTTTTCGTTCCATTGTCGCAGTAAAATGGCAGAAATTTTGTTGTTGTTGTTTTTTTTTTCCCACTTCTTCTTCTTCTTCTTCTTCTTCTCGCGACAGTGGTAGAGGAACGGTTTCGCGCCCTTTTCTTTTGGCGCTTAGAAAGGTTGGATTCAAGACAATAAAGAAAATAAGAAGCGTTCTTCTTAAGAGAGAACGCATTTTCGAGGTTTTTTTGTTGTTTTTTCCAGCTGCAAGGGTATACTGGTCTTTCTGAAAGATATGGGGAGTAATTCCTAACTTTTGTGAAAAAGTGGGGAGTTTTGTGTGAAATAATTCAAATGGGGACTGATCACTAAATTGAAAGTAGGATTAGGGATTTTTTTCTAATTAACTCTAGAATTTTTGCTCATAAAAATTTGTAAAAAGAACACATTCTTGTGGATTGACAACGCTAAAATTATTCTTCTAAAATAAGATTTATTTATTTTTTAATTTTTATCTAAAACTCTGGTAGCTCCAGTTGGTAGGGATGGTAATGGAGGGGTTATAATTCAAACTTGTCCCCAATCCCTCTCAAATAGAACAAGTTTGAATAATTTAACACGATACAAATTCAGTAAAGAATATATTTTTAAAACTCGACGAGATCAAAATAGGAAAGGTGAATTTTTTTTAGCTTGTCCCATATAAAGTATACGAATTATATAGTAATAATGAATATAGTATGTATAGATAATTTGTTTTATCTTGTTTGGAAATTAACAAATAAATTTATTGATGCATTCTATGACATAATTTATTTGAAATTAAGCTAAATGCTTGATATGGATTGTGTCATTTCTAGATTTTATTAATTTACTATTAGGCTGTTAGGCATGATCTTATAATACAATGATGTATTTTTATATTTTCCTTTTCATTTTTGTTTCAATGGGGCTCACTCGGCAATTTTGATAGAGCAAACCAGCAGGGGGCGTAAGGATGTCAAAATTATTCATACTTGTGGGGAATTCTTCAAAATTGGGCGAATATGAAGAGAAATTTCTCTCCGCGGGGATGGGAATGGGGTCAAAATTGACCCTCGATTGCTAAACGGGGTGGGGGTGGGGATCATAATCCCTGTCCTTGCGGGTACCCGCTACCCATTAAAAATTAATTATTTTATTAATCTAATATTATATATTTTTAAAGTAATATCAAAATATGTGATTGTTAAAAATAATTTTTTTGGTTAATAAATTACATATATTTTTGTAGGAACCATATTAAATGGAGAATTCTTTTGAAGAATTGTGAAGTTCTATTCATATTGATATTTATGTATTTTATATCATTTAATATTTTCATTATAATACATAAATAAATTTGGTGTGTTATATATGATAATTTTTTAATTGTAGAAATTATTTTAAATTATTGAAATTTTTTATGAATTTTAGTATTAAATTTTTTTATAATTTTTATTAAAATCTGTGGATACCCTTCTCCTTGCATTTCTGTGGGGAGAGGGGTGGGGAGCATTTGGCCTCATGGGCCTCGCCCTATTGACATTGGTAGAGGGCAGAATAAGATCTAGTTGAGCGAGATGCGGATTGAGTCAAGCCTATCTCATTGCCGTAACTTCAAATTGGACTCGTCAAAATGAGACACAAAGTATTAAATATAGCTTGAATTCTTCAATTTATCAAATTTACTCGGCTATAGTTTACTTATAACACTAAATTGTTGGTTTGACTACAACAATCCAAACTATAAAGTTGGAATCTCAAAAAATGAGGGCTTGTTTGTTTATAAATTGGGATATTTTGTCAAAATGATTTTTGGGAACTATTGGAAATGTAATAATTGTTTATTTGTGTTTTCAGTGGTAGGTGGAGAATATTTTGGGAAAAAATTGTTTGTTTGGTTATATTTTGGGAGAAGATAAGATATCACATCAATAATTTTTTTGTTGGGTTGATGGAGGTAAAATGAATATTTTAAAATTATTTATATATATGTGTGTATATAAATTAAATAAGTGGTAGTATATGTATATATTTGTAATGTGAAGGGAACAAGTAACATAACATTAGGGAATGTATTAAAGAGTGAATAGTAAGGATATTTTGGAAAATAAATTTTGCGTTTTGAAAGTGAAATTTGGGAATGTGTGTTGTTTGTTTATTAAATTTTGAGAGTTAGAAAATGTATTGGCAATTTATAAGCAAACAAACCCGGAGGCAAGAAACATACTCCATACTCCCCCCGTAGATATATATATATATATATATTTTTAAGTAAAATACCCACACTACATTCTTGTATTTCTTTAATATATACAGTGGTTCTCAAGGCACTTGAAAAGAAGAATCCAAAATTTCATAACCCTTCTTTCCACACACACACACACACACAAAAAGAAACTTGAATGCTTCAATTTCACTGCAAAAGAAAGCATTATTCCATGCTTGTGAAAGGGTTTTTATAGAGAAAATGTTAAAATCTTCAAAAGTTGACAGCAGCAAAGAAAGTACCAATAACAAATATTTGTACTAAAATGAACATCTCTATGATCTTTGTTCTAGTTTTACTTTCAGTGCTTCAATCACTGCTGAGAAATCATCGTCGCTTAGGCCCCGGGCTTTTGCTACTTTGTAGAGTTCGTTTGCAGCTGCTGCAATCGGAGTGGGCTGAGAGACCGACTCGGCTAAGCCCAGAGCAAGTCGAAGGTCCTAATGAAGAAAGTGAAATTTTTTTATGTTGGAATGAAAACATTATTGGAATCGCATGGGGTTTAAGAGGGAGAGGAAGATTTTTGCATACCTTCTGCTGATGCTTCAATGGAAATGCTGTGGGGTATAGAGATTGAACCATTGAAGGACCTTTCATGGAGTACATTGGTGCACTGATGGCACCCTGGGAGATAACCTGCAGAATTAAGAATCCTTGAAATATATACATTTTAACAGAGATGATCATTTTTTTTCTACAGGTCACGAAAATGTGGTTGTTTCTTTCTCACTGTGAGTGTTAGAACGTAATTAGAGGTGCAACTGAGCGTGGAGAAAAATCTCAAGGTCAAGATTAAGTTTGAAATATATATATTAGACTCGAATGCAATGAGCCTGATTTATTGAATTCAAGCACAGCTCGATTAAAAACTCAAATTTACATATGAGCTTTGAGCCACTGCACGCTAGAGCTCAAGCAAGCACTCGAACTCCAAAATTTTTAATTTGATAAAATAGAAAAAAATAACTCAGATTACAAACTATAACATTCATTAATTCATTAGTAAATAATATAATCCATCATGGACAAACACACCAAAGTCACAAATCATTACAAGTTTATACATTTATATATATATATATATATATATATTATTATTAATATAATACATGTCAGTAAAATAAAAAAATATTAAAATTAATACCGGCTTACAAGCTTCAAACCTACATACATATAACTTGAGGTAAAGATTGAGTTCGAAATAGTTGCGAGCCAGTTCGACTTGTTTGCACCTCCACAAGTAACCATACAAGTGGTCTGAGTTGAGTTTATGTAAGAAAACGGACCATCTTTTAAATGTAAGGATAAATAAGAGAAGGAAAAAAAAAAAAGAAGATATTTTTCCTATTGAATGCTAACTGGTACATATTTAAAATATTCATGTCTCCTCAAATTTCTTACAGAAAAGTTGCATGGTTGCATCAGCTTTGATCAAATGAAGATATCTACTTTCCAGCTATCCCATTCTCACAACGTTATGATTATGTTCGAGCAAGCAAATGAAAGTTACATATTTTGCAATTTATAAGAATTGCAAGATGTAAACCTCTAGATAATAACTTAAGCAGAAGAAAAGTAGAGTTCATAACAGAAAAATTATGAATTTTACGAGCATATACCTGCACGAGCACGCTTGGATCCAGACCTACTTTCTCGCTAAGAAGCAATCCTTCGGAGAAGGATGCCATCATACTGTCAATTGTTTAGAATGCCAAAAAACCAATCAAACTCAGGTTTAGAAACGGTATTTAAAAAATGGAAAAAAGAACAGTTGGGGAGATATGAATGCCACAGTACCTTCCCATTATCATATTGACGACAAGTTTCATTGCAGCTCCATTACCAATATCTCCAAGGTAAAATCTTGACTATAACACGAAATTTGTGAAAATAAATGAGATAGAAGAAAGATCAAGATATGTTTAATAAAGAGAAGAGGAATGAAAGTCGAGGAATCACCTTTCCCATGATGTCTAGAAGTGGAGCAGCAGTTTCGTAGAGAGATTTGTCACCTGAATGATTGCAGCAGCGGTAGTTTCAGCTTATATAAATACAGCATTATGATAGAGAATAAGTGAACTGGTATCTTTACCTGCAGTAAGAAAAATCAACTGTCCATCTTCAGCTGGCTTTTTCGAGCCTGAAACAGGAGCCTGTTGAGACAAAGGGAATAATATTCAACTCTCTAAATAACATGTCTGAAGATGCAAAAGGATGTTAGAAAATGGAATTATCAAAAGCAAACATAGATCATAACGAGGTCTGCTTTCATCTGTTTTTCATTCTTATTGGGGTAGAAACCCAAAAAACAACCTCCAAAAATAGTGCTCCAGTAGATTTGATATGTTTGCCGATCAATTTGGAGGTGGCGCCGTCGACTGTGGAGATATCTATATAACTGCAGAACCATTTCAAAGAGAACTAATAAAGGGACAGAAAAGTTCAATTTCCGAAATTCGTTTGGATCCCGGATATTTAATTTGGTTGTTGAAATTTCAGCTGAAATTATAACTGCATTCTAAGTGAATCATAGGAAAAACCAACTAAAACTTCTCTCACTAGGGAACATGCAAAACGTACCCTTTTCCAGGACTCATACCACTTGCGGCTCCATGCTTTCCACATGCAACATCCACCTGGAGAAAGTGAAACTTAATGAGCCGAGACTGCTGTGAAAAGACAAGTATATCCACCAAACTGTATATACTCACTGCACTTTCAGGATCAGCAAGCATGGCAAATGTGACATCACAAGAGGCAGCTACTTCCTCAGGTGAGGATTTGTATCTGCATTAAAGAATCCTTTTTTAAGCAAATTGAAAAAGATAACATATGATCGATATACAAGATAGTATATTTACCATATGTCCCTTTAGGTCCAAGCTAAATAGATACCTCATTGGACCATCAAATATGAAATTCATAAAATCAACAAAAGAGCATACCAACTTGAACAATTTAAACCTGTAGAAGTATGTAAACAACATATGTAATGATTTTTAGTCACCTTTAGTTCTTAAACTAGCTATTCATGTTTTATTTCCTCGTTGAGTTTCTATTAACTCAATCAAGTTCGTAGGAGAATTAGTCAAATTCCAATCGGTTAAGCAGACATATGATAAATAACGTTGCAAGAAGGATGAGTTAGTTTTATCTTCTGATGTATTATGTTATTCTGCCATTGAAATTTCAACGCAACGCACAAGAAAGCGTAATTGATGACTCACAGCATAACTTTCTCTTAAGTAACTCGCCTTAAAAGGAGCAAACTTCACAGGAATAGTTACATTCTAAATGAGAAACAAATTAATGACTCGAACAAGTTAAATCATGTACTTACTTTGCACCCAAGGAGATAAGGGGGTCGCATTTGCTTTTGGTCCTATTCCAAACAGTAACGTCATGTCTACAACACAAGTGAGGCAGCAGAAAAGATCAACCAGAAGAAGACTTTAAATATTTAAGTTCAAAGATTTCATTAACCTTTAGCTAAGAACAAGAAGCATAAGAAAATAAAAATTCACAAGGCAAAAGATTTTTAGGAGACATTTTTCCCTTTATTGAAGCATCCAAATAACAAATGTATATTGCAATTTCATTTACAACTCTACTACTGCATAACATAAATCTGGTGACGAAGATATTAAAATGGATCAGGAGATCTTGAAAACTATAGTTTCGCAAGGATTATTTTTAAAATCATTATGTTCAAGAAGAAGATACTACAAGATAGGATATTATTTCTCTGTGCCATCAGCATTGAGGATTTGAAAATCTGGAACAGTTAAAAAATGACACAAGGAGTAGATAAGAAGAAATTGGGGAGCTTTAAAAGGCTGTTAAAACATCATTCCATCCGAAGAAGTTGTGCAAGCAGTAATTAGAACTCAACAGATTAAGTAAATTGACTCATACCCTGCTTTTATGAGATTTTGCGCCATTGGAGAACCCATAATTCCAAGACCCAGAAACCCAATTCGAGCCGGCACCTCATCTGTGAAGTTCTCATCCAAAGAATAAGTTAATCACCCTAAAATGATGCTCTCAGACAGAAACTATTTGTAGGGGTACAATTGGTTTTCTTTCTCCTAGTATCTCAAGTATTTATATCTGTATGAAATGATCTTGCAACCTCCAATACCTATAACTACATAAGAAAGCTTAAACACAATGTCTCAGACAGACCACCTGGCCATATGGGAAGGCCAAACAACCACCAAAAAAACATTTTTGCTGCTTAAAAATTACCAAAAGAACACACTCCTTCACATGATTGTAGAAACTCTAGTGGTATCTAACCAGGACTGGAATTATTGAGGCATTCATAAAAAGATCACAAATAGATACAGTGAGTACAATCAGAAAACAGTCATCCCACTAACGTTAAGTTTTTTCTTATATACCAACTTTGTCCCAAGACTTAGAAATTCTTCAACATTTCCATTACAAATGTTTCAGTCGGATGCACAAATGTGTGGCTAATAAGAAGAAATTCATCAATTTTAACTTTTAAGCAGTACATTCCAATTTAGGTACAAACTTTAGAAATCCTGCACTATAAAATTTGTTAAAATATATCATTTCATTTATTCAGGAAAAAATAAAGGAAAAATTAAAAAGAAGGGAAAGAAAGAAAAGGGAAAAACTTTCCACAATTCTTCAATAAAGTTGAACAGGAGCAACAATTATGCCAAATATGCAATGCATACTCCCACAACATACAACACTAGCAAGAATGATAAAGTTAAAAGAAAAAAAAAACAGATGCTCATCAAACAACAACGTGAACTACAAATTTAACGGAAACAAAAAAAAAAAAAAAAAGAAGGGATAACCTTTGGGAGTTGAACTGGAGTCTTGAGAAGAAAAGGCCTTAACTTGAATTGAAAATTGGGGTTTACTGGGAAAACAAGAAATGGGTTTGACTCTCCATTGAATTGGTCCCCATGGGCAAAAGCTTGAGCACATAGCCATGACTTTTGAAGGTGAAAAAATTGCAGCAGTGGTTAGATAATTGTTACCGCAGCTGGCCTTGACCGTTAGAATCCCGGCCATTCTTTTTGAAATCTTGTCTGGTTCTTAAAATCTATTTGGTCATGGATGCTGCTGGACTGACATTCATGGGTTGTCAGCTATGGTATGGGGTTCAATAATCTGGATAACTTTCTTCCAACCGGGAATACCCTTGGTTTCTGACCCTTGGGGAATGATGGCATTCTATTTCTAAATGTACTTGTATTCCTCTCTCATTATTCTTTTTACCCTTTTCTTTTTGGAAGGGGTGTTGGGTGAATTTACCATTTTGCTCCCATTGAATTTGTACATGATATCATATAAAGTTCCATGCAATATATATATATATATATTTTTTTTTTTTTTAAAGTTCCATGCAATATTGGGATTAATGGTTTTGATTAAAAGGTGATATTTTATATGCATTCTATTTTATAAATATATGTTAATTTTATGCTTTAGTTAGCCGCAAGACCTCGAATTAGGAACGTCAATGGGCGGGCCTGTCCCATGAAGTCAAAATAGTCCCAATTCCCACCTCATTTCCGTGATGGGTATCTACGGATTTAATATAATTAAAATTTATAAAATTCATAAAAAAATTTAAAAATAAAAAAGTATTAAACTTTTTCAATAATATAAATTACTTCCAAAATTAAAAGATTTTCATACATAACACACAATATTTAATTATATTTTACAACAAAATATTAAAAATAAATAATTTGTAAACATAAATTTCAATAATGCATAACAATTTCTCCCAATAGCTCTTCATTTAGATTAGCTAATATACAAATATATATAATTATTAGAAAAAAATTAATTTAATTAATTTAAACAGGTAATAGGAACCTGAACAGGACTATGATTGCTGGCCCCACCACGTTTAACGATCAAAAATCAAAATTGTCCCCATCCCCGTCACTGCATAGAAAAAATTCTCCCCGTATTCTCCCATCGCAGAGAATTTTCCACGAAAAATGGATAATTTTGACATGTCTACCTCGAATCAACCTATTGTCGAGATATATATTATCATCTCATGATCCCAACTCAAAACTGTGGTGCAATTATAGTTCAACAAGTTATAAACCAGCTGGTTTTGCATTAAGCATTAAGACCACTATTTTATCTCATAAAAAAGGAAACAAATTGCTGATTTTGCTATAAGCATATTGCACTTTGTACAAAGTTAAATAACAAAACAACGAAGTTAAAGAGAGTTAAGAGATCAAATGATCTCTGCAATATACAGACAAGGTACAATGATGCATCTATGCCTATAAAGCATCTCAAACAAAAAGTTGCCATCTCTGATTGAATAGTCATTCATTTTCATCCTCATCATATTCATTTACAGATTCTTCTTCTTCTTCCTCTTCATTGTCAATCTCTTCCTCGTCTTCCAAGTTTTCATTGTCGACAATGAAGCCTCCCAATGTTTCATCATTTTCGTCCTCTTCTTCCTCTTCATCATCCACATCTCTGTTTTTTGTCCCTTTAGTGCCTCTACTCTTGCTTGTGTCTTTACTAGGTTTCCCACGATCCTTGGACCTTGTCTTGTATTGAGGCCTTCGATCCTTCCTCGATTTTTTAATTAACACTTTATCATCTTCACTCTCTCCCGTCCACTCCTCATCATCGTTCTCTATACCTTTCTTCCTCTTCCTTCTCCCACTCCCTCTTCCTTTCTTTCCCTTGTCTTTGTCGTCATCTTCGCTATCTTTTCCATCTTCCTCAAGAAACCAATCCCAATTCTTGATATCCCGAATCATTTTCTTGGGATAGGAATCAAACTCGTGCCCCATTACCACAAATCCGAACTCTGCAACAAAAAATAACTTAATCATCAAAGAAACTCACTAAAATCAATAATCAGCCACAATCTATATGTCAAAAAGTCAAAACCATATCAAAATATAGAGTTGGAACAGCTCAAATATATCGCTGATCTTATTCAAGAATCAACAACCTCAACCCAAAATTACAATGTGAACTTGGAGGAGACTTGTCGACTAATGTCCAAAGTAGAAACAACAATAATAATAAGCAATCAAGTTAAAAGAATAACCTTTAATAGGATCAATATCAGAAATATCGACACCCTCTAGCTGCAAATCTTCAACACCTTTAAACCCAAAACCACTCTCCAAATTTCCCGCCAATTCACTGTCTAAATCATTTTGTCGAACACTTTCACCGTCAATTTCGATTTTTCTCAAAGTATACCACACGGGATTCTTCGCAGAAACGCAGAACATATCTCCGTTTCCCATTTCACCCCTTTCGAATCTCCGGAAAAGCTTGACTTCATTATCTTTATACACATAAACGGGGTTCTTTCCAAGAATTTCGAATTGGAGGCGGATTTCTTGATTGTGGGTAAACGAGGGGATGAAGAATGAAATTTGACGTCGAGAAATGGTTTTATCTGATGAACTAAGGCCGTGGGCTCTTCCGAGTTCCCGGGTTTGACCCGGTTTGATTTGGGTTTTGGATCCGTCTGCGCCTACGACTTCCATTGAAGAAGAAGAAGATTTTGGTTTCTCAGACGAAAGCGCCGGAATGGGACGGAACACGGCAGGTTTTTCTTTCTGATTTTTGTTTTTCAACGGGAAATGTTAAGAACGCGCTTTTTCTTCTTCAACCTATTAAAACGCATATTCTGGTTTGCAGGCACGACTTTCCTCTATGAATGTGCAATGATATAATTATCTTTTTTATATGTGTAATATTGATACAGTTGCCAATGCCAAAGTGGCAATTTAAAAATTGCGCCATTAATTATATGCATCTATACATTCTTTTTTTCCTATTTTATTATCATAATATTTTTTACAAATTTATTAAAATAAAAATTATATAACTATGCTTAAAATTATTACAATCAAAGTATGAATTATTAATATGAATAATTAACAACACGTTTATAATAATAATAATTCAGTGATGTAAAAGATTATCACTATAACACGTATGCATGTTGAAATTCGTGTGCTATGGTCCATAAGGAATTTTTTAGAAGAAGTCAATTTTGATTGTCATAAAAAACTCAAACAAAGAAAACCTACCAGTTGAAATGAAAATTTTATTATATGCATGGAATATAATATTTTTTGTATAATAATAAGAAGTACAATTTAGGGGTGTAATGTGTCAGGTTAGGTCGGGTTTGCAAGAAAAATCAGTTCAAATAAATTAAACTTGATCAGATTGGGTTGGATCAGTTTTTATAAAATTGGATCTTCAAATCCAAACCAAATAAATCCAATTTAAGTCGGGTTGGCTCGGGTCAGGTAATTGGGTTTACCTATTTATTTTATTTTATTTTCTCCTCCTTATTTTTTGTATATGAAAACACATACTAATTAAATTGTAAAATTCCAATTTCTTCAACCTAATCATAGAAATATGAGGAAGACAAAAATAAATTTATTAAACTCCAACACATATCAAAGAGACTACTGACTAGAGACGGAAAAGTGAAGAAAAATAAATAAAATAAATTATTTTCTAATTTTAATCAGGTTACTCGGGTCAAGTTGGGTATACAAAAATGAAACCCAAGTCCAAGCGATTGTTAGATTTGGATTGAGTTTTATTCAATTGAACCCGATTACTCAAACCAATTGGATTAGTTTTGTTCAAATTGTCGGATTCATTGGGTAAATTGGATCCAATGAACAACAACCCTAGTAAAATTAGTTGCTTATTTTTCTCAATTCTTCTTCAAAATTTCCCCTACACTCTCCTATGTGGCCCAAATTAGCCCAGCCCAGTTTGAGCATCACATCCACTTTTCGTTGCCTTTTCAGAAAATATTTAATTAAAAAAAAGAAGAGAAAAAGACATTGCTAATATTTTATTGGGGCAGACGAGGTGGAAGAGCGTATTGGGGCTTGGGTTGATCAAGATATTCCATTTCAAAAACCAAATCATTGAAGAATAAAACATATATTGACAAAAGAAAATTAGTTTTTTTTTAGTTTAATTAATAAATATAATTTAAATTTTTTTTGGAAGATATCCATTTTCTTGGAGAGACAAATAAAATATCCTAACATAGGCATTTTGATACCATCTTAAACAGGAAAACAAAATTCCAAGGAATAATCATTATTAGTCTATATAAAAAAATTGTAAAGTCTCAATGAGTATATAGTTATTAACTATTTTAACTTTATTATTTTATTTGATAGACTTGTTACCTAAAGTAGGTTATATACTATAAATTTTCATCTTTCCTTGTAACTATTTGTCTATAGCTCTATCTCCTTTATTTCTTAACAATCATTTAAGAATTTTATTGATGATCCAATTATTTTCCTCGTGTATGACCAAGGCTATTTCTAATTATTTTACTGATCAATCTTAATTCTTATTATTTTAATGTCTTATTTAGTATTTAAAATTTTCTTACAGCTCTAATGTCATAAATCCCTACTATGGTGTTATCACAAGTAAGGATATTTATAATTAATTAAGTTAAAGATGAAATGGCTCTTGTTATATATATCATCACACCTGAAAATACTTAAATACATACTCAAATAAATCACAAATTATTAGAGATATATATATATATTGATATTAATATTTTATTTTTGTAATATCATTATATTTCTTTTTCAACAAACAATCCACTTGAGTAGATATACACAACAAATAGTCATGTCAAAATGGTGTAATAATTAGAACTCTTTTTAGTAATGGGTTTTGTCTTAAAAGTACTTAATCAATGACACAATCATTCACACTGTTTAGAAAGCTGAAATGGGTCTACTGTCATCATAATCACTTTCCTGTCAAAAAAATTAAAAACAAGAAAAAAATGCAGAGGAAAATGCAAAACAAATTAAAATGTAAGAGGTGGGTTTTTTCACCATCCATCCCCTTCAATTCAACGATCATATATAATTTAAATGTATTGTATTTAATTCAATTAAATAATTCATTCGAAATTTCAAATACATTCGATTCAATTACGAATTTCACTAGAAATCTCTATTTTACATGGCGCCTTTTTGGGGATTACTTTATAAGGAAAAGTTGGCATGAAATGGAACAAAAAGTGTTTGATTAAGAAAAAAGGAAGACAACTTTTTTTTAAAACAAATAATTTTGTCAAATTTAAGCATGATAAGTGGGAATAAAGAAAGATATATATATTTTTTTTCCGGGCTTTGAAGAAGAGAACAAAAGTAATGACAGAAAGTTAACGTCAGAGGTAGCCGTAGGGCTTCTGTGGGGTTAATTTCCTCTCTTAGTTTTGTTTTGTTTTGTTTTGTTTTTGTGCTAAGGAGTGTTGGGAGGATTTTGCAGGCTTTTCTTCTCATCCACATCCTCTATTTCTCTCTCTTAAGAAATTATAGAGACAGATATTATAAAAACATGTATGTATATATGTAGAAAATTGTTTTTATTTTTGTTTCTTTTCTTACATGCATGCCCATGATTGGCTTTTCTTGGTTTTATCAAGAAAAACCCATTCAAATTTAAAGGGAAATATTGGGTTATTTGGGGTGGGGGTGGGGGTTGGAGGAAGCCTTAATCAAGAAGGCAGTTGAAGCTTTAATTTTGAGAGAACAAAATATGTTGCCAACTTCCACCTAATTCTCCCACTCCTTTTTTGTCCAGTTTTTACCTACTTTAGTCTTTCCTAGGTTAGTATTTTTGTCTTTAGATCTCAAATATTCTGTTTTATACTTAAGAAGAAGAAGAAGAAGAAGAAGTTAAGATCTGCATGTGGCCTCCTCTCATCTCAATATCCCATGATGCATCTGCAACACTACTTGTATTTCTAGCTGCTGTTTGAAGTTAGGAAAAAGCAAAGGAAGAAAAAAGGGAAAAAATGATGAGAAGTTTGGCAATTCAACAGCCTCGTGTGGAAGAAAACATGTCTAATTTGACTAATTGTGCATCTGGTGAAGCTAATGTTTCTTCCACTAGCAGAAATGATAATGGTGGCATGTATAACCAACCAGTCAAGAAGAAGAGAAATCAGCCATGCCATCCAGGTAACAAAATTATAGAGAATTAACAAATCTCTATTTCTTCATTTTCAAGTTTTCAATTAATAGGTTCGTGTATTTCGATGGGCCTTTATCAAATGACTTGTCCTTTAAATGGTAGCTATGGCTCAAGTTGGTGTCCAACGACTTCATTTTTTAGCATTCAATTATGGCCCAAGTTGGAACAGGTTCTATTTTATTCATTCTTAGACAGTAGTTACAACTCAAGTTGGATGGAACTGTATTGATGGTCTCATCTTTTGAAACTTAATAATAATTGGGTCAAGTTGGATGTTCTACAACAGCATACACTTCTACAATCATGCCAACAATTTTGCTATATTGATTGTCCCTCCCTGTCTCTTCTTTTTTCTTTTAATGAAAATTAAATTCCCTTAACTTTTATGTTGTGTTTTTGGAAGTAGATCCTGATGCAGAAGTTATAGCCTTGTCACCAAAGACCCTTTTGGCAACCAACAGATTTGTGTGTGAAATTTGCAAGAAAGGGTTCCAAAGGGACCAAAATCTGCAGCTTCACAGAAGAGGGCACAATCTGCCATGGAAGTTGAAGCAGAGAACAAGCAAAGAGGTGAGGAAAAAAGTATACGTTTGCCCAGAAACAAGCTGTGTGCACCATGATCCATCAAGGGCATTAGGAGACCTCACAGGAATCAAGAAGCATTTTTGCAGAAAACATGGGGAGAAGAAGTGGAAATGTGACAAATGCTCAAAGAAATATGCAGTTCAATCAGATTGGAAAGCCCACTCCAAAACTTGTGGCACCAAGGAGTATAGGTGTGACTGTGGAACCCTTTTCTCTAGGTAATTAACTAATACAAAATCAATCATTATTAGATCAACCTAGTGATTTAGAAAAGGGGCATCAAATATGAATACAAGACAGCCCATCAATCTTTTGTGGGGTCTAATCTTGTAAGGGGATTTCAAATTTCAAACTTGAGTGAGAGATGAATTACATCTTGATAGAGATATTTCTATAATTAAGAAGCCAACAATTCTTTTTTGCGTGTATTTCTTTTAGTGGGATAAAAGTAGAGTGGGAGAAATATGCATAGTACGTTTTATTTTTTGGGTGGGATTATAGGAGCCCTCGTCGTTATAAAATAATTTGTTTGAGTAATAGTTATTACCGAATAGAGAATTCATCATCATATATATTCCAGTCAAATTTTCAATTAGATGAGAGGTCTTTTATTGTAAAATTGATTGGTTTATCTTTTTGGACAGGATCATAAGAATCCCCACCACTATAGAATGAGCATTTGAATCATAAAAACTATAAAAACAGTGAATCCGTTATCATAACCCCACCAAAATTAACAATTAAATTAAATGCCCCTCACCACAGAAGTGACTGATTCGTCGATTAATGCAATTCAAATTGATTAAGACTCTTGACCTTCTCGTGGGAAGTTACGATAAAATCATTTGAGCTACAACTCAATAGTCTTTTCTATGTGTAGTTTGTGCATATGTGTTTCTTGATTCTCAAATGTCTACTTACTTTCCTCTATTTTTTTTATCCAGGAGGGATAGTTTTACCACACACAGGGCCTTCTGTGATGCTCTAGCAAAAGAAAGTACAAAATCAATAACTAGAAACATCAACATCCCACTACAAGCTGCTGGTTCATCAGCAGCAATATCTCATCAGATAAGCCACCTCCAACAAGTTCAATCCCAGTTCAACAATTCAAATGGCCTCCCATTTCCAATAAAGAAAGAGCAAGAAAACTTCATCCTAAGGCCAGAAATCAATAAGCCACCCTGGCTAACTTCTCCACCAATCATTGGCCCAGCCTCAGTCTTCCAAGATTTCTCACAAAACCATGATCAGAATCCAAACCATAACCCTAGTAGTAGTCCCCTGGGGCCCACCACCACCCTACCCCCCTACCACCACCACCACCACCACCACCACCACCACCACCATACATTTCAGCCACTGCACTGCTGCAGAAAGCAGCACAAATGGGAGCAAAATGTAGCAGCATTACCCAGTTTCCGTCACCTCCCAGTGTATTTATCAAACCCCACCAAACTCACATGGCTGCTGGTCATTCTATTCAAAGTCCAACAGCAACTGGTTTCCATGGCTTGGCTTCATATGGGAATAAAGCTGCTAAAGTGACAGTTGGTAGTACAATCACAGGTGTGCCAGCAGGTGACAGTAGTAACCCTCTTCCTCCTCTTGAAGGGTCAACATGTGATCAGGACATCGATTTTGGTGGGATCTTGATTAACCATCCACCATCAAAGAAAGATCATGAAATTAGTAGTTTCCATGCAACCCTTGGTCAGTTTAGCAGCAGAAGTACCACAGGTGGTGGAGATGATGACATGACAAGGGATTTCTTGGGATTAAGGCCTTTGTCTCAAAGTGATATTCTAAGTATTACTGGTATTAGACAGCTGCCCGAGCAGTAATCCTTGTAATGATCATCTTGAGAGCCAAACCCAAAAGTCTTTGGTGCCCTTTGAAAATTTTCTTTTGTTCATCAGTTTGAGGTCATTTTGTTAATTTAGCTTTTAGTACTCTTACTAAGAAGTATGAAAATTAGAACTCTTGAAAGTTAGAAACCCTAGCTAGCTGACATGCATAAATTCCCTTTCTTGGATTGATTGTTTAATTATTAATAATTCAATGGCTCACTCCAAATTACATATCCATGACATAAGTGTATATTATTTTTTGGGGCTAAGAATTGGCCCATTGTGATAATCGAAATAGGCAAAACAATCCCCTATAATAAAAAATAGAGATCAAAACATCATTATTTATTTATAGAAATAGACAAAACATCCCATGTCATGAAAAAGACGATTTGTATGTTTTTAAAGTCATATAATGGTGTTTTTATTTTTATGTATTTATTTCATCACAGGGAGCTATTTTATATATTTCGATCATCACATAGGGTCAATTTATACTAATTCCTATTTTTTGTTTTACATAGACATAAACTAGTAATCACAATAAATATAAATAGAAAATCGACAAAAAGTGGGAAAATCTATACTTTTTAAATTCTAAATCCACTTTGCCTACAAACAAGGAAGTTATAAATAATACAACTATAAATATCATAGAGAGTTTGATCATGATTTAGGATAACTGATGGAAGCATGCTTAACACACATGCAAGTCAAATAAGGAGTGGTGTTCGCGATGATGGGTGGATAAGTAATACATGAGAACTTATTATTCGATATGCAATTTGCATTTCAGTTCAATTTGGATTTCATCTTTTACCAACATTATGAAAGTGATAATGCATAAGTATATAAAATGTTTTTTCAAATATATATTGATTGTGATGAGATATAATTAACGTTATTTGAGAAATAAAGTAGATGTGATGAATATAAATTGAAATTAAATTCAAAATTAGAATTGCATGGTATTGAAAAATGAACTTAGATGATGATATATTACCTGAATGATCAGAGGGAATCAATCCATTTGTAGGATGGTGGTGTCCGTACAAGTCTTGTTCAAGCTCATAAAAGATATTGCATAGAAAGTGATGTTATAAGTCTGGAAAAGGGGATAATTCCTTTTAATACGTCTCTTTTTAACCCAAAAGGAAATGAGAAAAGAGGAGAGTTGCAGAGAATGTTTTTTACATCTCACCAGAAATGCCAACAAGGGCATCAAGAAATTTGAATAATTGTACATACATGGTACAACCTGAATCCTGCTCTTGTTTTTCTCTTTATAAAAACTTGAGCCCTAAAAAATTTGAGGCATGTTGTACCTCACTTGTTCAAAAAAAATAAAATAATGGTGGATTATTGATGAATACACTTATAATATCATAAAATAAAATTTCATTATATGATTGTTGTGTATGATGATTTGATGCCAATTTGATAAATGATCTTATAATCACAATGCGTTTGGTTCAGGTTGACCCGAACCTATATCTTGTAAACATAAAAGGTTAGGGTTGTTGGATTGTATTCAACAAAAATCTTATGATCAAGTCAGTATTAAAGAGAGTGAGATAAAAAAAAAATATTAAAAAAGAATTTTAAAAAGTATTTATGATTACGTGCGGCATTCCTCATCAAAGTATAGTGTAGTTATAGTTATTTGTCATTTGACGGCTATAATCAATTTGATATAAAGTTAACCCTTTAAACTCCAATGCATGTGATTTATTGAGTTGCGAATCAAGTGAGGTCAAATCAACTCAAAATTAAATATACAAAATATGAATTCAAAGAATATTATTTGATATTCATGTTATCAAAAGTACACCTAAAATTGCAACATCTACAACTATATTCATATATGATTATATATAGTGAGTGGCACAAGATCGGATATAGATAGTTCTAATAAGACTTTGTTCTTAAACAAAAAATTAAATTTTAATTTATTTTATCTATTTCATAATTAAAATGTAAAAGAACACACGTTACACCACAATTTTGAATCGAAAGAGAGATTTTAAGAAATAACAAATTTGTTCACTCTAAAGCCGAATGTGATGTATAAGAGTTTGATTATTGGAAAAAGTGATGGGGTGTGTGCATAGATGATTGAGTACAAAAAAAAAAAAAAATGAAAAAAGAAAAAAGAAAAAAGCATATGATTCTTTGATTAAAAAGATTCTTGAAAAGTGTATGTATAAGGTGAAGACATAGATTTTGGTGTTTATTTGCAATTCAAAAAGGTGAGGGAGAATGGAGATGCTGTTTGACTCCTGATATGAGTGCAAATGCCAAGTGGGATTCAATCCCAAGAAATTGATGGATCAGGCCTTGATGTTGATGATGCCCATAAGGCTGTCCATCTCCAGACAACTATTTTACCTTACTCTTATGCATGAAAAATAATGACATAGGGAAATTAAATATATGGCATATGTCTTTGCCAACAGTCATAATTACTCTTCTGAAATTCTGAAGGTATGCATAGTTTTTTTTGAGTGAATATATATATGTAATTTAGATCATGGTCAATAAAAGTAAAAATATTTTAATTATTATTGAATTAAAAATAGAGATTGCTAGCTACTTTAGAACAAAAGAGTCTCAGCCACAACCACGTATACATGTATCTCTATATTGAAAATAAGGGATTGGTGAAGGCATGACCATCATTTAATTAATTTCTTGAGTTGAATAAATAAATGTTAATTCTAACGTAATCCATTTTGTATTGGTTTAAGACATGCGTGTCGTCTGTCAATTCTTCAGGTTTTGCATTGTATGGCTCTTGTTAAGGAATACAAAATAGTCTTCTAACGGTATATTTGGTTTCATTTTCTGAAGTCATTTTCATTTTTTAATGAAAATATATAGTGAAAAGTTAGTTAGAATAATTGTTATAGAAAATAATGGATGTGTTGTAGAAAATTTAGGTTTATATAGGTGTAAAAATAAAATATATTTGGATATTGAGTATTTTTTTATTAAAAGTTGTGTAGTTCTTAAATTTGAATTGATGATGTGATGTTTGATTGTTTGAAAAAATAATATTATAATTTGAATTTAAATTTGAATTTGAATTTATAATAATTTTGTTGTGAATGGTGTATGAGAAGATAAAAAAAATGATTAAGGTAATGATAGGAATTAAAAAAATGATGAAAACGGAGAGAGAATATAATAAATAATGCTTGAAAAATGAAAATATTTGAGAAAATAGTGCAAATAATGATAATTCTCTATTTTCATTTTGAGGATAAAATGAAAATAGGATTTGAAAATGAAAACAAACGGGACGTAAGTTTTTGTCCAATTCTAGGTGGACAAAACAGATTGAATTAAATAGATATTTTTTCGTGTAAACACGATATAAATCATAGATCATCGAATGACTGTCGGAGATCCACCATATATGAAAGTCATGATTTTTTTTTAAAAAGAAATTCTATTCGAGGAGTACATAACTGTACAAATAAGTTCATACTAACCTATCAATTTGAGATCCAATTCAAAATTTTTACTTAAAAAGTATCAAGAAGAAATATCAATTCATACAGAAAAATGTCCTCTATTGATTCAATACCTACGGGATTACTTGCCAAATAAAGCACTAACTCCTGTGCATTAGTTGCGTCGTAAGTTCTTTCCTACACCCAGTGTCTTTATATATCAAACGATAATAATTATGTCATATCAGTAGTCCCACATTTTGATATGGCATAATTTTCATGTTTGATATGGAACACTGGAGCACTCAATGTACGCAACTAGTTTTCCCACTTTCCACCTTCAAATGGTAGAAAAGTAGCCAACACAACACAAGACTTCCACTCAACAGATTACACAACCTAATCCAGAGCGGAGAAGCTTGAGAAACTAAACCTAATGAGTACCAGGGACAGTTATAATACAAAGTTTAACTGATTGTTATACATGTTATAGCAGGAAATGCACAAACCATCATATCCAAATCTCCCCAATTGTAGTCGGGGAAGAGATTTGCAGCTTCAAGATGTCATTTTGAAGATTGTGCAGGAGCATTCTTTGGATCCTGTTTTGATCCTGAAACGGCAGCAGTTGCTGCAGCAGTTACAGCAGCAGTTGCGGCCCCAAGCTTTGCTCCACCGGCAGCTTTCATTGCACCTCCAATTTTAGCAAACGCAGCGATTCCTCCTACAAATATGGCTCTTAATGCAACTGTTGGTTTTACCGACATGAGTAACTACTGCAATAACCGTCTCAATATCAGTCTTGTGGATCAAGTATTCCAAATTCATTAATCTTGCCTTAATTTCTCAAGTTCTAGTAAACACGGATGCAGCAGATCCAGAGAAGCCTTTTACTTTTTTGGAGATATTACAGATTTCACCACAAAATATGCTTTCGACTTTAAGTCCAAATGTAACTCAAGCTAAGGTTAAAGAC
Source organism: Jacaranda mimosifolia (assembly GCA_018894105.1). Taxonomy (NCBI): domain Eukaryota; kingdom Viridiplantae; phylum Streptophyta; class Magnoliopsida; order Lamiales; family Bignoniaceae; genus Jacaranda; species Jacaranda mimosifolia. Next base: position 28,551,681 of record CM032122.1, read on the forward strand.
AGACTGATAAGAGATGTGAATCAATAGAATTTTTAATCAAGATCAACTAATGTTATGACCATGCAGACCAGCCCTGTTCACCACAAATGGCAACATATTTAGCCAAGAAAATTTTGGAGTGTCATTGATATGGGTTTGAGAAACAATATGGCATAGGTGGATTGCCAACTACATTGCTAGATAAATGTCATTCAACATTGAAAACTTTCATAAGCAAGAATTAGAGAGTGTTTGGTTAAGCTTACTTTAAGAATCATATAACCTCTTACAAGGTCTTTTCAAAGCTAAGATGCTAGATTTATTTTAAAAATATGCTCTTAAAGTATCTTAATAAAATTAGATTTTGGAACCTGTAAGATGTAAGATAATTATATTTTTATAATCAGTATGATTAAAGCTAAAGGAAATTTTTGAGATCTAAAAAATAAGTTACCAACTACTTACTCCTTCAAAAGGGCTTATAAGGTCTTAACATTTTCTTTACCAAGTTTGTTTAGACATCTTATAAGTTCTCAAACATCTTATAAGATATTTTGAGGAGCTTATAAGCTTACCCAAACATCCTCTTAGTCAACATTCGTATGGAATAGCTCACGTAACTTAAGAATTGGAATGCCTCTTCTTTCCCATCAAAGTGTAAGAGGCCACCAGCTTGAAGAGCAGGAAGACCAAAAGTAAAGAAGATCATATAAGCATAGATTCTTCAAATGGAGAGAGACTGCCAACTTTTCAGCCTTCATTACTTGAGGATCTTGATGCCAAACTTAGTTTGATGAGTCTTTGCTTCGTCTAATTGGGTTTAGCACATAAATATAGCCATTCTGCAAAGGAGTACTTTGAAGAACCATGCAACTCGGACCCTCTGATTACCATGCCATCCTAATTTTGACCCAACAAGTTTCAATTCAAAGGAAATGACTGTGGCTCTCTAGCACTGAATAGGAATTCCTATCTGTAAAGCTAAAACCATAGCTATAAATCATCAATAAAGTAGCCAAATCCATCTTCTCCCGCCTAATCTTTTTCCAAGTCCTATCAATATAATTGAATAGAATGCCGTATTTTGGTGTAAACAAAGAACTCACTCGGAAAAATTGCAATCCCTCACGAGTCATCTACATTAAAAGATACCATAATTTGCACACCCTCACTCAGACTCTCTCTCTCCCTCTCTCTCTCTCTCACACACACACACACACAGGGTAATTCACTCTAGTCTCTAAACAAAGATATTCAATTCCTATCAATTTTGCTCATAGGCAACCACATGATCTCCACCTTCATTTATCAATTTAAGAAGAAGAAGAAGAAGAAGAAGAAGCTAAAATTAACCGCATAAATCGGAGGGAGAAAATTTTTAGAAATCAAAGTGCTCCTCAGAATCTCAGCTCGAATTCAAACTCACAACTTGCAATACATCATTGATACCCAACAAATCAACACCTCATCGAAAATCATTTCATGCATCAGGCCTTCACCAGAAGGAAAAGAAAAAAAAAAAAAAAACAATTCCTTTTATACAGAAAAGAATAGAATTTGACCCTAATGCATCTAAATTCACAAAAAACGCAAATGAACCCAAATCAAGAAACAAAATATCCAGCACAACTCAGAATTTCTTATTAAACACTTCAAAAAAAAGCAAGAAACGAAAAAGGGGAAATCATCGTATATTGCAATAGCAAATGAATTCAACCAAAGAACAAAAAAAAAAGCAAGAAAATCAAAAACAAGAAGCAGAAAATCGGACCTTAATTCAAAGCTCTGAAACTTGTCAATGGGATCTCCCACTATACCTTTTCCTTCTTCTGTATCTGTAGTTTTTCCTATTTCAGTTTTTTCTCCCTAGAATCTAGCTGGAAATTGTTGGTAAGAAATGAAGCCATTTTTCATTGCAATACGACGACGTACCACTTTTGGGCATACTGATGACTTCTCATCTTCCAGATTGCCCCCAAAGCAAAACTGGGGACTAAATAATTGGGCTCAGATTGAATTATTGACCCAAAAAATTGGGCCTTTGACGTCCCAACCTGGCAAGGCCCAAATTAGTTGTTCTTCGTCAACATAAGGCCTACGTAAATCAAATTAGCCCAAACTTGAAAAATCAGCCAAATGTTTCCTTATTTATTCTCAAAGAATTTTTTTAATACTTAAAATTTTGATATTCATATTTTCGAAAGCCATATTCTTACAAGTTACAACCTTGTTCAATGGGTTATTTCGACCCACAATGTGTAGTACATGAATTAGAATTATAGACTCGAATTAGGTTTGATTGTACTAAAAAGGCTTAGTTCAAATCTTTTATACGTGGATATGAAACTATTTAGTTTTGACTTATTAACAATTCTATAATAACTCAATGTAATTTAACATAATAATTGCGGTTTAGAAAGTGGCATCTTGTGGCTATTCCATTTTCAAAATTTGATCCACAAATAGCTCGATTTTGAACTGTAATCATAATTTCGATATCACCTATAAATCTATCCACAAAGTTTTATACTTTCGACATGTAAATGATTGAACTATGAATAACCATAATCCTCATAAACATGTCTCCCTCCTTACACTTGTACGTAATATCTCCTTTCATTGCTCTCCAACTCCTATTTCATCCACGGTATATCCTTACAGCCTTTGACTTTATTCATAATCGAGAAAACAAAGCCTTAATTCAATGAAAAATCATTAAAATAAATAAACAAACATTCTCCCTATCATCATCCCCATCCCCGCCGGAGCCGCTCTCGCCACCGATATCTCACACACTACACACACTTTACACAAAACCACCATATAATTAGTCAAGCCATGCAATCCAACTACATTGCCATGCAAAATAATCACACCAAAAAAATTACCAAAACTAGCAATATTAACAATATCACTAATACTACAACTATCAATAGTACCAATATTCCTCATCACCGGCCCCACCACGGCTCCACCACTCAAGCCTGCGCCGCCTGCAAATACCAACGCCGCAAGTGCGCCGCCGACTGCATCCTCGCCCCCTACTTCCCCCACGACCGCCAGCAGCAATTCTTGAACGCCCACCGTCTGTTCGGCGTTAGCAACATTATCAAGATCGTCCGCCACCTCGAGCCGCCGGCCAAAGACCACGCCATGCGGACAATTATCTACCAATCCGACGCGCGTGCCGCCGATCCTATCGGCGGCTGCTACCGTATTATTCGTGATCTAGAACAACAGATAAGTCTGGCCAAGGCGGAGCTTGATATTGTACTCCACCACTTGGCTCTTTGCCGGGCTGCAGCAGCCACGAGCCACCAGCAACAGGTGGTGCCGGCGCCACTGCTGCCGCCTCAGCCAGATGGTGGAGATTTGGATATTTATGGGGACCAGCTGGGGTCTAGTAATTATAAAGATAAATGGAGGGGGCCACCGTACGCGGAGGATGAGGTGGTGGTGATAGATGATGTGAATTCTTGGAGCTGCATGCATGGGAATGTAAATAATACACATGCAGAATCTACGACGTCGTCTTGTTTTGCTAATCATATGAGCGGCCTTTCAATGGAGGATTGCAATCATGATGATATGAAGACAATTCTTGATCAATTGTCTGGTGATGATGATGATCATCATCAATCACATGATCACGAGTTCAAATTTGATTCCCATGGAAACATTCTACCAAGGTTTGTTAATTTCTTACTACATTAATTAATCAATTATACATCCATTTCTTTTTCTTTTAATTGAATCAACAAATCTGATTATGAATTTGGCGTATCAATATTTTAAATCTAAACAATTCAATTTTCTCTCATGAACTATTTCTATTAATCAATTAGTTCGATCTAAAATTTGATACAAGATGTACAAACTAAAAAGAAAGATTTATAAATAATTATTGGTGGAATTGAAGTTATCAAATTTTGAGGAGTACATTCAATTTATGTGAAATTATTCCGCATATTGTTTCTCAACCCACATTTCCCAAACAAAGAATAATACACAATAGTTAAAAATTCGCTGAAGAACGTATATGTTTATTTTTCAAATAAGATATAGTTAATTGTACGTATTCCAAATCACACAACGATTTGATAAGTATTGTTTTGATGTTGAAAATTTGAGGATCTTGACGTAGTTTATTATGAGTTATAGATTAATTTCTTTCTTTCATCTATGGAAGTACTTAAAATTCCAACTTCGACACATATGACGATAGGATAATACCTTGCTAGGTCAAAATTTATGTGTCTAATGATAAATTTGATTCTAATCACGTATAAATTTTACTTGATTCGGTTATAGATTTACTCAACATTGATATTTGGTGCATGCAGCAACAACAATTCGATTTTGACAGATGAAAACTCCACATTCAAGGAAGAGGATGGACCCTTTTCGTATATTCAAGATCACCATGATTTAAAGGCTGCTGCAACATTTTTCACCCTCACAAACTGTGATATTTGAAATTTTCAATTAAATTTTTTTTTGTAGATCAGAAGTGAGTAGTTATTAATTGTACATACAAATTGTTCTTACAGCATTTTTAGCCTTCATTCTTTTCTTTGGTCTTAATTAATGTCGCCAAATTGTTCAAATAATTAGCTGCAAATTAACAAAGTTCTCCAATTAGTAAAGATTTTTGGGAGGAAGAAAAAGGGACAAAAGGCTGCAATTTTAAAGAAAGTATTTTGATGAGGAGGACGAGATCCATGTGGCCATGAAGCCCAATCGCTTCGAAATAATATCTGTCATCTGATAGGCGTTGGTGGGAGGTTTAATTTTGAAAAGTCACTTCAAAAAGATGGTAAAAAGAGGATCTTTCTATTCAAACCTCATTTTGGAGTCATTTTTCGACTGGGATAATGTCTCAAAGCGATTAAACTTCCACTAATTTAAGGTACAATTGTTGTTTTACTTTGTGGGTCTCCAATTCTCAAACTCAAATTATTCTCTTGTTTCTAGTTCCTCAATTCTTTGATAAATTTTATTTAATTTGTGGGTAACTTTTGTTGTGAAATTTTGTGCACATATGATGTTTTTAGACTTCGTTCATTGCCACGGTCACCTATTTGATCAAGCTTGTGTGTGCACATTTTTCCTACATTGGAAGGGCTAGGATTTCATGAACGACCTTTTGTAAGGGACATTTCTCAACATTGCAAGCAAGTAGTGCCCCTAAACTATCATTTGGCCACAAGAAGCATACTTTGTTAGAATTTCGAGTGTTTTTTTTTCCCCCAAAAAAATGTCCAAATTGTTATGTCTTTTATATAGATTGACATTTGTGTGATAAATTTTTTTATTATTTTAAAATCGTTATAACTACTGCAACCACTTACTTAGATTTTGATCGTCGACTCTTCCGCAATCAGACTACCAACTTTTTTAACCTTCAAATACTTAGATAGGCGTGAGCTATGAGCATAGTCTCAGGTACTCTTTAAGAGCCTCAACTTAAAACTTACCTCCTATAAAGTTGGTACAACTTTGTCCCAACAAATGGTTGTACGAGGAAATGCGGGCAGTTATCAAGGGCTGCAGCCTGCAAGGGTTTTTCTGGGCATATGGGCTACTCCTTTGGGCTTGGAGAATGAGAACGTATGCAAGTCAGAGACTTGAACGTTTCAAGAAATATGATTTTTTTCATTATTTATTTTTATTTTTGGGCATTTCTTTGATCCTGAAATTAAATACATATACAAGTTTAATGAATAATGTTAAGATGGATGATTTGGAAATTTGTAATGGTTCACAGGGCTGAATTTGATTATGAGCATAGGTGAGATTGAATAATTGTTCGTGTAAAATTACTTCTTATCTTTTACTTCAAAATGTAGGACAAAAGTTGAGGACAAATGAGAAAAGACATATAATTTGTAATATATATCACAAGTCAAATGAAAATTTATAATTAAAGTAATTATGAATTTCGCCTTAATCTCTCAATGTCAGGTGTCAAATCCAACAAAAATAAATTCCTACTCTTATAATATGATTTGTAATTAGCAGTGAGTAGGGTCGCATTCCACATGAATTGGTAAATTTTATTTCTTTCAAATTTATTAAGTAAAACAGAAAACAAGAGGAAGTTTTATGAGATGAAAAACTTAGAATTTTAAAAGTAAACTAAATTACAAATAAAATATGAAATCAGTAAGGATGAATCTAACGTAAGGTCAAATCTCACTTTGGTTTATAGATTTGATCATTGATGCAAAGAAAAACTCCTCATTCTTGAATAAACTGATTATAGTTACTCAGAACGCCCTAATAACCAATCTCTCCTTACTATCTTGATAACTAAGAGAAGCTCGTTAGTTATTTCCCTCGCTAGTAAACAGCCCTAAAGAAACATTTCTAGAATTTAATTTACCAACAACATTATAAATTAGAGAGACCCAGTCTTAGCTAATAAACGCACACATGCAACATTTATTTAGACAAGATGATGTATCTCCATAACATAAAGTATGCATCTTCCTGCACATAGCTATGTTATTCTCCACAAGAATTAGAACAATTAAACAATTATAGATTTAAAATTCTAATTGGCAGAACAAATATTCTAAACTATTAAATTTGGGCTCTAAATTCAATAAACCTAAATATTCAAAATGAAAATAGAAGATAAATAAATATGTACTAAATAATTAAATATCACAAATATTGAAGAACCCAAACTTCGATAATCCTTTAGGCTAGAACGAGAGTTTAGCAACTCATACTTGAGAGAAAAAAAAGCAGGAAATTAAAATATGTCGAATGAAAGATAAAGGAACCAAGATCTTGTTTCCATATATATAGTCTACTACTTCTAATATAACTAAAAAACTAGTTAAGAGTCCTAAGAATAAGGAGACATAAATTCTCCTAATTAAGTAAACAGAAATTATAATATTCCCAAACTATACAATTGTCAAGAGGGGTTGGATGCTTCCTAATCGAGTTTTCATAGAGTCTTGGGAAGCAACCCATGTTCGCGCTCAAATCATTTCCTTCTTCCAATCCTCGTCTCCTTGAGAATGAGATTTTTGCTCCAAGCATGTCAAATACTTGATTTTCAACTGCATTTAGCTCGAATCTTCAATTTACTTCATGAAATATAAAATAAAAGTTAAAAATCCAACAATTAAACATTTTTACTATTAATCATAAAAAAATTATACAAATTAAATGACAAATATGCAACTTAATACTCAAGTCATACTGCCAAAAGGGATTACTTAATTTTTACCTTAACATATCTATTTTGGTAAATAAAAGTTAGAAGGCAACTAGAGTATAAAGCTAATTAAGGGGATGAGCAAAGTATATTCCCACATGGTGTCAATCATTTTTATTCTTTTTTTTTTTTTTTTCAAAAAAAAGGAAAAAAGAAAGAAAATGCATTCTATATTCTGCTAATCACTGACAAATTAAAGGCAGTTCACATGTTTCTTGCATATTTGCATATGCTATATTGCTATGGTTGAAGGGATAGAATTGGAATGTGGGTTTTTAAAATTTATTTCCACTTTCTTTGGATACACTCCGAATTAAGTTCTTGTTATTAATTCAAGAAAGATACCATTTTTTTTCCCACCCCATTGATCGATAAACTATTATACCCAAATATAAATCAATGATAAAATCAAATGCATCATACTTATAAAGTTTTACGATCTCAATAATAAAAATCTTATAGGTATCAAAATCATAATTCTAATAACTAGGGACACATTATTACTACTGGCAATTTAACATATTCGATACATATGCTAAAAATTTTATAGCACCTTTATATGATATCAATATTTATTTATGTTTTATATAATGTAATTTTGTTTAAATAATTTTAATATATTTTATAATAGAAATTAATTTTTTTTTGATAAAATGATAATTGTAGGCATAAAATAGATGAGTTATAAATGATAGTTAGTGTACAACTTCTAGGTATTAAATATATATATATATATAATAGGAATATTTTAGGCAAATTATGCAAAAATACACCCAAAAGGAAGTAGGTATTTTATTAATAGTTATATTATTATTATTATTATTATTATTATTATTATTATTATTATTATTATTATTATTATTATTATTATTATTATTATTATTATTATTATTATTATTATTATTATTATTATTATTATTATTATTATTATTATTATTATTATTATTATTATTATTATTATTATTATTATTATTATTATTATTATTATTATTATTATTATTATTAAGTCAATTGTCATAATTACATGCCAAACTATTTTGGCTCGCTATTAATTGTGCAATTAAAGGCGCAAACTTCAAAAGTCAATGCCATATTAAGTCAACCCCAATATTACTTGTTCAATGTATTTTTTTAATTCGCAACAAATTTTTTTTTAATAGCATATTTTCTGAAATTCGAATTAATTTATAATACTAACAAAAAAAGTTGAGAAACTCAATTCAAAATTCTTAGAATAATATGACATTTCCAATTAATGCAGAGACAAATATTACAAGAGAAAAAAAATAGTGATAAAATAATAATTAGCAGCACAAAAATTTATCACTAATTATAAATATCAAGTGACAAAAAATAGTTTTGTAATTCTAATAACATTTACAAACTTAATAGTTACGAGAATAGTGTTTAAATTGTCATTATTGACAATTAATGACACACTTATATATAAATACAATCTAATTGCAATAAAATTTGTCACTCTAATTTGTAATAAGATTTTTGTTGTTACTATATTATCATTATAAGTATGTCATTAATTGTTAATGATGACAATTTAAAGTATTAAATCTTATAATTATTAATTATATTGTGACAAAATAAAAATTATTGTCATTTAAAAATTATCATTAACGACACAACAATGTTATTATCATTACTCAACATATCTTATTTAATTAAAAATAATTTTTATATTATCACTTATTTTTTATTATTAATATTTTTTTTAGTGTAACATTAATATTTTCCAATCAATTTAAAGTTTTGCATTCAAATTTCAAGCATGAAGTTAACCTAATTTAGCTGGCAAGTAATAAAAAATTACGAGGTTCTGAATTGGAACCTTATTAAAATACGAGTTTTGTCTATTTTTATAATAATTATTTATTATTCGATAATTAAAATAATTATTGATAATGAACATTTAATTAAAAAATAAAATCAATGATGAAATAATGCCAATTAATTGACCCTTTAAAAACAATGAAGATATGTATATAGGATAATCAAAAATTCCTTGCTTCCTAATAACAATCATATACCAAGATCATCAAACAAAGAAAAAAATTGAAATTTTATTTTAAAAAAAGAAAAGAAAAAAAGAAAAACCTCAAACCCTGCGCATGAATTTTTCTCAAACTGTCCATTTGATAATCTTAATTCTCGGATCAACCTTGCACTTCACATCAGAAGTTGTTGCAACCGACGGCGTTTTGCCGGAGGGGACTGAAATCTTAATTCCGTCGCAAGTAACCCTAATTCTTAGCTTCTTCGAGTTGATTTTCCAGATTTTGGCCTTCACTTTGGTCTCCACCTGAATCTTCAGCGGCAAATTCTTCCTTTTCAGGCTAGATTTCAGCGCTGAAATGTCGGTACCGTGGGCAAACGGAGTATTGAAGCTCGAAACGATGGTTCTCAAAGTTGTGACATTCTTTTTCCCTTGAGTGAAGCCAGGAAAAGTTCCGTCGCTGATGTCAACATCGCCGGATAGGATTTTCACTGAGATTTGGTCGTAAACGAATGTGATTTCGCTGTTACGGTTGCGCGCGGTGAGTGTGAAGTTGAAAGCGGAGGTCACCGTCGTGTCGGTGAGGTTGAATTTGGAGAGCTGAAGAGATGCGACGGAGAACGAAGGGCGGTGAGGGCGGTAGAGGACATAAAATATGACTCCGGCGATAGCAGCCAATATGATGAGGAGTAGGATTAGAAGAGTCATCCACAGACAGCAATAGCAGCAGCAGCCTCGGCGGTGGCGCCGCCGTGGCGGAGCCCGTGGACGGTAGGCTGGACGCACAGCGTTGTATAGCTGAGCTTTATTCGTCGCAAATGTCGGATTAGCGCCGCCGTTCGCTGCTGCTGTGGCAGTGGCCCCATTGGCGGTTGGCTTCGCTGATGGATGCACTCTGTCCGTCATTTGTAGAGAGAGAAAATGAGTGGTTTATTTAGAGAGAGAAAGGCACAGAGAGAAGAAGGTTTTGGAAGAATATAAGAAGAATTAAAATTAAAAGAGAGAGAGAATTGACAAGAACTGCTTAACCAATGCTTAATTACAATTAGTGGTACTTTTAATGACTAATAATTAGGAATACAGTTGAGTTGAAACGAGTTTTGAGTAAACTTTTGAGTGCAAATTTGAATTTGAAATATATATATATATTAGACTCGAAATCGATGAGCATAATATTTTAAACTCGAGTTCAACTTGATGAAAATTTGAGCTCCATTCGATTCAATCAAGTTCAAATATCTAAGTGGATTGTAAATAATTACAAGTTTAAGTTCGAATTTAAATTTAAAACAAAATAATAATATAATATTACTAATAATTAAATAAAAAATAATATTTAATTATATATCAATTCACAAACTTTGAGTCTAGCTATATCTCGAAATTAATTCAAAATAAAAATTGAATTCAATTCAACTACATTCGAACTAGTTTGAATTTGACTCATAAAGCTCGTGAATCAACTCAACTCGTGAGACTCACGAGTCAACTCAATTAATTTGCACTCGTATGCATAATAATAATAATAATAATAATAATAATAATAATAATAATAATAAGATTTGAAACGAGAGATGCTCTTTGCGTATGAAATAGACCGGCAACTTAAAAAGGAATATTTTATTCGAACCTAAAGAGATGTCTCCAGCTCACCTACTCTCTATATTTGTATCTAAATTCTAAAATACAAATATGGGTGTGAGAAATCCTTCTGTAATAAGGCTGTTGTGGAGAACCATTGGATGGTGGGGCCACTTTATTTCATCATATATCTAAAATTGAATAATGATTTTGTCTTAGTTTAAGATATAAAGTGTGTAGAAAATAGCATAAAGAAGAAAGTTTGAAATGTATAGATAATGATATATTAGAAAAATCAAAAGTCCGTTCCCTCTACGAAACACCTGTTAAAAGAAGTAAAACTTTTTATTTATGCATATTCACGAGATAATATTTTAATTTAATTTTTTTTTTACCGATAAATTCGATCATTTTTCAAAGATTTTGTTTGTTGAAACAACGATCATGCCTCTTTTTAAGCTCATCTTTTACGGAATTTATGATGGTACCAAATTTTATCCTATATGATGTTGCTTGCAGGAAGGACAATATAATCATGTGTCTTTTTCATTTTTCCTAGTTTAAAATGTTTATGTATCAAATATTTTCTCACATCGGAAGAGTCCAACCACATCAAAATATTATCTCGTTGACAGATATTGATACAAGATTTTGTTTTTATGAATGATAAGGGAGGACGAGTAGCTTATAAAATATTTCGAGACCATCAACTCCAGCAATATCAAATAAGACTAGATATTATCAATATAGTTAATATAATTAATTTATTAAATTTTTGATATTTTTTTAAATAAGTTAATTAGATACATCATTTAATTAAAAATACCAATCAATGTTACTTAAATAAGTTTGATATTATTGTAAACAAATCATATCAAGCATTTGGTTTAACAAATTAAATGGGAGAGCAACCCCACACCATTCCTCACCTAATTAACATCTCTGTTGCTTTGCATTTCTCCAAACAATAACTAAAAGATTGCAGTAATGGGGCCAATTGGATCTCCTTTCTTTCTCATCATTTCTTACTTTTACCAGTTATTAGTAGGTAATCTTACCTAATTACCACACTAATCATAATTATGCTTTCTGCTAGATTCCTCTTCAATATTTGGGTGATTTTTCCAATAAAAATTCTACTCAGAAAATAAACCATTCTTATTTCACATTATTTTTCTTTTTATTTATAATTTTACAATTACAGGATTCCCATTATATAGTATAGGCCCAATAAGTGGGCATTTTTGGGTTTTACTAAATGGGCCTGGCCAGTCAAAAGAAAATTTCATTTTAGAATACAGTAGGCCCAATTATCTACTTGGATCACAAAGGGGGTTTGATTGCAAAGTCTGGAGCTAAGATTTCAGTCCAAAAAATATTATCAAAAATATTTTTATACAAATCAATACTTTTATTTTTAATTTTTTTTTTCTTTTTGTTACTAAGATAGAAGATCCAAACATAAATTTTGTACCCTCTAATTTATCAAGTCCAAACAAGTCAAGTTAGCCCAAGTGTTTTTTTTTTTTTAATTATTATTCTTCTTAATGTGAAACATTGTTTAAATTCGAGTTGCTTTATTTTATTCGATAGCTTGACTTATGTATCTCGACTTTCGTAATTCAGTCTATGATCACACTTCTAATATTATAAAAGTGTACCTTCTACCAGACTCATAAATTAGTTTAAATATCCTTTTATAAAAATATAAGATGACTTGAGCTTCACTCGAGATCAAAACGACAAGAATTCACAATGTTGTTCTCTAATCAATTACACGAGATCTAGTTTCATTCATCGTACGACCTTAATTTCAAATTAACTGAAATACCAATGATGATGAGATCTATCTTCATTTGGTGCTACTTTTTATTATCTATCACATTGAAAGAGGCATCTAACAAAGATGACTTCTCATTGATTATTAGGTAGCCTTCTTCCCCGCCTCAAAGTTGTTGAAATTCCTTTTGAAGTCTCATAAGTTTACCACTTGTTTTTAGTGGCTCATAAATTCTTTGCACAAGAATTCATCCAGGCCCCCATCAACAGATTTTTGGACCATGCTAAACCAAAAGAAAGAAAGCAAACAATTTTTCTTTTCTTTTTTCCCTCCCTTCTTCAATAGAAATGAAACTATGGACAATAACGCGTGATAAGAGTTCTGAAGATATTTCTTAAGTCAGAGCTGGGCTCTGGAAATATTTTCTTCGTAAAGAGACCGATTACTAAGAACTAGTTTGGTTGTATTTTTAAGTTATCTGATAATTATTTTTTATGTGATAATTTGTGTGATTTCTTATTAGTGTGTTATTGTTTGTCTGGCGCGATAAATAAATTCATAGGTGGTGGCAGGTTAATTTATTATGAGAATTGCACATATAAACACAGACTTTGAATATTTGTATGAATTTGAGTATTTATTATCACTCCAACCAAACGAATTATAAGGTGGGATAAAAATATTGTATCCCACCTTATCATCCCACCAAACTAGCCCTAAGAGTTTCGATTGAATTAATTTGATACTACATCATAAAACCCTTAGAAATTAAGGTCTTTGGTGTTTACTCAACAAAACTTCTGTAATATTTAAATAAATATTTAAGAAAAAGAAAATGAAAATTTTGATAGAGAGTTTAAAAAATGGTTATAGTTACTTATTAGTAAGTGCTTGACTGTGGAGCATGTATAAATGTTTTCCATTTGGCAAGTAGCGTCAGCTAATGTGGCCCATCCCGGGCCTTCAAATGGATTTAGAGAGTGTTTTGGGTTAGTTTATAAACTTCTAAAAATATTTTATAAAATATTCAAAAGTATTAAGTAAAATTTTTTTATAAAAGAGCTCATTAACTATTAAAATGAGATGTTATGAGTTTATAAATTATTTTTAGAAAAATAAAATGTTTCTAATTTATTTAAAGATCTTAACGAGCTTCCTTAATTTTAATTATATCAATTACAAAATTGTCATTACTAACATTTTATAAACTCTAAAATGTTATATTACCCAAACACTTTAAAAACTTATTTTTTAAAAAAAGATTTAGCATCTAATAAGTTCCAAAAATATCTTATAAAATACAGGAACTTATAAGACGGTTTAAATAAACTTAGCAAAACACACTCTTAATCCAATTGATGTAGCCCATCCAATAATAGGTCAAATTGAGTCGGATCAACCCAATCTGAATAGAAAGATGAAGATCAAGCAACACTATTGAAATACTCAACTTTACTATGGACACATCTAAAATTACTCATATCAATGTAAAAGAAGAAATTTCTTATATAATTCGAGTACGCACAAATCATGTGGATGTAACAGTACCACCTCTGCACCTTACTGCATCTTAACAACTAGCCATGGGATACACGAGACTCGATTTATGAAAACATTGTCAACATAAAAGAAAAAGAAAAAGAAAATTCAAGCTGAGGAAAATGTGGTGCATAAACCAGGCAAGGGACCACAAATAATAGCATAAGCAGAAATAATGAGACTGAATATAACATTAGGCTAGCAATTTCGCATCCTCAAATGGCAAATGGCAAGCCTGTCTCTCTACATATAACTTGCTAGCCAAATAATAACATCACGACAATTAGTACAAATTTCTTTCTTTAACACACACACAAATTCAACCTCTGCTACTTGTTATTAGTTGGTGCTTGCTCCCTTATACTCCAGCTCTTTTGCCCAATCTCTCTCTCAATATCTTCACTCCCATGTACCTGCAATTAGTGCATTTCAATTGTTTTTCTCTCCTTTTTTTACCATATTAAGAACACTAGCAACATATTAAGTCGTAATCATTATTGTGGTTTGAGTTTTTCAACTTTCATCTAAAACTTCCAATGCAACATATTTGTCATGTTTTTTTTACTATATTTAGAATACTAGTAGCATATCTTACCTGCCCATCATCATGACTGTGGCTTGAGGATTAGTCCCTGGGGAATCAAAAAACGTCGATCCATCAATAACACGAAGCCTTTGGACTCCAAGAACCTTAAAATCAGGGCTAACCACCTTTCCCACATGGCAACCTCCATGATAATGCCAAATTGTGATCACAGTGTCTCTACAGAACTGCTCCAAAGATTTTGTGTCATTTGTATGCCTTGGTATGAGATTCACATTAGCTTGAACACTCATGTTTAGTAGCTTGTCCATGCTATCCTTGTCACACTGTGTGAAATTGGAGAAGTGTTTAGACTTTAGAATCTTCTCTACAATACGTATCCCATCCACACATCGTGCTACATCAGACGGATGGCTGAAGTAGTTGAAGGTGATAGAAGGGTTATCGTCGATGTTTGTGTTTATCAGGCTAATGTGGCCGGTTGACAGTGGCCATGCAATCTTTTCTAGGATGAAACCGCCCTTAAACGCTTCGTGTGGAAGATTTCGTTTGCTTCGCCTGTACTCATGGATTGCTGCTTGTGTTCTTTGCTTTGGAGGAATTGTGGACAGCTGACCTATCTGTTTACATATAGGTTCAAAATCAAATCTACGTAAGAGAGTGATTGTAACAACTTTTTTGAAATGGTTTTCCAGCTTTTTAGCTGTTTTAGAATGTTTTAAATTGATACCTCTATTTTCAATTCTCTGAAGTTAAGCAGAAAAAAGCTATAACATCACATAACTTATATAGTTTTTTAGTACTTGTCACTATTATTTTCAAACGCTCTCAATTTTTATTATCACTTTTTACTTTTAGTAAAAGCTCTTGCAAATATTTTTTAAGTAATACTTCTATGTCTAGTTCTCTAAAATTAAATAGGGAAAAGTTAAGATCAACTCTCACTCAACTTTTGCAGCTTTTTAAAGTACTTTTACTTGTTTTTGTTGAACACTCTCAACTTCTTCTGCAACTTTTTCAGTAACTGTTTACTTCTTAAAAGCAATAGCTCTTGCAAATGCCCCGTATAAAAAGTTTTACTGTAGAATATGAACAAGAACATGTTGACTTACCTCAGCTGAAGCAATTCCATGGTCACAGTGAATGCTATCGCTGGACTGTCCAAAGCCACTGCTGGCTTCAACATAAACTCCCAACTTAGTAATTCCCACAGTTTGTATCAAGGACTGCTGCACAGGCCCTTTAGTGGGCACAAAAATTGTGTTCAAGGGGTTATCAGCCATGCCCTTCCCCACAAACTCATTCTCCAGAACTACAGAAATGTTAAATTTATCTAGTTCTGCTTTTGGGCCAATCCCACTTAGCAGCAGCAGCTGAGGGCTCCCAATTGCACCAGACGACACGATGATTTCACTCCTAAACTTCTTTGAGAGAGTCGCTCTGTGCGCCATTCCGTTTTCATCTTTGAATACAACTCCAACCGCCTTAGGCATTTTCCCTGTGGCCATTGGAAACTCATTTCATATAAGATCTCCATTATATCATTTATATATTCTTGTGACCACTGGAAACTCATTTTACGGCCTACCTGTTGTATCAAACTCGATCTTCTGAACTGTGGCGCGGACTAAAACATGCAGGTTTTTAGGGTTGGCAGAGGCAAGAAGCTCTGCAGCAGTGTGGCGACGGCCAAACCTGTCAAAGATGGTTCCTCCAACTTTGGTTCCATATTTGTGATCGTAGGTGAAGCCGTTGAATGGTGAAATTCCGGCTTCTAATAGGCCGTCTCTGACCGCTTTCTGCCATGCCTTCAGCTCGGGTTGATGAACGATCTGCTTCTCGATCCAGGGATATGATTCTTTCACTAGTTCAGCATCCCAGCCTACTCTCTTGATGTAACTGCAAGTCACAAGATTCCAAAAATATAACCATTTCCACCCGCAGTTTTCTATTAATGGCTTCCAAAACTTCATCACTTGTGTATCTTGGCAATTTTTGCTATACAGCTTCAACAAAATCAGGCTTGAAGGATCAAATAAATAATTTGTCGAAAAGAGTTGAACTCGACTCGAGTTTTAAACCCCTAAGTCCTTGAGTTGAACTTGAATTGAAATTTTAAAAAAATTTGCTCGAGTTCAAGTTTATTTTTAAAAAATTCAGCTCTCAAGCTCATTGAGCTGGTAAACTTAGACTCCAAGTTATGTTCATTTCAAAAACGAGCTCGAACTCTACTTCTTTACACTCCAACCTATCTAACTTTAGCTAAACTATACTAATAAAAACATAATTTTGATTCTTCAATTAATATGACTCTTACTTTTTATTATTAAAAGTAATTATTAATATTCCTTTTATCTTTAAAATTTTTCGTATATATTTTCACATAAAACAAAAGTATACTTTAAAAATAATAATATAATTGTTTATAATTTTAGATTATGATGAGAAATAGTTCAAGTTCATCTATACTAATTATATAATTTTGATCGCGCTAATATGACCTATATTATTTAGACATTTTAAATATAACATTTGTGTTTTTTATTCTTTTTAATACTTTACTTATTAGTTATTATCATAAAAAGGTGCGGCATAATTTCAAAGTTAATTATTATAATAATATTAATTTATTGTTATTATCACTTATGTTGTTATTATAAATGATACTGAAATTTAAGAATCTTACAGTAATTAAATGAAAATAAAAAAAATCCTTAAATTCTTATAAAATATGATCAAACACTAGTCTCATAGAATTTTATGGGTGCGCAAAATTAAATGTGTTACAACTCAAATGTTGCATCGGTGGGTCACGGGGAAGCTAAGGTACAAATTTAAATACTGATTTCGACACACTATAATTTACTTGAACTATACAAAATAAAATATTTCTATCCAATAAAATATTTAAATTCATTAAAGAAAACTATTTCATCCCATTAAAATATAACTTTATTGCCAAGAATTTCTTATTACATAATAAATCCTTTTTGAAATTTCAAAAGTTTATTTCAATCACATTTATGTGGACCCCATAAAATAAAATTATCAGAAAAAACAATTATTATTGAGTAAAACAAAATTTTAAAAGTTTATTTAAATCACATTCCCTATTTATCCCCGCATAAAAGAATTATTAACAAAAAAATTTTAATTATCATAATTTTATTTTGTTTTGAAATTTCAATGTTTATTTAAATCGCCATAAATAATTTATTATGGACCCCACGTAAAACCCACCCACACAAAATGCATACCTTAAAAAGGGCCCCTAGGAATTTTCCCAATATTAAACGGACAAAAGAATTCAAACTGAAACGTGAAAACATAGATCGAACAAAAATATATGCAGCTGTACCTTGCGCTTGCCCTGGTGTAAAATCCGGCATTGATGGAGGTACCTCCGCCCAAAACCCTAGCCCTCGAATTGAACACCCCATCGGTGGAGACGAACATCTGAGACGGCGACGTCTCAGAGACGTCGGCCAGCGCGATGTGGAAATTCTGCATGAAAGAAACGTTGGAGTTCGCGAATGGGGTTCCACCTCTCTCCAGCAGCAAAACGCTGTAGTTTTGGGATAGTGTGGCGGCGAGGGGGCAGCCCGCCGTGCCCCCGCCGACTATTATATAGTCGTAGGTCGGTTCGCCGCCGATCTGGGAGTGCCACGCTGCGGAGGACGGCGGAGGTGAGAATGAGCTGGCGGGTTTGATGAAGGGGTAGCGGTATTCCGCCGGATGATCATCCTGCGTAGCTGCATTGTCCACTCCAAGATTTATACGTACAAATATGTATACATAGTTGAAATTTAACAGAAAAATGGCTATATTATGCTGATAAAAACTCATTCTTGATTTGATAAATATATATATATATAGGAATTAATTATGAGAGGAAAATAGTTAAATATTGCTACTAAAAACCAATCTTGGCTATATGCCCAAATTAATTCTTTAATAGTACAATATTACAACTAAAAAACCAATCTTTATTTTGACAAATAAATTTTTACAGCATTCTCTATTTCCCTTAATTTTACAAATAAGTCAGCAGCAGTTGACTTTTACTCACAATTTTCCGCAAATCTCTCTAAAACTATTTCTCTCCATGCAATTTCAAATGTGAAAGTAAATTATTTTATTTAAGTGTGATGAAACTGAATGTTTAAATTTCGACAGGTCCTTTGCATTTTTTTAAATTTTGAGAAATAATCAATACATATACATTTATATGTATGTACATGTGTGTGTGTGTGTGTGTGTGTGAGAGAGAGATAGAAAGGGCGGCAATAAGGGACAGTAAGAACCTTGACAGAAAGTGAGCACGGTGGTGATCCATAGAAATACAGACAAATAAAGAACTGCAGAGGCACCACCACCAACCAAAGCCATTGGGGAGCCCCTTAAAACACACACAACACACACTAGCAAGAGAGAGAGAGGCCAAATAAAAAACACACACAACACACAGTAGCTAGTTCAAAAATCCCCACTTTCTTGATGTGGCTTTCAATGGTTGGCCTCGTTCTCTGTGTGTGCAAGGAGCATATTAGATGCTATATATATAAACTGTCTGCTGCACACACACACACACTGATAAGTAGTGATCAAACAGACAGCTACCCTCTGATAATTAATAATGAGGTTTTCTTCTCATTTACATACATATATATATATATATAGTTATAGATATATTAAAATGGCAAGCATGCATTAATTAATCAGATGGGTAATTATAATGCTACTAATAATAATATTTGGTGGGGTGGTTTTAATTATTTATAGATATGAAATACTTAATTTACATAAAAGATGGGGTATATATAATGAATGAATTTTTTTAAATATATATATTCATTTTCTTAAATACAGTTTTTTACAGCAGGTATGTATATTTAATGTCACAGAAATCTTCAACTGGGAAAAATGGCATTTAATGGTGGAAATGAATGCACAGTTGGAGAGGGCATCAATGCAAGCCATATAATTCTTGCTTTTCATCAGTTTTTTTGGGCTATAAGTACATATATTGGGCAACTACAAAAGCCAGCCTGCATTTTTCTCAGCCTCACGCAAGGGACTCTTTCACCCATGACATTTAAATCAAATTAACCAGCCACTAAAAGTAACTTATGTGTCCACACACACACACACACACACACACACACACACACACACATATATATATATAATCATATTAGATTTTAGCACAATTAGATATGAAGTTCCAATTATATTGAAATATCTAGTGAAGGGATTTCCTAGTAAGAAAAGGCACTCATGAAGAGAGAGAAGAAAACAACTTATATATTATTTCAAAATCTCAATTTTATTTTATTTTATTTTATTTATTTGAGATAAGGCAATCATGTCCCATCTATATGCATATATATATATATACAATGTGTTGTTTGTTTTTCTTACTATGAATTAATTATTAACAATAATAATAAAAACTCATTTTTAATACGATCAAATTGAATGTTCAAAGCTCCAAATTTATTACAAACATCTAAAGCCTTCTCTCCAATCAATTTTGAATAATTATTTCTTCATTATTGTACATATATAATTATGTATTATGTAATCATACTATATGAATAGAGTGGTCTTGGGCCATGAATTGAACTAGCTAGTTTTATGACAAGGGCTTCTTCTTGTTTCCTTGGAAGTATCTAGAAAAAGGTGGCCGGGGTGGGGAGTGGGGGAATTACCCTTTTCCTTGGGCCATTTTAATTACCCTCATTATATATAGCAAAACATGTTTCTTTCACTTGTTATTAATAAACTATAGGGAAAAAATGTGAAATGTTTAACATTTTAAGAGTAAATGATCAGGAAGCAAAATCATACATCTAATGAGTACTTATGGAAACTAAAAAACGGGAGTTTAATGTTAAATAATATTTGCCCATAGCCCCTTACCTATATATATTAAAATAGCTAGGTACAAGTATCTTTCCTACAGGAATGTGACATATGTTTACTAGTTTATCAACCAACCTTATGTGTTTTTATATTCTTTTATTTTTACAATTTAGAATTCATCTACTTTAGTCGGCTATATATTTAACTTCACAGAGTCGATCCAAATTATTGTTATAAAAATAGATTATAATTGAATCATATATATTTCTACTTAACTATAGCTTATATTAACATCGAATGTGTGTATATAGAGTCAAGAATTATAATTTTCAGAAGCAAGATTCAATCTTCACAAAATGGGAAGGATAATTTTATTATTTTCAACCAAAAAAGTTAAACTTTTAAATATATACATTTATATATATATATATATATGACATAATATAATATAGATTTAAAGGCGACTATTGTCCCTGCCAATCCCGTATAACTTTTAGATTCTAAAAGTTATCTCATTGAGTATAACTTCTTTATGATTATGGCTCACATATAATTCTCTCCAACAAATAGAAAAATTAAGGGAATGTTTGGTTATGTTTCTCCACAACAAAATTGTTTTGGGGAAACATAACCAAACATACATTCATTTTCGTTTTAAAATATTAAAAAAAGTTTTCCCAAAATATCATATCATATCATTCATTGTCTCCAAAATTTCCCCATTTTTTAATATATACATACATATTATATATATCATATGCTTTTTATTATTATTCTAACAATATGAAATCACTCAATTCCATTTCCACTCCAAAAACTCAACAAAAAAGTATTGATTTGATTGCTACAATATAAAATGTCTCCCTCCAAAATTAACATAAACAAACATACCAAAATTCTTCAAAACTAATTTTTAACCATTCCTCAAAACATAACCAAAAATCCATTACATTCCCCAACATAATTTTCACATTCTTTAATATCACTTTCAACATTCATTTTCTCAAAATACATATTAAAATCACAAAAAAAAAAAACATAACCAAACATTGCCTAAATTTTTAGGGGCACATTTGATTTGAGATATTAGCACCTACTATGACTTTTAATATGGGGTAATCTTTTGTTTGATATGCAAAATGAGATTTATGGGCCGGGCCGCAATTTATCTAAATCATGCACTGTAAATGGGATCAATAGCTAATGAGTAGTGGGTTTTGGGGTGGGATTATGTAATCTCACACCTCTTTAAAATTTGGCTTGGCTGATCAAAAGTATCCCTCAAATTCATCAATTTCATGACTCCTCTAGCAAGAATTTTTCATCAAGGCCAATTTTGTTATCCCAAAGATAATAATGTGTATCAAACACCTCAATAAAAATTATAGAAAATTGACATAGTGGTTAATTCATATAGCAATCTTCACTATCAAACATATTACAAATTTTTTAATCTCACTTTATCTAATATTATTATAATCTCCACTAATATCCAAATTCCAAATCAAACCAACCCTAGGTCTTTTTCAGGCACTTAATGTATACTAGGTTAATTAACATTGTGGAGTCGTGACCACTTTTGCATTATTTGATTGGTTAAAAAAAAATCGAAGTACAATTATTACTAAACATTAACTATTATCAAGCAATCATATTACAACGGCTCACAATTGGTCAACAGAATCAACACTGCGGAAAGGAGGAAAGTTTATTTATTCATGACAGTTAGAACTTCCATTACCACAAAAAATCTTAAAATTTTTTGAGGAAAAAATTGCTTTCGGACAGAGTAGTACGATGAAAGATATAAATTGTGTTTGGAGGCTATTATCTATTATTAATTAGTCTATATATGGTATAAGAATCAGTTGAGATTATGTAAAACGATGGTTTACTCTATGATAGATATCAGTGATTCAAGTTTGTTTATGCTATATACAAAATTATACCATTTTCAAACAAAAAAAAGAATGTTGAAGCCGTTCTAATTTCATTTTCAAACCACTTTTTGTTCTTGTTACTATTAAAAAATTCTCAACTTCTACACTTAGAAAAACCTTTTTTTTAATTTAATTTTTCCTAAATATACTGTATTATATATTCAATTATTACGTCAATGAAATAAAGTTTTATTTCACATAAAAATACCCCTACTATCATTTCAAAAAAATTTAAATATGCGTATATTTCAAAAAGAAAAAAAGAAAAAAACACGTCTTTTTAGACAATAAAAATTATAAATCACCTCAATTTTTATCTCTATATTAACCTATCATTGTTTTCAAATAAAACATCATAATACAATCTCATTTTTATTTTTGAAATTAGAATTAATTTTTCAACTTTTGAAGATACAGAAACATGAAAATATAAATCACCTCAATTTTCATCTCTATATTATCCTATTATTATTTTCAAACAAAACATCCTAATACAATCTCATTTTTATTTCCGAAACTAGAACTAATTTTTCAACTTTGAATGGCAACTCCCATCATATTAAAAGGGTGCAACGTCCAATTATGAAATCCTTTTAAAAAAAGGATGAATTGAAATATAGGGATTGGGTTTGAGCCCTTCCTGCGCAGCTTAAGTGGAAGGCGAAGAAGCCTTTTTTTAATTTCATTTCTTTAGACTTCAAAAGAATTTGTCTAGAGACAAAAACCATTTTTGATTTGCTTGTTCCCGGATTTCCAGACAAAATCGAACTACTAAATATAAATTTGTATCAAATTCGAAATGAGAGGTAGCTAAACTAACTTGTAGGAGAGACATTCTGTTAGTTAGGAATAGAGTTGATAAATACTAATAACTCTCGGATAGAGTATTAGAATGGAAAGACGTGAAATGGCGAGAACTCAGTGAATCACTATTGAAAAGTGAAAGTGGAAACAAAAATAAAACCAAACGGCCCTTAGAGTTGAAACGGAATGCCACCATAGGTAATTGAAGTATAAAGACATTCTAAATTATGAACATGAATGGTTGTTACCTTAGTTTTCTAGATAAGTCATTCAATATATTAGTGAAAAGAATAGCATTTATTTTGTTATATATATGACATTAAAAAATCTTTGTTTAAATATTAGAAAATGTAATTATATATTTAAAAATAAAAACAAAAACAAAAACTTGTGAAAGTCTTTGGATCTACATTAAATACTTTCTGAGCCCTAACCCTAACCGGCCTACATTCACTTCACACACACAAATGCACATGAAAACTTTGCCATCTACCCAGCTGGAAAATATATATATATATATATAGTTCTGGTGATAATTTCTGGTGCTAGGCTTTTAATTCATGCAACAAAATTTAACATCTCTTGTACTATCTTTCAATGAGGCCATTTATTATTTAGACATAATTACTTATATTAATTGCTCTCCCAATTGGTCGAAACAATTTTTCGCATAACTTTATTTTTCTTTTCTAAATTTCTTATAATATTTTTCGAAATTCGTGTTGGTTGTACGTAGACCATCATGGTCATACCATTTGCAAAAATCAGCAAGTTTTGCTGTGTGGCAACAAGAGTCTTTTTAAGTGGACTTATAAGCTTGTCAAACCATCTTAGAAAATATATATTTTTAGAACTTGTAAAATATCATAAAATATTTAATAATTTAAAAAAAAAAAAAAAAACTTATAAACTCTTAAAATGAAAAATAAAAATTTTATAAACTCTTTGAAAAAAGATTTCTTAACTTTTTTTTCTAATATCTTAACAAACTCCTTTAATTCTTTACCATGGTCATTACTAACATTTTGTAAATTTCAAGATCATATTTTATCCGAATACTTTAAAAACTTATTTTTAAAGTAAGATTTATCTTATAATTAAGATCCAATAACATCTTATGAGATATAGAAGGTTGTAATATATTTTAAATAAGTTCCACCAAACACCTTCTAATTTTGATTTTCTACGTGCTAGGCGGCAGATGTCTTGGACCAGGATATCTTGCAAATTTTAGTATGACATTTATGTTGCAAAGGCAAAAAAGAAAATCAAAAAATTAACAAAAAATGAACTTCGAGAAAAAGATGTAAAAGGATGTATCTCTCCTTGGACTATAGAGCCCATGAATTTCATATTAGAATATCAAATATAGATAGCCATACTATCAAAATATAATCATACATTCCAAGAGAAAATGGTCTCAATAAAATAAGAAATGCTCTCTTTTTCTATGTTGAAACTTCAGCACACAAAGAGAGATGTCCTTAATTTGTTTATAGCAACTCAGCATTCAATGATTTTGTTAGTTGTCTACGCTGTCTTACACATTTTAAGTTCATAAATTTTTCATGTCATTATGAGCTTTAGCCTCCTAATCTAAGGAGTAATCATTCAGTTGCTTTTTGTTCCATTTCTATGATGGTCCAAAATTGGACAATTGAATATACAAAGATTTTGATATTTGAAGAAAATTAGAGGGTTCACAACACTTACTAAACTGCTGGCCCTAAATTGTATACATAAATGTGCTCAAATTATGGTGCTCTAGTTCCAACTTCCCGGGGGTTATGAGGTGGTTGAAATTTATTAGAAATTGAAACCCTATTTACCTACCATTATTACTATTACATGCAAGTCTGTGTACCAAACCATAGAAATTTATTTTTGAGGCACATATTTACATAAAAGTACATCAGAAATCCACTAAGTTTGAACTTCTCACCTCACAACACTTTATGTGTAAAATTTATGCCACCTGGCCAAGAGCCAATTGACTCAGGCGCATAAAATGAACTAAACTTCAGTGCACAGTACAACAATGTCCAGACTCCAGAGTCTTAGCAGAAATCATAAAACACCTCCAAGACTCGTGGCACTTGGAGGTAACATAATATTCTTCCAACATTAATAAGGCTTTTAACATCGTCCTCTGGGTATCAAGCCCAACACAAGTCTAACTGAAAATGCACCCAAACATGATTGCACAGGTCGACACGAGCATAGCATTATCTAAATTTTAATCCGCGCCTTTCCACTTCTGTATCAATCAGACGGAATACATTTTTCTCTAAATACAAAATGGGTGATAAAATTCCCAGTGTCATTAAGGACAAACCTTAGATTTGACTTCTAATGATACAAAACTGAAGGTAAAGCAGAAAAATCACAATCAAGGCCAGGCCAGTTAAAAAGCCCAGATAAATTACCACCACTGACAAGGAGAAGAATAAAAAAGAAAAATATAGAACATTGGTAGGGCAATTTTCATGACAACTCAGAGCCCCTGTTATGTGACATCCACACGTAAATAAATATTTCCACCATCTATTCATTTCTTTCCGATAGACAGTAATCCCAAGAAACCACAGGGCTGTGCTGCAGTATGCTTCAAATAATTAGACTCGGAATCTTCAGAAAAACAAGTGAGGATGCCGGCTCACTGGGCTTTGTGGTGGGCTGAGGGACTAGAGTATTCTGTTCCATTCTCAGAATTGGTTATTTCAGAGGAAGCACTTGATGACAAGTCGCCATAATCATTTGTACCGCTTCGTAAGGTCTTAGCTGGAACTTGAGGGTTGCGTTGAGGTTCTGTATTAGCATGCCTTTGGCCCTCCTCAGCTAGTTTTCTGAGAAGGTTCATGACAGTAGGAAGAAATTTGGTGGATAATGAGAGAATTCCAGGTAGCTGTAGAATAATTGAAAAAAAAAAAAGGATGAGACCTCGATTAGAAGAATTAATCTCAAATTAAGCTTCTGATGAGGAAAAAGCTAAATGCATGACTTCCAATAGAATTTGGTTTAATGGACTGGAAAAGCAGTTTGACACTAGAGAAAAAGCATAAATGGCTTGCTTACAGCTCCATTGCGGAATTCACCAGAGATGTCTAATTGCACCCAAAGGGCTTTTATGAGGAGATAAGCAACAAAAATGACGCCCAACCACAAAGGATTTCTGTCAAAGGAAAACACAACATGAATAAAACCGGTAAGTAGCCAACAAGGGAGAGCAATAATGCACACATCAAGCCGCCCAAAAGGGCAAAAAATAGAAAATGGACAAAATCTCATTAAGAAAGCATAAAAATCAACCCAATGAAAAGATTTCAACATGAGAATTAGAGCTGGATTAATCCCACCCCTCTCCCCAACATAAAATACAAATCAAAATATAACAAAGTACCTCAAAAGAGTCATAAATTCATTAAAACCCAAAACAACCATTGCAACTATTGCCCATGGAGGTGGTAACCAGTTGTTATTTCGCTTGCTAGCCTCCTGAAAGTTTGAGAATTTAGAAAATGTAAGAAATTAACAAGGAAGCACCAGCAAATAATTAAATGCAGAATAAATGCAGATGCAAAGTGAAAATCTAGGCCTACACCAACATGAATGCTACAATGCACCAAGAGTTCAGAAGCATCACGCATGCAAGATTACCTGAGCAGCAATGGCTTGACTAACAGTATACTCAGTCTCAGCTTTAAATTGCCTCCACAAAGATTTACACTGAACTGGGGTTAACAAGGTTTTTGATGGTAGAACCTGGGTACAAAAATCCAATCACAAATGGAGCATTAGTGATAGTGGATATATTACAACAGATAGCCCTGTTGAAGGCCCACAGAACTGCTTACTCGATTAGATAATAATCATAGTTTTAAGTTTCAGATCGGGCAAAAAGAACTCTAAATAATAGTTAAACATCAATGCAAGCAATTAGATCGAAATACAGAAGAGCACAGTGTTTACAGAAATAAAGTGCTTATTCCTTCTCCCCGAAAAATGAATGTCTGTAAATGAAACTGAATTCAGTACACCAATAAACGTTGGAAGAGAAACAGATTTAACAAAAACAAACAATTCCAGAACACCCTATACATGTGAAACACAATAATTTAAATTTTAAAAAATCGTAGCTAATGTTATAGCAGTTTTAAACTTCAATATCTGTTCAATTGCTAGGTCTCAAATATAAAAATATTCTTGAAAAGAAGCATGCAGAATAATAAAACTATAATATACTTAGAAATTCTTATGCATGAAAAGGACATTCAAAACTGTACATATCATTTCATTCTCACATACAGCAAGAAGTGCAATTTCCCTTTTTTTTTTCTTTTTTTTTTTTTTTTTTGGTTTAACAGAAATAATTCAATAAGAAATTGTTAGTCATTAAGAGTGATTACCACCATCACTCAAGGAGGATGAGCACCAAAATTTACACTTAAAACACTTTTCAGCTATACAAACAATATGAATTTCTTAAATTAGTTGTACTAAGAATGGCAAAAAGGATACCAGTTAAACACCAAATGTTGTATCCATAAATAGTAGGCACAAAGTTAGTTATAAAGTGACCCACCAAAAGACTATTTTGACTCTCTAAAAGGCCCTTTAACTCCATTATAAAAGTATCAAATTTAAAACTAACTACCTCATCCCAACTGCTAGAGGCAAGAGGATCCCCTGAAATACTCCTATCAGCAGCAGTCCCACTTTTGGGATCAAAGAGAGCAAGGGACAATGTATTCTCAATAGAATCAGCATTATCATCCAAACGGACAGCAGCCATGACAGAAAGTAGCTTCAAAGACTAGGTCCAGCAACAAAAAAAATTGAAAAAAATAAAAAAGTTAATATCCCATGAGAAGAAAACCAATAGTCCCACCAGAAATATTAGCAAAGCATATCGTACAGCAGAGCGAGCACTTTTGGTGATTGCTCTAATATCTTCCTTCCCGGTCCAGACACGTGGCATTGAGTCAGAATCATGACTAAATAATGTAGAAAACCTACCAACAATAGTCAGGTCAGTTTCTATAGGTAGAAGCACGAAAAAGAGCTTCAAAATTATATTCCAGGTCATATATAAATATATAAAAACACAGTAAACACCTGTCTTTCATACGGATTAAAACCCTTCCTGCTTCTTCTTTGGCCTTTGCTTCTACTATTCCTCTTGCATGATCCTCCAACTTCGCGAGCATTTTATCCTTTGTTACCTCATCCATTTCAAAACCAGAAAGTGCACTAGAAAACCTGCTAACAGCTGTTTCTGTCTCACGACAGAGAAGTTTCCTTATTGCTGGCCATGTATCATCGCTGGCTCCATCTAACAAAGCCTCAACAGGTCCAGATAATGCTTCATGCAATTTTGTCTGTCCATGAAAATTATCAGCGGAAAGCTATGCTTAAGGCGAACACAAAATGAGAGGTCATCAAATTTTTATTGTTTCATAACATGAAATAAAATACCCAATTTACAAAGAAAGCTATTTTGATGCTGATGAGGGTACATCTATAAATTGATTATGCCAAATCTGATAATTAATCAGTTACATTAATATATCTTCACAGAAGCTAAAAATTTCATTCCTCCTTGAAATAAGTTGCAGCAAATTACTTAATCATACTTAAAAGGTCAGCAAACTATTATCTGTGATTCCAGAGATTGGACTAGGCAGTACTCCATACCTCATACATGGTCGTTAGTTCAGACAGCTTATCAGCACGAACTGTAGCAATATGTGCATCTATATCACGCCTAAGCTTATCTCTTACTTTAGAAGAGTCCCAATTTGCTTGGTCAATGTCCACATCTACAATTTAGATAGTAAACCATCAAAGCAAGATACACTCCACAATCCATGCTCACCACTCTATTCTATGCATCAGCTACTGTACATTAAGGGATCAGCTCATTTATATATGATAAAAATTTTCTCAGCCTCATCAAAGAGAAGATTGCTGCAAACCTACAACTTTACACATGAAGAGCAAGACAGCTTAAACTGCTACCAGCAGCAACACTTATGTGCCCCTTTGAAATGCTATTTCAAGGGGTCTAAAAGTGAGCTAATTGCACTATAATCTTATGCAAAATCTCCTCTGCCAAGGTGATAAGAAGATGGTATGTTACATGTATGTAACTGTACCTGCAGATGCTTCATCAAACTGTGACATAAAATGCTCGGTGCAGTCACGCGCAGCCACAGCAAATCCTTTGCCTTCATTCAACGCTTTATCAAATGCTTCTTTGAATCTATTCAAGGTTCCAGTGCGTATGTGTCCCAACATGAATTGGTATGCTGGTTGGACAAGCTAATGTAACAAATAAAAGGACATACTTAAGGAAAAAGAATACAGGAAAACGAAGTGGACAAATAACTGACACAATTATATTAACAGTTATATTTGTGTGCATGCAAGTGTAAAATTAATGATATATTTTAAAAAGAGTTACTTGCAAAAGTTTCTCTTCCAACTGTTTCCGCTTTGAAGATCTAACACCTTCATCGAAATATGTGGCCTCAGCATCATACCTGTTATAGGAAAGATAATATAGCATAAATTGAGTGTCACAGAAACTCAAATTCAAATTGTCACTAAAGCACACCAAAAATACAATTCTTTTGCTACAAATCATTTCGCCACAATTTCAACAGCAGACAATTTTATGACCAATGAACTGACCCATTTTTCTATCTTTCTTTCATATATACAACACATTTATCATCCACAGTCACCAAAACAAGCATAAAATTAAACGTAATACTTAAACCCATGACAAAATACAAACTTGTCCATCGTTCCTTTCTTCTTTTTTCTAATTCTTTTTCATTTCTTTCTATAATAAAACAACTTTGTTTAAAGAAATAACTACAGAAATAAAAGATACTTTTCACCTGGATGGCATCAAACTAACATGATAGACCTGCCATTAGATATGAAATTTTTACTTGTGATAAAGATAATCCCTTTTATTCACTTATCCAAATTACAATAGCGCAAAGTATCTTAAATTTGTGTCACAACATTTATGTTTTGGTCCTTCTCCAGCTTATTTTTCAGCTTTCTCACAATCTCTCCAAAGTATTTCCTTATGAATGTCCTTCATATTCATCCATACCAATTTATCAACCATATCATCCACTTGAACTACTATAGTAACAGGCTAACAGGGTCTAAGGCTCCGTTAACATCGCAGTGGTCACGGGGTAATATTCTGGAAGTCATCTGCCAAACAAGAAGTTACTAAATTCATGGTGATTCCAACAATATAATTCTTGCATGGGCACAAAGGTCCAAATTACAGAATCTTCTACATATTATTTTGAGGGATAGATGCCCATCAGTGTCAAATATTGGCAAATTCATCAATAGCCACAATTATCTTCTACATGGCACATCTGAATACAATTATCATTATGCTACCAGCAAAATTTAAATGCAGATAACCTTTCACTTACTCTGTTAGGCAAGCATCAAGAATTGAGGTGAGCTTCCTTCCAAAACCAGTTACCGGTTGAGATTGTACTCTCTCTTCTAATTGACGCCATTCCTGCATATTATAGGTGCCAGAAACAATTAAAAATACTCAAAGAAATATGGAAGTGCCCCTCAAACAACACATATCATAGGACAGGTACCTCATTTGCAATAAAAGAAGAAAACTTTTCATTTGCAATCTCTTCACAGCGTACAGTGGCAACCATGACCTATCAATAAACCATTAAAGATTTCAATAACAAAACTTCCTGAACATTTTGAGTTCAGATTTGGAACAGACATTTAGCTCTAAACCTTGTGAGCAGGCAGGTCAAGGTCCTTGTTCTCCTTGATGACCTTCCATATCTGTTGTGCACTGAATGAAAGGCCAGATGCAGGGACCGCACCTCGCCTATCCCCAGCAAGCCCACCAGGTGCAATGGAATGGAAAAATCGCTGTCTTAGACTTGCCACCTTAAACCAAAACACATAATAATCACCAAATGTAAGATTCTTGTCTGCACTAACAAAAGATAGTCAATCTTTCTCCAAAAGAAGCCTACAAAATACATGTATGTTCAACAAAAGGAAACAGATATTTATGAGGACAGGCATCTGTAATAACACAACTTTGAGAATTCAAACAAGAACATGAACCTGCTCTTTAAATTGTTCTTCCTTCTCTTCATAACTAGAGAGAGCCACAACTTCAACCTGCCATTTAGTCATTTACAGAAAAAGTACTGTAAGTTTTTGAACATTTACAAACACAAGATAGAAATCATCAACTTGTCAACACCTTACATTGAAAAATTCACTTAATGGAGTTTCCTTGTGAGCTTGTGGCTTAGGAACACTATCCCATATCTTTCCAATAGAGGGCAGAACAAAGGAATAGAGGAAGAACATTAGAAGCCAACTGTAGTAAGTTTGTAACACCCATCAAAAATATGGCAAAAAGTTTCATATGATGTACCTTCTGAATGTCTTCCCTTAGAACAGGCTCCAAGTTTTCCAAAGGTGTCTACAGCAATGGAAAAGTTAAAAAATCAAAAAAAAAAAAAAAAAAAATGCTCCACCATCTTACTAATTATTTCATGGGACCAAATGCACCAAATTTCTTAATTTTTTAAAGCATCTAATAGCAGCATGAAATGATAAACAAGAAGGAGAACATACCCTTGTTTTATCACGAATAACAAACATTAAAGTTGTCTTACGAGGACTAAACAATCTCATCATAACCTGTTCATAATAAATATAAATTAGTAAATTATTGGTCATTTAAAGTAAATGAGCACAGAGCACACTGATGGGTCACCTGAAATACAGTTTTTAAGAGGGGTTTATTTGCAGCCTGCTCACGCCCAATATCGTGACACCACCTGAACATTTTTTTTCCCAAGAGAGTAACTCAGATTAAACATAATAATTAAGGTGTAACAACAACTAGATCACTAAGAATGCAATGCAACAAATCTTACATGTTTATGAGCACTATATCAGAAACAGCAAGGGCAAAAAGAGCACTCTGTTTTTCAAATGCAGTATCATCCTGAAAAGAAGCAAAAACAGTAAGAGCAGTATCACTTCAAAATGGAAGTAATTAAATTTATTCAAAAAGAAGAAAAGAAAGGAGCTAATAAGCATTCTTATGAAAAGTAGAATGTCTATGGATACAAAAGAATAGGTCAATGGATATGTTCCAGATCATGTTACTGAGGCTTCAACAAGAATGAGTCAACAGATAGACAAGTCAGGTGCCAGAAAACAAGATTATTTTTCATAAATATAGATTTAGATGTACAAGACAACAAGAAAGGTGTAGTCTTAAGAACCATTTAGCTTCGTGGAATAAAGACAACACACAGGGAATGACATATAGTTAGCAGGCTATGCCAAATTAAGTGCTGAATAACATAGATAAAATCTCTGAAAATGACCCACAGTACAGAGGATAAACTACGAAATACCAAATCAACATAATTAAGTCAATAAAAAGAAATTCTATGGCACCTCTCCTCTTTCTCTTCCATCAGTACCCTCTAAATCCATTACAAGAGTGCAAGGTTCAATGCCAACACAGTGCGCCAACCATATACCTTTTGTGGTTTGAGACCTGATGAGATCCAGATGATCAGTGTTATCAAATAAGGAACAAAAAAGTAACAGCAGAGTCAAGAGGTGCATGCCTCCCCTTAAAAGCATCCATTTCTCTGAAATTAGTACCAAACAGGTGATTCAACAATGTACTCTTCCCTGTCAAAATCAGAACACATTTCAAAAAAATCAATTGATGGTAATTGGCAGCACTACTTAGTAGCCAGGACAAATACCATAGTCCACATGATCATGAACAGGGTTCTTTAAGTTGCTAAAAAGAACAAAGTGAAAAAAAGGGCTAAATTTAGGTGTAAAAAACCCTTAGCCAAGCATGCCAAAATCCAGCATGTATGAAGCTGCTTGAACAAAAATGAAAGAGCAGGTCTGCAATCCAAAATTTTTACCACTACTCTGTGGGCCCATGATGGCTACAACAGCATAAGAAAGCCCACATTCAGCAAGTTTAACTTCTTTCATGAAAGCTTCAATTCCTGCCACATTGAAAGCACCATCCCCATCTATGAGGTGAGTCGAACAACAATGGTCTCTTTCATCTGGAAATATAGAATAGCAGTCGTATTAGTATGAAGCATAGAAATAGCTTCTGCAGAATCATAATAAAATCTAGTTCATCAATCGGAGGTAACCACGATATAGTAGTCACAGGATATCATGAGGTGAAAAACACAAAAAGGAAAACAATTGGCCAACGAGATAAAATTATGAAAAACAGAAGCTGATAAAATAGTCACACGCTCCAGAACAAAGGAGCCCAACTGAAAAAATAAAATATTTAAGTGGAACCTGCTAACCCTTTTTGCCTCCAGTAGAAAAGCTCCTATAAAAATGGGAAATGCCACTGTATATTTTCTCAACATTTATACTGACAGCAGCTTATCAAACAAATAGAACCCATCATACACACATGGAGTAAAATTAGTAAGAACAGGCTGAAATTCTTTCTCCACAGAGAGGGATGAGTAAAAAAATAACAAATCCATGTCAAGCGGAAACTAGGTTGAGCAAATGATATTCCCTATCACCACTTCTTTCCACCATTTATGGGATTTCAATATCCAATTATCTACACGAAAACATTCCAAGAAAATCAAAATTTGAATCCAATTGAATATCACACATGAGCTCCAACCACGTTAAAAATCTAGACACGTGAAACATTTTAATCCAAAATACAACACTCGAACTCAATCACAGTCGCATAAAACATCGAGCCCAACGGGTTGCGAAATAACATCTAATTAATTTAAACTGGAATGTAACACAAACAATAAACCAAAATTTTGACCTATTTGAAGCCAAGTAACGGAAACTGAAAAGCAGTTAAGCACCTAAAAATAACAAAAAGAGACTACGTTATGCCGATATTTTCATTGTTCTGCCCCAGATAATCATTGACAATCAATAAGAACAGATCATTCAATCGAGGGTTCCATTCTACATAAAAACTGAATAATTGGCTCAAATCAAAATGGATCCGAAACGTACCCATGTGTGTGAGAAACGGGTGGAGTTCGATCGACGACGGTGGCTTTCCGGAGATTGGGAGATCAGAGAATCGGAGGGGAGAAAGAAGAAAACAGCAGCTGGGGATCTCAAATTGGGGCTACTTCATACATATATTATACTGTATGAATATATATATATATATATATGCTCTCTTGAAAAAGTACATTGACTGTCCTATGGTGAGTAAGAAAATAAATTGGAGAGATAAATAAAAATTAGGGTTTTTACTGATTTTTTGAAATGAGGAATCTTTGGCACTTTCACTGAAAAAATGTTACAGTATAGTAAACTAAATTAAAATAAATGTTTTTTTTATTTGAGCTGGACTTCTATTTATAAAAATAATTATATATACATCAAAATTTCAAATTATTCGAGCTCCATGCTAATATTGAAGCATTTTCAAATATAATTTTCTTTAACTTGTTAAAAACTCAAATAACTCTAAATAATAACGTGTTCGATTTCACTCAAATCTTTTGCACAATTTTATTTTCTCTATAAAATTTTAATTTTTGTAGATTTGTCATAATTGAAAATCATTAGGAAAATTAATATGTTAAAAATCAATTCAATGACAAATATGATGATATTATGTTTCAAGAAAAATTATGTTATAATGTTACAACTATGAAATAGCTAAAAATTTGCTATTATTACGAAATGACTTGTGATTCATAAATTAAATTTGGAGTGTTTAAATATTATTGTGCATGATAGTAGGATTCAACACACGAAAATTTAAGATTACGATTATTTAAATTTAATCCTTCTAAAATGTGTGAATTTATGTCCACTTTCATGATTATTATAATCAATTATACATTATTACTTTTTGCTAGGTATTGAATGTGTTGATTATTTAATAATATTTTCTATATTATTTCTCTTATCTTCAATTTAAATTTCTTTAGTTTTTTTTTTCAAATATATTGTTCCATATGATAAGTTCGAACAAATATGTTTAAATAGTTGAAAAAATATATTATGTTATTTGTCTAATCTTTATATGTAAATTAAAAATTAAATACACACATCGAGTTACAATTATTAGTTATTGATGTTCATGATACAATGTATTGTACTTCAAATAAGCCCTAGGGACAAATTACTTAAATTTAAAAAAAAAAAAATACAAAATATTAAAGTGGATAGTCAAACAAAATAAGTCAAATCCACCAAAGCTAAATATTATAAATATCAACATTTATGATGCGAAAAACATCTGAGCAATTTATTTTTCTACTCGACAAATTTTTTGAGCAAATGCACTCTCAATTTAGAAATACATAAACTTCAGTATTCAATTATAAATTTTCAAAAAAATTCTATAGACAATTTTTGTGTACATATAGTATCACTTATTTCACCCCCAAAAAAATGCACAACTATCGACTTTAAATTATTAATTTCCATTTCTAACACATTTAAATAATGGCATAAATTCAAAAATAAAATTAAGATCAACAAATTTATTTATTTAGACAATGGTTTAACAATGTCAAAGTGGTTGAAGTGGCAAGCGACCGGGTACATAGTACTACACCGAAAAAATGATGACACGACGGCGATTTGAATCAGTGCGGCGGCGGAGTGCCGGCACCGACTGGGAGACCCACCACACCGCCCATCAACCTCTTTTTCACAAAAAAAAATGGGCACAAAGTTTGTCATCCGCTCGGGGGCCGTGCGTGGCCACACGATCCAATGATTAATTCCTATTTGCAAAAAAGTCCAAATAGGCTCAAATTGTGGGCATGTGGGTTCAACTCAAAAATTATTATACCAACCAACTTAGGTAGATTTAAGTAGGATATAGTTTTTTTTTTTTTTTATCAAGTAAATATAATTAGGAAATAGTTGTGACTTGTGATTAATTTAACTTAGGGCCGTTGGATTTAATTTTCACATTTTAGTATTTTCAAAAGTTAAAGGGGAAAAAAAGAAGAAGCCTTTTCTTCTATGCACACTTATACTAAAGATTCATTAATATCCGAATTTTATACATCATATTTACATGGGTAACTAAAGACAATATCATTGAAAAAGTTGACCACTCAATAAGAGTTGAAAATTAGTTATAACCTTGAAAATAGGAATGAGACTGTATTTTAAATATTTTGTCTATATTATGTTAACTATAGAGATGAAAATTTAGGTGCTTTATACTTTTTATGCCTAAAAAGCATACTATTTATATTTTCACAGTTTTGAGTAACAACGGCTACTTTATATTAAATCGAACTTAAATTAATTAATACTTTATTAAAATGATAGGATAATATGTGTGGCACCCCAGAGGCCCCGAAGTCAGTCAGCCACCCCAACGTGACACTAACCCTCTATAGGAGATTTTCCCTTCAAGAGCTAATGTCAGGTGCAAACTAACAAAATAAAATGACAAATTATATTAAAAGGAACAACTTATATTTTATTCTTTGTACACTAGCCTAAGTTTTTTCCTCTAGTTATAGATGAGTATACATATACCAGTACCTGAGGTATGGTACTAAAGCCGCCATGACTATAAGTCTTATTATGTATATACATAAGCTTATTGACTTATTGATTTGGGTACATTGGGATTCAAACAAAATATAATTTCTCCCTTCTCTATTCCCAAGTTCCTTCTTCTGGTACGACCAATCCAGCCTCATTTGTATAAAAAGAAGTATAAGGGTGAGTTCGAATGATTCAGTGAGAAAAGTTGGAGAGAGTTACCTGTACAGAGCTTATGTTGCAGCGGAAGATGATAGAGTGAGAATTATGTATTAAATAGGAAACAAAACATGCCAAGATAACTTGATTTGTGTAACAAGCTTTTGTAATAAATGTCTCACAAGTCAAATGCACATATATTTGAGATATCTTAAGACCTTATATAAGAAATGCTTTAATTAAATTACTTATAGAAAACCTTATCAGATTAAAGACATCATAATCATACCAAACCTTTCATGTAACTCCATCATTGTCCCATACCAGCGAGAAGAATTTATAAATCTTAATGCCTTTTTCATGTTCGGACTCGAGCGTACAAGATTCTAGAGATGGCCTCCACCACACAGCCGCACATGGTATTTAGTTCCTTACACTTCATTTCATGAAGAATAAAATAGGATTTTATCATTTGAGGTACAAAATACAACTAAAAGATGTCTAGTACTGAAATCCAGAAGTGCCAATGATTATAGATTCAAGAGGTGGCCTCCACTGCATATCCCCTTTCAACTAGTGTGGCACTTTGCTCTGCCCGACACATGCTTTATAGTACTGACCGAATAAAATATTCAAAAGGATCAAGAATACAACAAGTATAGCAGAAAGTGTCAAACTCGGGATTCTAGAGGTGGCCCCCACTGCACACCCCCTGTCAGCAAGTGTGGCACTTAGTTTCCAATTCGATGAGTAGGATGAGAAGATTTATAGTAATTAGAAAATATGAATCTTTTCTAAGTTATAACTTATTTGGAGTAGGAAGACTTTTTCATAAAATATTTTAAACAATCTTTTATATTTTGAGTTGTTTTGAAAGTATCCAATATAGGGGTTCTTACTTTACTTATTTAGGTAGCATAGTTTTGATTATAAATAAACAAACGAAATTAAATATTAATGACATGATCTTTGGATTATGAATACTTCAGGATTTCAATTTACTCAAACTTACAAAGCCGATCAAACAATTTTCATCACCGTAAGTGAGGTATTTCAGGAAGTGCGAAAAGGTTATATGATTGAAGAGGTAGTTATTAACAATAACAAATGGAAACTAGAAAGGAATAAAAGACCTCATATATCAATGATCGATATGTTCCTGAAAACATGAGATAGGGGTATGATTTTAGAAAATATATTGTGAAAGAACAGAAGACCTTACATATCAATATTCATGGTATTTCAAAAAAAGAATTACAAGTAACTGAATAGAAATCTAGAAGGAACAGAAACCTCACTGTATCAAGAATCAATGTGTTCAAGGAAACATAAAAAGGTACATGATTTCAAGAAAAAGAATTATAGGTAACATAATGAAAATTAAGAATAAGTGGAAGACCTCACATATCAATAATCGAGGTGCTCAAGGGAACATAAGATAGGTGCTTGATTTCAGGAAAAAGAATTATAGGTAACATAACAAAAATTAAGAAGTAACAGAAGGCTTCACTGTATCAAGAATCAATGTGTTCAAGGAAACACAAGATGGATATATAATATCAGAAAAAATATTAACAGGCAACAAAATAAAATTAAGAAGGACCAGAAGACCTCATATATCAACAATTGAGGTATTCAAGGGAACACAAGATGGATACATGATTTCAGAAAAAGGAATTATAGGTTACATAACAAAAATTAACAAGGAACAAAAGAAGTAGAAGACCTCACCAATTCCTACGATCGAGATTCTCTAACCAACTTGTAAGCTTAATTACCTAAATATAAGATTCAACTATTATTGATCGATCTTTTGGTAATAATATTATGAGGGAATGAAAATAATAAAGAGAATTAATTTAATTAAAGTACTATATACTATTTAAATTATTTAATTTCTATTCAATAATTTAAGCGATTAACTTTATTAATACCTTAAGCATTTATATATATATATAGATATATTTATGTATAAGAGTAACATTTCCTACTTATTAATTCCTAAATGAATCGAATATATCTTAATATTTTCCTTACCGCATTATTCCAAGAATTACATGAAATCATTGTATCTAAATCATATTTTATAATTTCCACCAAATCTAATTAAATTCAAACCCCAATTATCCAACATACTCTCATAATCCAAGCAACATAATCCAAACATCCATATTTAATCATATTTATCAAAACAAAGTCAAGCTATCATCATCCTAACATGTCTACAATTATTCAACAAGACTTGCCCATTTCCAGAATCACATAGCCAACTGTGTAGTTTCTATAAAACTAAATTTTTGCCCAATCTAAGGTATTTGGATGGTGGTATTTACCTCATAAGATTTTTAAATTTAATGAACGTTCTAATTATGGCCTCAATTTGCTGATCGAATGGGCCAATTTTCTCTAATTCCTATTTAAAGTGAGCTCCTGACCCAGTCGCGTTCCTGGTGGTAGGTCGTGGTTCTTGCCCTTTTTCGACTGAAATACCACTTCAATTTTAGCTACTCCTGGTTCTAATATTATCTAAACTCACAGATCTTTCCAACCATGGTTCTACTTCATCATTTGAATGGCTAATTCTTCAAATATAGCTGAAATAAGACTACCCTCGATTTTGACAGTTTCTGTCTGCGTGAGGCAGTGTTGATTTCGGTAGAGTTTCTAGTTAATCTAAGTGAAATTTCTGGAAATATATGCTATTACCATAATCTAGACATCAAGGGCTTTCTAATGGTGGATTTACATGGATGATCGAGAGGTTGGAGGGTGGGTTTTCAATTTTTTGAAGATTGAAGTTTGGTAGTACTTTTATTGACTATAAAGTTTATCTTGATTTCTACAGAATTTCTGGAGTTTGGGACTGGAAATTTTGGGGGAGTTTCTTGAGAATTTCGATCCTTGATGGGTAAGGGCAGATTGGCTGTGGTTTTGCAAGCTAAAGGATGAAAAATTTTGAGAGTAGAAGCTGATTCTTTGGGACAATCTGCAGAAATACTAGAGCTTGGTGTGGAAAAATGGCTTACGGTTGATCCATATTTATAGGCAATATGACTTTGCTTATTTACTTTAGAGGTCCTTGGCATTTTTGTTATATTCTAATTTGACCTTGGACTTTTTATTGCAATTTAGTCCTTGATCTCTTCTCTCGTTTTGAATTGGTCCTAGGAAATAAATAAAACTTCTATTTTATATCTTACTTTTATTATATATCTAATATACATAATGATGTATTTGTACGTTAAGGTATATAGTTTTTGTGCCTTTATAACTTAGGGTGCATGGCTAAATTCATAGTGTGTATGTGTGTATTTAGGAAATTTTAAGTCAATCTTTTAATTAATTTATTTAGTCTAGAATACTATTAATTGAATCAAAGGGGATAATTTCATAAGATAATCTATCTATATAGAATTTTAAATTTGATTTTCTATAGATATTTTATTTAATTTTTTTCTTTTTTTTTAAGAAAAATTACTTATGAGAAGAGATGGGGTGTTACAATATGGTAGGTTTATAAAAGATAAAAATAAAAATAAATAATATTTCCAATAAAAATGTATCAAAGTTGATAATGTTC
The DNA here is from genome assembly GCA_018894105.1 of Jacaranda mimosifolia. Lineage (NCBI taxonomy): Eukaryota > Viridiplantae > Streptophyta > Magnoliopsida > Lamiales > Bignoniaceae > Jacaranda > Jacaranda mimosifolia. The sequence goes on from CM032122.1 coordinate 28,592,311, forward strand.
AATTTTCAAATAGTCAAAAAAAAAAAAATGAAAAGAAAAAGGCATCTTAGATTATTAAGAGGTGTGCAAAAGAGATTATGATGTTTTTAGGTTATTTAAGAATTTATAAAATATTATAAGTGTATGATAAAATTTTAAAAGTATAAAGTACAAATGCCTAGAATAAGTGTTGGGTAAATTTTTCAAAGATGAGAAAATCACAATTTCTTTTAGATTGTAATACGATAGTTATGAAATTGCCATATTAATATACTGCAATTTTTGTTATCTTATTTTATCAAAATAATTAATTAAAATAAAATAACATATAATATCTTGTCAACTTCAAAATATGTTATAAAGTTTAAAAATTATAAGACTTTAAAAAAATATAAGAATTTTAATTGAAAATATTTTTATAATTTAGGTAAAAACATATGAAAATTGAAATCTATACCGTTTCTAAAACTATTGCTAAGCTTTAGCAACCAAAGACCATTAGGCAAAGTTATGTTTAATACATTTATTTATTTATTTATTTCAAAAAAGAAACTTTTTCTTCTTTTTTTTTTTAAATGAAGGTATTATATATAATTGAGGTAATGGTCAAGTTTCATCATTAGCCATCGTATGAAGCAAATTACAGGAATAAAATAGATTATTAGGGTTGTGTTTGGTTATGTTTTTTGTTTGATTTTATTATGTGTGTTTGGGAGAATGAATTATTGAAGAATGTAAAGTTATTTTTTGGTTTATTTGTTTATATTTTGGAGGAGACATTTTTTTACTGTAGCATCACATCAATGCTTTTTTGTTGGGTTTTTGGATGAAAATGGAATTGAGTGATTATTTTAATGTTAGAATAATAATAAAAAAATATAATGTATATATAATATATGTGTATGTATATAATGTATATATATAATATATATATATTGAAAATTGTATATTTTAAAGAAAAAATAGAGATATATTTGATTATATTTCTCCAAAATAATGTTGTTTCGAGCAAACATAACCAAACAAAGCCTGGTATTTTCTGTAAGAACATGAGCTAGACAAGTTGCAGAACGATGCACATATGAGAATTTGTCAAGCCTTATAAAATTGGTTGTAATTCTACACTCCTCATCCTCATTTTGTTTAAAACTTTGATAATGTTAATATTATCCTCTTAAAACACAATAGAATTCCAGCCCTATCCTTTTGAGATATTGACAGCTAATAACGCAACAAATTATATATAAAAACTTAGATTATTGTTCAGCCCTATCCCTATTTTATTTTATTTTTCTTGCTTGAATTTAGGCACCAAAAGTAAATATTTTTCTAAACATAAATATTATTGTTCAAATCATTAAAAAGAAAATGAAAAACTATTATGCTGGGAGTGACTAGTACGCAACTGAGTATCGCGTGAGGACTGTTGAGCATTCTTCTGACTTTATAGTTGGCCTTGAAATATTCCATGTTTGACGACAAAGGAGGAGTCCTCCCGTTGTGCTTTGGGGCCAACTTTTTCCTTTTTCTTTTCTTTTCTTTTTTTTCATCATTTTAGTACCATACACGGACATGGGCATAGGTACGAGAGGGGCATTCTTTTCTTTTTAATCTTTTAACTCTTAGGCTTTGTTTTTTAACATTTTGAGTGCTTTTTGTAAAATATTTTGGAAGTATGAGTTTTTGAAAGAAAATTTGAAAATTGTGTTAAGCATTTTTTCTTTTTGTTTTGAAAAAAACAAAGAAAATGAATTGAGAATAAGTTGTTTTTTTTTTAGAAAACAAACTTTGCTGTAAATGTCAAATCAATTGAATTATTATTGGGTTTGTAGGGTGAAAGTGGATTTTTTTTATGTAGTGTATGTACATATATTTATAGATGAATGATGTGTATATGTGTATATATATGTGTAATGATTGATATATGGTTATAGTAAAATGATGTGTAATTAATTTAATTGGTGATTTATTATGAAATTTATATTTTTATAAATTAACATTAACAAATGATGTATTACTTGGAAGAAAATACTTATTAATTATTTATAAAATCATAATTATATCTTAATTATAAAAAAATGGCTAATACCATAATTATATCATAATTGTTAATATCAGCTTATATATAAAAAAAATAATTATTGTATATTAATTATAAAGTAATTACTATTTATTAATTAAAATATATTTATTTAACTATTTATTATTTCTAATTTATGTACAAATAAAACTTAATTATTGATTTAAATAAATTTATTTATTTAATAATTTATATATGCAATACTTATAACAATTCATCAAGTTAAAAGAATAAATAATTTTATATTATATGAAATTAAATCATCTTAAATTATTTATTAAATAAATAAATATAATATTTAATTATACGTGAATGAAATATAAAATATAACTAATATATAAATAACAAGTATTTACATAATTAAACAAATTAATTTAATAAATTTAATAAATTATTTAATTACTTTAGCTCATTATTTAGTAAATAAATTACTTAGTAAACAATCAAATAATTTTTACTTAAATTTAATTAATTTTTTTGATAATTATTTTAATTATATTAATATTAATTTATTAAATTTAATATATTATTAAATAATAATTAAATTTGTTATTATAATTTTAAATAAATCTAAAGATTAATTTTTTTTGAAGAAGATTAATTTATTTGTTATATTAAATTAAAAAATCTTAAATTATTTATTAAATGAACAAATATAATATTTAATTAATACATTAAATATTAAATATAACTAAAAACATTATTTAATTAATAAGTAATTTAATTAATTAATTTAATACATTGTCCAGTAAATAAATTATTTAGTAATAATATAAATAATATTTAATTCAATTTAATTATTTTTAATAATTAATTTAATTAAAATTTTAAACATAAGTTTTAGAATTTTATAAGTAGTAATATATATATATATATATATATGGATGAGTGAAGTAATATAGTAATAAATGAATGAGTGATGTAAAAGATAAAGTGAGAAAATAAAGGGGTAGGTGGGGAAGGTGTGATTTTTAGGGTATATGGTATTTTGAGATCGTTTTGGAAGGTGTTTTTTGGGTATATAATTTTTATGTTTTGATAGAATGATTGGAGAATTTGTATACTTTTTGGAATTATTTTGAGAGTTGAAAAATATTTTGGTAAAACATAAAAGAACATAGCCTTAAATTTATTGTATTGTATTAATTTGGATTTAAAAATTAGTTATATTAGTTCAATATTTTATTTTTTAATGTGTACTAAATATATTATTTTTAGTAAAATTTATTTACCAAAGACAGAAAGGTAGTTACATGTATCTTTGCTAAAAGTTTTAGGGTTGGATTGGTTGTATTTTTATTTTCATTCTCTATTTTCATCATTTTTAAACATATTTTTATTTTATCATTGTTTTGCGTGTGGAAATAAAAATATGATTGGATAAATATTGTGAAAATTTTGAATAAAGATAGATTGAAAATAATATTTTAATGTAATATGATTAAATATTTTAATGTAATAGTATTGATTATTATTGTTTAATTAATTGTGAGCCTCATCGTCTTGAGAAGATAGAAAAAAAATAATTATTTAATATATTCTAAAACACAAACAATCCAAGCCTTAGTTTTTAACATAATCGTTTATGAAAACTTAAATTTTTAAAAGTACCTCCGTCTAGTATTATTTAGTTTTTCATTTTTTTAAAAAGACTAAATACATTTGTGGAAAACTTCTAAAAAGTTGATTGGTTATTTTTCGTAATGCATAATTTTTTCACAAATAAGTAAGAGACTAAAATTAAAACCCAATCCATATTTAAAAATGAGTATATAAAAAATTGGGCATGTTTAAAATGCATAATATTAAAGTTGTTGAGACCAAAATCTGAATTATGAGATCTTATTCAATGGTGAATAACACTAGTTAATATTTGTGTGTGAAGATTGACATGTTTGACTGTAAGTCTCATTTAATTTTTCAAAATTATTGAAAAATTACTCTTATGATGAAATACAGTTGTTGAAAATAAATTCACTCCACCAAATTTTTTTGAAACTATGTATTTTTATAGTTAATGAAAATTAGAATTATTTTTTATATGTGAAAATTGGAATCAATTCATATCATTTTAGGCCTAGTTTACTTTGGATGATCGGTCAGGACGAGATCCATCATCTAATGTTATTGTTTTTACGTAGCTTACTTTCTAAAATGTAGGCTGGGTAGAAAGTTTGAAGCCCGCATTGCAAGCACTAATAATAGGATGAGTCATCCAATTATTTTGACCGGATAAATTCATCTAAATCTCTTGTTGGCTGTTGCCAAGGATGAGAGATGAAAATGAGTACCTTATTACCTTTATACTCGGGTGCAATTATATTATTTCCCTTATGTTTTGAATGGAAGCAAAAGAATATAACATTATAGTGTTGGCTCCCAGAGACTAGCATGTTGACGTCCAAGCACCAACCAATCCACCATGGCCGCATATTATAGCATTTTAACATTTGATATGTGTGGCTTTTACACACCAATTCTCTGACAGCTCAAGAAAAATAATTTCATTTGCAAGGGTATTTTTGATCAATCTGCATTCTTCCAACTAATTTAACATGTATTTAAAATGTCGCTTTACATCCTTCATTTGACCTCACATAGTAAATATAATATATTTAAATAAAATACTTTTAATTCTTATTATTATTCAAAAATTAAGTCCATCGTCCAACATTATTATCATTTTTCTTGAGCATATGGATGGGGCCTTCTCATCCTTCAATTAAATTGTATGATCATTCGATCGAATTGTACTATAGATGTAGTGCCCCGATCGGGAGGCGCCTACTCTCGTTCGAAGTGCTACCCATTCTATACTACAAGTTTTCTGCATAACTGAAAATACATATATGGAAATCCAAAGTATTTAATTTTCACAAGCAACGTCCATCAGAAGTTCAACTTATAATCAAAATATTATGAATCAAGCTTAGCACATGTTCATTAAATTTATGTCAGTAATTCGACATATACAATATGCCTATGTATATATTCATAAAGCTTATTACCTCATGTGTCCCGTAGCTTAGTCTATCTCCATCACTCGCTCTTATCTGGAGTAAAGAATGAAAGATAACAATATAACAACGTAAGTCCGAATGACTTAGTGACATATCTTAGCAATAACAATAAAGTGACAATTTCTCAAATAATATATATAAAATAAGTAGAAGTACTAAAAATTTTAGAAACTGTAAGAGGAAATTTCAATCAAAATTCTAAGTGATCTATCTCACCACCATCCTATACCAGCGATGAGACTTCACAAAACTCATTGCCTTTTTGTAGAAATTTGAATCTCAAGTGTGACCAAATAGTCAACATATTTTTCTTTAAGGAATACAACTAGCTAGCAAAATTAATCAAGAATAAATTAATAAACACTTTTACAATTTTGTTGTTGGTGGTTCTCCTACCTTGTTATTCAACTTTCAAAACACACGAAAATCCTTATCCCTCCAATTTTAAGTGATCAGCTCGGACCATCAATCAATCATTAGGCATGGCTAGCCGCATGCCTTATCTTGCTCATAGACAACTACATCCAATTAGCTATGAGATAGGATTATATGTACAGCTTGTACATGTATCAGCCAAAAGAACAGTCACCGTCCGTTCATTCCATCCAGTCGTCTTTCAAAATCAATCACGGGGCACACCCTCAAGGGTATTAAGTACACTCACTATTATCACTTAACACGTCCAACATCATTTCAATTAACACATTAATTCGCCATGATAAACAAGTAATCACTAAATTAGCACCACGCTCATTCCAAGATAGATATAGTGATAAGAGAAAAATATATTTCCAAATCCATTTTTTAGTTTTCACAATACTATCGCCAATTTCAGATAAAACAGCATAAATAAAGTTCAATAGGAACCACAATCAATATAAAGTGGTGATATATGGTAAGTTTTGCAACACGTTTATTGAAAGGGATCAAGCAACAAGTACATATTAACAAGTATATATGTTTTTTCTCCAACAAAAACATTTCGTACTATCGAGTATAAACTCACCTAGCAAATGCATAGGAATCTCTAGTTATGTGGTCTCTCAGATCCTCGCTTCATAGCCAAACCGAGAACTGTCAAAAAATAACTCAAGTTATCATCCTATCAATCCTCTGAATCTTAAGTATAAATATAGTTAGTGTCTTTATCAAACTTAATGTTATCTTGACACAATCCCGATAATCTTGGTTTTATATCTAAATGCTTAAGATGGTTAAATGTGGTAATCCTTAACTTATCAATTGAGGAATGAATTACTGATACGATCCACATCGTTGTGGTCTCATTTAGGGTTCCAATATTCAATAGATATTTATTGCTATAACATTCAAGTTCAATTATATCTAAATCTTAGACAACCCTAATGTAGCGGCCCGATCAAGAGGCGCCGGCTCCCGTATGAGGTGCTACCCACTTTATATCACAGTATTTAATTTCTACAAGCATCATCCATCAGATGTTCAAACTATGAACCAAAATATCATGAATCACACTCAGCACTTCTATCACCCTCATTACCTTATATGTCGCCTATGTTGGCCTATTTTCGTCACTCATTCTTATATGGGGTAAAGAACGAAAAATAACAATAACACAATGTAAGTTCGAATAACTTAGTGAGATATCTTAGCAATAACAACAGAGAGACCATTTCTCATATATTATATAGGAAACAAGCAGAAGTATTGAAATTTTCAGAAGCTGTGAGAGAAGTTTTTAGTCAAAGTTTAAAGTGCTTCATCTCACTACCGTCCTATACCAGTGATGAGACTTCACAAAACTCACTGCCTTTTGTAGAAATTTGAATTTCAAGTGTGACTAAAGAGTCAATATATTGTTTTTTAAGCAATACAACTAACTAGCAAAATTAATCAAAAATAAATTAATAAACACTTTCATGATCCTGTTGTTGGTGGTTTTCCTAACTTATCACTCCACTTTCGAAAATACGAAATTCTTATTCATCCAAAGTACTGAGTGATCAGATCAAACACTTAATCACTCACTAGGCATGGCTAGCCGCGTATCTGATCCCGCTCATAGACGGCTACCTCCAACTTACTATGAATAGGGATTATATACACACTTTGTACGGGTATATTGATGAAGGGTTCATACTTAAATACTTAAGACAATTAAATATAGTAATCCTTAACTAATCAATTGATGAAGGGTTTATTGATATAATCTACATCATTGTGGTCTCGTTTAGGGTTTGACTATTCTATAGGTATTTGTTGCCACAATACACAATACTCAAGTTTAATTACAGGTTACTAGATGTAATTCTTGAGTAGCTAACCCTAACAACTCAATTCATCACTTCACTTATTTTAGTTACGTAACAAGGGTCCAGATTCTTAAATTAGTTGGGCATGAGTTTATCAAGTCCAAGTTGGATAATCCATTTTCGTTCTAGTATTTATGTGACTTGATCTTCGGATTAAGCTTACCTATATATTGTTCACAACATACTAATTTTGTCAAGTCTAGGAGTATAATTTTAAATCAATTTTTCCTTAATTTATTAAGCTTAGAATTATAATCAATTTTGTTCAAATTTACAAATCAATCATCGTCTCGAGCGAAATTACATTTTCATAATCCTAATTCGATAAACATATTATTGGAATTGTAAAAATCAGTTGAATTAACATTCAATATGAAACTTACCTAATTAGATCGAATCGAGATCTAATCTCAAGCTGGAAATAGCCCAAATGAATCCAGGATTTAATTCTGAACAAACTTCCCAAAAATCGCCGCACGTGCCGCCGGACCACTACGTGCCACCGTTGGACCACCACGCGCCGCCAGAGTTGAAGACCACCACCACCACCTAATGCACCTTGTCGAGGCGAACTAAAACCCCCAGTCAATTCAACAATCGGTGCTTGTTTGCCCGATTAATTGACCATCCAAAGATTCTGTGACCCTAACCCTCCGTTGTTAACCACCACCTTCAACTCCGCCACCTGCTGTTGAAATATTAAATTGAAACCACCAATAGACTGCCCACCTCATCTGACCACAACCTCTCATAGCCCATGCCGTTTCTGTCATCGAAGGTGGTGGAACCCCTGCCACCACCGCGTGTTCTACTTTCGTCGTCAATTTCCCGACGATTTCGTTGTCATTTCTAGGTGTTTTTGGATAGGGTTGTTCATGGAGACGAGAGGAGTCTATCTATCAATTTAATTTTGAACTTCACAGTCGTTCTCCAGCGATTCGTTGTTGGGGTAGGGTTTGGGCAATTTTTGGGAATTTGATGAAAATTAGTCCTTCATTTATATATAAATGCATTTTTTTAGCATTTTTATATTGGCCCCAAAACTTCTAGACCGCCTTCAATTCTACCCTAAAATTCTTCACCGCCTTATAGTTCAATCCCAAGACTTCAATTTCGCCTTTTAAAGTTTCATTTCTCACACATTGACCCCTGTCCCTTTTTAATTCCAGGCAATGAAGTCCAAATTGATTTATTTTAAAGTCCTTAAGCTTTTGTTTCTCTCACATTGACCCCTAGATTTTATAATTTTGGTCAATCAAGCCCTTTTCTTATTTGCAATTAGATGCCTCGACTTTCAATATTCATTTCTAGATTTTTAATTAAATTTATCCCCAAATTAATCTAGCCAGACTTATCGATTTTGCACTTTATTATATTTTAGAATTTCAAAATTTGGGGTGTTACAACTCTCCCCCCAAGAGAATTGGTCCTTAGATTTTTATTTGAAATATGAAAGGTCCCGTAGTGTCATCACTCACTATCTTAGTATTCCCAAGGATAATTTGGCTATGAATTTCTATTTCCTTTAATCTAATTGGTTTCGTATATGCCTTTCTCTGGTGTCAAGTGACTCTTATTTTGTCATAGGAAAGTGGAAATCTGTCTTATTGGAAATCACTGTTGTGAGTTTCTCATTTACTCACAGTTATTTGAGCATTTCTATTTCCTCATGTGCTTGGAGTTATCTTCCATTTCCATGCCCAACAAATTCATTTGTTCTTATGTTTTAAGTCTTCCCAATATATGTGAGTTCATTCCCTCATGACCCCATATTCATTTCAGGCCATGAGCATATTTGATATTTTCTTAAGTTTCCCAAAGGAGGGTGAAACCAGTACCAAGATTAATTCATTTCTTTAATTTTCAAGTTCTCTACACATCTTCATTCATTCAAAGATTTAGCCCGCTTCAATTTTGTCAGTCAACGGACACATGACCTTAGGGAGATCATATTTATTTCCTATCAAGAAATGTGTTTTGCAACATCTCAATTCCAAATAGAATTTCACATTTGCAACTTGGATATACAATTTTATTCCTCTCGTTCTTTTGGTTCGGATGTTTATACTTAGATAACATATTATAATCCATATATTTCCAAAAAATTCCATTAGTATATAAGAGTGGTTTCATTTAGTGGGGCAACCCAAAGTGACAAGTTATATATATATTCTTAAAGGGGATAATTTGGCTCTTAGGATTTAAGTTTGCTTTGGGTATTTATGATCTCTTTCCTGTAATTTAATTTTTTTTTCTTTTTTGGTAAGAACATAGACACATAAAACAATTTTGTATGTCCTATAAAGGAAATAATAACTAGCGCAAGCTAATGTTCTCCTTCATTTCATAGGACCTCTTCTCACTTCACCATTTCCCATGAGGCTACACACCTTTGCATGTACTTTCTTTCCAATTGGTATTTGGATTATTAACTTAACACATACTTGGTATTCCTGTAGGCCTCCATAATCTCAAGTGTAAATGTAGTATGACTCTTCCCTCAATCCCAAGTTCACCACATGTCCTTAGTAGAATCATCGAGAATTGATCCTATAAATCAAAGCATCTTGTATATCATGTCTGCAAACGTTGTAGGATCTTAACCACCCAAATGACTGTTTTAGTCCATAATACCTATATTATGAATAAGAAGTAATTCCCAGTATATCTTTTCCATCAACTTCTAACTAAGAACATTCTCAACTTAGTTCAACCTCCTTAGATAAACTATACATCCTTACACTGAGCCAAATAGTTTGCGTGGGCAAGGTGTTTCAGTTTGGCACTCAATGGACTAGTTCGATTCTTATTAATATCTCTCAAATTGGTATCAATAATCCATGACCCATTTCTTGGCACTAAGAGGATTCTTTCACATTTTTAATGAAAACTCTTATGTTCTAATTACCATTCTCCTCATAACCTTTGGTGAATATATTCCAAATATCCATGGCATTCTCTATAAGGTCTTTTATGATAATTTTAGAATCATTAGTCTAGTTTTGTCTATTAATAATCCACAAAGGTATCACTTCCCTATAATTATATTTAACCTTCTACTTCCTTGCTCCAGAACTTATTCACGAAATTAGCTTAAGGACTTTGCGCCAGCATCTATCTTTTCCAATACATTTTCAGTTGAATTGTTCTCATCTTGATGTTAATCTTGCTAGTTTGGTTAATTGATAGCTGTGTGTTATGTTATAACTGACTTGTGATTGAGACTAATTAACATTTTCAGTTGGCATTAAATTGGGTAAAACCTAAGGGGTTTTGCATTTTTGACATATTCCTTAGTTGTTTTCGATTGACTATGACCTTAATCTCAACAGGATCACTGGATTTCTCCCTCATAGTGTTATACACCCTCGGCTAGACCTTTCCCTCAACTGATACTCAATCGGTTAAGCTAATATATAGTTTGTATTCGTATAAGCATTGTCGACTTCGAGCGTGACTACAACAGAGCTCTTTCCTGCCTTTCGAATATATAAGATATGCTTAACAAAATCGTTAGAGACTAAGCCAATAAATCATAACACCCTATGCATCATCCTGCAAATGCTGTAAGAGCATCGGTCAACCTTAAATGAAATTAATTCAATTCCTAGCATTCTTATCATAAATAGATAGTAATTCTCATCATATCTATTCTTAGTGTATGTTGGCTCATCCTTAAGGTAATTATAGATTTTCACCCTAAACCAGGTAGTTTATGTGAAAAGGCATCTAGATTCCACGTTCAAAGAGGCTCTTTTAATTCTTATCGTCATCCGTTAAGTCTTTATCAGTGATACTTGGTCTTTTCTTAATACTCTAAGGACCCTCTCTCATTTCAACCAATATCCGTATGTTCTAATCACTAATCTTCTCATAAATTTAGGCAAATGAGACCTAAGAAATTACGCGAGATGTTTCTCGTAAGGTCTTTTATAGTACTTTTAAAGTTACTTGGCCTAACCTTATTTATTAATAAACTATAGAGGCATCATTTTGCTACAACTAGGATCCTATCATACATTGTCTTGCTTCATAATTTATTCATGAGATTGCCATGAGGGAGTTGGCGTCACTATCTACCTTTTTTCGAGTGTTTTTGCTCATGGCGTTTGCATTATGGTATTCGAATGGGTAGGGTCGATTAATTGATAGCTGTTTGTTGTAACGTATCGATTTATGTTTACAGCTTTTGGCGCACCAAGATTCTAGAGCAATGGAGTCTCTTTAATTCAACTCGAGACATTTCTACACAGTGCTAAAGTGGCTATGTTGTTGTAGATAGTAGATTATTTGAATATGTGATAGGGTTCCTAGAATTCAAATCCATGCACACAATCACGCTTGTATATGAGCTGCCGAAAATATATTTATGTCTATCCAGTTTTTTAAGAGTACTGGAACTTTTTTTATTAAACCTATTAACTAGTAAATCATCGTCAGAGTCATTCTTTTATTTCTGAAGCTACAGGATACCAAAATAGGGAAGACCTTGGGGAGTTTACTTAATACGTCCGAGTTTATCCATACACTAGTCTTACCTGTAGTTCCATTGGTCTATAAATAAACTTTAAAGGTATTCAGACTTTTAGTTAAGCGAACCAACGGCTTTAATTTGTAGTGAGAAAACTAGCTAGATCTAATATATTATTGATAAGATTATTTATCCAATCACGTCTGATACATAGATGTACGCTAACGGGTCGCTCTTATGGATATATTTGTTCAGAGTTTATATTATTTCAACTTCCATAACTTAGGATTCTAGTCTTCTGTTGTCAAGGGTTTGGGTAAGGTTTCTCATTTTGAAATGTGAATCTTTATCCTTTATCTCCCAGTTACAGGCCTTATATCTGTTTCAATTTTAATAATCAATTATAATGTATCGGTATAATAGTCTCCATCCTTCACCACTATCCTTTTCGCTAAGGTTCCAATGGTAGTCCTTATATCCTATCATTTCCATTTGATCCCTTTAAATCCTTCTTCGTTGATTTCTATATTCCCACCTGATAGTTTTCTTTAAGATTCCAGTACTAACTCTAGATATCTTCTGCATTTGTTAACAAACATTGTCCTCTTCTCATCAAGTCATAACGTTTTCTTTACTGCTTCATTCTTATAGGTGATTTTTTTCTCTCGTTTTGTTTGTTGTCATCTTGTGCTGATACAAATGAGCTTTCTTACTATTTATAAGCTAATTCTTTTAAACATTTAAATCTTAACCATATACACATATCAGTCATATTTCTTTTCCTTATGGAAAATATTCCTTATTTCTCTCTCAAATACCACCATGCAGTTATACCAATCAATTTCACTGCTGAAGTATTGATTTCTTTGAAACAACAATACTCTATGAGCCTCAACCGTACTTGTAAACCAAAATACAGATTATTCCAAAATGATCATTAGCATCTCAAGTTCCATTACCACAAATACACCGACACTACAGTATGATACCAAGAATATTATCCCATCAGATATCACTAAAGTTACATGCTCAATATCTCAAAAGTAGTGGATTAAATACTGGTTGGTCATTCCAATACCAATCATTTCCTCTTTCGATATCAAGTAATATCCCAAAAGTTTACACCTTAACCAGATTTTTTTTGTCAAACTTAACCTCAATTAACCCCAGTATTTGATATTCCAAGGAGATTTGGGTTATCGACATATCACTTCCCAAATAGCCATGCCATTTAAGTCATAATAATCTCTTATGTCCAAAATATTGATCTAAAAGATCTTTTGCTTATCAATTCAGCTCCATCTAAGATAGTCATCAGCTCATGTGCCAATTAGAGTACTCTCAAACAAGTTCGTATTTGATATCCCAAGAATATTATCCTTCCCAAATATAAGAAGTCATATGATCGATACCTTAGGAGTTACAGATTATACATTTGTCAGCTGCCCAACCATAACCCTTCACATCATCTGGATCGAACATTATCCCAAAAATGCATGTCCTAGTCAAATTCCAAAGTCATCTTTAATCTCCATTAACTCAAAACTTTTACGTCTTATTCAAATCTCAGAATCAAGCTTACTCTCTACTAATCAAACTTTTCATATTCTGAGGATCATATCCTACCGTAGCTCAGATTTTCAAACCTAAGCTTTGATACCACCGCTGTAGCATCTGACAGAGAGGCGCCGGCTCCCGTTCGAGGTGCTATCTACTTTATATCACAAGTCTTCTGAATAACATAGAATATGTTTCTCAAAATCCAAGTATTTAATTTCTACAGAATCATCCATCAGATGTTCAACTATAAACCGAAATATCATGAATCATACCTAGCACTTCTATTATCCTCATTACCTCATGTGTCGCATGGGTTAGTCTATCTTTGTCATTCACTCTTATTAGGGGTAAAGAACTAAAAATAATAATAAAACAACGTAAGTTCGAATGACTTAGTGAGATATCTTAGTAATAACAACAGAGAGACCATTTCTCAAATATTATATAGGAAACAAGTAGAAGCATTGAAATTTTCAAAAGTTGTAAGAGAAGATTTTAGTCAAAGTTTAAAGCGTTCAATCTCACCACCATCCCATACCAGTGATGAGACTTCACAAAACTCACTGCCTTTTGTAGAAATTTGAATTTCAAGTGTGACCAAAGAGTCAACATATTTTTTTTTAAGGAATATAGCTGACTAGCAAAATTAATCAAAAATAAATTAATAAACTCTTTCACAATCTTGTTGTTAGTGGTTCTCCTAACTTATCACTCCACTTTCGAAAGCACGAAAATCTTTATTCCTCCAAAGTATCGAGTGATTAGATCGGACACTTAATCACTCAATAGGCATGCCTAGCCGCATGCCTGATCCCGCTTATAGACGGCTACCTCCATCTTACTATGAATAAGGATTATATGTACACTTTATACAGGTATCAGCCGAAAGATCAGTCACTGTTTGTCCGTTCTACCTGATTGTATTTCGAAACCAATCCCAAATCCTACCCCAAGGGAATTGAGTATATCACTGTTATCACTGAGTATGTCCAACAACATTTCACTGAATACTTTAATTTGCCATTATAAACAAGTACTCGCTAAATCAGCACCAGGCTTATTCCAAGATAGACATGGCAATGATAGAAAGATATACTTCAAAATCCCATTTTAGTTTTCACACACAATTGCCAATTCCAAGTAAATAACATAAACAAGGTTCAATAGGAATCATAATCAGCATAAGGTAGCTATGTGTGGTAAATTGCTCAACACGTAGATTGAAAGGAATCAAGCAACCAGGATATATAACAAATATATATGTTTTTTTCCCCAGCAAAGAAATCTCATACTATCGAGTATAAACTCGTCTAGCAACTGTAGAGGAATTCCTAGTTGTAAGGTCGCTCAGGTCCTGGCTTTCTAGTCCAATTGAGAACTGTCATAAGATAACCCGAGTTATCATCCTATCTCTCTTCTGAATCTTAAGGATTAGTGTAGTTAATGTCTTAATCAAACTCAAGGTTATTCTGATACAATTCCGTCAATCTTTTATTCGTACTTAAATACTTAAGATAATTAAATATAGTAATCCTTAACTAATCAATAGATGAAGGGTTTATTGATATAATCTACATCATTGTGGTTTCGTTTAGGGTTCCACTATTCTATAGGTATTTGTTGCCACAATACTAAAGTTTAATTACAGGTCACTAGATGTAATTCTTGAGTAGCTAACCCCAACAACTCAATTCATCACTTCACTTATTTTAGTTACGTAACAAGGGTCCAGATTCTTAAATTAGTTAGGCACGAGTTTATCAACTCCAAGTTGGATAATCTATTTTTGTTCTACTATTTATATAACTTGATCTTTGGATTAAGCTTAACTATATTTTGTTCACAACATACTAATTTTTTCGAGTCTAGGAGTATAATTTTAAATCAATTTTTTTAAATTTATTACGCTTAGAATTATGATCAATTTTGTTCAATATTTACAAATCAATCATTGTCACGAGCGAAATTACATTTTCATAATCCTAATTCGATAAACATTGAATTGGAATTGTAAAAATCAATTGAATTAGCATTTGATATTAAATTTATCCAATTGGATCAAATCGAGATCCAATCTCAAGCCGAAAATAGCTTAGACGAGTCTAGAATTTAATTCTGAACAAACTGCCCAAAAACCACCGCACGTGCTGCTGTCGAACTGCCACGTGCCACCATCGAAGCTAAAGACCACCACCATACCAGGTGCACCTTGTCGAGGTGAACTAAAACCCCTAATCAATTTAAGAATTAGTGGTCGTTTGCCCCGTCAATTGACCGTCCAAAGATTCTACAACCCTAACTCTCTGCAGTCAACCACCACATTCAATGCTCCGCCACTCGCTGTTGAAATATCAAATTGAAACCACCACCAGACTGCCCACCTCATTCCAACCACAACCCCTCATAGCCTATGCCGTTTCCATCGTCGGAGGTGGCGGAACTCTGCCACCACCGTGCATCCTACTTTTGCCGTCGTTTTCCCGATAATTTTGCCTGTATTTCTAGGTGTTTTTGGTATAGGGTTGTTCATGGCGACCATAGGAGTTTATCTATCGGTTTAATTTTGAGCTTCATGGTTGTTTTTCAGTGATTCGCCATTGGGATAGGGTTTAGGCAATTTTTGAGAATTTGATGAAATTCAGTCCTTCATTTATATATAAATGTATTTTTTTAGAATTTTCATATTGACCCCAAAAATTCTGGACCGCCTTCAATTCTACCCCAAAATTCTTGACTGCATTACAGTTCAACCCCAAGACTTCAATTTTGCCCTTTAAAATTTCATTTCTCACATATTGACCTCTACCCTTTCTTAATTCCAGGCAATTAAGTCCAAAATGATTTATTTTAAAGCCCTTAAGCTTTTATCTCTCAAATTGAACCCTAGATTTTATAATTTTGGTTAATTAAGACCTTTTTCTTATTTGCAATTAGATCCCTTGACTTTCAATATTCTTTTCTAGATTTTTAATAAAATTTATCCTAAAATTAATCTAGCCAGTCTTATTAATTTCACAATTTATTATATTTTAGGATTTCAAATTCAGGGTGTTATATCTAATCTCTAAATTACATGGTACTCTTAGTATCACAAGCCCAATCAATCTCACTTTTATTATCTAAACTTCCAAACATCTTAATATCTTTTATATGTTCTGATTGACTCAATCCTTAAGTTATCCAACCCACTTTTAAAATATTTTACTCTAGTCATCTCATTTCAAGAGTATGGCCGTCTAATATGCTTGGCTATCCACTGTAAGGCCTTACGCTAGTTGAATTATGGTTTACTCGACATAATTTGTGAGTAGTTGCTATTCCTACAACTTAATCTTTAAACTAAACTCAATCCTTCCTCATTTATAACAGTTCATGTTATTAAGTCTAAGAATGTAGATTCAAATCAACATGTCTTAACTTACTAAGCTTAGATCTTACAATTAATTTTCAGCTCAACACTTACAAAATGAATCGTCACCTCTAGTCAAATTATATTTTAATAATCTTAGTTCGATAAACGTTTAATTAGAATTGTAAAAATCAATTGAATTAACATTCGATATGAAATTTACCCAATTTGATTGAATTGAGATTCAATTTCAAGCCGGGAACAGCCCAGATGGACTCAAAATCGCATTTAGAGCCTTCTATTAGACTGTTGTTGCAGCGCTGTTGCTGTGTTCCGTTGCTAGAGATGGAGGCCGCCACCACCACCTAGTGCGTCTTGTCGAGGCGAGCAAAAGCCCCAAACAATTTCCCGATTGGTCACCGTTTGGCCGGCCAATTGCTTTGGAAAAAATCATTGCGGAACGGCGGAACCCTATCTCGCCGCCGTCTGCCACCCACTTCAATTCCTCCGTCGTCGTTGGTCAAAACCTCAAATTGACACCGTCACCACCTTGCCCATAAGCTCGCAACCAAAGCCCCTCTGCTTTCAACCCCGTCCGACCACCAAAAATGGTAGAAACGCCACTGCCGCTGTCCATGTCTGTCGCCTTTAGATTTCCTGTTGGTTTCGCCGCTATTTTGGGTCATGGCTGGTATGGTTGGTTCTTGGTAATGAGAGGGTGTATATATGGTTTTAGTTTCAAGTTTCATGGCCATTTTCCAACGATCCGCTGATGCATAGGGTTTGGGTAATTTTTGAGAATTTGATGAAATTAAGTACTTAATGTATATATATATAAATGCATTTTTCAGCATTTTTAGATTGACCCCAAGAGTTTTTGACCGACTTCAACTGCACCCTTGGGTTCTTAACCGCTTTTTAGTTCAATCCCTAGTCTTCAATTCAACCATTTAATGTTTGATTTTTCACACATTGACCCCGATACTTTTTAAAGTTTGATTTTTCACACATTGACCCCTGTACTTTTTAATTTCAGTCAACTAAGTCCAAATTGATTTACTTTGAGGTCTCTAATCTTTTATTTCTCTCACATTGGCCACTAAATTTTATAATTTTGGTCATCAAGCCCTTTTCTTATTTGCAATTAGATCCCTCAACTGCTAATATTCATTTCTAGATTTTTAATTAAATCTCTCCCAAAATTAATCTAGCCAGACTTATCGATTTCATATCTTATTTTATTTTTAGGATTTCAAAATCTAGGGTTTTATAATATATATTTCACACACACACACACACAAAAGAAGAAGAGAATTGTATTATAGATAGATATTTGTCAAATTAATCTTTAGGGGAGTTAGACAACAAAAAGTCTCCATCCTAGCAAAGATGTATGCAAATTATTTTCTTTTATTATTTTTTAATCAATAAGTTTAGTTGAAAAAGAAGTTGTTTAGTGTGAATTAAAAAAAATGAATTATACATTTAAAAATTTAATGTCCAAATTGATACAAGATAAAAAATTTAAAGTTTTAAAAAATATTACCATATTCAAATTATATAAAAAATTCTAAACATTTCTCGCAAAATATCATACTTAAAACAAAAAGGTGGGTCTTTTGCCTATTTCACTTTTTACGGGGAGGTATAATAATTTTTCCCCCAACTAATATACTTCAAAAAAATTTATTCAATATTTTTTGTGTTAATTTAATATTTTGTTTGCCACTACTACAATATGTGCATTCCATAACCTTTTATCATTATCATACAAGAAAAAACAACATTATCATACAAAATATATTCAAGTGAATGATATAATTTATCATAAGGTGAAGCACAAAATCAACCACATCAATAAAATCAACAATACTTTTACATTACGAAAAAAATAAAGAAAATCAAATGCATTTTCATCACACACCATAAATAAAACCTTGTAACCAAAAATTATGGTAATGTTTGGTTACATTTTGTATGTTTTGTATTATTTGTTTTGGGAAAATGAGTTTTGGGATTGGGATTGGGGAATGTGAAATTTGTATTTGGGAATGTGATGGATATTTGTTTATATTTTGGGACATAGTTAGAATATTATTTTGGGGAGTTTTGTATGTTTGTTTATATTTTGGAGGGGATATTTTTTACTGTAGCAATCAAATTAATATTTTTTTTGTTGAGTTTTTTGGGTGAAAATGGAATTGAATAATATTTTTATTATAAAAATAATAATAAAATATATATGATATGTATATGTGTGTATATTTGATGATTGGATATGATTTTTTTAATTGTAATAAAAATGATAAAATATATATGATATACATATAAGTACGTACATGGAATTTTTGGTAATAAGCCAATTGATTTGGAGGGCATTTTGGAATTTAATATTTGGTGTTTTGGTAAAAAGTCAACCCAAATATTTGGTTGCATTATGCCCAAACAAATTTGTTTTGGTTGAATGTAACCAAACATAACCTATAAAATTGTTATAAGATTTCTCTTTCTTTTTCCTTTTTATTTATTTCATTATTTTTTAATTTATATACACATATTAAAAATTTGTTAGGTTCGAACTTCTTATCTCATACTTTATATGTGAACTTATGCCACTAGTCAAAGTAGGGGAACAAATGAGTCGAGCCGGCTCGCGAGCCAAGCTTGAGCTAGCTCAACTTGAGTTTGAGCTATTTTGAGCTTGAGTCAAGCTGAATTAAGCTCAAACTTTATTTCAAACTAATCTCGAATCGTCTGTATCTAAACTCAAGGCACGCGAACCTATATATAATTTAATATCATTTATTGTTTTTTATGTTATTAATAAATATTTATCATATTACTATATTTTTATTTTGGGTTCGAGTTCACAATTCTTTAACTCACTTGACAATTCGAGCTCAAGTTTTTATCGAGTAAAGCTTGAGTTTAAAATTTTAGGCTCATTAAGCTCAACTCGAGAAACGAGTCGAGCTGGCTCGCGAGTCAAGCTGAATTAAGCTTGAGTTCTATTTCAAGTTGAGCTTGAGCCGTCTGTATCTATGCTCGAGGCTCGCGAGCGTATATAATTTAATATTATTTTTTATTTTATTAGTATATTACTATAATTTTACTTTGAGTTCGAGTTATAAGTTTGAGCTTGAGCTTGAACTGTAGTTCTTTAACTTACTTGACAATTCAAACCTTGTCGAGTCTAGTTAGAGTTTTTATCGAGTAAAGCTCGAACTTAAAATTTTAGACTCATTAAGCTAAGATCGAGCTCGAATTCAAATTTTTTTGCCAAACTCGATATAGCTCGACTTGACTCGGTTGCATTTGGCCGCCTTGTGGCATTTATTTCTTCATCTTATAATTCTATCTTGGGCAAATGGCACTTCACGCCCACTCCTCCACAAATTTAATTATTTTGGCACATTACCCTCCCAAAATAACTAAAAGGCACTTCACTCCATCAACTTAGAGTTACTAGAACATTTTGTCCCCTGATATGGGGAAGTAAGACAAGTCCAACAGGCCCAATAGAACCAGCTCAGACCCAAGAATACACTGGGCTGATTGACCAATAAAGGCTATATAAGTCTTCTTTCAATCGATCAGGCTATGATCGAAAAGCCCGCTTACAGAGAGTCGTCTCAACTCGATGAAGTCATGCGGTTGACCAAAGTGGGAAGAGAGACCCACGGCCAAGGAGACTTCTCAACCAGAATAAGTCAACTAGAAGAAGTCATGCATTCGACCAGAGTGGGTGGAGAGACCTACGGCTAGGGAGACATCTCAACTAAAATAGGTTGACTTAAAAAGGTCATGCATCGATCAAAGTGTGGCAGAGAAACCCATGACTGGAGAGACATCTTGATCAGAATATGTAGGCATTCGACCAGAATGGGCGGAAAGACCTACGGTCGAGGAGACATCTCGACCAGAATAGGTCGACCTGCAAGATAGGAAGGTTTCTCTCGCCACCAGTCGTTGTCGCATTAAATGCACTGAACCACCACTCTGCCACATTAAATACACTGACAGGTGTCTTGCCTCTGCATTAAATGCGGAGATCTCCACCATATCCCAAAAGGATGGAGAGCACGGCACTTGGAAGGAGAATTCCAGACAAGAAAAAGACTTAAAAACCCTTATGCAAGGACAAAGGTCTTCCCTGCAAGAGCAAGGGTACCATGGACATTTTCATCTCCCACTTGGGACTATAAATACCCACTTAGGAATATAAATACCGCATTGCAACTGTGCCATGAGGTACGTTCACCATAACTTGGCCTTCGCTCTACCGCTCTAAATTCTGATCAATTATATTGACTTTTGCAGGACTCGACTCGCTCTCATCACAACATTCATTTCCAACCAACTTTCTAGTCGACTATAGTGGGCCTGGGCCCAAATCTCCAGCTCCTAGACCTTAGCATCATCATTTGGCGTTGTCTATGAGATATAAAGTCCGTAACATGAGAAATGATAAATACGAGGTGAGCCATTTTTGAAAATGAGGAGGCCAGAAGATCTTTGACTCATCTCCCACATCCTCAATAAGAGTAGGATGTGGCTAGACCAAGTCCCTAGCTAGATCAGGTGGTAACCTTGACAATGCCACAACTTATGTAGAATAATAAGTGATCAAATATCTACCCAACTTTTAGCTTAGCTATCGATAGCGCTGCACAAGCACATAATCAATCAAGTCGACCCTGTCGTCAATAGGGATGCAAACGAGCCGAGCCGAGCTTTGATTATTTTTTCAAGCTTGAGCTTGACGAGCTTAAGAAATTGAGGCTCGAGCACTTGTTTGGGCTTGGCTCGGCTCGGTTTGATTTATTAGGCTCGAACTCATAATTAAGTTATAGGCTCGAGCTCGAAAAATTAAATTATTTTATAAAAAAATTTAAAATTAGTATATTTTATTATATTGTTTTATAAAATCAAGTTATAGGCTCGAGTTTAGCTCGGGCTCGAGCTTGAAAAGTTAAATTATTTTATAAAAAAATTGAAAATTAATATATTTTTTTATATTTTTTTATATATAAATATTTTTTTTAAATAAAAAATATAGGCTCGTGAGCTTGCGAACAAGAATTATTTGGCTCGAACTTGGCTCGGGCTCAAATTCTTCGAACTCGAGCTTGAACACTTTTTGAACCAGCTCGTCAGACTCACGAGCTGGCTCGGTTCGTTTGCATCCTTAGTCATCAACCTTGTTATTAAAGAATGATCAAGTCGACCTGTAGTCGCATGATCAAATTGGCTCTGAATCAGTTTCTAAGGAATGATTAAGTTGACCCTGTTATTAAAGAATGATCAAGTCGAACTCATAGTCGCATGATTCAGTTACTAAGGAATGATCAAGTCGACCTCGTAGTCAACCCCATTATTAAAGAATGATCAAGGCGGCCCCATAGTCGCATGATCAAATCGGTTTTGAATTCGTTATTAAGGAATGATCAAGTCGACCCCATAGTCGCATGATCAAATCAATTTTGAATCAGTTATTAAGGAATGATCAAATCAACCCTGTAGTCACATGATCAAATTAGTTTTGAATCAGTTACTAAAGAATGATCAAGTAGACCCCGTAGTCCCATGATCAAATTAGTTTTGAATCAATTATTAAAGAATGATCAAAATTTAAGGTCGACAAAATGAAGAAAATTAGCTACTCCCCACTTCTCCTCATCGCGAGCTCTATTAGGACTCGAAAGTGAGAGGACTCTTGATATGGGGAAGTAAGACGAGCCCAACATGCCTAACAAAACTCACTCGGACCCAAGAATATGGTCGAAAGGCTATTAATCTTTTTTCAATCGATCAAGATATGGTCGAAAGGCTTACTACCAGAGAGTCGTCTTAACTCGATGAAGTTATGCATTCGACTAGAGTGGGTGGAGAGACCCATGGTCAGGAAGATTTCTCAACCAGAATAGGTCAACCAGAAGAAGTCATACATTTGACCAGAGTGGGCGGAGAAACTCACAGTTGGGGAGACATCTCGACCAGAATAGGTCGACCCGAAAAGGTCATGCATTAGATAAGAGTGTGACGGAGAGACCCACGGTCGAAGAGACATCTCGACCAGAATAGGCAGGAATTCGATCAGAGTGGGCAGAGAGACCCACGACTGGGGAGACATCTTGACCAAAATAGGTCGACCTGCAAGATAGGAAGGTTTCTCTCGCTACCAGTCGTTGTCGCATTAAATGCACTCAACCACCACTCTGCCACATTAAATACACTGACAGACGTCTTGCCTCCGCATTAAATGCGGAGATCTCCACCATATCCTAAAAGGATGGATGGCGCGCCACTTGGAAGGAGGATTCCAGACAAGGAAAAAACTTAAAAACCCTCATGTAAGGACAAAGGTCCTCCCTGTAAGAGCAAGGGTCCCATGGACATTTTGATCTCCCACTTGGGACTATAAATACCCCATTGCAACCGTGCCATGAGGTACGTTTACTATAACTTTAGTCCTCATTCTACCGCTCTAAATTATGATCGATTATACTAATTTGAGTGTCAAAGTGCCTTAGCCGAGGGCCTCATCGGCTAGCCTCACTTGTCTTGCTTGATTGTAGGACTCAACCCGCTCTCATCACCACATTCATTTTCAACCAACTTTCTGGTCGACTAAAGTGGGCCTTGGCCCAATTCTCCAGCTCCCATAGCTTAGCATCATCACCCCTAAAATACAATTTCTGGAAGATCATATGGTCAAAAGAAGGCTATTATTGTCATTTGCACTTTTTCCCACTCAGAAAAAAGGAACACAACTACTCTTGTTATTTCTACATTTTTCAACTAAAAAATAATAAAACTTATCTAACAACAACAATAGGATGCTGGGGTTCTTATTTTTTTTCTTACATTCAATTAGCTCGTTTGCCTTCTCCTATTGATTAGGAAATTAATTGTTAATTGAAATACAATTGATGAGTTTTAATACATGTATTTTAGTTAGAAGTATTTTTATTTTTTTCATTCATATGGCTGTGTTGTAATTCATTTTCCAAATGATTAATTCATTTTCTTATCTAGTAACATTGCTCTACCAACTACATTAAAGAAGCAAAATCACTAATCTTATTATTATTCTAAAATAATTTTTTCTTACTTTACAAAAAGACATTTTCAGGAAATAGTAAACCTCATGCTTTATTTTAGTAATGCTAAGGTTATCTAATCCATTT
Source organism: Jacaranda mimosifolia (assembly GCA_018894105.1). Classification (NCBI taxonomy): domain Eukaryota; kingdom Viridiplantae; phylum Streptophyta; class Magnoliopsida; order Lamiales; family Bignoniaceae; genus Jacaranda; species Jacaranda mimosifolia. The sequence goes on from CM032122.1 coordinate 28,616,251, forward strand.
TTAAAGAATTAGAATCATTAATTTTATCATTCTTCTAAATTATGGTCATGTTGATTAGGAAGGAAAGAAGAAGAAGTGCTTGCGTACTGCACATATATATATATATATATTAGGTTAACAACTAACTCAACATTTTGATTACAAACATAATTAATTAGTTTAGCAAGAAATTCACTTTACAAACTAATAATCCTCTTAAAGGAATATATATACAACACATTGTGTAAAGTGTCACACAAATATGTTGAGAAATGTGGGAAAAAGTAAAAATAACAAGAGTAGCCTTTTTCTCCAACCACATAATATGTCAGAAATTGTATTTGTGGGACAAAGTGTTCCAATAACTCTAGGTTAGAGGGTGAAGTGCCTTTTAAGTGATAATATCCCCAAATAATTAAATTTGAGGGGTGAAGTGCCATTGACCCTTCTATCTTTTGTAACTTTGTTTCATTTTATTTAGGGGGTGTTTGGTTTTATTTTCAAATCTACTTTTTTCATTTTCTACTATTCCAAAAATAGAAATCATCGCTTTTTAAATTTTTTTACCCAACATAATTTATATTTTCATTTTCAAAACATATTTTCTAACAACCTATATATCTTTTCCCAATAATCTATATATCTTTTCTCTTTATTCTATTATTTCTATCTCTCTCCACCTACAACATATTAAAATCAATATAATTATTATATTTTTAAATATTTTATCCAAATATATTTTTATTTCTACACCACATTACTAATTCTCACCATTTTAGAAATGATAGAAATAAAAATTGAAAATAGAAATAAAATCAAACGGGCCCTTATCTTTTCGGTTTTGGTTTTCTCATATGAGTTAAATGGCGGACACGAGTCAGCGCACTACAGAAACCCCCCCACGACACCATAAAGCGGCAAAACTCTTACGCACTGAGACAGTGAGTGAGCCGTTAGAGAGAAAAAATGAAGGACAGAGCAGCGGAGCGTGGGGTGGAGGACCGTTACACACAATGGAAATCCCTTGTACCAGTTCTCTACGACTGGCTTGCCAATCACAACCTCGTTTGGCCGTCCCTCTCTTGCCGGTCCTATTTTTTTTTCCTTTTCCCCTCCCTCCTTTGTCTTTTTTTTGGGTGTCTCTAGGGTTTTATTTTCGTTATGGGCGTTTTGGTTGTGTTTCCGTTTTTGGATGAATTTTTTGTTTTTTTCGATTTGTCGGAGTAGTTGTTGAAAGTTGTGGAAATGTATGAGGAAATTTTGATTTATGGATGCATGGCTAGCTGGTTTTGGTTGGTGCTCTTTGTTGATGGTAGATGTTGGCTGTAATTATATTTTTGTTATTTTGTGCTTTTGAATTCTGATTTCAACTCTTTTGGGCGTTTATTGGTGTTGTCACGGCAAATTGTTAAAATGCATGGGGCTTTTTTTTTTTTGATTTAGAAATGCATGACGCTCTGGATTTCGTTTCATCATTTTGAATGATGGGTATTTTTGGCTGTAAATTGGTTCATTATTGTTGCTGGTATGAATAAGAGTAAGATTCGGCTGTATTTTCTTTAGTGAAAATGCTGCGGTTTGTGCATCTATAAAACAGATATTTAGAGGAGCTGGATTTCCACCGTGTAAGCCCCTCTGATGCACCAGATAGGACAACATTCAAGAGGAGAAATTGAATTTACGAAGGCTGGAACTTGCTTGTGTATGGGCTAATGAGATACTTACCTCCTAGTCTGGCCATTGCTACTTTTATAGGAGACGTGAACTAGCTGTAGCCTCTCTTTGGCATGTTCCAGAGATTGTGAAGCGATCTAGGGAAAATGGATTTTTATCCGACAAATAATTAACCCTGGGAGTGATCAAGGGAAATTGGAGTTTGAGTTGGAGGCAGCCCTGGGGGTGATCTAGGGAAAGTGGATATTATTTGTGGGGGCCTTGGAATTTTCAGGTTTAATCAACTCCAAGGCTGAGCTCATGAGCTCAGCTAAGTAACTTATGATTTCAGCTGCAAATATTACGTCACACTATCTGACCAAGGCTCCGAAGATTGATAGTCAACACTAGTGCCAATTTGTAGAGCTCAATTGTAGAAATAAACATTGGTGCACTCCAAGCTGTCAATTCCGGATGGGTCACAAGCTCTCTACCTTGCATCAATGTCTGATAATCATGCTAAATTACCCGTAATGGCTGGTTATTATTGGCTATAATCCTGGCAACTGTCAAGAAACTGAAAGCAAGACATTGAGGTGCCACAATTAAGGAAATTGGCAGTTGTGTAACTTTGTGCCTTTTTGGGGGTGGGTGATAATGGAGACATGCTGCGCTTTTTACAAGTCTACAAGTAGGCATGTGTTTAGAGGTTGTTGATTTATCACTGGCTGGATCATTGTTGTGTCCGGTATTCATAAATGCATGGGAAGATGAATGAAGGCTAAATACACACATTAGAGCACAAAATAAACACATAGATAGAGGAGAGAGGAAAAATAAAGAGAGCAAAGAGAGAAAATGTAAGAGAACTTAGGCAAAGTGAAAGATATGGTAGAGGAGGTTTCTTGAAGGATCACCATGTTTGAAATCCTAATTCTAGCTCTCTATGACTGGCCTGCTATGTGAGCTTGTTTCTTCCTCCCTCATTTGCTTGTTTTCTATTTTTCAGTTCTTTCTTTTTGGTTTTGATACATTCTTGTATGTATGCATGCATGTATCTATTATCTGACTTATATCCTGTGCTTCTCTTGCTTCTAACTTTGGATCGAATTGTATCTTTGTTTGCGGGTATTTCATGTCTTAATTGAACTACCAAATAATTGTGGCATATGAGGAATTTTTGGTGTATGATGTCACGCTGCACTTCGGTTTGGTTTTATTAGATCTTTTTGATCTCCAGTCGTTGCTCGCCTTAATATATATGTAACACTGGGTTACTGATAAAATTATTAATTTCCTCTCTTCATTACATCTCTACATCTGTTGGACTATTTAGCCTGTCCTTTTCTTGTCTCTTTTTTTCTCTCTTCCTAGTTCTCTTTTCATCCATGAATTTGATTCCTTCAGTAGGCAACTCTGGGTAAACAGCAGGGGTTAGCTGCGTCCGTGAGATGGGATTTAACATTGTTCCACATTTATTTTTGGTTGCTGAGACACTGCAAAAAAGAAATAGAAAGACACAACATTTCACTATAGTTCAACATTATTACATTACTTTTTAATATTTTCATTTTTCACCATCTCAGATGGGGACCTCAAGTGGAACAAGCAACTTACAAGAATCGTCAGCGTCTATACCTTTCTGAACAGGTGAGATATATATTGTTTTAACTATCACATTCAGGAGTGGGTTTCTTTTATTCAGTAATGAACATTCATGAATTTTGAAAATTGAAAATAGTTCTATTGTAATTATTTAAAGCTTTTATATGTGTGGACATGTATCATATTAGTAAGGAATCCTGTTTAGATTTAGTTTTATGGAGAAAAGGACCAATATGAACTTAGACTGGCTGCTATTGTACAAGTTATATGCTTTTCTGAATCTACATATTCTCAATGCTTTATCTCATTCTCTGCTTCAAGAAAGTGGCTTTTCCAGAGAGTTTGTAAATTGGCAAAGTACTGTTGATTCAGTGCATTGATTGGCATTCTGTTATACGTCAACCCAAAAATAAGTGTGTGGATGCTTTCTGAAAACTGAGAAAGATGGTGGGTTGGAGCTATTACCTTGAAATATGTGATAAATTTGATAAATCTTGGATGGCAGGTTGTCTGCATGCTGTACTTATGTGGCTAACTTGTCGAGAAATTATATTCATTGAACAAAAACCAATGGCCAGAGCTAGAGCTTTGACGTGTTCGATACATATTTCTTAGCAAATGTTGTATCTATGTCCTAGTTTTGTTGTACAGCATATTTGTTGGCCTGACATCTGTTTTCATATGGTCACATTTGTTTTGCTGCTTATAACTATACTTCTACAGTATTTTTTAACAAAGAAAGTTTCAGTGGATTGGATTTAAAGAAAATACTGAAATGTATCCAATGTTATTAAAGGTGTGCGCTTGGCTTTTGCTGGGTGAGGTGCCTGCAGGAAGGCGCCCATGGGCAGGTGCCTTGCTGCGCTTCGCCCAGGCAGTGATGGCCCGCCTTGCTGTTAGGAAAAATACCATTAAAAAAAAAACCTTAGTCAACCTAATAAAAAAACAGCCTGGCCCACTCCCATACACGCTACCCACTGTGCCCACACCCCCTCAGCTGGTTCTCTGCCCCTCACCGCCGGTCCGCCACCACCTCCAGCTACAGTTTTTTGTTTTCTCTTCCTCTTTTTTCTTTTTTCTTTTTTTTATTATTATTATTATTATTATTTTTCTGTTTTCTGTTTTTATGTATAAAAAACAAAGTTTTAAGTTTTCTATTTTTATTTACTTATTTTAAACTAATTTTTTTATGCCTTTTTTTTTTTTTTTTTAATAATTGTTTATGTTTATTTTCTTATTCTTTTTACTGTTTTCAGTTGTTTTGTTGCTGTTTTTAAATTTTCTGTAATTATTTCAGTGTCTGTGTGTGTGCATTTTTTTATTTTCTTTTGCTTTTTTTGTTATTCTTTTTTCTATTTTTGCTGCTTTTTTTCAATTTGTTTTGTTTTATTATGATTATCTATTGTTAATTGACTATAGATTAGTATTTTTATGAGTTATGAATGAATTTTTGAAGTGTGAACATAGATTTTTTTTAACATTATTCATATGTCCATATGTTTTTTGTCTTCTAAAACATGTTTTTTGGAATTTTCAAACTATATATTTATATATATATATATATATATTTTAAATTGTCGCCTCGTTTGCCTTTTGGTCGCCCGCTTCTCGCCTTGCCTCTCACCTTAAAAATGAGCCTCTCACCTTTAATAACTATTAATGTATCAAGAACCACATGACTAGATTTGGTTAGCATGACGGTAGTATGTTCATCAATCTATCCCATTGTCTTTATCCTCCTAAGCAATTATGCAAAACAGATTTTTATCCTGTGCTGAGGACCTGCTAAATTCCTCTTCCTTTGCCTTTCCCCATCTCTGTCAACCAATAACCATAGACTGTGTGTTGCATTTCATTTTCAATAAACCAAATGTTTGTGCATGAGCTATTCATGGGCATCTATTTTAGCATTTGTAGTTTGTCATTGTGATGTGCTTGGATGGGTTATGCTAAGCTATTAGCACATGTTCTTCTTCTAGTTATGTGCCGTCAATTGTCAATTTTGATTATCTCTAATTTGCATTTTTTTCCTGCTTCTTTCCTTATGTAGACTGATGGTAGTGTTCCAAATACACTTGTAATTGCAAATGTTGAGGTTGTAAAATCTAGGGTTGCAGCAGCAGAGCACATAGCACAGGTGATATCTAAAGTTAATTTCATGTTTTTAAAAGGTTATACTATTATCTATTTAGCCAGTATTGATGTGTGTGCGTGTGTGTGTGCATGCAACTATATGTCTGTATTTGTAACTCTCTGCAGGGAATTTTGAACTTAGTTGTTTCCTGCGAATTGATTCTCATCGATTTTCTTCCCTCTGTTTTGCTTGTCAATATTTCAGTTCAATGAAGAATCACGTTCACCTTTTGTGAAGAAGAGTAAGACCATCATACATCCTGGCGAGGTATCTATCATATTATTGCTTGGTTGCTGTAAAACAAAGAGTCATGGATTTTTTTGGCTGTTGCCTCCTTATATGAACGTTCATAGGCGGGATCAACTTACATTTTGTTTTTGTATTTTTCATATTGGTTTCATTCTGGCAGACTAGGCGCTTAGTTGTGTTGAAAATGTACTGTTGATTTTCTAGTATGATTACAGATAGAATGGTGATTGGTGGCAATTTTTAACCACTTTTACCATTAGAATCAAATAGAGAAAAGGTGAAATAAATATGTTTTGTTGTGAGGATCATTTATCTCCATACAGAAACACCTGTGTGGCTCCGGTGGATCTCTCTGGCCACTCAAATTGAATGTGCCTTTTTTGCTCCGGACTTAGATAAATGATCTACTTTGTTCTGGTTTCATTTGAGCATGTGGTACCATATTGGCCATCTTTTCATATTTGCTATGGAATCATGGAAATTCACTTCCTCTACCCCAAGAAATGAAGTGCAAGAAATGGATCTCCATGAGTTCTATTTAAAAGAAAGGCGAGAGGCCCATACAAAAAGGAAATGAAACAATGGAGTGTCGGTTAAACATGTGATGTGTTCTATTGCAGGTGAATCGAATCAGGGAATTGCCACAGAATAGCAACATTGTGGCCACGCACACCGACAGTCCTGATGTAAGATTTATTTTTTAGCATAGCTTCCACTTCTGTCAATCTTCTATGTGAATATGTTGTGTTCCTTCTCTTGGTTTAATATTCAAATTCAGCAAACCGTTTTATATTGCTTACTTCTCTGGATCGGGGCTAGGTTCTCATTTGGGATGTTGAAACTCAATCTAACCGTCAACCTGTTTTGGGTGCCACACCATCTCGTCCTGATCTGGTATGTCTCAAAGGAACTCTTGATCTTATAGTTGTGACTTAATGATATTTCAATCTGCTCGATGCCAATCTATAATCTATGTAGTGAAGTCTGAACTATTGATTGTATCTTGAAGCATTACTTTTTGTTAGGTGCTTCAGTTTACATTAAATTCAAGTTGTTTTCTTTTTTTCCTTTTCCCAAGTAGCCACCAAGCAATTTTTGTTTATATACTTATTTTCTTGCTTAATTATCAATCTTCAAGTATGGTGTTTGATAACATGATGCCCATTATCATGCAGATATTGACTGGACATCAGGATAATGCTGAATTTGCTCTAGCCATGTGTCCCACGGAACCCTTTGTGCTCTCTGGAGGTCAACAATCTCCATCCTCTCTCTCTCTCTATATATATGTGTGTGTGTGTGTTTGGGGGGGGGGGGGGGGTTTGGTGCACTGCTGCTACCCTCTTGGAGTGTTAATCAAATCTCATCTTCTCCCAATATATTAGGAGGAAAGTTTCATTGTTTTCCTTCTTCCCTAAAATGCGTGTTAGTGCCTTCTTTCTCACTACAACACTTCCAGTTGATTTAGTGTGAAGTGAAATCCATTCTGGAAACCTTCAATACCTTGACTTATCCTGCCTTGTGAGACTCCCTTTATTCCGTAAATTGAAGGCTGCAACTAGTGGTTTACGTGTGTCATTGTTGATTATTTCATCAAATGTGTGTTTGATAACCTAATCATACTTGCAAACCGCTAAACATAATTGCTATTTGATAAATGTGGAAGTTCATCACTCCACAGACAGCTCTGAAACATGAAATCATTTCCCATTCCTAATAAATTTTCAATTTTTAACAAGAATTAGCCTGTATTTTGGTACAGTTTTCACTTAGTCAAGCAGTAAGTATTCCGTGCAAAGTATTCGTTGGGTTTTGCCACATTTTATTGGGGGTGGTCTTGGTAATGATGCTGAGTTTAGGCAACCGTATTTTGTCTCCAGTACCTTTAGTAAATACTCTTACTCACATCACCTTTCCTTGCTACACTTACAAATACTTCATTTGCTGCTCATCTTTTTACCAATCTTTTCTCTACATACCTAAGTTTCCCAGCAATCATGTTGTTAACAATGGAACCTTTGTGGCAGGCAAGGACAAGTCCGTAGTCTTGTGGAGCATACATGATCATATATCATCTCTGGCAGCAGATCAGGGAGCTCAAAAGTCGGCAGGATCAAAGGGTGGTTCAGTCAATGGTAAACCTGCAGAAGGTTCCACTGTTCAAGCTCGAGGGATTTTCCAAGGGCATGAGGATACTGTTGAAGATGTCCAGTTTAACCCATCAAGGTACTCACACTCTAATGAAACCTATTATCGACTTTGAGTTGGAAACTAAACTATATGAAGCTAAAGTATCGCTCGTGAAATATTAACATTAGCTAATGGTGGACATGATTTGAAATCATATGTTAGAAGTTCCATCCCTAATGCCGAAGAATCTTGTTTCATGTTGCCAAAAGTTTCATCTCTTTTACGAAGCATCTATAGTATGAAGAATTTACATTAGGTCATTACTACTTGTGATTCAGCGCGGAGGAGTTTTGTAGTGTTGGTGATGATTCTTGCCTTATACTATGGGATGCAAGAACTGGCTCTTCTCCTGTTGTCAAGGTTAAGTTTCTGCCTTTTCTTTCCATCAATTTTAGGGCTTCGTTTTGCATCCTGAAATGCATATGGCACACGACTTTAAAAACTTCTCCATCAGTTTTATATGCTTTTCTTCCTAGCTATCGGTGGTAAAATTTGCGGCTGTGACTTTCTAGGGCAGGAGTATGAAATGTGCAGAAAGAATACATCACACATGCATTAGTCTTTTTTCTTTTTCTTTTATTTGTGTGTTTCAAGTAGGAGGGTTTTGGTTTAGCAATTCTTTAAAAAAAAAAAAAAAAAAAACCCACTGTATAAGGTATCGTGTGCTTAGTTGCATGTAGGGTTGTCCTTTGGCAATCACCTTATAGTAAACTAATTTTGGAAAATTTTATATGGTGTCCTGTGCTACTAAATATGTGTTCTATGTGTCTTAATGATGCTTCGCTTCAAGTAAAACTCCAGTGAGGATGCTTTGACCTTCTGCTCCTTTTCTCTTCTTCTTCTTCCTCTTTTTCTTTTTCTTTTCTTTTTCCTTTTTTTGGGGGGTGGGTGGGTGGGTGTGCACATGTTGTTATATCTTTTGCATTTTTTGCTTTAATTTCTTCTTTCTTTATTTTTCCTTACTGAATCTATAGTTGCTTACCTCACTTTTGTGGCATTGCAGTCAGTAATTTAACCTGGTATTTCATTTTTCAGATGTATTCTATTATTTGCCTTGGTTTTGGCTATTTTTATACAGGTTGAAAAGGCCCACAATGCTGATCTTCATTGCGTTGATTGGAATCCCAATGATGTGAATCTAATTTTGACGGGGTACTTTTTACTTTTAGTCCAGTTTAAAATAAATTTTTTTCAGATCATCACATCAATGATAAAGCTATTGTAGATGCCGAGAGTCTGGTACTCAAAACAGTGTCTGTTTGTTTTGATCTAATTATACTGTATGTGGAATCTAATTTGGGTTTGGGCATCATCTGCCTCTTTTAGGTCCGCTGATAATACTGTTCGCATGTATGACCGTCGAAATCTTACTTCAGGGGGAGTTGGATCCCCTGTTCACATATTTGAAGGCCATACTGCCGCTGTCCTGTGTGTCCAGGTATTTGAGCCTAATTACACACTCGCCACTTGGGTTGTGTTTGTATTTCTGTTTTAACTAGCAATAAATACTGACATATCATATTGCAGTGGTCTCCAGCTAAGGCATCCGTCTTTGGCAGTGCTGCAGAGGATGGTCTCTTGAATATCTGGGATCATGGAAAGGTGAAATATTGAATTATTTTAATAACTAGCTTTCCTCTCTCTATAGTGCAAAAAGCAGGTTTAGGTTTTCAAAAAAGTTTCTGCCGTTCTTTCTTGGTAAAAAGTGAACGCCAATAGTTTTAACTGTTGTTTGCTAGACGATCTAACCCCATTTGTGCTTACAAAAATGTTGATTACCCAGATCGGCAAGGTGGAGAATTATCCTGGAAAAGGAAATTTAAGTTATCCCCCAGGCTTATTTTTTCGACATGCTGGGCACAGGTACTACGTGTATAACTTTCCACCTTTTGCTTTGGCATCCACAAACAACACCCTTACATTTTTCTTCTCATTTTAAACAATGGCTGCTCTGAATAAAAAAATCACAGGGATAAGGTGGTTGACTTCCATTGGAACACAGCAGATCCCTGGACTATCGTTAGTGTGTCTGAAGATGGAGAAAAAACTGGTGGGGGAGGTACCCTACAGGTAATGGACCTTATTGTCCCTTGGGAAAAAACCACATTTTGGCTATAACAGCAGTATAGAAATCAACCTGGATGATAAATACCAAAGTTGTTTTCGCTAGCATAACTTCATAACCTGGCCATACTTGCATCTTTTGTTGACGATTCTTTTATCTATTCCTCCGTCTGAATCCCGACTGGACCATTTGTGCAGATATGGCGAATGATTGACTTGATTTACCGTCCGGAAGAGGAGGTCATAGCCGAGCTGGACAAGTTCAAGTCTCATCTCCTTACATGCACTACTGATCTCCCGGCCGGAAGAGGAGGAGATCATAGCTAAGCTGGATAAGTTCAAAATTTTATATGTTTTAAGTACTCTATTCTTGATTTAACATTCAGGAAGCCGTGAGTCTTAGCAAAAATTTTCTCAAGTTAAAATCTCATTTGCGTAGTGAAAGGGGGTAGCTGTGTGAATCTAACTCTTCATAAACATAAAGTAATTGGGCTTGTCCACAAAATGTGTTTTTCCAAGATAGAATAAATTTGTATTGACCGCAGCTAAACTGTGCAGCTCTCTCTGACACTTCATTTGCTTGCTTCTTGAATACGTCCTTTATATTCAATCAAATTGACATGAAGTCTGATTCTAATTACAACCTAATAGAGTGGGATTAATGTTTAAGGCGATTTTTGGACCTTTTGATTTATTTTTGAGCTTGGATCTGAGGACTAGTTACATGCCAATAAGGATTCAATTGGAATGCCAGTTTAAATAATTTCTTTTAGAAAAGGGTTATTATTTCATTTCTCCTATTTGATAGGGATATAAAAGAAACGTCAAGTTTACTTTCTCTAATCTTCTACGGAAAAAAATAAAGAAAGAAAGAAAAAGAACAAAAGTTCGCTCTCGCTAAGCCATCATTTCTTTGACAAAGGGTAGTATTTCATTAAACTATTTGATAGGGATATAAAAGAAGGGCATATTTATGGTGAGTTATGTTTGTGTTTACTTCACATGAGCTATCATTAAATTAAATAATATATAATTTTTTACAATAGGTCACTATTAATTGTACAATAAGTTGTTGGTTCGTATTTTTATTACATTAAATTAAATACTTGGTAAATATTTAAAAATAATAATTAAAATATGTTTTTTAAAAGAAAAATTATTGTATTAGATAACATAACTTTATAATTTTGAATTATATATTTTATAATATAAAAATAATAAATATTATTTAAAATAATATTTTATTAATACTAATACTATCTAAAAATATACATATATTTAAAATAATTTAATTAAATTAATTAATTAATTAATTATTGAATTAATTAGAAAAAAATCCCTAATCCTACTTTCAATTTAGTGATCAGTCCCCATTTGAATTATTTCACACAAAACTCCCCACTTTTTCACAAAAGTTAGGAATTACTCCCCATATCTTTCAGAAAGACCAGTATACCCTTGCAGCTGGAAAAAACAACAAAAAAACCTCGAAAATGCGTTCTCTCTTAAGAAGAACGCTTCTTATTTTCTTTATTGTCTTGAATCCAACCTTTCTAAGCGCCAAAAGAAAAGGGCGCGAAACCGTTCCTCTACCACTGTCGCGAGAAGAAGAAGTGGGAAAAAAAAAACAACAACAACAAAATTTCTGCCATTTTACTGCGACAATGGAACGAAAAACAGCTGCAAAGAGAAGCGAAGTAAAAAAACAAGTGACTGAAAGGAACAAAGGTATGTTTTCTGCATTTGAAACTTCAAATGTCCGTGATTTTTCAGTGTTTCACTCATTTCTTGTCTATTTTCTCATGTTTAGGGTTTTTATTCATTTTTTAGTCGTTAAATAGTTGGACCCATTTGATATATGGTTTCTATTGTGAGATTGGAAGTTCTGATTTGTACTTGAAGGTCATGAAAGTTGCACTTCACCTTTAAGGGATTTATACTTCTTTTTAAACAAAAAGTGTACGGAAAAATTATATTTTAAAACTATCTGAATGTGGTGGTGTGTTATCTGTAGTACAGAACTTGAAAGCATGCAGTATACATTAGCAAAAGTGTAGTATATAATGTGGGTAGCTTCAGTACAATTTGGAAGCAAATGTAGTATAAAACAATCAAATTGGTAGTATACTTTAGATATAAGTGTGGAATATAATCTGAGTAGGCGCAGTACATTTTAGTAGCAAAGCAGTATAAAACATTCAAACGAGCAGTGTACTTTAGGCATAGGTGTTATATATGATCTGTTGCAGCAGTACATTTTAGAAACAAATGTATGTAATATAAAGTATTCAAACTTGCAGTATACATTAGGCAAAAGATAGTATATAATGTGAATAAACGCATTACCTTTAAAAAGCATCTGGAGTACACTTTAGCCAAAAGTGTTGTATAAAACATCTATTGGTGCAGTACACTTTAGGCATAAGTATAGTATAAAGCAAACTGCCAGTACGGTTTAGGCAAAAATGTAAGTGCAGGGCATTTCAGACACAAATGCAGTATACAATCTGTTTTGTAGAAGTACATTTTAGAAACAAATTTATGTGGTATAAAGCATTCAAGATTGCAGTATACATTAGGCAAAAGGTAGAATATAATATGTGCTATATTTTAGAAGCATTTGGAGTACACTTTAGGCAAAAGTGTAGTATAAAATCTCCATTGGAGCAAAGTAGTATAAAACATGCAAACTGGCAGTACACTTTAGGCATAAGGGCAGTATGAAGCATTCAAACATGCAGTACATTTTAAGAGCATCTGGAGTACACTTCAGACAAAGGTGTAGTATAAAATCTCTGTTGAAGCAAATTAGTACAAAACATGAAAACGTGCAGTACACTTTAGACATAAGTGTAGTATGAAGCATTAAAACCTGCAGTACATTTTAAGGGCATCTGGAGTACACTTTGGACAAAGGTGTAGTATAAAATCTCTGTAGGTGCAGTACATTTTAGGAACAAATGCAGTATAAAGCATTCAAGATTGCAGTATACATTAGGCAAAAGGTAGAATATAATCTGTGCTACAGTTTAGAAGCATTTGGAGTACACTTTAGGCAAAAGTGTAGAATAAAATCTCCATTGGAGCAAAGTAGTATAAAACGTGCAAACTGGCAGTACACTTTATGCATAAGTGCAGTATGAAGCATTCAAACATTCAGTACATTTTAATAGCATATGGAGTACACTTTGGACAAAGGTGTAGTATAAAATCTCTGTTGAAGCAAAGTAGTACAAAACATGAAAACGTGCAGTACACTTTAGGCATAAGTTTAGTATGAAGCATCCAAACATGCAGTACATTTTAAGAGCATCCGGAGTACACTTTGGACAAAGGTGTAGTATAAAATCTCTGTAGGTGCAATACATTTTAGGAACAAATGCAGTATAAAGCATTCAATCTGACAGTACACTTCAGGCATAAGGGTAGTATGTAATCTATGTTGCTGCAATATATAATAGCAGCATTTTAGTACATAAACATTCAGCCTGCATTATACATTAACTTAAAATGTAATATATAATCTTAGCATATGCAGCACATTTTAGAAGAAACTGAAGTATAAAACCTTTATTACTGCAGTATACATTAAATGGAACTTTAGTATATAATCTGTATAGAATAACTGAAAGTGTAGTATATATTATGTGTTTCTATAGTACATTTTTGAAGATATTTTAGTAGAAAATATTCATGCTTTTAGTACACACTATCTAAAAGGGTTACTTTATTATTTGTTAATATACTATTTTTTTTTTGGCCTTGCAGCAAAGCCAAGACGTTGTGAGGTCTGTTCTCGTTGCTCCCCCCAATATTTTCATAGTAAATTGGAGCTTGTGAAGTCCAAGATGGGGTCCAAATATTTTGATGCATTGAAGAAGACCCCTTTCTATATATACATGGATATGCCGAAGTTAAGTTCAAGTTTCATTCGACTTGAAGCTATACTTAGGAGGTTTGACCCAAAAAAGCTCTCATTTCATTTTGCGGAGGGGGTTGAGGTTCCTTTTTCTGCAGCTGAATTTTCAATGGTTTTAGGGTTGCCACATGTGGGGCAATCTGTTGACATAACATTGAAGATAAAGTCTTCAACTTTTGAGCGGCTTTTTTCTGGAAAGCTGCAGAATATAACTAGATCTGAAATAGCTAAAAAACTTGAGGAGTATGTATATAAGGATAGTGTGGAGGACTTAAATGATTTTTCTAGGTTGTACATAGTTTTTGTTTTTAATTGTATTTTGTTTCCAACATCTAATTACTGGACTCCACGATTTCTCCTACCATACTTGGACAATTTGTCCAGAGTTGGTCTGTATGCATGGGGCAAAGCTGCATACAGGTTTCTTGTGCAAGATATGAGGAACCATTTAGGAGTAGGTGGAAAAACAAGAAAGAAGTACATTGATGGGTGTACAGTAGGGTTGATGGTAAGTGTTTGCTTCATTTTTCTAATAGCATTGATTATATTTATATTGAAGTGAGTATAATTTTTAGATTTATGAATGACAGGCATGGGTTTATGAACGCATCCCATCACTAGCTACACCAGTGAGTTTGTTTGAGTTTCCACGCTTTTACCGGTGGAAGGATAGCAAACTCCCACAAAATGTGGAGCAGGCAGAGAAGAAGTTGAAGCAAGTTACAGCAGATATGGTAATAATTGTAATAATTCATTATTTGTTGTTTGTATAATAATTTGAATTTGATAATTATTTCCATTGTAATAGGTTGTAGACCTCAACCCTGCTCCAGAGGAGTTAGAATTGGCAGATTTGATCAAGAAATCAGAGGCTGCCAGTACTGTCATGAATGAAGTCCATGTCTGTGATCATACAATATATGAAGCAATGATTGCAGCGAACGGAGAAGAAATTAAATCATTGAAAGAAAAAATTGCTTCAATGGAATACATGGTAATGAAGGAGCAGGGTGAGGAGGAGCATCCAACTGAGGAAGAGACTAATGCGGTGGAGCTTGAGGAGGAAGTTGGTGAATATGTGCATGAGGGGGTACTTGATTTGGTACATGATGCACAGAAAGAAGGGGATGATTCTGAAGACATGGTGGATGAAGAAAGTCGAACCAAAAAACGTCATGATCCTTCAGATTCCCCCAGACCATTGAAGACAGCACATTATATACCAATTGAAGGGGCTGAGTTCGAGGAATATGAGATTGAAGTGGCTAATGTCATGTCTTCGATTGTGACAAATGTGCGCAATCGAGAAGATAGGAAGCGAAAACAGAAATCTCCAGATTTTGTCAGCCCCCCAGCACCACACCAGCCAAAAGAGCAAGACAAGTGACAAAGACCTACCGTGCTCGTCCTCGTGCACGAAAAAATAAAGAACAAGAGCAGAAGAAGGTGTTGTACACTACTTAATGTTTTATTTTTTTCCTACTTGCATTTCATTTGTAAACTGTCTGTTTGTAATAAGTATTATGATATCTTATACTTGATGGGTTGATATTTGCACTTAATGGATGATGTCTTATACTTCATATTATTGATACTTGCACTTATGTGCTCATCTTTTCTACCTCAGCAGTTGACACTTTACACCTTTTTATGGGCTTGAGTTTTGTACTCCATGTTGGGGTATTTGTACTTCATGTGCTCGTCTATTCTACCTCAGCAGTTGATACTTTGTTTTTATGGGCTTGAGTTTTGTACTCCATGTTGGTGGTATTTGTACTTCATGTGCCATCTATTCTACCTCAGCAGTTGACACTTTACACCTAATGTGCTTGAGTTTTGTACTCCATGTTGGTGGTATTTGTACTTCATGTGCTCATCTATTCTACCTCAGCAGTTGACACTTTACACCTAATGTGCTTGAGTTTTGTTCTCCATGTTGGTGGTATTTGTACTTCATGTGCTCATCTATTCTACCTCGGCAGTTGACACTTTACACCTATGTGCTTGAGTTTTGTACTCCATGTTGGTGAAGTCTGTACTTTCATGTGTTTATCTTTTATATTTCAATAGTTAATACTTGGTTCCTATGTGCTGTGTTTGTACCCCAGGTGGCACATGAACCAACCCAGGTGGCAAATGAACCAATCGAAGTGGCACAAGATTCAATCCAGGTGGCAAAAGAACCAATCCTGGTGGTAGATGAACAAGTCACCCCAAAGACTGAAGTGGCCGATCCCTATAAAGGAAGGACTGATTATAGAGGACTTGCTCTTATTCCAGTAGAAGAGCGAGAAGTCATCGACCACTTTGTCGGAAGAGATAATTTGAGGTAACAAAATTTGCTTATTGTTTTTCTATTGGATAAACTGGTATCTGAACACACAATTAACAATTGTGTAGGGTAACCGTCTGGGAAGGAGCAAGACATCTTCTGAATGGAAGAGACTTTTGTGAGCTCTTATTTGGAGGAGAACTTACCGGCGACATAGTGGACTGTTACATGTCGATATTATGTAGCCCATCTTTTAGCAACAACTGTCAGCACAAGGTGTGGTTTACGTCCTCAATAGCGCAGGTATATGACAGTTTCCTAACTTAATTTAGTACACGGTGAGAGATGAGTCTAACCATTTGTTTTATATTTCATAGGCTGATATATTAGACCGAATAGATGAACGCAACATGAAGGATATTACGGATGAAGAATTTGTGGAGATGATGCTTAAGCTTAACAGCTTCACCTGTTCAGATTTGGAAGAGCTGACGGTAGATGTTTTAAACAACTGTCGCTACATAATCCTACCGATTTGCCGGCGCCAGCACTGGTTCTTAGTTGTCCTTGACACATCCACTCGTTCTTTTTTATACATGAATTCAATAATGGCCCCCAGATACAAATCGATAGCTGTTGCCATTGTAAGTTTGCTTTCTTTCCGTACGATTTCCCATTGCAAATTTGTGGAGTCAACAATTGACAAATTTTTTGTAGGCTTCATTTTATTCTCGGTACATTAGGCTTTCACTGGGGAGTCGTGTGGATGAAAAGCTACAGCAGAGGAAAAGTAGGCAGCAAGTGGGTACAGTGGATTGTGGTGTCTATGTATGCCTTTGGGCAGAAGGTTTTGCTAGGGACACCCCCGTGTTCTGGAGGAATGCTGGAACAATTAATGTTGATAAATATCGTGCGAAAATGGCGCATAGAATATTAACTCATGAAAATGCCAGGATTTGAAGCACTTATATGTAAATACATGTGTAACTTGAAGCATAATTTGTTTATAATATTGTTTTGTAGCTAAGTGTAATTTTCCAGTAACTATTTATAACTTAAATTCAACTGAAACAGGGCTGGGAATTTGAATACAAACTTGGGGGCAATGAGGTACAAACCAGGGAAAATGAAAGTATAAAATGTGTTTCGGGGACGGACACTCAAATTCTATTGAGATAAGGCGGGGATCCTGAGTACAATTCATGAAAACTGGAGTACAAATTGAAACAGATGGTGTATAAAATGGGCTTCGTGGATGTACACTTCAAGAGAATTAAAATCGGGTGGCAGATTCGAGAGCATTTTGGGGGCAATGAGGTACAAACCAGGGAAAATAAAAGTATAAAATGTGTTTCGGGGACGGACACTCAAATTCTATTGAGACAAGGCGGGGATCCTGAGTACAATTCATGAAAACTGGAGTACAAATTGAAACAGATGGTGTATAAAATGGGCTTCGTGGATGTACACTTCAAGAGAATTAAAATCGGGCGGCAGATTCGAGAGCATTTTGGGGGCAATGAGGTACAAACCAGCGAAAATGAAAGTATAAAATGTGTTTCGGGGACGGACACTCAAATTCTATTGAGACAAGGCGGGGATCCTGAGTACAATTCATGAAAACTGGAGTACAAATTGAAACAGATGGTGTATAAAATGGTCTTCGTGGATGTACACTTCAAGAGAATTAAAATCGGGCGGCAGATTCGAGAGCATTTTGGGGGCAATGAGGTACAAACCAGGGAAAATAAAAGTATAAAATGTGTTTCGGGGACGGACACTCAAATTCTATTGAGACAAGGCGGGGATCCTGAGTACAATTCATGAAAACTGGAGTACAAATTGAAACAGATGGTGTATAAAATGGTCTTCGTGGATGTACACTTCAAGAGAATTAAAATCGGGCGGCGGATTCGAGAGTATTTTGGGGTCAATGAGGTACAAACCAGGGAACATTAAAGTACAATCTGCAACAAATAAAGTATAAAATCTGTTTTGTTCAAGTACACTTATTGTAAATGAATAATTATTCTCCACTAATTGTAATGATGGGCAAGTACAATAATTTGAGAGCATCGGATTTGGTGTTGTACGGATTTGCTATGTTTCATAAGGTGGATATGTTCGACAAATTCTCATTTGTTTACATCCATGAAAGCATAGGTATTCTTTCATTACCGCGATTGATAACATTCATCCGTTGAACACTACTGAATAACAACTAAAAATTCTTAATATTATTTTATTCATATTATAAAATATTTTGGTGATTAACTACCAAGAATTCAAAATCAAATCTTTGAACAAATTTCATTGCCCAAGAATATTAGTAAAATTTTGAAGATATTAAGTACAAAGTTGCCCAAGAGAGGTGCAAATGGGGCCAAATCAGGTACAATTATCCAGTTTTGAGGTACAAATATTGGCTACTTTACTAAACAACATGCTAGGCTGCTATGTTCGCGATAAATCACCCGCTTCATTGCCCAAGCGAGGTGCAAATGGGGTCAAATCAGGTACAATTATCCAGTTTTGAGGTACAAATGTTGGCTACTTTAGTAAACAACATGCTAGGCTGCTATGTTCACGATAAATCACCCGCTTCATTGCCCAAGCGAGGTGCAAATGGGGCCAAATCAGGTACAATTATCCAGTTTTGAGGTGCAAATGTTGGCTACTTTACTAAACAACATGCTAGGCTGCTATGTTCACGATAAATCACCCGCTTCATTGCCCAAGCGAGGTGCAAATGGGGCCAAATCAGGTACAATTATCCAGTTTTGAGGTACAAATGTTGGCTACTTTACTAAACAACATGCTAGGCTGCTATGTTCGCGATAAATCACCCGCTTCATTGCCCAAGCGAGGTGCAAATGGGGCCAAATCAGGTACAATTATCCAGTTTTGAGGTGCAAATGTTGGCTACTTTAGTAAACAACTTGCTAGGCTGCTATGTTCACGATAAATCACCCGCTTCATTGCCCAAGCGAGGTGCAAATGGGGCCAAATCAGGTACAATTATCCAGTTTTGAGGTACAAATGTTGGCTACTTTAGTAAACAACTTGCTAGGCTGCTATGTTCGCGATAAATCACCCGCTTCATTGCCCAAGCGAGGTGCAAATGGGGCCAAATCAGGTACAATTATCCAGTTTTGAGGTGCAAATGTTGGCTACTTTAGTAAACAACTTGCTAGGCTGCTATGTTCACGATAAATCACCCGCTTCATTGCCCAAGCGAGGTGCAAATGGGGCCAAATCAGGTATAATTATCCAGTTTTGAGGTACAAATGTTGGCTACTTTAGTAAACAACTTGCTAGGCTGCTATGTTCACGATAAATCACCCGCTTCATTGCCCAAGCGAGGTGCAAATGGGGCCAAATCAGGTACAATTATCCAGTTTTGAGGTACAAATGTTGGCTACTTTAGTAAACAACTTGCTAGGCTGCTATGTTCACGATAAATCACCCGCTTCATTGCCCAAGCGAGGTGCAAATGGGGCCAAATCAGGTACAATTATCCAGTTTTGAGGTACAAATGTTGGCTAGTTTACTGATTCTTTGCAAGTTCGACGATTATGCCCTGTTCTACCACACCTCTTACACTTAATGGCACGCTTCTCAATCTGTGATGGAATCCTCTGTGTCCTTCTCCGCCCAGGCTGAGATCGACAATCAGGTGCATGAATGACGTCGTCATCATCTACATGGAACATATGCATATCAAACGTAGGAATAGGATTTATAACTGCTTGGTATGCTTGTTGATACATCTCAACTCGGTAGTATTGATCTGTGAAGTCATATGGTGAAAGTGACTTTGACTCGATAGAAGCACAAGCATGTATGCATGGTATCTTATCAATCTGCCATGCTCCGCAAGAACAAACTCTGTTATGTAAATCTATAGCATACGATTTGTCTTGCTCAATCACCTCAAAGCTCCAACCGCTAGACATGACAACTTTTAAGTTGCGAGAGCGCATATGATTGATTGCCAACTTTTTCTCTTGCTTGGGACATAATTGACCAACCATCTTATGAGATTCTTCTCTCCTACCATGCATCATAACCATTATTTGCCTGCGTATGTGATCAACCATGGCTGCAACTGGCATAAATCGGGCTGGTTTAACCCAATTATTCCAACATTCTGCTTGATTATTGTTTATTACCCCCCATCGATCTCCACTGAATAAGGAGTTTGCCCAACAGGTTGGGTCAGACTGCATAATAAAGTCTCTGGCAAGCGGCATTGACTCCAAGATGCTGTCTATATGTCGGGTATACTCCTGCCTTGTAGGCGCATATGCAGCTTTCATAAAAATAGAACACCAATGTTTCTTGTTATGTAGAGGGTACTTCCTTAATACCTGAATTCAAAATAATAGAACAATAATGGGCTTAATGTTATGAAGTAGAGCTTATTTCACATAATTATCTCACAAACAGAGATAGAGCACACTTACTTGTTTCTTGAAGTTATCCACTAAGTGTCTCAAGCAATATGCATGATGGCTACCGGAAAATATCATGGGGAGGGCCTTAAGAAGACCAGGATGTCGATCGGAGAAGAAAGTAAACCTTGATAAGCCAGGCAAATATTCAGAATCTAAGACACTTCTCAGCTTTAAGCAGAACCACTCCCAATTCATATCATTTTCAGAGTCAACAACTGCATATGCTAACGTGAATAAGTCATCATTGGCGTCCTTACTGACTGCGCTGAGTAAGACTCCTTTGAATTTATTTTTAATATGGGTGCCGTCCAAGAATATCAATGGCCTGCATCCCCTAAGAAAACCAAGAAGGCAGGCACTAAAACAAATAAATAGCCGACGAAATTTTCGACTGATTGGGTCAATCTCACAGTCTGCAATACTTCCAGGGTTTGTTCTATTCACAGCATCACAGTACCACCTCAACTTATCATAAGATCCCTTCTCAGCTCCATGGATGTCATGCATAGCTAATTCCTTACCCATCCATGCTTTATGGTACCTAAGTTCCACACCATATTCTCTGTGGATATCTTTCAATATGGTGCAGGGCCGATAACATGGCTCTGATCTCAATTTATTCTTCACTACATTAGCAACCCAAGCGGAATCGGCTTTAGGATGTCCCCTTGTCCGAAGATTAGCCTCACCACATGTGTGCTCTAGATTACATTTTCGAATGCCAAATAATTTATCAGCTTCATGCCTTGATGCATAGATTCTCCATTTGCAATTTTCATCACTGCAAACGGCTATGATTTTTTTGCTGTCATTTTTCTTGTATTTAAATGACCGCAAAGTAGACACTGCATAATTCTTAAGCATAATTCTGAACTCGTGAGCATCATTGAATGTTTGACCCTCCCCATATATGCAATTCCTCCATGCATCAATTGAGTTGCTAATTAAAGCCAATTCATTGTGCGATGCACTGGTCGAACCAATTTCCTCCTCCACTACATCCCTTGAGGATGGCAAATGAAGTATAATTTTAGGCACAATAAAGTACAATTCATTAGTAGAACACTAAAAATTAAATTACAGATTCAGAAAATTGAAGTACAAGTTAAAAAAACGTGACGTACAATTTGTGAACACATGAAGCACACAACATTGACAAAAAGAGTACAGATATACGCAAATTGATTTGCAAAATGAAGAAACAGAAATAAAAGAAATGAAGTACAATTTCGGAACACCTGAAATGTATAAGCGCAACGAAAAGAGTATAAGAATTAAGCGGATTTATGTTCGAACTGAAATATAAGTTCAGAAATTGGAAGTATAGTTTTTCATAAGGTTAAGTACAGTTGCGAAAAAGCTGAAGTATAAAAATTCGGCTCTCGCAGTATAAATTTTGGATAACACAACAGTTCACGCTTCAGAATTAAATAATTGAATCGAATAATTAAAGTACAATTTCACATAAAATAAAGTACCAATTCAGGCAATTGAAGTATAGAGCTTCAATGAATGCAGCACAAATATAGATTATATGAATATAAAATGAGGTGTGATTTGATGAAAAAAGGAAGTACAATATTAGACAAAGTGAGGAACAATTTCGGAACACCTGAAGTGTATAAGCCCAATAAAAATAATATAAAGATTTAAGTGAAATTATTTAACAACTGAAATATAAGTTTAGATATTCGAAGTATAATTTTGGACAATGTGAGGTACAGTTTTGAGCAACTGAAGTATAGATGCTCAGCTTTCGCAGTATAAATTTTAGATAGTACGTTATTACACGCTTCAAAATTAAATAATAGGTTCAGATAATTAAAGTACAAAGTATAGTTTTTCATAAAGTTAAGTACAGTTGCGAAAAAGCTGAAGTATAAAAATTCGGCTCTCGCAGTATAGATTTTGGATAACACAACAGTTCACGCTTCAGAATTAAATAATTGAATCGAATAATTAAAGTACAATTTCACATAAAATAAAGTACCAATTCAGGCAATTGAAGTATAGAGCTTCAATGAATGCAGCACAAATATAGATTATATGAATATAAAATGAGGTGTGATTTGATGAAAAAAGGAAGTACAATATTAGACAAAGTGAGGAACAATTTCGGAACACCTGAAGTGTATAAGCCCAATAAAAATAATATAAAGATTTAAGTGAAATTATTTAACAACTGAAATATAAGTTTAGATATTCGAAGTATAATTTTGGACAATGTGAGGTACAGTTTTGAGCAACTGAAGTATAGATGCTCAGCTTTCGCAGTATAAATTTTAGATAGTACGTTATTACACGCTTCAAAATTAAATAATAGGTTCAGATAATTAAAGTACAAAGTATAGTTTTTCATAAAGTTAAGTACAGTTGCGAAAAAGCTGAAGTATAAAAATTCGGCTCTCGCAGTATAGATTTTGGATAACACAACAGTTCACGCTTCAGAATTAAATAATTGAATCGAATAATTAAAGTACAATTTCACATAAAATAAAGTACCAATTCAGGCAATTGAAGTATAGAGCTTCAATGAATGCAGCACAAATATAGATTATATGAATATAAAATGAGGTGTGATTTGATGAAAAAAGGAAGTACAATATTAGACAAAGTGAGGAACAATTTCGGAACACCTGAAGTGTATAAGCGCAATATTAAAGTACAATTTCACACAAAATGAAGTACCAATTCAGGAAATTGAAGTATAGAACTTCAATGAATGCAGCACAAATATAGATTAAATGAATATAAAATGAGGTATGATTCGATGAAGAAGGAAGTACAATATTAGACAAAGTGAGGAACAATTTCGGAACACCTGAAGTGTATAAGCCCAATAAAAATAATATAAAGATTTAAGTGAAATTATTTAACAACTGAAATATAAGTTTAGATATTCGAAGTATAATTTTGGACAATGTGAGGTACAGTTTTGAGCAACTGAAGTATAGATGCTCAGCTTTCGCAGTATAAATTTTAGATAGTACGTTATTACACGCTTCAAAATTAAATAATAGGTTCAGATAATTAAAGTACAAGTTCAAGTAAAGTGAAGTACAGATTCAGACGATTGAAGTATAGAACTTAGACGATTGAAGTATAGAACTTCAATGAATGATTTACCTGTTTTAATATAATGAAGTACAAATTGGGAACACCAGAAGTGTAGAACTTATGTGAAAAGAGTACAGATTTATATAAAATGTTGTATGATTTTAGAAAATAGGAGTACACTTTTTACAAAGTTGAGAACAATTTCTGAACACTTGAAGTATAAAACCTAAGCAATGGCAGTACAATTTGGATATCTTATTAGTAGAAAACATGAAAGCCGAATTATAGATTTAGATACTTGAAGTACAAGTTTATATAAAGCGACGTACAAGTTAGAAACAATGGAAGTATAGAACTTCAATGAAGAGAGTATATGTTTCTGTAAGTACAATGTTAACTGCAATGAAGTATAATGTGGAACGCTCCAAGTACAGAAAGATTTTCAAATAAACAGAGAGCAATTTTAGAACACTTCATGTACAGAACTTTACTAATTGCAGTAAAGTTGAGATTCTGTAGAAGTATTACCTTAAAACATCACTGCTCTTCTTTTCTCTGCTGCTTGATTCATCCTTTCGGTTTACCAAGATGTCCGCAATGTTCATCTTCAATGTCAAATGTAGTAAGACCATATTCATGACGTCATCATCATCAGTTAAACTCACGTACAATCTTTGATGTGGAGCTATATATCGCAAGCTGAAGTGCTCGGAATTGATTTCACTCCATTTTCTTGCTAGATTAATGTAGATATCCATTACAGTCGTACTGTCCTTAATTGACATTATATGGAGCTGGTCTTTGTAGCGACAACTCCCCAACACTTGATTGAGCGCACTTGCTTCGCTGCTGGTTGACATTGTCGGGGCAAAAAAAAAAAAAAAAGGAAACACAGAAGCAACTGAGAAGGAACTGAGAAGAAGATGGAATTCGAAAATGATGAAAATAAAAAGAGAAGAAGACAATGCAGTTGTCGGGTTAGTGGCGTTTGGCTCTAACGTTGTTCTCGTTTCCCGCTTGTTGCAATTTTTTCTGTTCTTTCTGTTTCTGGTAACGAGCGTTTGTAGGGTTTACTGTTTGCTTGAAAAAACAAGGAAAAATATGATACTTAAGGGCATTTGTGTCAAATCAAGTGGCTAGGGAGTAATCTCTAAACTTTTATTAAAACTAGGGAGTTTGCACTATAAGTTTTTAATTGGGGACTTAACACAAATTTTGAAAGTAGTTTTGGTACTTTTTAATAAGTTCCCCTTAATTATTTAAAGTAAAAGAATTTGAAAATAAAAATAAAAATCATCTTCTTCTCCGCCATCCACAGGCCGCAACTGCCCGAACATTGAAGCACCCTCCCTCGTGCTCCACCCCCAAACATCATTCCCCATCATCCCTTCTCCGCAGCCAACCCCACGCCCCACCCAATAGGACAACCAACCATGGTCGCGCTGGCCAAGGCTAGTCCAATGGCCCAACTAGAGCCACTGGCCATGGTCGGCCACCCAGCCATGGCGGTTTTTTGTGGGGGCAGCAGGGTTATATATAAATATATATATATGTGTGTGTGTGTGTGTGTATCATGTATATATTTTATGTATTTATATATATATATGGATATTTATATATGTAAATATATAAATATTTTGAATATATTTTTTAATAAAGTGTATTTTATATTTATTATTTAATTTTTTATTAATTTTCTTTTAAATATTTTCAATAGGGGTCAAAATAATCATTTCATATTTTCGTTAAGATTGGGAAGTAATTGTAATTTTTCAAAATATAAATATAGGTTCATCTTAACCAATATATCAATATAAGAAATTAAAATAATATAACTAATTAAAATTTACTATCAACCTCTTGTACAAATACCAGGTTAAATGTATTTTATTATATTGTCAACTATCATCAAAATGAAAGAATATGATGTCATATTTTAAATCCAACTACTAAGGTTAATACATTTGTACATTCTTCACTTGAAGTATGTACAACTAAATTTGCACCATAAACTACTCTATAAAAGAAACATCAAGTTTACTCTTGCGGAGCTGTTTTTTTTAATTGAATTTGATTGATTTGAATTGATATCAACTTGACACATAGTCACAATGGAATATAAAGGACGTAGATGCACGAGATTATGTTACATCATCCAGTATATATTTGCTAAATATTAAATATTCAAACATGACAACATCTGTAGATATATAATCTTATCTTATTGATTGATTTAAGTTTTAGGTTTTTGTTGGGCAACTTCCAACGACACTAATGATTTACTATGATTTCAACTTTTTGAAATGTTGATCTGATTAATTATCTTCATCATTTCGATTTTAAATTGTCAATTCAATTTTAAATCAATTCAAATGACCAAATTCACAACTTCCACAAAGAATTCAAAATGTTTGATTGAGTAATGATGTTGCATTTCATGTTACTAAAACTACACCATGCAATAAGTGAATTCTGTGATGAAAGTTATAATCCGATTTACTATGCTAAGTTAATAAAATTAGTAAAATAGGAAACCAAAACCAAAACCACTCCAAAAAGTCGCTTGTCTCAGTAATGCGATTCTATGTGTTATAGCTTCAAGAAATAAATAATCCTCTATCACCGATCAAACTAAACCTTCCCGTCGAGCTGCTCCTTTTTCTTCTACTCAGGGTGGAGAATCCGAATCGTGAAAAATGGGTCGGGTCACCGCCATTGTTTTCTGCTTTTTTCTTGTGATCTCATCTGCCTACTCCTTCTATCTCCCCGGCGTTGCGCCACGCGATTTTATCAGAGTACTTTTTTTTTTCTTGCTCTCTCAGTTCACAGTTTTTGATTCGGAGCTTAATCTAGTTATCAGTGGATCTATGAGCAGTGCATTTGATTTCTTTAGACCTGTAAACTTGATTGAATTTTTGTATTTATTTATTTTGGTTTTAGTTGTGGAAAAAAGATCTAGGGTTTTATGCCTTGATTTAATTGGTGATTAATTGAACTTGGATCCATGTTTTGGTGTTGGCGATGAGTATGAAATTGATTGATAATTTTTTTTGGTTGTTTTGGTAATTTGATTTGTGTCGTTTATGTATTTGATGGGATTGTGCAATTTTGCATTTTAATTATTTTTTACACTATTAATTCAAGTAAAATGTGAATCTTTCCGACATTTTCATTTAGGTGATAATTGTTGGCTGTTGCTAATATTTGAATATGAGTGCATCTTTTGTTTTGGCATACTTTCTATCTAATTGATATTAATTATATTTGTTTAATTTACATAATCATATTTGGAATTATAGTATTAGTATGAAATATACTTAGACATAGACATTGCATTTGCAAATCTATTGGTGTAAGTAGCTCATTATCATTAATCTTTCTCCTCTCAGTCAGTTTTTTCCTTCAAATGCAAAAAATGACATAGAGCCTATTTGGCTTGTGCAGCTTTTTATGCTTTTCTCCACCTGTAATTATTCTCTCTGCATTCTTTGACAGGGAGATGAACTTCAAGTCAAAGTGAACAAGCTGTCATCTACTAAGACACAACTTCCTTATGATTACTATTATTTGAAATACTGCAAACCGAGTAAAATCAGGAATGTTGCTGAAAACTTAGGAGAAGTCCTTCGTGGTGACCGTATAGAGAATTCGGTCTATACAGTGAGCATCCATGACTAGTTCATTAACTCTATGAAGCTTAGAATTTTAGCTCTTTTATTCCTGTTATTGTATATCTTTTCTGAAAATGAATCTTTTTGGTGGGTAAACACTAGTTTCATATGAGGGATGAGCAATCCTGCACAGTGGCTTGTAAAGTTCGTCTTGATGCTCAAGCGGCAAAGGATTTTAAAGAAAAGATTGATGATGAGTATAGAGTCAATATGTAAGTCCGTGATGAAATTAACCTTCATTCTCACTGTGTTGTTACAAGCTTTTTACTTCATTACATTCCTAACCTGTTTCTGATGTTCAGGTTGCCCTATCTATACATCTATGTAACACAAACATTGAACAATGCTGGTCAATGATTATTCTCAGTGTTAGGAGGTCCTAACAGCTGAAACTGCATGCAGGATTTTAGATAATCTTCCAGTAGCTGTACTTAGGCAAAGGCGAGATGGAAGCCCCTCAACAACTTATGAGCATGGTTTTCGTGTTGGGTTCAAGGGGAATTATGCAGGGGTAAATCTCAGTTTTTTCTTCTTTTCTTGAATATTTATTTGCATTCACATTGTTAAATACATGTACCTTCTTTTACAGAGCAAAGAGGAGAAATATTTTATTCACAACCACTTAAGCTTCAGAGTTATGTTTCATAGAGATCCTGAAACTGATTCTGCTAGAATTGTTGGGTTTGAAGTTTCTCCAATAAGGTTTGCTCTTTACATTGTTGGACTTGTGAAATAGTGACTGACTTTGCATTTAGTTTGACGTCATTCAGAATTTCTTTTCAATGGTCAAAATGAGCGTAGATTTCTTTTCATACCAATACCTTAAACCATATATGTGAAAACCTTGAAGGTTTTTGGCTTGCAAAGGAGTTGATCTTTTCCGACTTTGATTTTGTTTTCACTGAAATTGATTCGAACAGCATCAATCATGAGTACAAGGAGTGGGATGAGAAGAACCCAAAGGTGGCAACTTGCAACCAGAACACAAAAAATATAATTCAGGGAGGTGCCGTTCCACAGGAAGTGGATACAGACAAAGAGATCATATTTACTTATGATGTTACTTTCAAGGTACTCTTTTTGTAACCTAAGTTTTTGCTTACCATTGCTGGAATGTTTTGTTTCTTCTGCAAGAATTTCATGGAAATCTCTGCAGGAAAGTGATATTAAGTGGGCATCACGGTGGGACACATACCTCCTCATGAATGATGATCAAATTCACTGGTTCTCAATCATCAACTCTTTGATGATCGTTCTCTTCCTTTCTGGTATGGTTGCCATGATAATGATGAGAACTCTGTACCGCGATATTGCGAACTATAATCAATTGGAAACCCAAGACGAAGCTCAAGAAGAAACAGGATGGAAACTTGTTCATGGAGATGTTTTCAGGGCCCCTCCAAATTCTGGACTGTTGTGTGTTTACGTGGGAACTGGGGTTCAGATCTTCGGGATGACACTTGTGACAATGATCTTCGCATTGCTCGGTTTCCTCTCGCCTTCCAACCGTGGGGGCCTTATGACTGCCATGGTTTTGTTGTGGGTTTTTATGGGATTATTTGGTGGCTACTCATCTTCTCGTTTATACAAAATGTTCAAGGGTACAGAATGGAAGAGGATTACCTTAAAAACGGCTTTCATGTTTCCTGGTATTCTCTTTGCAGTCTTCTTTGTGCTGAATGCTCTCATCTGGGGAGAAAAATCATCTGGAGCCATACCCTTTGGAACAATGTTTGCTCTTGTGTGCTTGTGGTTTGGAATATCAGTACCATTGGTATTTGTTGGTAGCTATTTGGGTTTCAAAAAGCCTGTCATTGAAGATCCTGTGAAGACCAACAAGATCCCGAGACAGATACCAGAACAGCCCTGGTATATGCAACCAATATTCTCTATACTTATTGGAGGCATTCTTCCATTCGGGGCTGTTTTCATTGAGTTGTTCTTCATCCTTACGTCCATCTGGCTGAACCAATTCTATTACATCTTCGGCTTCCTTTTCATAGTCTTTGTGATCTTGATAATCACATGTGCAGAGATATCGATCGTTCTGTGCTATTTCCAGTTGTGCAGTGAAGACTATAACTGGTGGTGGAGAGCTTACCTAACGGCTGGATCCTCAGCCTTATACCTTTTCCTGTACTCGATTTTCTACTTCTTCACAAAGTTGGAGATCACAAAGCTGGTTTCTGGGATTCTATACTTTGGGTATATGATGATTGCCTCGTATGCTTTCTTTGTCTTGACGGGCACAATCGGCTTCTATGCTTGCTTCTGGTTTGTTAGGAAGATCTATTCCTCTGTGAAGATAGACTGATATAAATTAGAACCAGCAATTTCAATAGTAGTGGTCTTTGGGATGGATGGAATATGGTTTATTATAGAAGAAAAAGCCAAATCAGGTACTCTCCTTTTTGCAGGATAAGAGCTACAAACTCTGTAAAATTTTCCTTGCCTGCAAAAAACTTTATTTTAAGAATTCCTGATAGAAAGCAGAGATCATAAAGTTGTGCTGAAACTTTTCTCACTAATCATTTGCGCCAATCCAATTGTAGCTTTTAATGGGCTCTGGTCCTTGTCTTATATAACCGTTTTATGTATAATTATTTGTTTAAAAATATTGATGAGGATTATAATATTTGTTAATAAATAAAAGAATAACGAAAAGTGGAGAACCAAAAGAAAGACCTATGATTTCAACATGCATATTTTATGTGCTCCTTTAGGGTCTTGAGTGGAACCTTGTGTTTGAATTGTATATTTCTTTACATTCATTATTGGAATGCTCGTCTTGATTGGAAAGGTGGCATTGAATGATCCTCTTGCAAGTTATAGGTGTTTTTTTTCCTTTTCATCTTCTTTGTACAATTAATTCATGTGAAAAGATCCATTGAATCATTGTTCGCATATTTGAATTGAGTGTTTGATGGAGACCTCTTTCCAATGAAACAAAATTACCTTCTTATTATAATGTATTTCCAAAAAATAGACTTAATTGGAGAATTCATAATTTTTTCAATCTTCTCTCTTTATTGTCTGAATATCAAGATGTGAAGGCCATTTCAATGCTTCCTTAACCATCTTTTTAGTTATAATTGATGGGCTTTGATGGAACCCAAGAATAGAGGTGAAGCAGCCATGGTCTTGGATAGATTCGAGCTTGAAGTTTTGGCTTGAGCTTGGTTCAAATAAGTTAGAGCTATCTACCTAAAATCCTCAATGGACAATTTGATCAAATAGATCTTGATATATTAGTACACTTTCAAATCATTATTGTTACACGGGGTTGAAGCAATAAGATGATTGCTTTCTACACATGACAAATAAAAATTCAAATCTTGCAACCCAAGAGCTAAAATGTTCTTCTATCGACTGGAGAGCGAAAATGCACATGGACTCATTTTTATCGTCTCGACGTGCATTCCAACCCCACGACCCAATATAACAATACTATAACTTTTTCTATGCACATATGACATATAGCATCATCTTCAAAAATCATGGCTTTGGACTTCACGGTGTGTTGCATTTTCCGTGCAACTTCACCCAGCAAAGCCCAAAGAAACAATTGTGATGAAACGAAAATGATATCTAAGGGCCACTTCTAAGAAAGAAAACGACATATGACCTGTATCAAAGAACACAGAGAACTGGAAGATTTAGGCCGTCGGATATGTTGTCTTCTCTGTCATTAACTGCAGACAGCCTCCACAGAGAGTTTCTTCATAACATTTGGACACGGATCACCTCCGAAGATTTCAGGTGTAACGGGCACAGTGCAAGATTGTTGGCCGATGCAGTACTGCAAGAACCAAACAAGGATAACAAAGGGCAAGAAATTTAGACACAAGCAACATCTTTTAACAAGAAAAGAGGTAAAACTCTGAGTGTGATATGTAAATACCCTCTCAAAGACATCGTAAGAATGAAATGCATGGCAACTTCCCTCATGGAAGTTACCACAGGTCCCTTGGGGGGTACCAAAACTGGCAAATTTGATTGATGAAATCTTTTGACCAGCAGCACACGAGAGGTGAGCGTTTGGCCGTAATGGTTTGTTGACTTTCCCTGATGCTTGCAACTGCCAATTGACTAAGCTTGGCTGCCACTCATATATATCTGCACATACGCTTGCTACTTCCCTTTTCACCAAAGAGATCCCGTAAGGATTTCCTCCCCATTCTTCAAATACAACCAATAGATTTCCGGTTGGGTGGAGCCAGGAGTGTGGAATGTGATACCTAAAAAGTATGCTTACAAGTTCAATCTAACATGTTTTGTATGAAAAATGAGAACTTTGGAGCAATATATATTATTTGTATATACCATCTTTGAGAAGCTTCGCCACATCTGCGTAGGCATTTTTTCTCATTGAACCAACCGGCATAGTTGCAGGCGCCACAGTTGCCAGATGCTTTGTACTGATTCCAATAGCGTCCAATGCTTTGACCGTTTATCCACACCTGCCCTTTACTCATGGTATTCATATCTAATGCCAAAGGCTCATTTCCACTTGGAGCATTGAAAGTAGTCTGAGAAAATAAGGTAAAAAAAGGCAGGCCGAGGATTAAGTAGCTTCACTCATAACAACAGCAATAATAGACTGTTACATATTGTTTTTTGAGGATTGAAGAACCATTTGATCAGAGTGATTTATTTTTGGATCGTCATCAAGTAACAAATGACACTAAACACAACCACTCAATGCTTTTGTTTCATTCGTTTCTTCCACCTTGCAATAGAACAACTTTCTGCAATTTTAATGTGTAGCCAAGTTCTCTTAATTGAGTAAAACATACTCACCTTGTACCATGTCAATGGTTGCCTTTCTGCGATATCGGAACCTTCAACCCATTCAACAGAAGAGCTTCCACTAAGGGAATGAAGACTTAGAGATTCTCCCTTTAGACCAATCTGTCAAGAACCAAGTAGTAATTGATGAAAAGGAACATTGTTGATGAGACGGTTTTGAATGTTCACAAAAACCAACCTTGTACGACCATTTTTGCCATGTTAGGTCTCTCTTTCCCTCATTGAGACCACTGAGTGAAACTGGACCGAGGACACCAGTTTTCCATGTTTCAAAGTGCGTACCAATATTCTATATGTGCAAGAAAGAAATGCTTAAAGTGAATACCATCATACAATATGCATAACCAAATATAATTTTCTTTACTGTACTATTATTCTGTTAGAATGATGGCCTTGCTTGTCGGCCCGTGTGGTAGAGAAAGGGAAAGAGGACCAACCGGGAGACCGACAGAAATGCTCAGGAGAGAAATTTTGTTGACTCCAGCTTTCAGATTCACACCTTGGCTGAATGTCAGTCTGGGGTCACTTAGACTCCCGTAGGCAGTTCCTGCGAGAAATCACATATATATGATTAGTGAATGTGAATTAAAGGGTTCAACAATTACTTGTTACAACTCCAAAGGTAGCTTTTATATCATTGAGGAAAAAATATTTTTTGGATGATATTGCGTAGTGGACGGTCCACCTGATAATTGGCCATTGATGAAGACATGCAAGGCATGACCTGCAGATAAGACAGTAAGAACAGGCCACTTCCCGCCTCTTAGAAAGCCTTCCCTAGGATCAATCTTCACACTGAAAACAAGAAAGATAAGTATAGGAAAATGCAAACATGTTATAACTTTATTTCAATACTCGGTTTTGTTGCAATGTTAAAATATTTATATGATCACAAAATGTTATAAATACACTTACTCTGTTGAATACCACAAATAATCAGTCTTGTCTCTGGTTGTATTTATCTGCTCCAGCAATCCGACCGTTGTAAACGTGTTGTCTCCATATGATGATGCTGTCTCTTCATTGTAAGACTGCCAAGCAAATCCTTTGCTAACAGGAGTCATCTTCATTTGTGCACTTTGAGCACCAATCTTCAAATGACAATTCAGATGGATATTAATTACAATGCCCACGACTAATTTGCTTATGAATGAATACGAGGAACATTCTCAAGGTGAACTTTAACACATGAATAATTCAACTGAGCAGTCTTTTTCTTACCCTTGCTGTATTATAGACAGTGTTCTTGCAATCAGGAAGGATGCTAATAGACCAAGGAGGCAAGTTGTAATGCATATTCCTAAAAGAGACTTTTGCAAATGAGTGCTGGTCGTAGTTTGCGAGAAAAGCTGCACAAGCTCCAGATCTCGATTTGAACACATGCGCCTACAAGGTAGAATGAATATGCAGTTTATGATTCATTGCAATTGTAGAAAAGAGTAATCAGTACAAGAGAACAGAAACTACATCCAACCTCCTGATTGTTTCCAAGTGTTGTAACAGTAGGATCTCCAGATACTAGAGCTGGCTCACAGAGCTTTATTGCTCTGTGCAGATCTTTCAGATGACCCCATTTAGGCTGCCTCAGTAGTCCTGTATGAAAAGGAAGATGTTATTACTCTTTCTATCTTTTTGGAAAGATGGTGCTATGCAAGCTTCCTTCTAATTAAATATAAATCCATGGAAGCTGATGCAGGCAGGAGAAGTAACAACGCTATCATATACGACTTCTACGACATCTAATGACAGAGACAGGAAGCATAGAAGGTAAACAGAAATGAGAACAATGACAAATTAATTCATCCACTGAGAATATTCCAAAAACTAGGTGATAAAAGCTTTCTGAAATCATGCAGATAGCATGGAATTGGCTGCCTTGTGAAAACAAGGACATGCCTATACTTAGAGCATTAGGCATTCCAACCAACTTTCGTCTCAAAGTTTCAAACAAGGCCTACCGTCAGCGTATCAGTGTAAGGTTAGTTATCCCCAGTGACCTTGTCATCATGTGTGATAATCACAGCCAACTATGGCAGTGATATGAAGGGTGATAGCTGTTTTTAGTCAAATAAATTTTAGATGGTCCCTCTTATTTGTTGTCAAATGAGAGAAGTCGCAGTCTCATATGATGTGGCAAACTACTTATGCCAAACTAGCAGTATATGTATTTTTTCCTTGTTCTTTATCTTTTTTTCTTTGAAAAGTTCTAGCAACATATTTATTTTATTCAAGCACCAATCAGGTCAACTCCCGCTTAAATGATTTCAAATTTACATCTACTGGAAGTCACTATTGGAATACTTGTGCCATGCATGGCTGCATGCCATACCTAAAGAGAATAACTTCAACATAAAACACAACTTAGGAGTCTAATCCTGTGTACATACCATACTCATCAAGAGGTGCATCATAGTCATAACTAGTTGCAATAAACGGGCCACCAGCAGTCCTGCCGAAGTTGGTTCCTCCATGATACTGACCAAAAAGAACACAGAAACATGTTTAGCGAAATCCCTGCTCAAATATCATTCATCTAGCAAATTCAGCCAAATAGTCAAAATTACCATATAATAGTTAATGAATGAGCCCCCCTTCTGGATAAATTTTGCAACAGAGAAGGCCAAATCTTCGGCTGGTCGGTAGGGAACTGCACCACCAAATTCAGTAAACCTGTAAAAAGGTGTCAAAATATTATTTTCCCGTCAAATTAATATAAAAAGGCCTTTCATCCACAGTACTGTGAAGATACTGAAACTTCATCACAAGACCACTTCCAATATTTACCAGCCAGTCCAGGCTTCAGTCCACATCTTGGGTTTATAAGCCTTATTGGGGGAGAAGTAATCACAGTAGAAACCGTTGCAGGTATTAATCTGCATGATAACACCAAGAACAATAATTACATAATAATATATTCTAACAAGTATAAAAGATTCTTATTCAGAAAATTAAAACCTCATAGACTTGCAAGAAATCTGAGATCCCAGCTTGATGGAGTTAGAAGTGAAAAATATTCTTCCACACAATACAAGTCGTAGTTGAAAGTTGAAGCATGACATATTTTTAATCAATAAGAATATATATCTCATAATCTAGTCAGAGGCAAGATCAGAGGTCTGTCACTATCTAATTAAGACAGAGCAAAACGGATTGACATGTTGAATGAGGAAGCCAAGCCATGTGCAGCGGGTGACAATGACATGATTTCAAATATGCTGATGACCATAGATGTGGACAAGACAATAAAATAAGTACCACTAAACCAGGGAACACAACATGGAAACCATGGAAGATCAAATTTGGTTAAAGGGGAGATACTTACGACTGGATCAGGGGCATCGTCTTGCTTGCACATGATCCATGGAACACCAGTGCCAAGATCCACAGCCATTTTGGCTGCCCATTCTGCGTAAGCTCGGCCAGGTGCACCAAGCTCATATTCAATGGGTCCATACTCATTCTCAATCTATCACGTGAGGAAAAAGATTTCTTTAAATTTGCTTCCTATGCGACTGGATGCCTCGGGGAAATCGTAAAAGAACTAGTTCATGCTGATTCAGACAATGTAAAAAAGAATAAAACCAGAGCATTTTTTACTACCTGGGATAATATGATTGGACCGCCTTGTGTTTCATACAACCTTTCAGCTTTCATCATATTCACAATCTTTGTTGTGAATTTTTGCATTGCAGCCTTTTAATTAAAGCATTTCGGACAGCAAAAGTTGAAGCAGAGATCAGACACCAATTAGCTTATGGAATGATAATAAAAATAATTAAAAAAATAAATAAAGCTCTATTGAAATGTGAATTCACATGCCAGAACATCAGTTGCCTGACCTTAAAAGGCCCATTATTTGTCCTGAAACTAATGCCTGGAACATACTTCAGCCAAACTGGAAAACCCCTGAAATTAAAACAAAAAAAATACTAAATGCTTCGAAACACTGTCAAAAACAGATCTTTTTGCTCTTTATAGAAAATTCATTGTATTTTCTATTTTATTACCCAAAGTTCCATTCAGCACAAGCATAGGGACCAATTCTAAGATTAACATAAAGCCCTGCTTGATGCACCAGCTTAATAAACTTCACCAAATCATACCTGCCCTCAAAATAATACTGCAAAAACCAGAAACAAATACTACTTTAGTCATTGAAAAAATATATTTACAATAACAAAGATATAAAAGACTTCCAAAGCATCCCAAAAAAGATGCACAGCTCCACTAACCTTTCCAGGTTCAGGTTCATGCCCATTCCAAAAAACATAAGTCTGAATCACATCCAAGCCACCTTCTTTTGCCTTCTGTATAAGATCTGGCCACATCTACAATACCGCAAGAAAAAAGGTGTAAAAAATAATAATAATCTTAAGAAGTGACCCATTTTGTCCAAATACAGTCTGTAAAAACAGAAAACTAAAGTACCCATGGCCAAGATATTGAAGAAAATATATGGAAGTACATTTGGCATAAATATACCTCTGGTGTGCTCCTTGGATAGTGAATGGATCCAGAAATAAGAATCTTCCTCCGCCCATTAATAGAAATGGCCTTATAGTCATATGAAACAGAAGCTTTTCCACAAGAAATCCATGAGCTAAAAAAAACTAGCATCCCAAGCAAAAATGCAATCTTAAAACCCATAATGCCAAAAACCCTCTGCAAGATTGTAACTTTACAAAGCAGTGCCCTTTTCTTCACCAGCCCACTTATATTTTGCTATATTCTCTGATTCTTCTTTCCCTCTTCCACTTTATTCTTTTTGATTCTTAGAAAATGGAAACAAAAGACACAAACTTTAACAACCCAGAGTCAAGGAAAACGAGGCAAGCTGCAGTTTGGCCATGCCTTTGAGTTTTTTCCTTGTTCCCTTCTTTTTGTTTTTTCTTTATATTATTTTCCTTAGTAGTAGTACTACAGTAGCAACAGCATGTGAGTGAGAAACAGAACACACAGTGAGTGTGTTTGTGAGTGTATTTTGAGACTTGTAAACTTGGGTGCTTTTGCAGGTGCTTTTAAAGACTAAAGAATGGTTTAAGTTTTGAAAGTGAAAGTGGGACCATTTTTGGCCTTTTATGCCCAACAAAATGGGACCCACTTCTGGCCTCTTCTATCCAATAAAAGTTCATATATTCTTCTAATTATTTCAATAAAAACATTTTGCCCATTTTTTGTGTTAAAATGGCTTAAAAAATGAAAATTTTATTGATGAAGGACCTGTTTGGCTGTTGGCAAAAGGATGCTACCCAAAAGTGCTTAATTTAATCCATGCACAAAGATTCTCTGTGGTCAATCCCAATATAGTCCGTCCAATTCTTTTTTTATCGCATCCGTAATTTAATGTTTGCTTTAAGTTTTTCAACCCCCAAACGCAGCATAAGATGCTTTCGATAAATTTGAAGATTT
This sequence comes from Jacaranda mimosifolia, assembly GCA_018894105.1. Taxonomy (NCBI): domain Eukaryota; kingdom Viridiplantae; phylum Streptophyta; class Magnoliopsida; order Lamiales; family Bignoniaceae; genus Jacaranda; species Jacaranda mimosifolia. The sequence goes on from CM032122.1 coordinate 28,653,719, forward strand.
TGCTTATTATGATTGGGCTGTGCGCCTCACGTACTACAAGAGCCCGTCCTTGTGAAGGTGTCTTCTTGATTATTAAGTCTTAATTCTTGATTAAAAAGCAATTTATTTTCTTTTATTTTTTTAATTAATCAATAATCATTTTTGGAAATATTTGAAATCATGTATTTGTCACGGGTTAGGTTTTGGGTCTATCGAGAATAATTTATTCTTTACACGGATCTTGATAAAAGTATGTCGTTTTCGTATTTTTAAAATTTATTATTATTTTTTGCATTTTGTCCAAGCAAATTTAAAGTGCGTTAATTGTTGTTCGTTATTTTTAATTGATGTTGTCGCATTCAATAAGTTGAATGTTTCTTAGAAGCAATAAAATCCGCATTTTTCTAATAATTTTTAAATTTTAATAATTAACAATTAATTGCTTTAAATCGAAGTAAAGATTTAAATAAATGTAAGATGGAGTTAGGATATGTAATGATAATTGGTAAAGTCTCTTTTTGTTACTCCTCTTATCAGTTGATTATGTCATGCTCATTTGAGAGGGAGATGAACTTAGTTAGTTTAGGAGTCGTTATCGGCACACTAATTAAAAAAAATGTTCATAAAATGCGTATTAATTCAATAATATATAAACACACACACACATATATATATATATATGAAAATTAATTCAATTTTATTGTATCAAATTTTCATTTTATTTCAACGTGTGTAGCTTTTGTCATTATTATATGTTGTTCAGGGTGATATCATCTTCAAGAAAATATAAAAGATAGTTACAAAAAAAATATTCTCATATAAATTGCTATAAATTTATGATCAGATACACTTAAAAATAATAAAAATGACAATATATAATAATGATATATGCATCAAATTTACTTGAAATTCTATTCCATATTTCATATTTGAAGCGCAAAAAATTTTGACCCATCTCAACAAATTCAAATTCCCCAAACAATTAAACATCATTTTCATTAAGCAATCATGATTTTAACCATCTTAGTAATTTGATCACATCCTTATGTAGGCTGAGACGCACGCACCGGGGGTTGGGGGGTAGTTGCACCCCCAACCCCTACCCCACCTCTCACCCACTACTAAACCTTGCATGATTGCATGCACCCAACCCTACCCCATTTTCTAATTAACTAATGAAACCATATTACAACAAGTTAAGCAATGAGATCAACCCTCATAATTTGAATCTTTTGTTTTTAAAATTGATCTTCTTAGTTAGTCATTAATATGAACACCTATAATGAAAAAATGCAATAATTAATAGTTAGCCCATATATGATTTGTATGGCTTACTAGCTAATACCTAACAAATTAATGAAGATTTGACCTTAATTCATGGAAGGGAAGTGACTTGTTTAATTATTGGATTTAATTATTGACCCAATTAGTTTCCAAGAAATAGCATCAAGTATTATCTTTTTTTTTTTCTCAAGAATATGTTATTTGAGTTCTGATTGAAGACATTTACATGTATATGCATTATTTGTGGAGGAGGGAAGCTAAAGAAATGGATATTGATGTAGAGGTATGGGGTTTTTCTTTATTTTCTTGCATGCAACAATGTTAATGCATGATGCAATGAAAGTCAGCACATTAGCTGTTTCAGAATAAGACTAAGAACTTGCTCTTATGAATATGCACATACATTTGTGTGTGTGTGTGTGTGTGTGTGTTGGGGGATGGGAGTTGGGGGGTGGGGTTGCTCTTAGCATTATAGAGATTTGGAATAAAGTTTATATATTTGCACTAGGATCTCCTAAGTTATTTATATGTGTAGGTGAAGATATTATTATTTATAGTGGCAGCAGTTGAATTGAAAGATCTTACTTCTATAATAATTGTTTCAAAATCTATCATATTTGTACTAACTTATGAGTCTCAAGTTGAGCCACATTAATGCCACTAGGACAATTCAATATTGCCCATTACTAATAGGGGTGGGCGGGGGTCGGGTACCCCCCTTGGGGGTACCCACAGAACGCTCGGGTATCATAAGTGCGGGTACCCGAGGGCTCGGGTATCATTGTTTGATACCCGATCCCGACCCCCATTTTATGGGGGTACCCCCTTAGGGTCGGGGTACCCTCAAAAACCCCCACTATTTTTTTTTTATATTTTTAATAAATAAAAATTAAAATTTTGTTAATTCATCATTTGTTTTTGTTGTGAATCAATTGATAACACTACAATTCATTATTCACAAATTCTAAATCCCACATAATATATAATTTTAAAACTTAAATATAAACATTAATATCAAATATATGATATACATCATATATTAATACTTCAATTAAATGTATAATACTTAATAATATAATTAGTTTTTTTTTAAATAAAATGGGGTACTCAATATAATTTTAAAACTTAAATATAAACATTAATGTATAATATATGATATACATCATATATTGGCATTTCAATTAAATATATAATACTTAATAATATAATTTATTTTTTTTAATAGAATGGGGGTACCCGATCGGGTGTTGGGTACCCCACCCCAATACATGATACTCGACCCCCAAATTTTCGGGTACTCCTATAAATACCCGTTCGGGTTGGGGGATTAAAAATACCCGACCAGAACGAAAAATACCCGATCGAGACGGGTCGGATACCCCCATACCCGAACCCAATGCCCACCCCTAATTACTAGTATCCATTGGGTGGGGGGAGGGGTGGATGAAGGGTAATCCAAATGTTATAGAGATTTGTAGAAAGTCCATGTATTCACACTAGGATCTTCTAAGTGTGTGTGGATAAATCATTGATCAACAACCAGCTAATAGCTAGAAAAAGAAATGAAGTATATTTTGTTTTTGTTGTCAAATTAACTGCATTTCCAATTATTCATGGAGGCAACTTATGGGCAAACATAAGGAACAAGATTAGAAATAGACATAAACCAAAAAAATAAGATTTGTAAGTGTTGCTTGCTTTAGATTGATAGTTAATTAGTATTGCTGATACATGTGCATCTCATGCATACATAATAATTGATGTAAATCTTATAAGTCAAGAAATTTTAACTGGTACAAATGAAAATAGTAAAATTTGACCCATAGAAATTTTAAACTAATCAACAATTGTTTATTAAATGATTTAAAAAATTGCAAATATATTATATATAATTTAAAATCAATCTTATTAACTACATATCATCATAATTACACAATTATGGCATAATTGATTTTTTTAGCTAGCTGGATGTGATGAAATCAAGCTGTTATTCCAACAAACAAGCAGGAGTGGGACACACATTATTACAATGTTGCGTTCAGCAAAAATAGTCAATATTGTGGTAATTATGGTTCTTGTTGCAGCCCTGAATTTGTATACCATCAAATTTAAGCAACAACTGGAAATAATAATTGTGTGTAATAAAATTAAATTAATATTTAACTGCCCAACTTGAAAAAGAAGACAATCTATACCATCTTTTCTTTTCTTTTTCTTTCCATTTTCCTTTTTTGTTTTTAAAAAATTTTAAGTAGCTCTTTTTTCAATAAAAATATTGGATAGCAACTTATGTGGGGGTGAATCCCCACTAAAGAACTTTGTAGCCCCACAGCCTATCAATTCCAATTATCACAGTTGTTCAACAAACTATATACACAGCCATGAAATGAAAGCTATCTTTCTTCTTAAGGATTATGACATTCTCTTCATCATCAAAGCAAAAGGGTTATTTTCAATGTATTATTTAACCACTCAATAGCCCTAATTGATATGGGTCATCCAATTATCATATATATATTATCCACATCTTATGACATATTTCTGAAATTTAGACGTGCAATTTCTAAACACGATAATTGACCTTATGCAAAATTCAGAAATTAAATAGTTTTTGTATTGTATTTTTACATGCTCAATAGATATAAGAATAGATGTCGGTTTTGTTAGTTGTAAAATTATGCCGGGTGTTTAAAAAATAAAATTTGAAGAATTAATGTGTAAATAATAATTTATTTTTTTGCCAGTCGAATTAATTCACTTCGTGAAATTTATACTTAGTCATTTATCATTGGAATGAATGTGTCATTATGCATTAAAACTCTTTGGTTGTGTAAGAGTTTGAACCAATTGTCCATCTGGATGTGATGATCCCGTTCAAATTTCTTGACAAGAAGATGAGTATTACAAGTCAGCTTGGTAAAGGCTTCAAGATTAGGATGACACATCAGCAAAAAAAGTGGGTCCCAAATACAACAAAGACAAAACCCGTCCAACAAAAATTGTTGCTGACAAATTGATGGAAAATTCAAGACTCTACATGGGACAGAAGTTTCATCCAATCCAAGATGTGGTTGAGGGCTTTTTCTCCAATTAATGATTAAATATATATATATATATTAAAGAAAAAAGAAAAAGAAAAAAATTTGGCATCCACATCTATTGGTTCATGGATTTGGTGGACTATTCTTGATCCATTATAACAAAATTTGAGGGCCATGCCACAAGGTATTAATTTTCACATCCTTATACCATTAGAATTTTAGGAAATGGGCCAAAAATGGCCATTTGCGGTCCTATATAGCACTTTTTCCCTTTTCTCTACGGAAAGTACTCCCCACCCCCACCCCCCACCCCCCCCCCCCCACCCCAAAAGGAAAAAAAAATCCAATATTTTTCTATTTCATCACAGTAAGAAATGACTATGCTAAATGTATCTTAATTAAATCAAATTTTCATAACTTAATCATTTTATCTTTTGCTAAATTATGGTTTCTATGTGTGTGCCCAAGTGACTCATAATTTCACAAACATATTAAGATTAATTTTTTTTTATAAATTCCAACATTTTGTTAGACATTTTTTCAGCCTATCAAACGTTAAACCTCACTTGCAAGATAAATTTTTGAATTATTTGAATAAAATGAGATCTTAAAACTTATAAGATATTACTAATGATAATTTTATAATAATATAGTTAAAATTATTAAATCTGAAAAATAAGTTATAAAACTCTATTTTCTTTGATTAAACAAACTTAGATCTCAACATTTATATTTGGAAATTCATAAGCCCTTTTCTTCAAAATTTTACCAACTATTTTATAATATCTTATAAGCTCTTAACATCTTAGAGCTTAATCCGCGTGAAAATTGAGTAATATACATGTCGATTCCCTAATTAACCTCTAATCTCCACAAGAATGGACAAAAATATATGTCCATCAAGAGTCATTAAACAGTACTCTTCTGAAAGCAACATCATGATTACAAATATATATCACAGATAATTATAGTCCTATAAATCTTAACCTCATCATTAAATTGGGGCATTAGCACAATCACAAATCAACTGCTCCAGAAAAGTACAGAAAAGTAAGTTGATCTTTCAGTGCATTAATCTTTCTATAATACTGTTTTAATTTGTACCTAATTTGGAATGTTAAAGGAGTAAAGGCCTGGCCATTATCATTATCACATTGAAATATGCTAGATAATGCAAAGGCCCACAATTACCAGTCAGCAAGATTGGATGCTTTCATGCCATCCTTTTCCTACCACATAATCACACTATTTAATTGTACCAATTTATTCTTAATTATATGACTGAATCATTGGGAAAAACTACAGCACAATATTAGTTGATTATGTTATTTCAATTTATATAAACACTTAGAGATATAAACAAGACATAGTCACATGAAACTTGTCACTTTTAGATGTAACTTTATCACTAGAGCAATTACTGTCATACTGACTAATAATTACTTATTAAGAATTTATACTTGATTGATATATATTTATTGAGGTAGACATAGTTCGATAAACCGATCAAACCATGTTAAAACCAAAAAGTCAGTTTGTGTCGAATTCCAATCTGAATTTTTCATTTGGTATTTGGCAATAATTTTTTATTTTTTTTTTAAATTTCAACATTCAATTCAATTTTGATTTTCTTGTTGATAAACTGTATCGTACCAACTACCAAATACCAAAAATATTTATTTATATAATTTTTAATATTAATTTTATTATAGGCATTGCTTCTCTTTCCTTTCTTCCTAATGATTTAGGACTAAATTGAACCTAGTCCCAATTTATATATATATATATAAAGTATTTCAATAAATTCTATCTCCAACTTAATGAAATTAAATAAAAATATATATATTTTCAATGAACCGAACCGAACCAAGTAGTTCAATTCAATATTGATATATTATTTTGGTGCACAAGAATTTTTGGTATACAAAATTTCAACTCAATTCGATTCAACTTTATCCAATATACTACCCTATAGACCATAAAAAATTAATGAGGGATACCAACCCTATGTTCTCCAGTTTCTTCACATCAACAATGTAACAACATTATGGAGGAATAAACAAATTAAAAACTATAAACTATTTCAAATTATTTAAAATTTTATTCAAGTAAGCAACGCGTGTGTGCAACTAATTTCAAAAGAAAGAGAAGGGAGTTTTCATATGACACTGACTTGATGTGCAGGCAATGTTTTTCTTATCATAATTACGCCAATCCAATTCCCATCTTAACTGATGTTGAGGCTATCAATAATTAAACTTGCCTAACTCATTTTTCAACAAAAAATATAATTTCTTTAGGCGGCCTTGTTTCTTAGTACTCACTAAATTTTGTACCCTTTCTTAATTTTTTTCCTTATTATTTTGCAGTTTGGCAAAGATACAAGGCTAAAGGTTGTTGGGGAATCACCTAATCCACTTTGTACCATTTATTAGAACCTAACAGTCTGCGGATCACTCCATATTTTAAATGCACACACACACACTTTTAAAATGGTTATATATTCACTACAAACATTAAATGGGTTTTAACCTAAACTCATCCACCGCTTTGATTATATCGTGTTTCATAAGATATACACATTAACTAGATGAACTAGACACAGATTCCAAGCATAAAACGTATTCGCCTTTATTGATTTAAACTCTAAAGTCAAATTTGAATGAATTTCTTATTAAATTACAATAAATTTTCATCAAGTTATATTCAATAACTTGATGACTCCATACAAGATACAAGATGTGGTTGAAAGAGTTGAATGATAATTCTCATTAAAAAAAAGAAGAAGAAGAAGAAGAAAAGAAAAGAAGAATGAATACATATGTTGAGGCAAGTTGAATTCTTTCTCTTTAAGTCACAGTTGCTGCCAACCGGTGCTCCTGATAAATTATGTTAAAGTTGTTTTTTCAAAATCTCAATCAAACCGTACATGAAAAAGCAACCATTTACAATCCTAGTAGTTGTATTGATGCATGCATTACATCCAGTCACACCTCTACATCTACCCTCATTTTCTTGTGTTGGTTGAGATGGGACCAAAACCCACGTTCTAAACCCTTTGGTCAAATTCTCCAGCTAGCTAATATGGGGCCTCAAGCTCAACAGCCGAAACCCCCCACATGGCTTTCGCGGTAACAACATATCTTAGTAGCAAAGCACATAAAAATGTCCATAGATTTAATGGAGAAAAATGAGCCTTGGATCAGTCGGATATTATCTGGCTGTTTGGACTGAAAAGGGGCCAACCACTTGCACTTTTAAGTCTTGGACCACTATACTAAATGCATGGCCTGAAACCCATATGATTTGCATTTCCTATCTCTAAATATGGTGGAAGAAAATTTTTAGTTAGAGTTTTTTCTATTTTTGTTTTTGAAATTTGAAAATTTATGATTAGATTACATAAACTAGTACTGATACTAAACTTGATAAAATCTTACTTACGGAGACTATTAGGTTTCGATTTGTCAACCAGAAAAGAAATCCATCCACCTAGTTTTTGAAATTTTGGCGAACTCGAAAATAAGCCCATAAACTACAAAACATTAACCTAGATGCTTAGTTGCAATGAGTTAATAAAAACCTGAGTCGAGCTTCTCTCGAGCCATTTCACATGAAAGAAAAAAAGAAAAAAAATACACACACAAAATCATATATATATATATATAAACAAGGCAACTAGTGATATATCATCAACAAACACTTACACTTGTTCTAATACATTGACAAGGTATTGTACATTCCACTTCCTCAACATTAAATTTGAGGATAACCACGACAATAAAGCAATTTGCCACTGATTAGATGTTTTTGACATAATCAGAACTAAATTAAGACTGCTTTTACATTATTAAACATCAGCATCAGCATGCATCAGCAATTATCTCTATATATCATGAGTGTCATGTATATACAACATTATTTCTGATGACTAAGATAGTTTGATCTTATCATCCTCTTCATTTAGGGATTCAGCTTTTTCTCTCTTTTTCCCTTTTTTTGTTTCATTCTTATCCATATATCATCGGCTGGAAGCCTAGCAAACACCATCAATTCATGCAGAAAGCTGAACCAAGATTGCTCAATTCTACCTTAATTCTAGTTTTTCATGATCTTTTAGGCCAATCAAGAGTTAAAAATTAAACAAGCAATGTGAATTTGAAACTAACGTAGATTGCTCGATAGCTTTTAATTCTAGTTTCCATGATCTTTTTAGGCCGGTCAAGCGAAAAATTAAAGAACAAAATGCATTTGAACTTAATTAGTGCAATCAAAATGATAAACAAAATCACATGTGTATCCTTAATTATCCTTAGTAATGGATAGATTTACCAAATACTGAACTAGAGATCTTCAAGAAAGCAATATCCAAAATACTTGGGCCCTTCGATGGGGACCCCTTATCCAATTGAATAGTGCAATCTTGTGCATCCATTATGCAGAAACTGAAAATTTCTGGCTTGAAATTCAACGTACCACATGATATACATGTAGGATCCCGATGCCGTAAAGTATTCTTTCATGCTTTTCACAAGGCTGCTGCAAAAGAATTCAGCATCCATCTCTATCACTTTCTTGGTCAATGGTAATAAAAACCGTATTGAAGGACAAAATCCAACAATGAATATCAATGTTATCATCAAGTAATTTCAACAAGCACAAGATCTATCTTCTCTTTTGGGAAGTATTGCATTAGTCAACTCCTAACATAGAAACTCCTACACCATAAAAGGCCCTTCAGAAATCCAATAAACCAACTGAGAAATGAACATTAATCCTTTAAACAGTCATATTATATATACAAATACTAAGTAGTAAGTACAGGACAAGTGCTAACAATCTCCAATCAAGAAGCTGAGCTAGTTCAAGCAATTCTAATCTCATGATGCTTGCTTCTTCTAATCGGTGTAGATGCAATATAGTGCTTTCTTTACTGCCGACCATTGTAAAATTCCATTCAAACTGCAGAGTTTAAGATATTCCCATCTCAACCGCCGAGTCCAACCTGAAAGGAATGGATTCTAATAGGTCTAACACGCGCAGAAGACAAAACTCGTGAGCTAATCATTGCGAAGAAATAATCTATAGTTACACGCGAAGATAACAATACCACAAGTCATACTAAAGAAAACTCAAGTATAATATGAACAAGCAAGGTAATTAACTCTGTAAACAATAAATCACGAATATGCGCCACACTTGCAATGAGTGTCGGAGAAAATACAGAAAATTCATCAAAATGGAACAAATTCGGAAATTATGGGTGAAACACCTCGAAGATGTCGCGTTTAAGGAGTCAAATTGAGTATTCGGGAACCATGGGGGTTAGATATTTTTAGTTGAAGCGGTGGTTCAAACGGCGGGCTTCGGGTCTGGTAAGGTGGCAAATGCGCGGTGGGGATATTGGAAGCCGCTCGTTAATCAAATGTCCAGCGGCGAAGCTCTCACGGTGGAGGAGATTGAGCGCATCGGAGGAGCCTCCGCATTGGATCTCGCCGGGGAGCTTCTCTGAGAAGCGGGGTTTTAAGCCTGCGTGGGTTTTAGCAAAAGCGCGGTCAATTTTGGGGAATTTTCTTCTTATTCTTCTTTTTCCTTTTTATCTTTTTCCCCTCAAAAGCGTTAAGGCTAAGGGCTGTTTGGTTTTATTTTCATTTCCAATTTCCATTTCCATCATTTCTAAAATTTGAAAAGTTAGTTTGTGGAAATAAGTTGAAAATGAATTTGTATTTGGATGAAATATTGGAAATATAATGATTATGTTGGTTTTAATAGGTTGTAGGTGGAAATAGATAGAAATAATAGAATAAAGAGAGAAGATATATAGGTTACTAGTAAAAGATATATAAGTTATTGAAAAATGTGTTATGAAAATGAAAATAATGTTGGGTGAAAATTTTTAAAAAGAGATGATTTTCATTTCTGGAATAATGGAAAATGAAAAAGGTAAGTGTAGAAATAAAACCAAACGGGCTTAAGCATTTTGCTTAAATGTGGTAAATGTTTTGGAGATGAGTGTTTTGGAGAGTGGGTTCCCAAGATGTGATATTGTTTGTTTGTTAGTATTTTTTGTGAGGACAAATTGTGGTATATAGGGACAAATAAGCCTTCTTGCAGGGGCTTGGACTTAGCGATGGCAACGGGGTGTAGGTGTACGGGGCGGGTTTGGTAGGACCCGTAAACCTCCACCCCCTCCCCCCAACTTCACTTTAAATTCTTAACTTGACGGGTCCAACTTGCCAATTTTTTTTTTCTTCCATTAAAATATATAAATTTACAAGTCATGTGTTTTCAAAATTAATTAAGATAAACATACACAAAAAATATGTATACATATAAAGGAAATTAGAATCCAATATTCAATGAGTTTCTAACACTATTTTTTTAAATTTAAAATATAATATTCACATTAATTGATTTTAGTATATTCTCCATCATTTGTATGATAATTGAATGAGTACAAAAGTATTATTTATTTGATGAAATATATATATGCTATTATATATTATATTTTCTTATTATTTTATGTACGTATATTATATATAATATATATAACATGTTATATATATTTATTATGTAGGGCGGGTTTCTTTAAACCCATAACTTGCCCCGGACCCGATTGGGTCCATAAAATTAGGACACGTAACCTGCCCTGAAACTCATTTATTTGACTCATGTGGTGGGTTTGGGGCGGGAATCCGGTCTACCTGGATTCATTGCCATGCTTACTTGGGCTTTCTTTAAGGGTTCATGTAGGCTTGAGTTTTTCATTCGGGCCCTCTAGGGGCACCTTGTAGACCAATGCATATAAGCTTGGGTTTTCTTAAGGTCGCTCATTTGACGACTCGATACATGGATGTCACAAGTATATTGACATAAAACATGGAATATTATTTACACAAGTTCATAATATAAAGTTTGTTTTTTCATACACATAATGTGATTTGGGAATATTTTGTTTGCTCTGCAAAATAGCCAGGGCTATAGAAAAGATCTCAAGTCTGAGTGGAAGGTTATCCCACAATCCTTCATGAAGCCCTCTTTACCTATATCATGTCGTTTAAGGCACCTTCACATTAAATTCATCGTTGGACCTTGTTACCATGTCGAAAAGTTGTAGTGACCATCCTGGGCCTTCCATGAACATAATCTCTTAAACTTTAACACTAATATTTTGTTTATTATATTTTGCAGTGTTAAACAGATGACAAGTTCAAGCATGTTCATGTTGTTGACTATGTGAAGATTTTTCTTGTATTGAAATGAATTTTTTTTTTTTTTTTTTTTTGAAATGTTGTATTATGTATTCAAAATTATTATTTCTTTTGAGTTTTGAGGAGATTTGTATGCTTGTTTAATCTTTACAGTATGCTAATTTTATTGGTTTGTTTTTTTTTCTTCTAGATTTTATATGTTATTTATAAAAAAAACAAACCAACTCATACAAACTTGAGCACATCTGCCACATAAGTGTCTGACCTACACACCAATTCACAGTCGCATGTTCGGCTTCCAAAAGGCTTTCATAAAGTTTAGATATACTTTATGCGATCAGTTCATGATCTCATCTTAGCTCACAAGCCAAGGCGACTCTATATGCTCCAACCTCCTATGCCATCTTATGCGCAAAGGTGAGCAATTTCATCCCGCTCGCTACTAAAGCGTTAAGGTGATTGCCCGTGTGAGTAGGTCAATCTAAGCCATCTGACATCTTCTCACAAACGACATAGTACACTAATAAAATTAATAAGAACTTTATATCTTATTAATCGATCAAGATATTCGTACAAACTACATTAATCAAAATCTAAGTAATCCAATACAACAAACATTTAGTAAAAGGATCAGTGATCATATCGCTAGTAGAAATATGCTTGAGAATAACCAAGCTTTGTGCAACACTTTCACGAATGAAGTGATATCCGGTATCAATATGCTTAGTTCTCCCATGGTATTTGGGATCTTTAGCATAAGCAAAAATAGATGTGTTGTCACAGTAGACTACAAAATCATTATCAACATGTGGCGTAATCCGCAAGCTTTGAAGAAATCTCTTCAACCAGATAGCTTCTTAGACTGCTGATGCAAGCAACGTATTCAACTTCCATGGTGGATAGAGAGATACAGGGTTGCTTTTTACTACACCAAGTTATAGTAGTGCCTCCCAATAAAAATGCATATCCCAATGTGGATTTGTGTTCATCTCTATTCGCTGAACTATTAGCATCGTTGTATCCCACCGGCTTAAAACTACCTCTATAGTAGCACAAGACAAGATCAGTAATCCCTTTAAGATATCTAAGTATCATTTTGATAGCATCCTAGTGCTTTGGTCCAAGATTACTTTGATATCTACTCACCATTCCATTTGCAAAGCACAAGTCTAGTCGAGTACACATCATTGCATACATCAGACTTCCTACCGCGCTTGCATATGAAACATTAGCCATTCATTTCTTTTCTTCCACTGTTTTTGGGCAAAATTCTTTGCTAAGAACACAACTCTTGTCCATATGTATGTCTATGGGATTGGCATTTTACATATGAAATTGTTCTAAGATCCTTTTTATGTAAGTCTCTTAAGGCAAACTCAAGAGCCTTTTAGAATGATCTCGGTGTATCTTTACACCAAGTATGTATTCAGCCTCTTCCATGTCCTTCATCTCAAAAGTAGAGGACAACAACTTCCTGAGTGGTGACAATCAACTCTATATCATTTCCAGCTAACAAGATATCGTCTACGTATAGTGAGAGAATTAAAAAACTTCTTCCACTTTTCTTGACATACACGCAGTGGTCTTCTTCGATCTTCACAAAGCCAGTCAAGGTAATCGCTTGGTGAAATCTATTGTACCACTGCTTGGACTATTGCTTTAGGTTGTAAATGGAACGTTTTAGGCAGCATACTTCATGCACTTGTTCCATTTCCTGAAAGCCCTTAGGTTGATCTATATAGATCTCCTCGTCCAGTTCTCTATTAAGAAATGTTGTCTTCATATCCATTTGGAGCAAATCCAAATTAAGGTAGGCGACTATGGCTAGAATGAGGCAAATAGAGGCAAACCTCATCACATGGGAGAATGTCTCATCATAGTCTATACCTACCTTTCTTTTGAGTATAACCTTTCACCATAAGACAAGCTTTATACTTGTCAATCGACCCATTTGACTTGCGTTTAACCTTTATAACCCATTTGTTCCCAATGGTCTCACGTCCAGGTGGAAAATCAACTAGTTCCCAAACAAGGTTCTTAGCCATCAAGCTCATCTCTTCTTTCATAGTAGCTATCTGTTCATTAGCATTTGGAGAAGCCAAGGCTTCCTTATAGGTAGCCAGCTCATCATCATCCACGGGGGCACACATGAAAGATTCCTCTTCAATCTCAAAATGTCAACGAGGAACTCTTCCACGCTCGCTCCTATGTATCTATAGATTTTGAGAGCTTTCATTAAGTGAAACACTCACACTGATCATGGACACACTATCATCATACTTAGCAATTGTTGAATAGGGTTGCGAAACCTTACTCTCGCTAGACAATGATGAGTCCCCTAGGAGATATTGCAGCTCGTATAGCCGCTAGTCCCCTTTCACTTCACCAATGCTGGGAAAATCCTCCTCGAGGAAATCAATATCGCGTGACTCAATTTTTGTCACTCCTTCACTGGAGTGTTCGCCGTACATCAAATAGTCCTTTGAGTGCTCATAATATCTTACAAAGATATGCTTGCAAGCATTAGAACATAACTTCCCATACTTATGAAAAGTGTTATAAACAAACCCCGCTAACCCCCATGGGTGTAAGCCTTGTAAATTAGGCTTTTTACCATGCCACAACTCATAGGGAGTCGAAGGAACTAACTCAAAAGGCACACAGTTTAAGATGTAGGCAACAATCAAAATTACATCTCCCTAAAAAGATATTGGAAGATTTGCTTGCGCCATTATCGATTTGGCCATATCCAGTAGCATACGATTCCTTCTTTCTGCAACATCATTTTGTTGTGGAGTGTTAGGAGTTGATCATTGCCTTATTATTCGTCTTTCCTCACATAGTTGTCTGAACTCAATAGATAAGTATTCTTGCCCCCTATCAGTACATAGAACCTTAATGTTCCTCTCGTTTTGGTTCTCAACCTTCATCATGAAGTGCTTGAACTAATCTAGCTTTGAACCAATGAGATAGGAGATATACCGATCTATAGCGTGAATAGTCATCAACAAAAGTGAGAAAGTAGGATGCACCGTGTCGTGCCTTCATATTCATTAGTTCACATATGTCTGAATGGATTATCTCTAAAGAATGAGTAGCTCTTTTAGCCTTACCAAAAGGCTTCTGGCAAGACTTACCTGTGAGATGTGGTTCACACATGAAGGTTGACCTTAGCGCGTTGGCCGAAAAGACCTTCTCTAACTAATCTAGTCATCCTTTCTTGTCCAATGTGTCCCAATATTGCATGCCACTTAACATATTAAGAAGTAATATCAATAGCAGAAGAAACTTAAGAAACACTATCACTGGTTAATTCTAACATAAAAAAACTATGATTCACAAAGTTAATGCCATACAATTCATGACCATGATAAAAAGTCAAAGTAGTATCCTCCAACAAAAAAAAAGAACCACATCTCAAAAGTGCTAATATTGAAAGTAGATTATATCGAATACTAAGTGTATATTGTACATCATTGAGAAGTAGCTCATGCCCTGTGCTGAGCTCAAGTCGGTAGGTTTCAATTCCCCAAACCTCCTCAAGCGTGACATTTCCTATCACAATAAAATGGCTCCCATTTGGTACTTGATGATAATCCACAAATACTATTAGATCTCTTGTTATATATTTTATTGCTCTTGTATCTACAATCCACCCATGGAAAGATTAGCAACCAAAACATGGGAACTAACTAAAGAATAGAGAGAACATTTAGCATGTCGTACCTTCTTCAGCTTAGTGCAATCACAAGCGAAGTGACCACACTTTCCACAGTTATAACAATTGAGCTTCTTGATGTCTTTCTTTTCGCCCCTCTTACTTCAACGACACTTCTTATTATTGTTAGCCTTTCTACCCAAGTTCTGACTTGGCTATTGCTTGGTTTTGCTCCAACATGCTAGTTCTAACGTTTACCTTATAGGGCTTACGTTGGCCAGTGTATGCGACCAGAGCAATTACTTGTGCATGTTCAAACTCTTGAGATGATTGGCGACGCTGTCGAACGTGGTAATATGTTCATTAAGTCTAAGCACAAGCTTAACGTGTCCCAAAGTCTGATCAGGTAGCGACCTTAGGACAACCAGAGCTTGTTGTTCATCGGTAAGCTCTACACCAACATTTTGAAGCTCTCGAATCATATCTTTCATCACATCAAAATGTTGGATTATCGTATGCTTCGGGCCAAGTACATATTGATTGAAGTTGAGGGTCATAGCCCTTAATCGAATAGTCAAAGTGCTACCGTACAAGACCTTCAATGCTTCCCATAGCTCGTAGGATACTTCTCAAACTCACTGATCAGATTATCGTGCATGCAGCTCAACATAGTAAAGCGAGCACTTTTATCTTGATCCTCCCATCTATTATACACGTCTATATCGCGCTGATATTCATCAAGTGGTCTACTTTCTGGCATAACGGGTTTAATCATGATTTTTTCTAGGTGATCAAGGGTTTTTTTTTATGAACCAAGTACTAAATCTTCCTATGCCACATAGCAAAATTTTGGCCATCATTTACTAGTACCATGGACGTCAAAATAAGTAGCTTGGGAGTCCATTACTGTTATGCACAAGAATGTTATGTACCAGTCAAAGAACAATTTCATTCTAGATCCAAGTAAATTTTCATTATTTATCTTTAACCCAGTGAGATTGAAAATTTTGCGCTCAGCTAGTAATCATCTCCCACTGAATCAAAAACTCACAATGAAATTTACCAATCCTGAATAAAATAACAAATATGTCCAAAAATTCATAAGCATCTATGCAATATGAAAAAAACTACCTCACATGGCTTCACAGATGTTTGGTGCATCATACCAAGATAATCGAGCGCATGGTGGTAGAAATGAAATTACACCTTTTTACATAAGATATATTCCTACTACATTAATCTTGTGGAATTAATAAACAAGGATGTTGCATTACCAATCACCGCTTCAATTATAACTTGGAATCATAGAGCAATTATGATGAAAAATGAACGGACAATTTTCCACGAGCACCCAAACATCAATATTTATCATAATAATACATTCTATTGCAACTTTTAAGCCATAAAATTGCATAATAATTTCACTAGAATAATATTATGCAATTATTAGCACATGCTCATGAAGTTTCAAACCATGTTTAGTCATTTGCCATGCTACATAGACATCACATAAGTATCGTGGGTCCACTTTCACAAAAGGACTGCCACGAACACATGCACGTAGTTTCCACATGGGCACCAAATCATTCCATCAGATTCAATTGGCATCATGAGATCTTTTTCTGCTAGTGCAGTGCTGACGTCATTGCCACACCAACACTAGCAACTCAACTTTACTAGCACAAGCCTCAAATTAGCTTTTTTTGCTGATTGATTCTAGATCTGACTGTGGGAATTGTATGTCCACCATAAAACATGCTATGTCCACGCAAAACATATTAATCGGCGAGACCGAGCTTTCTCAGCTCCGATACCACTATTGGAAGATTAACGCATTAATTAACATAGTTAATTTAGATGGGCTAAAACATACCTGTTAAGCAGCAGTAGAATAAAGGACAGCCCATGTTGGATTAAGCTCGGCTACCAGTCTTCTAGTTCTTTACACTATGTATTTATCCACTTTTTTTGTACTCATGCAGAGTTTCCTCACTTGTGTGGATTACTACCAGAGCAATCTATTATTTTCACACTCCAAGACCTTGGCTTTCTAGGTGATTACCCAAGAAAGTACTATAGAGATTTGCAGAAGATATTGATCATTATGAACTTCTCTTCCTCTTTAAGATCTTAGTCCCCTATTTAAAAGGATAAAGTGGGTCCCACAAAGAAGCTGCTTTCATTTCTTAACGAGGAAGAAACCTTTTGGCTATCCAAAAGTCAGTTGATGAAGCTTATCCAATGGTCAGCAGCTGAAGCTTATCCATAAGTCAGTTGATGAAGCTTATCTAATAAGCTTGTCAAATATGGATATTTATTTGGGCAACGGGTCAAAACCCAATCCAATCAGTTTGGGCCATGGGCCAATACCCAGTCCAAATTGCAACAATTAGTTACCATCATACTATGAAACACGAGAAGAAAATCGTTGACTTATTAACTTATCTACCAAACCATGAAAAATTTCAACATAATTATATAAATAAATCCATTTACTTAAAAGTCAAAAAGTGCAATTTACTAGGCCATATATTTTTATAAATGTCTATACGTCTAGCTTCTATAAGAAAAAGAAAACGAAAAAAAATAATTGACTCACTAAGATTTGAAACTTGATTTAGGTTTGATATAGTTAAATGATATAGCATGCATAGGAAAAACTTATTGAAATGTTTAAATTTGACCTATTTTTAGCTAAAAAATCAACTGGAGGTGGTACAATATTTTATTTGGCTTAATTAATTTGTTTATGTTCTTAAGTTATTTTTGAATTTTTAAAATGATTGGGAAATTAAAAAAAAAAAGAAACTAGGCAGTCACTGAAAGTGTAAGTATCAATTTGACTAATTGTTAGAATTTGATAACCAATATGTATCGAGTTAAGAATTGTTTTGAACTAATTTAGTAATCGAGAGAGTGCTTAATTGATTTTATTTAAAAAAATTGTATACATATTTTGAGTTTATAAAATATTAATTTTTATTTTAAAAAATTATTAAAACATTTGAATAAGATAGCTCATAAGATAGTAGATATGATAGTTTTATAATTAACATAATTAAAAATTAAAAAAAATAAAACTTTAGTATATTTTTTTATCTCTTTAGACACTACATTTTAATAGCTTATAATTTGATCCATGGGGCTAATAGTGTTATAGGGATGATAACTAAAATACCACTTAAAATTTTTTAACACATTCACATTCTCTCTCGCTGAAGAGTGGAACTCCCCGCTTGAGGGTCCCTCTTAGACAAATGGCTTTTGCCTTTTTTTTTTTTTTTCCTTTTCTAACTCTTCTTTTAAAGAAAAGACACAAGCCTGAAAAAGTACCCACACCTCTAAAAAGCCTACGACGCATCCCCTCCCTATACTACTACTGCTAAACAACTATAACTTTATCAAAATATACATCTTTCTTCTTCATTCATTCAATAACAAACTAAAGCTCTTAAATGCAGTGAAATAAATAGGGATTTGCTGCTTATTAATGACACCTCAACCATCAATGAATCTTGAACAGTGATAACCAAAGTCATCTTTGATGAACCTCCAATACCAACCTATTTAAAACCACTCTGATCAGAGCCTGGGGACTCCAAACTCAGTCACGGTAAACTTAGTCGATCAAAACATACTTGCAATTGTCTTAGAAGATACCAACTGTTTGAGGAGAATCACGGGCCAAACATGGAATATAAAAAAAAACTTCAAATCCTTACCGAGGTATGGCCTACTGACAAAGCCTTCCAAGATATAGATCTATCATACTTGGCGATCTGGATTCACGCATCCAACATTCCAATCATGTTCATAAATCATGAAACAATGAAACTTATTGGGGATTCGGTGGGAAAATTCCTGAAGGCAGACCTAGCCACAGAAGGTCATAAATGGGGAAAATCCCTGCAAATCAGAGTTGAGATAGATATTTCAAAACCTCTGATAAACCAAGCTATCATCTAAACTACTTCTTCTAGGATGACTAGAGTGGAAATCCGATGTGAAAGGCTTAGAGAGTTCTACTTTAGTTGTGGCCGCATATGACACAAAATTGAGGGATGCTCATACCCCCAAGAACCAAGCTCATCGTTCCCCTAACAAAATTTTGGCCCTTGTTTGCATGTGGAAGAGTCATTAATCAAAAATCCGGCCATGGTAGTGCCGCTCCTTTTCCCTCAGCCTAATTCCCCAGAAAACCCTAAGTCAAACTCCCTATCCAATCAAACCATTAATCATTTTTTCTCTCCCCTGAACCAAATTAATGTTTCTAAACAAAGTTGCAACCCAGTCGAACTTAGGACAAGACTTATTCATGAAATTTCTCTACATTTTCCTATTTCTGCTACCACACATCCCGAGAGCATTAATGTAGCAAATTCTAAGTTGATTTGTTCCTCAAACAAATCAAAAAATCATGTTAGCCAATCCTTTATTAAACCATTGAACCAAAAATCCTTGGGGTTTTATCCCACCTCATATATCCCCCATCTACCCAAACTCCTCACAAATTGGAATTGGTCTAATAAGCCATGTAAAATAACCATTGATAAATCCAAAATTATAGCCCACCTTTTCAAACCTAACTCCCCTTGCAACCTTGGATACATTAACATCCTAGCCTAAACTCTGAACCTAAACAAAAGAACACCAGAACTAATTTTTAACCTATCATCCAACAAAAAACCCAAAACTAACTTGATAACCCAAGGTGACTCCTCTCACACCAAAACTTCCTCTCTTCCCGTGGTCCTCAGAAAACCTCCCTATGTCTAATAGGCCATAACTGAAAACTTCAACTCTAAACGTAATCAGAACCCCACTAATTCCCCAGAATCAAGTGAAACTTTAGTAGAAAAAACTACATTGATGATTAACTGCAGAATCATTAAAGCCGAAAGATCCAAATCTACCACCCCTCGATCTCCTACTCCTAGATCATCTAAAACCTCTTCTGTAGTGATTGAAGAAATCCCCCCAACTAACATTGCTAGCCCATATGGGTAATAGAAATAGTCCCCATGAAGATTTTATCGTGGAATTGCCTAGGGTTAGCCTAATCCAAGGCAATTAAAGCTCTCTGGGCAATCCTCGCTTCTCACTCCCCTTCTATCTTCTTTCTTTGTGAACTTAAAATCTCTCCCTCACCCCAAATGCTTCACACTATCAACTCTGCTCATCTTGTTAACCATTTTGTTGTTCCTCCTATCGATCTTATAGGAGGCCTTTGCCTTGCATGGACTGATGACCATGATATTCAAATTGTCACTCACTCAAATTAGCTCATCAGTGCATTTGTAAATATTCCCAACCATCATTCTTAGCTTCTTACTGGCATTTATTGACCTTGTAGCTCAGTAGCTGAATCAACTTTTTGGTCATCTCTCACGAATATTGCTGACACTTTTGATGGTCCTTGGGCTATCGTTGGTTATTTCAATGCCATCTTTAGCCAACGAGAAAGGAAAAAGAGGGACAAACCTTTTGTAACATCTTTCTGCCACTCCCTAGCCCATGACCTAAACTCTCTTAACCTGATTGACTTGGGCTTCTCCAGTCCCATTCCCTAATAAACGTGTTGGCCTTGCCAATATCTAAGCTCGTCTCAATAGAGTGGTTGCCAAGCCTTATTGGATCACTTTTTTCCCCCATTCCTCGGTTTCCCACCTTTCGACCATTTTCTACGTTCACAAACACATCATCCTCCAAACATCCCCAAACCTCCCCAACACCTATAAACCATTTCGCTTTGAAAATATGTGGCTGGAGGAGGACTTCTATCTCAATGTCATTGATCAATCTTGGAAAATTCTTTTCTTAGGTTCCCCCATTTTTATCTTATTCTCTAAAACTAAATCTACCCAGGCTGCTCTCAAAATCTAGAATCGTTACCAATTCGGTAACATTCACACAAAAATCAAATCTCTTACTTCTTCCATTGACCAAATTCAAGCAGAAATTGAGGACAATCTGGCAAAGAGGCTGCTCTTCAACTGGAGATGGACACCTTAAGGAAACAAGAACAAATTCCTTGGAAATAGAAATCCAAAGTCAAATGGTTGCATAAGAGAGATGCAACTATCGGGTACTTCCACCTTACAACCATCATTCATTTGCGCTTTAATAAAATTGAATCTATCCAGTTTCATAATGGTATAGTTATATCTTGTTGGTATGAAATTGGTGAAGCCTTTTCTAATTACTTCAAAGACTTGTTCTCCCCATCCTTCACTGGAATTGATTTACCCTTCCCAAACAATCTTGATGATCTTTTTCCTAAAGTGATTGATGAAAACGTCAATGAGATGCTTTACCAAATCCCTGAAATCCGAAAAACTGCTTTCAACTTTGATAATAATGCTTCCCCAATGATAGATCGATTCAACCCTGCTTTCTACAAAAAATGTCGGCACATCGTAGGTATGTTAGTCTCTAAAGCTGTTGTTCACTTCTTTGCATCTGGATTCCTCTTCAAAGCCTCAAATCACACATTCATCACCTTTTTGATTCCCAAAACCTCTAAAGCTTCTAGGGCGGATCACTTCAGACCGATTAGCCTCTGTAATATGATGTATAGAATTATCTCTAAAATTCTTGCCAATAGTCTGAAGAAAGTCTTGGAAAAATTGATTTCACCAACCTAAATGGCTTTCATTGCTAATCTTTCCATTAGGAATAATTCTATCATTTCTCATGAAAATCATGCATTACCTCAACCACAAAAAGGCAAGAAAGGTTTCATGGCCTTTAAAATTGATTTATCCAAAGCCTACAATCGTATTGAGTGGCCGCTCCTTATCCAAATTCTCAAAAATTGTGGTTTCTCAAATAAATTCTCCCAATTGATCTTCCAATGCGTCTCAACTACTTCTTTATCTATCATTATTAATGGATCCCCCTTCGGTTTGCTTAACCTATCTAGAGGCATTCATCAAGGCGACCCTATCTCTCCATTCCTCTTCCTTATTTATGCTAAAACCCTTTTCAGAGGAATCTGAACATAAATCCACAGGTGTTAAAATTTGTAGGATTGCCCCTTCTATTTCTCTCATTTTCTATGCAGATGATATTTCTATCTTTTGTTGTGCTTCATTGGAGGATATTTCTTTAATCAGGGACACTTTAATGAAGTTTGTACTTTGGTTGGGTTAGAAAATCAGTAAGAAAAAATCTCATATTCATTTCAGCTCAAATGTTGGATCCCCCTTAGAAGAGAGATTAAATCCTTACTTGGGATGGCTGAATTTCTCATAAGATCAAACACTTGGGGAATCAGTTTTTCAAAACTAGACCCTCTAAAGGTGACTTTGAAGAACTTCTTTCTTGCCTCCAGAAAAAAAGCTTAGTGGCTGGAAATCCAAAATCCTTTCTCAGGCAGCTAGAGGAGTTCTTATTAGTAGTGTTGCCCTAGCTCTTCCCACATACTATATGTCTACATCCATCATCCCAAAATCTATCACCTCAAAAATGGACTCCTTGATGATGAACTTCTGGTGGGGCACATCCAACCATAAAAGGCCTAAATTGAAATATTGGGATTCTATTTGCCTGCCCAAAAGGAGTTGGGGCTTGGGCTTCCGTCTTATGCTAGATGTCAATGTTGCATTATTCTCCAAGTTAGCTTGGCTAATTGCTTCAAATTATGGCTCTCTGTAGGTTCATCTTCTGAAAGTAAAATATATTCGAGTAGAAAGTTTCTTGAGTATATCATCCCCTCCCCAAAATACATCTCTTCAATGGAGAAATATATTCAAATGCCAAGATCTCATCAAAAAGTCAGCATGCTACTCAATCACTGCTAACTCTAATATCTGTATTTGGCTCCAACCTTGGATTCCATCTAACCCCCACCACATTCCTAACAAACTCTCATTTCCCAACCCTTCTATTGGCTCCGTCAACCTTATTAGAGATCTTATCTCCTAAGAAAATGGAACCTGGAACATCGATACTCTCCGTAACCTTTTTCACCCTGATACGGTTAAAGAAATCCTCAAGATTCCAATTGAACCGCCTTTAGATCATGTATCTCTCTTTTGGTCTGCCTCCAAGTCAGGAAAATTCTCCACCAAATCAGCATACCTTACGCTTATTCATAATCGAGTCCAAAACACCCCTGGAACATTCCCTTGGCATGAACTCTGGACAACTAGAATTCATGATCGCTATAAACTCTTCTTATGGAAGATTATCCAGAACATCCTGCCAACCTATAGCAAATTGAACTATGTTTTCCATATCTTTGATCACTCATGTCCTCTATGTAACCAACAAGACAAAACTCTGGGCATATTTTTCTAGAATGCCCGTGTGCTGCTTCTTTTTTCTTCGCCTCCAAATGAAATTTCAGACTTGATCAGTGATCAGTTTACCAACGTACCAATTTCCCAATAACTTGTGATCCTTTTTTCACCCTAGTACAAGATTGTTTCCTTCCACGGAGCTGAGCCAAGAATTCCTTGTATTTGCAGTTGTGGCAATGCATGCTATCTGAAAAGGACGGAATGATATTACTCATGGTCGATTTGTTCCTTTGTCTCATTTCCATAAACAGGTTTTCAAAGAGGCAGAAGATCACTGGAAAAGCACAAAATAAAAATAAAAATGATGAAGTCAACCAGCTCTACCATTTCCTAATGGTTGCCACCTCCGATTGGTTAGATTAAAGTGAATGTGGATGCTTCCTTTGTAGACGACCTGGCTTTTTTTGTTGTCTTATTTCATAATCCCAATGGATCCATCCTTCTTGCAGCCACGGCAAAAAGATGGTGCCATGATCCTACCATTGCGGAGGCATTCACTCTCAGAGAAGCTACAAGATTTCTAGACTCACTTAAGGTTAAAAATACAATCTATGTTATTACCATGTTGAAAAACCAGGTTGATCCACTTGAATGGCCATCTAAACCTTTGATCCTCAACGTCTATGCTTTCTGGTCGAAGTGGAGGCGTTGGAAATTTAAATTCATCCCTAGAACTGCTAACAAGGTAGCTCACAATTTGGTTGCTTGGACTAGATCCTTGGATAAGATAGGTGTTTGTAATTTGATGGATTTGCCTATTTCTATGTTTTGTAATATGGGGCATCCTCTCTTTTGACCTTGGTATCGTTCCAACCTTTAATTATATGATTACTTTTATTATAAAAAAAACTTAAAAATTTAAAGCTAAAGTTTTTCTTTCTTTTTTTTTTTTCCAGATATTTTTGTCGCTAAAATTTAAAATTTGAATGTGATGTAAAACTTAAAATTTTGAACAATAAAATATTTAAGGACTAAAATGGTATTTGACTAAGCAACATATTTGAAAAAAATTATACCTCTACATTTTATAAAATATTTTTAAAATTTATAAAAAACGTTATGGAATATTTCAATCAAATGTAAAACTTAGCCATATTGATTGTGAAAATTAAGGGAGAAGATCGAGGAAGGTAGGTTGTGTTGGTAGTGGTAGTATCTTATGTGATTTTTAAGATTGAGGCAACAAGTTGACCCTTTTTATTTCCGAGCCTATTATAGGATATTATTAGGAACTCGTTTATTTTTGTACATGAGATGTAGATTAAGGGAATAAAATTAATAATTATGATTGTTTTGTACTTAATAGTATATTTATTATGTAGAATGAGATGAATGATGAAGTTACCTACTTGGATGGATTAAATCTTTTATATGATATAGAAAATTATTAAAGTATCCTATACAAAATGAAAAAAAAAATGAAAATATAATTCTCACTTTCATACAAACATGAGGCCAAATTAGATATTGTGTTTCTCATACCACTGCGGCCAAAAAATGTAATTTTTACATCCCTTTAATTGGGTTTGCTCTACATCCATCAATTTGTACAAAGAGTGTGCCGTAAGTTTTATACTTGACTCACATCCAATAAAATATGCAATAGATCATATTGAATGTGGGGCTTCATCCAAGTAAATCTGTCCTAAGTAAATAGGACTTAAATGTATTCAGATCTTGGTCGAGGGCCACATTAAATTGCTTTGACTTGTTAAAATTACCATAGTATCCCTTTTAAAGAAAAGAAAATATTTTTGACAAATTTAATTGGAATGCAATAATGGAAATACTTCAAATATTTTACTAATATCACATATCAATTAATTAGCTAGTGTTGAATTATAATTCATTTTCACAATCTTTAATATCAAATGAAATATGAGATTATTAATTTCTACACAATCTATATGGAGTTGGGTATCAAATATAATGTTTATTTCGAAATTAATATATATTATACATTCTAGAATAAATTTTGAGTACATAAAATTCAAAAAATCTCATTTTGTAAGGATAACTCGGAAATTTTATTAAAAATTATTAAATATCTTATAATCTATCAAAAGTATTTGAAAAAATATTCCAAAGAATTTTTATAATTTCAAATATTTTTGAAAGCATAAAGAAAAAAAAAAAAAAAAAGCGAATAAAAACAGAAAACAAATCAACAGACAAGAAGTAAAACCTCTGGTTGCTCTCAGCTCTTTCCCCATTTGCTTCGCTTCTTCAAAACCCTAATTTGCAAAATTTCCACAATCTCCACCTGGAAGTGCTTCGCTTACCAGTGCACAATGAGTCGCTACGACAGCCGCTCCGCCGACCCTGGTTCCTACCGCGACCGCCGCACGTAAAATTTCTTATTATCTTAGCCCATATTTGTACATTTAGCCATGTTAACTTGTTTATTCACCATGAAGTTCATGTGTTTCCAGCTGAATATAGAGCTGAGATATGGTTCAGTCATCTTCTTTATTTATTTTTTTTATTTTTTATTTTTGTTGGTGTATTTTTAGTGATTCCGGGTTCGGTTATAAAAGAGAATACGAGAGTTATCGGTCTTCATCTTCGGGCAAGAGAGATTACGAGGGAGGGGCCCAGTCTCCGCTGCGGAAATCGGAGTTAGATGGATTGACGCCGTTTGAAAAGAATTTTTATGTGGAGTCGCCATCTGTTGCTAAGATGTCGGAGAGTGAGGTGGAGGAGTATAGGCGGCGACGGGAGATTACTGTTGAAGGAAAGGATGTACCCAAGCCTGTTAAAAGTTTTGGTGATGTCGGTTTCCCAGGTACTCCAGATGAAGATGTTATTTAACAGTATTGGTTGGAAAGTTGATAAAATGTGCATTTGCCGTTGTAGTTTGCTCATATTTGTTTTTTGTTGTTAGATGATGATACTAGGATGCTACAATCACTTCAGATGCCACCGCAATGAAAATTATTTTTCTTTGCTGGTGATAAGGGCTGGTGTCTGCAAGCTAGAGAGATGAACTCTTAGAATTAATTGGGAATTGGTTAGGGCAAAGCAAATATCATTTCGTATATGACTATATGATAAACGTGCATGTGATGTGGATTGTGGTGTGTATGTGGGTTCTTGAGAAATCAGTGACTTAGGACGATCATGAGTGCGTGACAATGGAGATGATAAAGCTTGGAATATGGTGGCTTAAGTTATTTGCTGCTGAAGTTTTTTGAGTGCATGAAATGTCTCCTAAATATGGAAGTACCTTTGAGATATACAATCAAAGGCTCTTTTTATGATTGAGTATCTTTCTGATGGGTATAGCTCACTATTCTTAAAGTGTATTGTCACACATGTTGTGTACTTGAAGGACATAGTTGAAAATACTGAGGTATCCGTATCTGTAATTCCTACTGCCTGGCTTTATGTTTATGGTTGATAGGGCTGGCTTTATGTATATGATTGATAGAGCTGTTTTCGAACACTTGATCTGCTGCAGGAAAGAACGTGAATTAGTGGCCTCTTTTTGGTTTTCGTTATGGTGAATGTCACTTGTAGATCTGCTTTGTTGATAACTGTGAGCAAGCAACAAGAAATGGCCACTGCATGTGACTTGCATGATACTGATGTTTTTGCAATTAATTTTGCAATGAATTACACATGATGCATAGTCTATTTCGTGAAAACACTTATTTCATAGAATACTTGTTTGTGTTCTTCTGCTGTATATATTTTTGATATTCGCTCCCCACCCTTGTTCAATAATTTATTTCTCAAGAAATTTTCTCATGTATTACAACATGTAATTGTTTGGTGTGCTTTATTTCCTTATCATTGATTTACCCAAGTGAACTTACGGTGCCCCGTTTATAACAACAACAACCCCCCCCCCCCCCCCCCCTTCTCTTCTTATGGCTACAGATTATGTTATGCAAGAAATTGTAAAAGCTGGCTTTACTGAACCTACACCTATTCAAGCTCAAGGATGGCCAATGGCTATGAAGGGGCGAGATCTTATTGGTATTGCTGAAACAGGGTCTGGGAAGACGCTTGCTTATCTCTTGCCTGCTATTGTTCATGTTAATGCTCAACCATTTTTAGGTATAACAGTTTAACATAATTATTAAAATATGTGGAAGTCATAAATATGTATGAAGCATTTAAGTTTTATTTTAAACTTCTTTATCTGCTTGTTTGGTTGACGAATTGAACTTTATGTGTCTCTTTGTTAGCTCCTGGCGATGGTCCAATAGTGTTAGTATTAGCTCCGACTCGTGAACTTGCTGTTCAGATACAACAAGAAGCTACTAAATTTGGTGCATCATCAAAGATTAAAAATACATGCATATATGGTGGGGTACCTAAGGGACCCCAAGTTCGTGATCTCCAGAAAGGTAGGTGGTGATAGCTCAATGTGACTTTACTACTGTATCGTGATGTTCATGGATCGGGTATTTCCTTCTGCTTCTTTTTCCTTTTCATTTGTATTTTAACACACAACTCCACAATTCCATAACCATCTCATTGATTGTCTCCTTACACCTGCTAGGTGTTGAAATTGTAATTGCTACTCCTGGAAGGCTGATTGATATGTTGGAATCTCATCATACAAACTTGAGACGGGTTACGTATCTGGTGTTGGATGAGGCAGATCGAATGCTAGACATGGGTTTTGAGCCTCAGATCCGAAAAATTGTTGATCAGGTTTGTTCAGATTCAGGAAGTTACTGATCACTTGATTTTTGAGATGGAAGAGATGCATGAGATAGGTGTGGGGGGACAGGGACATTGGCTTTTGACCATTATATGTCTGTTCTGACTGCTTTCCATTTTTCCAGTTTGGTGGTGCAGTTGGGAAACCTTTGGGCTTATATGGGCAAATTCATGTGCAGGAAGATTTTCAGAGACTTAGCAAATTGTTATCTCATATTTATCTAGGGTCAACTACATGATTCTTCTTTCTTGACCCAATTCTAGCACTATCATTTCGAGGATTAGACTAGAAATAGTGTAATACATTTAATTACTATAGCCAGGTGATTTTTGGTTACACTTTCCCTCTTAGGTTTATCACCTCCCCTATCCACACTAAAATCCTAGCCATTTAGCAAATATATCTTTTTTGAGTAATTGGTCCTTGAATTGTTTTCTCAATTGTGTTATCTAGTGTCTTAATGAAATTTTTGCAGTTTGCTTTATTTGATTGCAGCTTCTGACTTGTGTTTTTTCCCTTGATTAACAATGATGCTTCCCCAGTCAGTTCACCCAAGCCGATGGTTAATTTCTGAAATAGAAATTTGCAAGGTTTTCTGCTATGTGGTCTTGTCTTGATGAGAAGTTAATCTGTGAATTTTTGATCCAGATGGTTAATTCATCTTATTCTCCATGTGGGCTGCGTATGTTCTTTTCCAACTCCAAACTTGACTCCAATTATGGTTTTTTCAGATTCGCCCAGACCGTCAAACTTTGTATTGGAGTGCCACATGGCCAAAGGAAGTTGAACAACTTGCCAGAAGATCCTTGTTTAATCCATATAAAGTAAGTGCTGTTGCTTTTGGGTACTTCTTATTATGAAGTTACATAATATATGGCATGGTAGTACCAAAATTTGGCAATGATGATGACTCATATTATTTAGATTATAAATTGATATCCTTGTGTAGTTTATGGTGAGGATTGGGTGGTGTATATAGGGCTCTATAGTTTGGCTTGTGTGGAGTTGGATAAATATATGCTCAAAAGCTGAAAAGGAGAAAAGCTTGTCACATTTTGGACTTATTGACTTTTTGAGCTATGCTTATGCTGATAGTACCATGTAATGGAGAGCTGTTAAAGTGTGGCTCTAATATGGCAGCAGAGTGAAAGCTTACAGTGGCTCAGCGTGAAAATAAAAAACATTTTGGGAACCAAAGTTTGAATGCACAGAGCTTGCTCACTCTATTGCCTTGTTAGGACACAATTCTTAAGTTATGAGTTACTACTAATATCAATATTCTGCTCTATTTATGCTTCTGTGTTTTTGGGGACAGGTGATTATTGGTTCACCAGATCTGAAAGCCAACCACGCAATTCACCAGCATGTCGAAATTGTTTCTGAGAACCAAAAATATAATAAGTATGGTTGAAAATTCTACTTTTCTTTTTTCATTTCTCATGGCTGAGAAAATTCTCCATATTTGTCCATGTTGGGTTTAACTTTAACTGAATAAAAATTTCAGATTAGTGAAACTACTGGAGGACATTATGGATGGTAGTCGGATTTTGATATTTATGGACACCAAAAAAGGGTGTGACCAAATAACTAGACAGCTCCGGATGGATGGTTGGCCCGCATTGTCTATTCATGGGGACAAAAGTCAAGCAGAAAGAGATTGGGTCCTATCGGAGTTCAGGGCTGGCAAGAGTCCCATAATGACTGCTACAGATGTTGCAGCTCGGGGTTTAGGTATGTCTTGGAAGAAGCACAAATGCACAATCACCACTTTGGCACTTTCTTTATTGTTGCATTCCTGTAAAGTATTCTTTTTACATGGTCTGTTTACAGAAAATATTAAAAAGATATTTTTCCACATCGAACAATAGACTGTACTAATATAATTGAAATATTTTATTTCTTTTTGTATAGTTTCCATTAGAATTTGAAATTCAACATGTTAAATTTTCAGCGATAATGATATTGGCATGATCACAAAAGCTATATTATTGAATTCAATAGCTCACCACAAGTTTCTCACACGAACCAACTCATGTTTGAATCTGGCAGATGTGAAGGATGTGAAATATGTCATCAATTATGATTTCCCAGGATCTCTAGAGGATTATGTTCATCGTATAGGTCGAACAGGAAGGGCTGGTGCCAAAGGAACTGCATACACCTTTTTCACTGCTGCTAATGCCAGATTTGCAAAGGACCTCATTAATATCCTTGAGGAGGCCGGACAGAAGGTCAGTCCTGAGCTAGTGGCTATGGGACGTGGTGCACCTCCCCCTCCAGGTTAGTATTCTGTCTTACAAATATGCCCAATTTGTAGACCGTTTTATGTGCTGGAAGCAACCGTATAACATTGAGGGAAAGTGAATCCTTTTCTTTTGGCTAATTGTAAAATTCAATATTATATTTTGAATCATATCATTATCAAGTTTCACTTGTCGATTTCTCCTTAAGTCCTTTGTGTGTGTTTTGGGAGAAGGGGTTTTCCGGGTGGGATTGTCAGGAAAGGTGTTCTAATGGTTCCATTTTTAACTGTTGCGATTAACAGCCTATGGTGGTGGCCGAGATCGTGGAAGGGGTTATGGCAGTGGCCGTTCTTGGAACTGATTGACCGTTTAACTCATGCTGGGAGCTATTGCAATGCTCATGTTTTACTTTGTTGAAGAGAAGACACTGCTGATATTGTTGAAATGATGCAACAGGTCCCCCATGTGTAACATTTATGACTCAGTTCATTTAGAGATAAAAATATATGTTAGGTTTCCATTCTGTCTATGTCTTTTTTCTACACTACCTTGGGTTATTTATGTTAATATTTCTTGTGGATAATTGTTTTTTATCTTATTGTTTAGAAATAGGAGATGACAAACTTCAATGGGGCATTTCATTATCTACAAATGTCAAGTAGCAATAAATTATTTTCGTAAGGAAATATTTAATAAATTCAACATTTATTTAATTAATGGAAGCATAGGCTTAATATTTTTTCTTCAGAAGTAGCATTTTATTTGTGCGTTAAGAAGTAAAACAAGAATGCAACCTTTTTAAATTGAAATAAAAAAGTGAAAAATTAATGTTAGAAAATATTGAGCAACCATGTAAAGGAAAGAATTGAGTCTGAGTTCGAGAAAGAATTTTAAAAAATTAAGATTTAAAATGGGCGATGAGAATATTAATTTTTTCATTGTAGTAATATCTTCAAATTAATAAATGCAATATATCTAATTAGGTAAACTTAATTAATATATGATATAATGATGTATAATATATTTAATGATCTTATAATGGCTCCCCAAAATTGAATTTCATCTTAATTAAGTGTAATATGAAAGAGTAAAATTGATGCCAAATCATAGATTCAATTTTTTAAACCTAAATAAACTAATTTCAAGAATAACTCTATCCAAATTTGATTTGACATTACATAATTTATTCAACACGGTTTAAAATTTTAAAATCCAAGCATTATACATCTTTTTTTTTTTTTTTTGAAAAAAAGAGAATCAAAGTTGATTCTCCAACTATCTGGTATAAAGTATAGACTTACTTCGTGTGAATGAAAGTTCACCATCAATTTCTTTATCCCCAAACATTATGTATGTTCAAACACAATAATATAACTCATTTTTTCTTCAAAAAAAAAAAAAAAAAATCAAAATAAGACGTACATGGAAACACTGGAAATATTTGGTATGCACTAATATGAAGATAGTAATATAACATTAAAATTAATACCCACCCTTTTGCACTGATCTTAAATCTAACTTTTGTGTTATTAATTTTATTCTTCAGTCTATCAAAAAATGCTTACTTTTAATTTGTGTAATGAATAATTGAAAAACCTTCTAATTCATAAGTAAACAATATGGTATGCGAATATCCCACCAATACTTGTTTAACCTTACATCCTATTAAGGAAGAATTTGTATTACTGTATAAATCTAATTACAAGATATTATTTTATCGCCTTAAACGTGTCATAATTATTTCTTTTGAACAAATTGTAAGTTATAGTTTAAGAAAAATAATTATTTTTTTTTAAAGAAAGCATTACAAATGACGAATGTTATCATTTCAATAAAACAATATTTTCATATTATTAAATCAAAGAAATTTCCAGTTTCAAATCAAATAAATTAAAGTATAAACTATATACAACGCGCACACTACAAATTAAATACAAAACCTCCCATTTAATAGAGAAGACGAATGCCACTTGAACTACAAGTCACTAGGCAAAAATAATAATAATTTCTTCAAAAAGCCTATTTTCCCAATATGTTCTTCCCAATTCCTCTCCACTAGGGATTGAAGGACGGTGTTCAACTCCACCCCCCCCCCCCCCCCCCCCCCCCCGCCCCGGTACATATTTGTCTTATTTTGCCTTAAATTGTCCTTCAAACCCTAATTATTTTCTAATTTATTTTCATCAGTCTTCGGACAGCAATTTCGTTTCTCTTTGTCCCGCAAAAGGTTCGAACTTCAATTTTGTTCAAGCTTTTGCGTGCAATTTTCATGTATCTAGGGTTAAATTTTGTATAAAGAAGTACAAGTGCAATATTACTCGTTTCTTTGTTTTTACTGCTCTTTTCGGATATGAGCTGTTATTTATATTTGAATAGTGAGTTTTGCAGGAGTATGTGCATGGAATGGTAGTAATCATGTAATTGGGACATTTTGGTGTAATTGTTGTTTTAGATTCCCAGATTTTCTTACTCTGGTGTTACATAAATGTGTGTTTATGTGCTTTTGGCCTATTTAATTTTTTATTTTGATCCAGATTCCTTAATTGCGTGGTTTAATCTTGGTTTCATGTGATTGAACTAGGTCTTGGGGTCTCTTGACCAGTGGATTAATTTGATGAGACTTGCTGGTTAAATTTTCCTTTAGATATCTAGTTATTATATTTTTTATGGTTTGCATGTGTTTGTACATTATTTGGTCTGTATGGGTCCATGTGTGAAAATTGGATATGTGTTATTTGGCTTGTAGCTTATTCCTTCTTTAACTGAAATGACCACGCCGCAACACGTGTCAAGGGTGCATTGTTATTTATGATGTTGTATCACGCGAAGCGACCTCTGTTGTCCCCTTATTGGTATCATAATAAATGCTTTCTATTTGTTTTGATGATATCAAATATGTTGTTACCTAGGAATAGGCTGCCGCTAATTGGTTACTTGTCTTCTAGTGACCCTACAATTGGCAAGAAAACCATAACCTATTGCTATGGGGGCTATTAAGAGGGTGATGAGCTTACAAACTTCTTAAAAGATGTTATAGATGCTTGAAAGCTTATAAATTGTCCTAAAGTGTTTGGTAATATTTTTAGGAGAGAAGCTAGGAAGTTACCAAAATGAAATGTTAGATTTTATAAGATTCTTTAAAAGAAGTAAGGAACTTTTTTGATCTAGCCAGTTTGTATTTGTTTTGGCCTTATAACTATGGTTTTTCTCTTTAGGCTAAGTTGATGGCTGGGAGAAATCGTGTTCCTCGTGAAGCCTTTGACCACTGGCGTGGTTATCCACCTGAAGAGTCTGTTGCTCGAGGTCCTTTGATCCGACCCATACCTCCTCATCCTGCTCTATTGGAGGAAGAACTTGAAATTCGGCATGTTGAGCTTCGCAGACTTCTGGGTGAAAACCGAAGACTGGTGGAGGATCGGGTTGCTTTGGAACGAGAGCTAACTGCTTCAAAGGAAGAGTTACGTCGCATGAATCTTGCCATTGCAGATATTCGTGCTGAACAAGAAATCCAAACTCGGGAGCTTGTTGGAAGGGGTTTGAAGCTGGAGTCTGACCTTCGTGCAACAGAGCCTCTAAAAACTGAGGCTGTACAGCTTCGAGCTGAAATTCAAAGGCTGAACACCATCAGGCAGGATCTATCTAGGCAGGTTCAGACCCTCACTAAAGACCTTGCAAAGTTGAAGGCTGATAACCAGCAAATTCCTGCTTTAAGGACTGAGATTGATGGACTACATCAGGAACGTTTGCGTGCTAGGTTCGTTCTTGCCAATTTTCTATAAGATTTTGCACAGTGAATAATCAAGGTTAATAACTTCTGTATGGTTGCCTAAGACCTCCTAACATGCTTAAGCTAAGTATTCCAACTTGCAGAACCGCCATTGATTATGAAAAGAATGCAAATATTGAGCTGATGGAACAGAGACAGGCAATGGAGAAGAACTTGGTGACGATGGCACGCGAAGTTGAAAAGCTCCGTTCTGAGCTTGCAAGTTCTAGCACCTGGAGTGCAGGTTGTACTTTCTTCTTTCATGTTCTTCTAAGGCTTCTTTATCCTTTATGCAACATCCATTTGAAGAATGAAATCTAATAGATTCTCTCCCTATTTTCTTTTTGAACTCATATATTGAAGTGTAAGAAAGCATTTATGCTTTTGTTTTGTTGATTCTGGTCCCTATAGATTTGCTACACAGAAAGGGTCCATCCCCATCTTCTTTTAGTCATTTTCCCGAGAATCTAAATTAAGGTTTTCTTGCTTCTCTGAGCTGTGGCTTTGGTCTTGTGTTCATTGAGTTCATGTTCTCATTAATCTATTTAATTAGAAAATAATAATTGGCTTTCTAGTTTTAGATTATATTATTTCTAATTTGTTGACTTTGTTTGATATTCTCTTAAGATATGAGTTTTATGGGTGTTCCATTTCTGAGAACCATGAATAAGTCTTTTGGATTTTTAACCCTAAATTTATGCTTTGGAATCTATTAAGAATGTGATTTGGATTTCAGAGGGAAGGAACTGATTTAGAATCTAAAATATGGTGTTTGGAATTGTTACTTTTTTGAGGAATTGGAATCAATAATTTGCTCTTTCCCCTTAAATGTGTAAAGCTAAGGACACTTTTGGAAAGAGAAATTGAGGCCCCGTTTGGTCTCATTTTCATTTCCAATTTTCATATCCTTCATTTCTAAAATTTAAAAAATTAGTTAGTGTAAATGAGTTGAAAATGAGTTTGTAGTTGGATGAATTGTTGGAAAAGTAATGATTATGTTGGTTTTAATAGGAGAGAGAGAGAGAGAGAGAGAGAGAGAAGATATATAGGTTATTGGGGAATTTATTTTGAAAATGAAAATGATGTTGGGTGAAAATATGTAAAAAGTTGATTTGTTTTATTTTTGGAATAGCAGAAAATGAAAAAATGGGTTATGGAAATGAAACCAAATGCGGCCTTAGTATTAGTATAAATCCTCATCCCATAGAATTTTATTTAGCTAAAAATTCTTTCTCATCAAATCCAAATCTTCTTCTTCTTCCTTTTCTTCTTTTCTTTCTTTCTTTCTTTCTTTTTTCTTTTTTTTTAAATTTAATTTACTCTTTCCAGACATCTGAAATGCAAAAAACAAATCCATCGATCCTCCTTGCCAAACACAGTTTGAAGGTTCCTTTGGGAGGTTAACCTTTTCTGCCTTTCTTGTTCTAACTAGGCTGTGGTTAATGGAATATATATGTAAATTACTTGGCTCCTCTCTTATTTTTACATCTCTGTATTCAAGAGAATGTACCGGGCCCTGTGTTAGATGAAATTTTCACAAACTGCCGTTTGGCTTTTCAACCTTGAATATGCAAGTCATCTTTTATGGAAATTTTCCTATTGTGAAATGTTGCATTGATTGGGCTCAAATACTTGATTGGGGGGGACTCTTGGAGCTTCTGGGAACATCTTAAGATTTTTACAAGAGCTTTAGCTGCTGTTCTTTCTTGCCTTGGCCTAAGAAAGACAGCCAGGGACCTCTCTTATTAATCTTAGCTTGGCCTTTCCTTGCTTGCCTTTTTTTCTCTACAGGTAACACGATAAAACTTGCTTTTTGGTTTGTTGCGTCAGAAGATAGGTGTACAAGGAAGAGTTCCCAAATTGAATTGGCCTTGGCTTTTCGCCTTACCAGTAGGGGGTTAGGGCTTGTACAGTACAGGTCTCTCTAACAATAAGTTCCTTTGGTTCCACCATCTCCTTTCAGTTGAGCTTTTTCTTCCACTCTTTCCTTTCAATCGAGTGACTTCATACCTCTTCCGATGGCTCTAAGTAAAGCTTTCGCTCCTAGAAAGAAAGGTGGTTTGTTAATAAGACATATTGTCAAATCACTACTCTCCCTGCCCCCTTACACCATGCCGGAACCGGCCTATAGGAACCGAGATGAGTCAAGAGTAGCTAATCAGGTTAGAAACTTTTCTTCAACAGATTGGGAGCTCAACTAGCTGCTTGTTTCGGGCATTTAATTTCTTAAATGATAACACAACTTACTCAATATGTGGCACAGGTATTCATGTTGTATTTATTCCTGAAACGATGTCATTAGCAAGAATCTTGGCTGTAAGTTTTGTGATAAAAAAAATGAATACTCACCCAGACGCCCCCACTATCAAATCCTGACTTGCCGAGAAGTTATTCATTTATCAGTATATTTCAGTTCCGTATTCCTGAGGATTACTTTCTAGGCACATAAGGGAGTCTGCCAAGAATGCTGTTGTGACCATCATGAGTAGTTTTGACCACATTTTGCGGCTTTTGTCCTCATTTCATATCCATATCTGCTTCTTCCTATTAGTATACATCACACTGACCATGCACGGATGCACCAAGTCTCTATCCCTTGCCTTTCCGATCTGATGTCTCCCAATGCATTCAGGTATGTCGTCTGTAGTGGTCAAAGATAATAACTGGATTTTTGGTCTTATATTAGGATTGTTTAAGGTGGTTGCTTGCGTTGGCACTGCTATTCTCTGTCTTTTGTGGCAATTGACACATTTATACAACTTTCTCAATCATCATTGCTTCTT
This sequence comes from Jacaranda mimosifolia, assembly GCA_018894105.1. Lineage (NCBI taxonomy): Eukaryota > Viridiplantae > Streptophyta > Magnoliopsida > Lamiales > Bignoniaceae > Jacaranda > Jacaranda mimosifolia. Next base: position 28,690,662 of record CM032122.1, read on the forward strand.
TGCACATATATTTCGGCAATATGTTTTAACAAAACAAAGTTTCCAAAAAGGATTTGGATGACGTCGCATATTTTTACTAGGTGGGGGACATATCTGAATTTTTACTTTTGCACTGGATTTATCTATTTTCTTAAGAATATCGACGGGATGCTTTCAAATCATTAATTTTGCATATTGAAAGCTGCGAATCCTTATTCTATTGCACCTTCCTTCAGTTCAGGCATAGTTTGCCACCACTAACCTATGTTTTCTGGGTTTCATTTTTGAGCTGTCTGGTGGTGAGAGCAAATTAGAAGCTGGCTTGTCATGCAAATGATTGCTGGTGATTGGTATGTGTTGAAAATATCCTATTCACGTTCGGGAGAAAAAATGAGAGTGTTTGTGGTTGTTCTTATTTCTCCTAGTACCTACAATTCTTGTACGTTGGAAGGAAGTGCACTCATGTCTTTGACAATAATAAAGGGATTTTCAGATCCTGATGTGCCAAATTTTTGGCAGCAGCATTCTGACCTTTTGTTCAGCTTGATGCTGGGTTTTTATTATCTCAAATTCCTGCTGAACAAATTACATTCAGCTGGGCTGTGTGGGAAAAGTTTAGCTGCTTAATGGCTTTTGCTATTTCTATTGCGAACTCACTTTTGGTCATTATGCTGTTTTCTTCATTGTTTTGAGTTTTGACTTTGTACTATCTGATTGCTAAGGTGGACTTTATGGGATGAAGTTCAACAATCCAGATGTCGGCTTTCCTCCTCCTTATGGGAATGGATATGGGGTTCGACAGGTCGACACTGTAGACCTATATGTTATGTATCACCGACCATGCTGTGTGAGTTTTTATTATGGTGGTTTGACCTTTCTAATTTCTTTCAGGGTGCTATAGACAAAGGTTCTTCATATGGTTCAAGTTCGGCTTCCTGGGGAGGTCTTGAAAAGCCGCGGATGAATCACTGATGAGATTTGGATGGATAAGCATTCAAACTTGTAGGAGCATACCTTGCAAGTCTTGTTTATCTGCTACCCCATAGCGTAAAGGGCAAGAGAGAGTGGTTTTGTGAAGTTGTGCGTACTATCTCTTGCAGTTTAATACTTACATATTGCTTGTCATCTTTCTTACCTGTATATGAGATTAAGGCTTCTATCTTTGAACTTATGGTTTTGTTAGTCTTCCTTCAATGACTTAGTAGCATATCTGATGCTATCTTCACTATGTCTTTAAAACCTCATTGTACTCTCAGTATTTAAACCCTTGTTGTTTTCATATTTTATAATTCTATTGAAATCATCTGAGAGCTGGGTGGTTGGGTTCTGGATCATATATTTAGGACGCGTACGGTTAATGGAGTTGCAAGGTGGCTTTTGTTTGCCAACTGAAGAAATGAGTGTAAGACATGTAACTTTCTGGTGGTGGAAGTTATCCAAGCTGCTGATTGTTGGCATCAATGCTATGCATATTTTCTGATAGTGAAAATGTGTCAGAGATTGTGATGTGCCATCTTTCGGGCAGTGAATTTGGCTCGCCATCAAAATCTGAATGGAGGTGGTTGTTTCGGAGTTGTTAAGACTAACTTTGTCCAAGTTTATTTTGTTGTGATTTGTATGTGAGTTGATGATCAGGAATTATATGATTTGGACCAGACCTGGGTTGACCTTGGACCATTTTTATGGGTAAAAGCTTCTTGAAGTAAGATGGATCTTCGGATGATGCGTAAGAGTCATCTAAGCTTGTTGTATATCTCCTTAATGCAAGGACAAAGCCGCCTTATATTCTATGCTTCTAAAGGATCTGATTGAGATCAAGTTAATGGAGAACGTAATAGATCTAAAGAGGTGTTTGAAAACTTGGATACACACTTAATGCAAGGACAATGTTGCCTTGAATTCTATGTTTCTAAAGGATCTGATGAAGATCAAATTTCTACAAATTTTCAGGATATAACATATGTTGTGCATTCTTTTTCTTATGCTACTTGGATTTTTTCACTTTAGAATAAAAGAATTGTTGTCAGCATCTGTGAGGGCATTTCTCACTGCCATAGCATTTCCTGTGCCCGAACCTTTGTGTGCAACTGGAATTGTTTTTTACAATCTTGGGGTCGTGGATTAAAGAGTTGATATGTACTGGAAGATTGCACGCTTTTTGCAGCCTTTCTTTGTGATCATAGTTGAGTTTTGACTCACAGTTTGTCTTCTTTGATTTCTGAGCTTGTTACTGGTTTATTTGCTCCGAAGGAGGATTTGTTACTGTGAGAGTTTGGAAGGTAGCTACCTAGGCATGATGATTTATGTGGTTTTGCTAATATCTGTGTTAGATGCATCGCTATAATGATGCAAGTAGAATTTTTTATAGGAATTATGTGGAAAGGCTTGTGTAGTGACATTTGAGAAGCTGGGAAGCAGAATTTGCCCATAACTGTATGTACGTTGTGGATTTCAGAAAGCTTGCCACACTTTATAGAGGGGCTCACCTAAAGCCTGCCCATCATCAAATTGTCCTAGAGATGCAATTGGATTTACTCTTTGAGTTAATAATCAAATAGCTTGACATACCATTCCTGCCTAATTTCACCTGTTCATAGTTAGTTTGTAGTATCGCCTTGGAGTCAAGTGAGAAAACCTGTTAAGCATCCAATTTATGGTCCCTGGATACTTTATGTAGTAAGGTGGTTTCAGTTAGTTTTCGGTAAACAAGGTGCTCTATGCGTCAACATGATCCGAAGGTGGAAAGAAGGATGAAGGCGAGCTGCTGTATGATGAATGCTGACTTCACTTCATAGGCAAGTATCCTGCTCCTGTTCTCTGGGTACTGTCTCCTGACTAGTTTGTTATTTATCTCTCAGTTTGTGTTCAGGTGCTTTTAGATGGAGATTTTACCCTCCTCCCAATCAATCACACATAAACTTGCCTGCTTTTACTCAGGAACTGCTACTGGCCACATTGAGTTGTTTCTTTTAGTGTAATTTAGTTTCATTCTAAGCATTACTCATTATGCTGAATGTAATTGAGAAGTTAATCGTAGAGCGAGAATCAGATGTTGCCTTATGACCATAGTGTGAAGGTTTTTTTTTAGTTCCTTTCTCTGCATTTTATTTTAGACAAGATTGGCAAGTGACAGGAAGGAGGTGAAGGGAGATAAGCAGTCTTGAAATAGAATGAGGTGATCAATGGAGATAGTACTTCAGATATTGTTTTATGTTAGATAAGCATGTTTCAGTTAGGTGCTAGATATTGTGAAAATTGAGACGAGGAGGATAGAGAGGGAAGAAAATTATTCTTTAGGGAGTACTCTCGTATCTTGTTCGGCAGTAAATACTTTGTAGTTAACTTATTATCCTGAGGTATTAGTAGCAACTGCTTGAATATAGAGATCACAGGCTTACACTCAACTACAGTGGATTCATGCAAGCATCTGCTTTGAGGTTCTCCAGGAAATATTTGCTCTTTGAGGTATTTTGGGCTTTTAGGTCATGAGAGAATGCTAGTGTGAACTTTTCATTGGCTTGTCTATGTAGAGTGTTTATTTGACTTAGCTGTAATAACCTCTATGCAGTCATTAATCTGCTGTATGAGTCGGGTAAGGAAAGTGGGCATCAATTTGCTGCAGATGAACTGAAATAATGAATTGTCATCTCATGTTGCATCACCTCAGTTAATAGATCACTTGCAGCATGGACAGTAGGGAAGCCGGCGATGATTTATGTGATAATCTTTGTGGGAGTTGTACATGAATGAATAGATTTGTTGGGGGTTTTGATGAATGTAATGCTAGGGTTTCTAAGATTCCATGTTCCAATCAGGTGAAATATTCAGTCATCCACAGGAAGTTTGTAGAATTGTCGAGTTGGCTCCAGTATGCTATATTCTCAATTCTGTGAATTGCCACAGTAATATTAGAGAATTTGCTTTTGATTTGTCATGACTTCTTCATTTTATGTCACCATAAATCGGCCTTTTTAATTTCTTTTTTGTTTAAACTCTTATGATTTTTCTCTAACATAGCATTTTCAACTCTTTGGCTTTTCTTGCAGATGGGAACTTTGTGCTTTTACAAAATTCTCCAATAAAAGGTAAGGGATCAGGTACAGTACTTTCAGCTGTGGCTTACAAAATAAGGGTACACCATGATTTCTATATTTGAAAAGATCAATTTTGCTAGTGGTTTCGTGTGTGTGTGTGTGTGTGTGTGTGTGTGTTTAATATAATCTAAAATCAACTTAAACATCATGGAATTAAAATCAACATGCGGGGACAGATATTGATGCCTAGGGCTAGGACTAAGGCGGGAACACACTTCCCTGGGGCTAGAGTATCAGTTTTAAGATGTGTGTTGCATGCTTGACTAACTCGGGCCACCCTTGTTGAATATGTGAAGACATGCTGGTGAAACATTTTTTGTTTTTCTCATTTCGAATACTGGAAATATGTAAATGAGACATTGGGGGCATGTTTTGAACACGCTTGGAACTTCCTGAAGAACACTGTTTGAGGTTGAATGCAATTTTAAATCCAAAATATGAGTAAGTACCTGAAATAATAATTAAACTAGCAACTCAAGCTGCTTTAATCCCTTTCTCTAAGTTACTTTCAACTGAAAGTGGAACTAGTAGCTCCAGTTTGGAACCCAAGATCTTCTCTGGCAGCCTAAGCTTTTTATCACTTGCACAGCATTGTATTGGACTTGTGTTTCTTGTCCCTTCCTGGAATCTTGCTTGTTACTTATTTGGTTTTTTTTATCCTTTTTCCTGATTTTGGTTTGGTGCATGTGTTTGGAGGGAAGAAGGGAATTTTGTAGTTGTGTTCTTCTCATGTTCTTGAATGCCATATGAAGATGCATTTGTATTCTATTGTTGTTTCCTGTTACATGTAGAAAAAAAATTGGTCAAATTACTTTGTATACAAATGTAGTTGGATTGATACCTATAGCCACTTTTTGTTGGTAGTTCATTTACGAATTTTGGATTCTTGGAACTTTTCATGTTTGAATATACCTAGTGCAAATTCTTGAGAAGTTTTTGTACAAAGGTTGTGCCCAACAGTTGTATATATTGGGTTAACGTTCCTGTAAATAATGAATTGGACCTAATTAGATTATTAACCAAAATTGAAGGTAATAGTTTAGGTAATTTTGGGTTTAATTTATAGAGATATTTATATACTTTAGATTAAATGCGATGGTATGAAATGTGACATTTGAGTTTGAATTTTGATGCTTCAACTGTGCTTGGCTTCCCAACTTTTATTCTTTAAAAGAACCTCGCCTGCGTATGACTACTGATTAAAGGCTTTCTTTGTGCCGCGGTAAAAGTATTGGCAGAATAGCGGCTACAACAATTCAAAAGACGATTCTTATGTTTTAGCTCATAGAGCAAAAGACACTATTCTGTAGTGGCAAAAATGTAAGGCCATTTCGATGAATTTGGTGGTGTGAAATTTATAAAGATAATTATTTATGATCTATTTTGCACACATACGTATTTATGTATTTAAGAATTTGTTAGGATATTTAGATCAGGTGTGAAATTTGCCGAGTGGTCTGTGGTCTAGCGGCATAAGTTTCTCACATAATGTGGGAGGTCAGGAGTTCGAGCCCTAATGGACTCCTGATGTGCTTGTGTATAAATAAAAATAAAAAATAAAAAATATTATATATATATATATATATATATAAGTTGAGTGTGATGTCACTGAATGAATATGCACTACTCTTGGGCCTTGTTTGATACCCCTATTAAGGCCAACTGAAGTTTGTGTTTGATACATGAGATAAGAAAGTGGGCCGGCCTGTGTAATCTGTATGGCCCGCCACTGTGGACGATACTACCCATTATTGAAATAACATCATAATCGCACCCCCACCAAATTAATTTTGCTGAAGGAAATTTACAGGAAAGCCCTTATCTTGACTTCCCCAATGACACTATACGTAGACGAATGCATGCTGCTGCTTTACCATTGAAGATTGAAAATATAAATTTTGAAAATTTATAATTTATATATTGAAAATTTGTGAATTACATATTGAAAATTGATAATTTATATAATGAAAATTTATAATTTATACCAAGTGTGATAATTGAAATTTTTAGGTTAATTTATATATAGACATATATATAATTTAAATATTATGTATACGTATTTTTTTCAAGGACAAAATAGTCATCTATAATATAGTAGGCTCAATCAAACATCTGATATCAGATTATTATAGATTTCAATGGTGCTTAATTCATATAACAATCTCTCTTATCAAACAGAATAATAAATAATTTAATTTTACACAATTACCTACTATTACAATAGTCATTATTATTTAAATTATATATCAAATGTGACCTTAGTATAATATCACTCCATTTTCTACTTAGTAAACTTGAAAACGACGCATCTATTGTACACAATACATCAGGGCCGCATTTGATACGAAAGATTATTAATCGTACTTAATTTTGGCCGGATAAAATGAGAGGTTATTTGAATGAATTAATATATTTGTTTGATTTGCATTACTATTTAATTGAAAGATTGAGAAATACTATTTTTTTTAATTTTCACTATTATCTTCATTTGTCTATATCTAAAAATTAGCTGCGTAAAAATGAGGGATAAATTCGTCCACGTATTTTTTAATTGATTTGGTCAAATTATAGTTTCACCTCTAACCATGAGATGATAATTGGTACTAATTGCATGAATAGTATAGGCTCGGTGCAGGTTCGAAGTCAATCTTGGCTTGGCCAGTCATCATAATTTTTTCTATCAAACAAGTTACTAATATGGATTGAAGGAGTTAAATCACCTTAATCTCCGCATGAAATGCCCCATGAGAGAGATATATGCATATTTCTATTCCTGATCGGAGGGAGCCTACCAATGCAATTTTATTGAAAAGGCGGGTAGGTATTGGGCAATGGTGTTTTCGACGGTCTTGATTGAGCCCATGTGAACGTGTGATAAAGATTATCCCTATTGGTGGATGATGTAATTTAAGCTTTATTGAATTTTTGTAGCATGAAAAAGTATTATAAAAATGGGATCTCATTGGGCCATAGCTGACTTTATGCAGTTGGAGGGCCCATGGAAAATGAGTATGTTCTTCACCCTTATCCTCTTATTGGGCCCAACAGAAAAACAAAGAGCCCAATTGGCCGTGCGATATGGTGGTGGGTTGAGAATGTTGGCGCCTTCGATGTACCCGTCTTTTCCATGCCGCAGAGCTTGATCAATTGAATTTTAGCATATTTGTTCCAAAAGACAGAGTTAGTCTAACTCGACTGCGGAGCAAAGATCGATAATTTCTTAAAAGTATCGATGTCATCATGATATATGGGTGATATCTTGGTTAATTTTTTTTTTATTTACACACGTGTACTTTAAGAATTTGTTAGAGTTTAAACTTTTGATCTTCCACATTAAATGAGGGCTAGTTTGGTTGGATTTTTCAATTATTTCACTATTATTTATCATGTGATATTTTATTATTGTTATATAATTTGGTTTAGCATGATGAATAAACTCATGGGGGTGGCAGGTTACTTTATTATGGAAACTGCACGTATAAATACGGACTTTTTTGGTATTCATACGGACTTGAGTGTTTATTGTTACTCTAACCAGACGAATGATAAAGTGACAAAAATATTGTATCTCATTTTATCACTCAATCAAACTAGCCTTGAGAGATTTATTCCGTTGAACCACATCTCATTGTCTTAGTCAATTGAATCTTAGGATTTTAGTTCCGAAAGAGAAAGAGCTACTTCAACTCGAGTGTCAGACAAAGATTGATAATTTTTTTTCTCTACCTTCAAAGAATATAAATCTAACTTTACTCTTAGATCGGCTCGAGATCTTCTCTCTTTATCTTTCTCTAAGCAGGACATGAATATGATATAATTTGGTAGATTGAAAAATCAAGCTAAAGATATTTGAGAATGACATTCTGATTATAATTCAATTATCAGGCTAAAGATAATTTGGAAGATTGAATTCAATTTTTTTTTTAAATTAATATAATTAAATATATACTCAATTAAAGGGCAGGGTATAAATTCAATTTGATATAATGCTTTTCAAATAGAATAAATAATTCTCTCAAAAAAAAAAAAAAAGAATAAATAATGTTAATTTTCTGAATATATATACACACACCCCACCCCGCCCTTGCACCACCTCGCACCCTTTCTGAATAAATTCAATTTGATACAATGTTTATGAAGTGGTTTGTGGCCCAATTGCTTGAGTTTTCAACATAATGTGATAAGTTAGAAGTTCAAATCCAAACGAACTCGTAATGTGTGTATATGTGTATAAATAAAAATAAATAAAAAATAGTAAATCCACTTTTCGTTGTAATTTAATAATTTATTCCCGAAACTGCACATCTATCTCCCTCGATTGCACCGCTCCCTAGTTCTTCTCCTCCAGAAATTTCCCATCTCACAACTCCCCACAGTTTCTAATTTGGCATCGCCACCGCCGCCGCCAGGTCGCACTCCCAAAACCGAGGCGGATTGAGAACAATGACGACTTACGGTACCATCCAAACGTCGTCATCCCCGGCCGATACGTCCGCCAACCTAGAGTACAGGAACGCCTCAAGGCCGGCCTCGGCACGCGCCGCCCCTGGCGGCAGATGTTCGAACTCCAATGCTTCAACGTGCCGAAATCTTTCTCCGAAGCGCTAGCGCGTGTCGGAACGAACATCGCTTATTTCCTCATGAACTACGCGATCGTCGTTCTCTCGATTGTGTTCCTCAGCCTCCTGTGGCATCCGGTCTCGCTCATCGTCTTCGTCGGGATGATGGCGGTGTGGCTATTCCTATACTTCCTCCGCGATGAGCAGCTGGTGGTTTTCGGCCGCATGATTACCGATCGTGTGGTGCTGATAGCCCTGGCGGTGGCGACCATTGCTGCTGACGCAGGTCACCAGCAACATCCTGGCGGCGCTGCTCTTGGGAGTTGTGGTGGTTTTGATCCACGGAGCAATAAGGAAGACCGACGATTTGTTCTTCGATGAGGAGGCTGCCGGAGGTTTGTTGAAATCTTCTGGTTGTCCATCTTGTTCCTCTTGATTTTCAAACTATTTTTTCTACCTTTTCTTCTCTGCTTTTCCCTTCAGTAAAAAATTGATCATCTTGATCAGATTATTGTTGGTTGTATCAGCTTGGTTTAATTATTATTACTTTAAAAGTGTTTTCATGGAAGAAATAATGAAGTGGAAAAGGTGAATGGTTATAATTATCCTTTTCTATAGCTGCATTTGATTGTTTTAGTATTGCATTTATTGGAATTGCATTGCAGCTCGCATTTGTGCGGGAAAACAAGTTGAAAGTTGAAACAAGGGTCTGAATTTACGCTTTTGACCCTGAAAAATCAATTTAATGTGGCAAGAAATATGTAAAGACAAAATTATGCACATACCAGAAGAATGCAAAATACCTACCCCCAAACCCCCACCCCCCCTAATTTGAAGTCGTCCATTTGACTTTTATGCTCCCTGCTCGAGTAGATTGTGAATTGTAATATGAAAGTAAGACAATAATATAAAATAAAATAGTGATATCATTATATCTTATTTAATAATGTATAATTTAATTGGATGTGTATTCAATTAGATTAGATTGTACTATAGATTTTGAAATTTTTAGGAGATAGGTGGTAATTGGATGGGATTATATCAAATCAATTAGTTCTTATCATGCTAACTCACACAATAATAATATTTCACTTTATGACATTATCATATTTTTAGCCTTCTCAAGATTCACGATCCACCTGGTCATGTATGGCGTTTCCCATTTGAGAAATTGAAATGTTTTAATAAGAAAAATATTATAAAAACACGTTGGCGTAAGTAAGAAAAATTGTCAATATGTACTTCCTTTTCATCAATACATAGGTTGGGGTCAATGCCTAACCCTCCTTGATTTTAAAAAAAAAAAAAAAATCTAAAAACATGAGTAAACCTCATCTAGGCTTAGTTTAAGACACATATGGACTATAGTCCAAAATTGATTTTAGCTTTAAGAAAAATACTAAAAATAATACTTTCCTTACTCCAATTATGCAAAACTTTTTAATTAAATATAAATCGCGTTTCTCAATCAAAAAACGAAAAAAAAATGCACCACCACTGACAAAAGAATGGGCTGCCAAATGCACAACTCATCCAAGTTGTTTTCTACAAGATATTGATATAGGTAACTTGGGTTTGGGCTTTAGATGAAACTCTGAATTTCTGGACTGAGAATTTTATGAGGCCAACAGACTATCACTAACTGGATTCAGCCCAATCCTCTTCGCAGATCGGTAACTACCTCAGCACTGCTATATACGATAGCAAAAATCTTACTGGCATCAGACAAAATTGACTTAAAAGAGAAATTTGAGCAAACTCGCAATTTACATATTGTCTTCATATGAAATCCTTGCATTTTCTCTCCCCCTGAAATTTGTTCTCTGAGTTGAGGGGAACAGCTTTGAGCTATATCGTCTGGATGACTCGTTTACTATGGGGCCGCTATGTTCGTGTTGTAGCCGATGATCTGACCATATCCTTCCACTCCGGCTGCCCACATCGTTCCCAGGTGTGGACGTTAGGCTTGAATCCATAGCGTCGCCTTCAAGTATCCGGAGCACCTAGTTTTATGAGATAGATAACAAATAAGTGCAAATGATAAATGATTTGCTTAGCATTTATTGGCTATTCGAATACTCGATCTACTTTAAAACTAACAAGTTGGATTCTAGTTTTGGATCTTTTCTTCACTTAGAAGAGTAGTGATTTTACGTATGTAATGCATTGTATGTCCCATAACAGACCACGTTCTTCTACTTACTCCCCATAAAACAATGACTATTCCTAAATTTACCTTGACACCAAATAAGAGTTTGACCCTTCTTCTGAACACTAAGGAAGAGTTAAATGACCTATTCACAACTATTACATTAAAGAAAAATTCGGCCTAATCCTAATGCTTTAGTTCTGTCCTAGTTATCCTACTTCAACAATATATGCATATTGATTTTTCTTCAATAACAAATAGTAGAATAAAATCGTCTGTGTAAATATTGCATATTTGATTCCCAAGCGATAAAATCCATTCTCTTCCTTATGAGTTCATGTCTCAAGAAGAATTGTTCATATATTATGAATATACCACAAAAATTAGTTAAGACTGGGTTAGGGACGCTGAAAGGGAGGGTGGTCTTTTTAAATAATATTACCTGAGACATGCGAGGTCTCGCCTGAGGATCCCGACGAATACACAAAGATGCAGCGTGCAACATAAAGTAAACCTCATGATCTGAGTAGTTGCTTCCTAACCGCGGATCAACTAGTTCATTGATGGCACAAGCTTCCAATAATGGCCGCGCCTGTCGCACATAAAATTACAATAAAATTAGCATTGGCATTACTGTCTCGTTAGGTCTAGTAAATGTAGATGCTTCACAAACAGAAGCTTACCCATTCTGTAAGACACTGCTGACCCTTAGGCCTGTGGAGATCAACTGCTTTACGTCCGGTAACAAGCTCCACCAGTACCACACCAAATGAGTAAACATCGGCTTTTTCTGTGATCTGACCACTTTGAGCATACTCAGGTGCCAAATACCTAGATGAAACATAGTTGTTTTTATTGAGTTTGATGTTTCTAGAATGCATAGTCCATACTACTTGGCAAGAGGCAAATGAGTAGTTAAGAATATTACCCAAATGTTCCAATTACTCTAGTTTCAACTCCCGTCTCCCCGTCAGGTTGCCAACGCGCTAGACCAAAATCTCCCACCTTGCAGAAAATTGTGGAACTAAGATCAACAAATAGCACATTCAATCTTGATTATTCTCAAACGCATATGCTATTAGGTTGCTGGAGAGTGGATATAGAGAATATGGAGTAGAAATCTAATAATCCCAGCTTACTAGCAAAACTTCAGAGGAACAAAACAAGGTTTGCTAAAACTCACAAGTAGAGATGCCACCAGAAACTTGCACACAAACACACACATATAATGATTGAAGCAGTATTAGTGTATCTGAAAGTTTCTCCATTAATCCTAATACTCAATTTGAACAGCTATCTTTGAATCAAAAGTAAGTCTGCTGAAGGGGGCTGATATCTTTTAGCGCACTGCTGGAGACATTTGACTGTTTTCTAAACTTTTCAACAATACTATCAAGTCCATCAGCTAAATTATTTGAAGGGTCTGCAGATTGTTGGAAGAAGGCTGATCTCTATACACTATTGAGTTTTAGAATTATGGAACAGTATAGAAACCAGTATCTCAGAGATCTAAGAACCAAAGGATAATGAGTTGTAGGTTATGTGTACCAAGGGTTCAAAGTCATGGGTAATGAGAATGTTGTTGGGCCGCATGTCTCGATGCACAATACAACCAACTCTGCATTCTTCATGAAGATACCGCAATCCCCTTGCCGCTCCAACCGCAATCTTTTGCCGGGCATTCCACGATAGTGTATCATGATGACGTCCTGGAAATTACAGATACATTTACAAGATGATATTCATCATAACAAGATAAATGATATGTTCTCTAATAAAGGGGCATTTGAAAGTTCGGAACGCATACCATAAAGATGAGAATCAAGAGATCCATTGCAAATGTATTCATACACCAACAATCTTCTACCATCTTCAATGCAGAAACCAATCAACATAACAACATTGCGGTGTTGAGCACAGCTCAACACTTCAACTTCTGAGCAAAATTCTTGATCGCCTTGAGAACTTGCCAACTTGTGTTGCTTGACCGCGATTGCCTGGCCATCCGGAAGAACTCCTCGGTGGACAGATCCAAACCCGCCTTCAGCTAAAAAGTTAGCTTGTGAAAAACCCCCAGTAGCAAGCTCAAGCTCAGCATATGAGAACCACCTTGGAGGCTTTCCAAATACAGGAGCCTTATGCTGGCATATGGAACACAAGGGAGGGGGTCCAGGTGGTGCTGTTCTTGACAGGGAAATCACTTCTCTCAAACTGCCACTAAAATCAAGATTAGACCTACAGCTTGGGGATCCAAATGCTGCTTCTTCCTCAAGTCTAGTGAGCTTTTCTAGCAGGGCCTTGCTTGCAGAATTTTGAGCATGAGTATTAGATAGTCCAGATTTTTCCCCAAGACGTTCCAAAGATTGACAATGTGAAGTAACAATTTTTGCCATCCAGGGTTGAAACCTCCAACTCGAGGATGAAGACAAATTTTCGTCATCGGTGTCTGAACTAGATTCATCATCTCGATCTTGCTTTGTCATTAATAGTTCCTCTTTCTTAAGAGCCTCCTTTGTTTCAGCAATGAAGAATGGCGAAGTTCCAGGATCGGAGCTTGAAACTGATGAAGTTCCAGCGTCAGTGGCGGTGAATGTCTCCGGACTACTTGACGGGGTAACAAGTGGACCACGGGTTGAATTCAAAGAATCAACTTTGCTATCTTGTTTCTTAGACGACTGATCTTTATCAGAATTGATCACTTCCGCTTCCTTTATAGGGGATCCAACCAAGTTTAGCCGTAGAACCTTGGGTTGGGAGCGCTTCATAACAACAATGTTGCATTGCAGCTCTTCCATGCAACGCTTTTCCTCATGTTTGAGCTGTCTGCAAGATATTCATTCAAGCACATAAGGTCAAAAAAAAGTATGTAGGGTAGTTTTTATGTAATAAGTTTAGTTGCCTAAATAGATAGGACTATAGATATTACTTATCCAAAACAACCCAATTAGCTTGATTTTTCTTTGCCTCAGCAGCCACTGCTCCACATGGGGTCCCCGAGATGATTTTTATCTTTACGTTGATCTGAAAATATCATTAGCAAAACCACAGATCAGCAATATGTATTATGCAGAAATCAAAATAAAAGATATAAATTCACAAGATATACTCACTTTATTAGGATCGTAAACCTCGTGAAGCTGAAGAATCATCTGAGAGCAATAATCTGTTATGTCAGATTTCTGTTCTGCACTTGTACCAGAATGTGACCTTCTGTGGCCACTAGCACAATCTCCAGCAAATCTTGGGAAGCCCCAAAATTTTCTACCTGATTACGGAGGGGCAAACCATCAGTTTTTACGTCTATTATCCAAGTTCAATGCCATCTCAAACAAAAGAAACCCAATCCTTGTTATCTCCTGTAAAGCTAATATTTCAGGCTTCTAATTCCTAGACATGTCAGCATGTCACAACTTACAAGTCCAAAAAAGCAAAGGTGAGGAGATCAAAGAAAAGAATTCAACATATATTTTGCATCCAGGTCAATTCAGAGGTGGGATTGATGGTGCAATCATGCCATAAAATCACAAATTAACTTGATATTCCAAAAATTGAGATCCCATTTCATAGAAAAGACAGAAGGTGACTTCAATGTGCCGGAAACAGATAAGAAGTTGACAGAGAGTAATGATGCTTACTAATTGATGCCAATATTGAAAAATCTAAAAGTTTTAAGTAAAAAGAGGAGAAAACAAGTCAAGATTCCTCAAGAAAATGGACACCAAAGTCCGTTCTTACCAGAGCTATGTGAAGAAACAACCACAAGAAGGGTAATGCAGTCCCCAGGCTGAACAACATGAGTTAGTGCCCAAACCAGAGCAGTTTTAGGAATCTCCTTTGATGCCTTGACAGCCACCACAACCTTCTCAGCCACATCCTGCTTTCCCCCTTTCTTCAATTCTCTACTCATTAGCCCAAAACAAAAATTTTGTCCACACTCCCTCTTCACAAAGTTTCAAAAGAAGAACAACACTATCCTTTAAAAAGACACCACAATTTAAGCACTATATGAATGTGTCCACATGAAACAGCATGAAAACATTAGGTGCATTATTGTGCCCTCTACCCCACAACTAAAAGTTTTGCTGAATCTCATGCATATACAGCCGACATGCTTACTGTTCTCTCAAAGAAAATGTACTGGACCAAGAATGGTTCCCATAGCGACAGGGTTCCTTTTAACGAAGAATCAAATTTTTTCCAAGGAGAAAATTTTGATTTTTTCCTTATATTGCTTCCTGTTCTTTACCAGTTAAAGCACTGAAATCAACAAAAGCAAGAGTTTAACTAGAGATGAGTACACAGGTAGGTTCCAGATATGGTACCATGACAACCATTTGAATGGATCTGCAGAGAGACTTCTTTTCAAGCACAATATTTCTCTGTTTGGCACATGACTTCTGTACAACACAAACGACAGAAGAATACTTCCATTTGCTTCACCATCACCACTATAAACAGGAAAGCAAATAAATGGGCTGCTTTCAAATCAGAGAAGTCAAAATGGGGTTAAATTTTTGAGGAAAAAAATGAAAAAGGCCTCAGGTGAAATGAGCTGTTTTCCAGATACAAAATGAGCCCACTGTCTTTCTTTTTTTTTTACTTTCCCCTAAAACCAATAATTGGAATGCTGGGAAACGTGGAACTCAGATTCTTTCAAAAACCCAAGATTTTCTCTTCTTTTTTTTTTTTTTCTTTTTTTCTTTTTTTTTCACTTCAAACTAAAATAACGCTTCTGCTTTTAACTTTTCACATTAAACAAATGCTCATGTCCATCCAAAAAGCCACAAAACCAAGAACCCCATCAAGAATATCATTGAAATGACACAAGAGTTGAGTTTCTGAGCTATCAAACATGACTCCTCTTAAATCTTTACCATTGTCCATCCCTGCGAAAAAACCCACAGACCAATCAGCACAACGCACTAATCTAATATATACTCCTGCACATATATGTACATAAAGATGCAAGTAAGATTGCCAAAAGAGTAACGGGACTTTTCTGTCTTTTGCATTTTTATTCTTGTTCCTCCTTTCACATCATCACAGCTAAACAACAATGGCAATGATAACAACAAGATGATACCCAAGAAAAGGAAAAGAAGATAAGTACTTCTATAAAACTGCTCAATGTGTTATAGTGTGTGTGAAAGAGAAACAGAACAGAAAGAGACATCACATGATATGAGATATCAAGTTGAACAACCTCAACAACTCAATCCAAATTGATGTAATGTACTTACTATTTATTAACATGAACATATATCAAAAACCCATATAAAAAATAATTGAGTGGTAATTTTTTTTACTTTTTTATGCCATGATAATGTATTTAGTGTGTGTGTGTGTGGAAGTAAGAGCAATGATGCACTTACATTTGTAACAGTGACAAGTTAACGTTGATATGGAAATATGCAATAAAAAAACACAAATTTTGTGCAGATGCAAATGGGGTCTGGATTTCTTTCGTTCTTTCAGTCACTGTCTCTCTTCTGGCTGATTTTTACAGTCTTCAGACGCCGTCGAGGTTCTTTCTTTCTCGAGAATGCCCTTTGCCTCTGCATTTAACTACAGCCGTAGCCCTTGTTTTCTCCCCAAAAAGAAATAAAAGATAAAAACGGTATGATTTTCTAGTCCATTTTTTTGAAGTGGTATGTTATTTTATGTGGGATTCTTGAAATTATAACCTACCAAAAATGAAGAGATAGACTTTTAAACTAGGAAATAGTTTACAAGATATATTGAAAAATTGTGGGAATAAAATCATTATAATAAGCTTCTATGGGAATAGAAGAATGTTTCAAAAATCGCAAAGTTTTATACGTAGAATCTCAATAAATTTTAAATGTAATATGTATAAATAAAAAAACAAATGTTTTAATTTTATCTGTAAAAAAGATATAAGAATATTATTCTATGTAATACTAGAAGAAAAATTGCAAAAATTTAGAAATGGTTGCAATATAGTTTTCAATAATTTGAGCTGATTATTTTTACAAGGTGAAGATGAGTGTGAACTAGGTGTTAGTTAAATTTATTGCCTCAATTTTTATTTGTGGCCCTCCTTCTTATAGTAAAATTGGATTCTATTAGCACCAAAAATCCGATCATATGTACACCTTGGACAATAATAAATTTTCAAAAAGATACTATAATAAAAGTATATTTAGACCATTATATTGAGATTTTAAATTTACTAAATATAAGTAGATACATCATTCATAATATTTACAACTTTTTTTTTTCCTGCAATGTAACCTCATTCAAACATATTGACTTGACACAAAATGTATCAAATTAAAATAAAAACACAATCAAAAATATTAAAAGGGCAAAAGGGGGGGGGGGGGGGGGGGGGGATGCATACACATAATGCGCACTGTTACATTTTTTCTATTCTTTTTAAAGAGAATCGTGATTGATTCTACAATTATTTTTTATAAAATTTGAATCTATAATTGATCTATTAATAAAAATTTTGAATTTCTATGAATTGATATGTATAATTTAAAATATGTATAAGACAGTATCCCCTTATTATGTGGGAGATCTTGTATTCGACCCCAAGTGGGTGCGTTGTGTATACTTTATGTGCATTGTTGGTAGTTTATACTTTGATTGTTTGGCTTGAGAATAGAAAAAATATTAATTTGTTGATATGGTGATAAATTCATCATTTGTAATACTTTCTCTAATATATATATATATATGTACAAGACAGGTTTTTATTTAAAATTAACTTGTGTGTGGTGGATTGTTCTAAAAGATTAATAATGATAATATCATAAAGACTTGATGAAATATTTGTCCATTATTTGAGTTTTGAAAGTCCGGGCCGCTGTGAATAAAGGTGAGATTTGGTTTTAAAGCTTGTCTTTAGCTAAAGAAAGAAGTGGAATTTTTATGAGCGTCCCTACGAACTCATAGCTTTTGAATTAATCTTGTCTTTTTTGGGAAAGCTACAAGTTACTACAACTAATGTAATCATGACTTTCAGTATGTTTGGTATTTAAAGTTTTGTGAAATTTAAGTTGGAAAGGACAATGATGATTGATGATTCTTAACAAAAGATGGTTTGTTCTTCCAACGGTTGTCTTGACGAAGCCTTTCCACATGTGAGGAAGATTAATTTGAGTTTGTAATGAGATTCACAATTGTGTTCATTTTTTGGGAAATTCTTGACGGATTTATTGATGGATTCAGAGTAATATATTTTCTCTATGTATAAGAAGGTATCTTACAAGAATTTTTATTGACATTAGAGAGATTGTCGGGATCGTGAGGGAAAAATAAAAGATTTCATTGAATTCAATTTGACTCACAAATAATCAAATTGTTACTCTTTCGTTCAAATTCTTGGAGAAATTAGATTTATTGAATCCCATTACGTTGAGCGGGATGAGTTGTGAAATTACCTATTTATAACTCAATAATTATTAATGAATTAATAATATATTGTACTTGACGAATTAAAAAATTATTGTTGTTGCAATTAATTCCATCAAATGATGTATTGTCAATTGAAATATTTTTTTGATTGAGCACAACTTCGGATGAGTCAATTTGTGGATCTTTTTATGTGTCTCTACTTTTACAAAATCATCAGGTCGCTATTAGGCGCTAGTACCGTTTCTACAACACCAATTTCCTACTCCTTTTTTTCATCATATTTTTTACGTATCTGATCAAAAATTTTAAGGATGAAATCATTCGATATATTCAACCTTTTTTATACCAAAAATCTCCCACCACGACAAATATCTTGCACCAAGTACAATTAGAAAAGCTAATTTTAACTAAATATAACGTTCAAACTCGAGTGGCCTTTGATCAGTAACATTAATCTCACACATAAAGTATAAGATTATAAAATTTTGAATCTAATGAATTCTATATGTATAAATTAAAAAAATATATATATATGATCAAATCAATCAAATAACAAATATTTTTATACCTTTTGGATAATAGTGTTCGATGAGGCCCTATTACGTAATGAAGTAAAAGTGCAAAACCCCTAACTCCTAAGGCGACCCTATTCCCATTCCTACTAATATCTGATCAACCAGTACGGTATTTTAAAAGCGCAGTTAATGGAGGCGTGAACGCATCCTTACGCACAGGTTAGCATTCAAAACAACCTCACTAACACTGCAGTTCAATTTAAAGCCGACACAAGTGCAGTGCACCATGCGCCTGTAGACCTACATAAATACTTTTTCTATCCCATTTTTTTGTATAATGAAAGTGTCAAATAAAATTTTTATAATATATTTAAATTACTATCGTTAAAAAATATTAATTTTATTTATTAATTATAAGTTAATAAATTAAAATTTTAACACTATATTAAAAAAAATTAACATTCAAAGGGTATAATATACCTTTTACAAATTTAAAAATATTTCGCACTAATAAGGAACTCTACAGTATACTAACATATTATTTTATTCCACTCATATAAATACCCATGTGAAACTTTCATTTTGCGAACGCTATATTTTTATATACAGGAGATACTTGTTTTGAGGTGTGGTTGCAGTAATACAAAGAGATTGAGAGAGTAGTATTTGATTATTTTGAAAGTGATTGTTCCCAAAAATTAAAAAAAAATTGTAACGAATTTGAATTTATTAAATTCAATTATTATTTTGTATCGAAAAATTCACCTGATGGACATGGACAAATTTTATTGAACTACATAAATTTATGTATTTTTGTTGTTTTTTATTGTCATTGAATTTATTTATCTGATTTGTGAAATTTATAAATCAAATCTTAATTACAGTGAGCTTATGAGGTGCATTCTCATTTTCTATTTGTAATTCTTTATTTTATTATGATTCATATTTATAATACAGAATATTTCATTTAAAAACAATATCAAATATATCAAAACAATGTCTAACGATCCATAAAATGAAATCAAACATACAATTATTTTTCTCAATTCCATTTCTAAAATACATTCTCATAAAATATTTTTTCCTTAAACAATCAAACAATTCCCAAACCGCATTTCTGAGCTGTCCTAAGACAAATAGATGAGGATATTCTAGTAAATTTGCATCCCGTGGAATGCCCTGCCGTCGCCTGACTTAAGCCTCACGTTACAACAATCAATGACCTGACGACGGCGGCGTCTGAACGGCGCTTCCCGTGGACGGATGACGGCGTCGGTCTGGCACTATCGCACAGAACCTGCAAGCTTTCGAACCTCCGAAATTATAATTTTATTAAATCGAGGAGCTTTTGAATAAATATTATTATTTAAGTTCTACTACTGTCCGCCGAAGTGCTTTTTTTTTTGTCATTAAGTGCGACAAAATTTTGGGATTATCGAATAAGGCGAAATTAAGCTGCGGAAATGGCAAGAACGACGCGTTAATTTGGTATAAATATCTCTTTGATTAATATAATCTGATCCTCAATGTCTGTGATTTTTTTAAGTTTATTTTATCAACTTTTGAATTGGATTAGATTCTATCCCCACTAAGCTAAAGCTGTGTAGCTTAACTTAAGTTGGCAAATAATAGCTGGGGGTGCTTTTCTAAGCTTAGTTTTTAACCACTCTTTTTTCTCCACTTGAATGTTTTCTTCTCTAAATTTAGATATATATTTTGATTTGAGTTCCAAAAAAAGTGAGTTCATCGAAACAATTATTTTCTATTTTCTCTTAAAATTGTGAAACAAGATGTTTGCATGTTACAAGGGACATTTGAAAGAATATATATTTAAAAAAACATTTCAATCAAGGGATGAATGTAAAGTTAATCCTAAACAGTCTATTTAAATTCACGCAAGAAACCCAAATGATGGATGTGGGGATTTAACCTGTTTGGTTATATTTCCATTTTCATCATTTTTAAAATGGTGAGAATTAATTATGTGATGTGATGTAAAAATAAAAACGTATTTGGATAAAATGTTTGGAAATGTAATGATTATGTAGGTTGTAGATGGAGAGAGATATAAATAATGGAATAGAGAGAGAATATATATATGTTATTGGGAAAAGATATATAGGTTATTGGAGAATGTGTTTTGAAAATGAAAATTGAAATTATGTTGGGCAATGTTTTTAAAACCGGACCGGACAATGAACCGGTGAGGCTACTGATTACTGGTTCAACCGGTTCGACTACTGGTTGAATCGGTATGACGCAATAATGATGTAATAATTATATTTAATTTAATAAATACATATAATATTTTAATATTATTAAAAAATAAAACTTTTAATTGATATAGAAAGAATATTATTTAAAAAAATAAATTAACTTACTCATTTTTAAGTACGTTTTTTAGAAAATAATACTACTTCACAATTAATCAACTATAAATAAATAAGAAATAATATTTCATATTAATTTAAGTAATCATTTGTATCATACTCAATTTCAAGTAAAAATAAATTTTTCTACACTAAATATTCAACATAATTTAAGAAAGGTTAAACAAAATAAAATAACAAATTAAACATAAACATTCACATATAACTATCATTTCATTAAATTTTAAAAAAATAAATTCATGTTTTAAAAAATTACATGTCCAAAATCTTTAATCATCATCTTCAATTCATCTCTTTCTTTTTTACTTTAAAAAAAATTAAAATTAAAAAAAAAAAAAGTGAACCGGTAGAACCGGTCCGATTTTGGCCGATTTTCAACTGGTTTTTGACCGATTTTGACCGCCACCGGTTTCGGGGGCTCAACCGGACCGGACTGGCTTCTGGTCACCGGTCTGGTCCGGTTTTCACAACACTGATGTTGGGTGAATTTTTTTTAAAAAGTAATGATTTTTATTTTTAAAATAGTAAAATTGATGGAAATGAGGTTTGGAAATAAAACCAAATAGGCTCTTAGGGTTGGAAGTCTAATACCCAATTATCCACTATTTTCCAAATTTGTATCACATGTCGCAATAAATGATTCTGATATATGTATTTTTTGCTCTTAAAATCAGACCCTATAGGACTAAGTATTTATGGGGTTGGATTAGTAAAGACATATCACATCATATCATAAAGTAAGCAAAATGCTGATATATGTTAAGTCAAATCAGGGTAACTTAATAAAAAAGGTGCGAATCTTTTGCATTATTTGGCGAAGGAGCAGCATGTTCATTTCTTTCTCCTTCCTACATCAAATATATATTTGGAAAAAAAAAAAAAAAAAAACTAAAATATAGCTATTTGAGCTATGTTTGAACCATAATTTTAAATAAGAAATAATATTAAAATTTAGAAGATAAATTTGTATTATTTAGATTCAGAGGTATCTTTTTTTTTTTAAAAAAAATCTTATTAATTAAATTTTCTAAAATAACGTTTTGAATGAGATGAGAAACTTTGAGACACTTTTATTACCTAAGATACTACTATTTTCCACTAGTTACCATCAATTTCACATGCCATTTATTTAGTTGTGTACTACGTGCATTATTTGCATTTAATTTTATTTTGTTTCGAGGAAAGATGTTTATAAAGGGTATTTTTGGGAAAAGGATTGTACCACCCTTGAAGTGGTGTGGGATTATTTTAATTACATACTAAACTTATAATAATCAGTTAACAATTATAGGATGCACATCGAAAATTTTAAAAAAAAAATTGTTTTTATTAATAATTCTTGATACATAAAAAAAGATATGCATCATAAAATAAATAATTTTTATTATTTAAATGAGTAAGCAATATCATGAATATTTTCTGCATCCAAACAATAACTCTTTTTTTTTTTTTTTTTTTAACTCAAGCAATTAAAAAAAATTATGGTTAAACATTATAGAAATGACAATGCGATAATTGTGGTTAATTATTTATTAGTCTTTCTTGGACATATTTGTAACAACCAAGAATGATAAACCCTCCCCCCCCCCCCCCCCCCCCCCACCAATCCCCACAAAAAAAAAAAAAAGAAAAGAAAAGAAAAGGACTTGGGATTCTCTAGCAAGAATTTGTAGAGCAATAATTGAAGATTATTAGATTAAACATTAGTGATGGGGAATGGGATTTGGAGACCTAAGTTACGTAACAAAAATTCAAATTTTATTGGCATTGGGCCAAGTGGGGCTTAGTTGTTTTTTAGATTATTTAATGAAGGTAGGACTTGCTCGTCCTCTCAAACCATGGGTTATATTTTGGTGGTCCAACATTACCTATTTTAACAAATATTGGTCTTATTACCCCCTTTTTTTTGGTTTTCAAAGACTAATGTACTAGAAAATGTTTAAATTGCTTGATTTAATTATGTTTTATTTGATCCATGTAGCCAAGAATTTTGGTAATTCAATGCACCATTATTGTTTTTGGCCTTTGGGTACCATTGCCTGAATTTATGTCTTCTCCTTTTATTTCTTTCGTCATTTTCCAAAGAATTTATTACAACTTTTTAAATGATCTATTGAATTCATTGAGTTAATTTAAATTATAAAAACTTTTAGTTATTAATAAAATTCCTCATTAGTTCTATATGAAATACTCATTTGATTGAAAGCTTTTGAATATATTGTTAGCTAAATTGGTACCGACAAATAATCCACCCGTAATGAAATACAGAAGGTGTAATAATGCTATGAATGACCAATTACCAAATACAAGCAATAATTTTGATGATGTTAGATTGAAGTTTATATTAACTGGTATAATAATATCATGATCTTTTGATGTGCAATACGCATTATAGTCTATTTATAAAGGTCAAGCCTTTTCACAAATTATCTTAAAAACTAGTAAAACTCATATATTTATTACCTACACATGAGTTTAAGTGCTTTGTAGGAGAATGTTTTTTCTTTTCTATTATTATTGTTATTATTTTGAAACAACATTATTCTACATGGTCATAGGTCATAACTAGATTGAATAATCCATGTTATGGCCTCTACATTATTGATTTGGTTTTGTCCTTCTCAATTGTTTTGTTTACATTTAAAGGGGACTATTCAATTTTGTTAGCCATGTTGCAAAAAGTGTGGTAGCTGTCAAATTCGACCGGTCAATTTGTTAATCCTTATCCAACGTGCTACTTATGATGCCTTTTTGTTTTTCTTCATATGAAATTGTCTACCCCCATCCCCCCCAATATATATTGTGATCACATGGTGGTGACCCAAGTACAAATAGTAAATTTTCACTTGTATTATTCATTACAAACTATAATATATTGATGTTTGAAAAAATCATACCGTATAATGTTAAAAGAGGGTCATTTCATCTTAAAAGGACGCTTCTGCACATATTGAAGTAAAAGAAATCAAAGTGAGAATATAATTTGAGTAACGCAAAAATTACTGCTAATTCAAAGAGGATGCGCATATTGAAGTAAAAGAAGTTAAAGTGAGAATGTAGTTTGAGTAACGCAAATAATTATTGCGATTCAAAGAGGATCATATTAGTTCCCCAACTACCCATCCGTCTCCATGAATTCTTGAATAACTTAAAACTAGAGGAATTTAGCAAAATCTATTATTAATTATCAAGGTAAGAGGATTTGGATTTTGCATACATTAAATTCTTCATATTTAGAGTTAGGTATGTAGACAAAGTTAAGCTAGTCGAGCCAAATAATATATTATTTAAGTCTGGCGTGATTTTTTTTTTATTAAAATTTAAAATCCAAGATATTAAATATTGAGATTGAAAAAGTATAATTAATTACACTATAAACCCAACTTTATTTGTTTGATGTATTTTACTATTTCTTAACATAACAATTCAGTTCATTTCGATGTACGGAATTTATCATCTATAAAAAGAAATATTCAAATTTGGCATGTTACGTTAACAAACTAAACTCACAAAATTTTTTAATAAGCAATATCCTATAAAATCTTGAATAACTTAATTCTTTTTTGATCACATGCTCCAAAATCTTATTCAATATCTCATTACTTAGTATGGAAAAATTTTGTGGCCCCAAAAGTTAAATGCATGTAAGGGGCAAAGAATTGGGACTCATAAGAAATGGTCCATTTCTTTCTTCCCAAAAAAGTTGGAGCAAAATCATAACCTTCTATGTGGTTAATTTTCTAGCCATGAGCTCCCATGGCCTACTTGCTCATTGCATTATTGCTATGTCATATGCCGAATGACCAAGATCTAGCAACCCTTATCTTGTGGGCCTCCACACTTGATCCAAATGTCTTCTTCAGTTAGAAAATTATTCAAATATTTTTTTAAATTATGTTCTAGTAAAGTGAAAATTGAAGTAGTATAAGAAAGAGTAAAACATAAGTAGAAATTAAAAAAAAAAGAAAGAAAGAAAGCATTTTGTTAGATTTGGTATAAAAAAACCACCATAGAATTGTGCATCTACACGACTTCGTCCTCATTGCTTTTTAATTTGAAAAATTGAAAAATAATTACCGAGTTTTTTAATTACTAAAAAATAAAACAAAATGTATGAGAAATTGTTTTTAATTGTGATTATGTTTTCGTCCAAATTTGAGTAGAGAAGAAGAGGTATATGTGAACAAAGGTATAAGAATTCCTAATTTTTTTTTGGTTGTCCATTAGGTAAGCACTAATTGGGCTGGGCTGTCTGGGACTTTTATGAAAAAATGTACTAATGAATCACGAGCCCATTTAACCCCTTCCATTATTCAAGATGATTGATCCCATAATCCAACTTTTTTAACCCTCAATTGTTCATAAAAAATTAAAATAAATATTTTGTATTTTATTCAACTTTTATCCAAAATATATTCAAACTTTGTTAGATAAAGTAGCTGTAACTCAATTTAAACTTAAATATGATTAATGTTTTCATTTTGTTTTAATAATTAATTTTGTCATTAACAACAAAAATAAACTCCCTCCTCCCTCTAAATTTGGTAATTAGCATAAGATTAATTGTAATCCCAAATTTGGCCATCACAAATCACCTTACCACTTATAAAATACCAAATAATTTCAATTTCAATTTCAATGTGAGTCTATCAAAATTAATCACATAGCGAATGAATTATATTTATCAATTCACACGACGGGAAAATTAATTTTGTTTTCTTTCATAAGACACACCAAATTCTAACCACCAACAAAAAGTTAAAAAAACTATGTCCAAAACTTAACCTTTTGGCCTAGTTTTGTCCATCTATGAATCACACAAAAACACCTTAGAGCCAACTACTACTACTGCTGATGAACTCTAATTAAGTGATGAGAGCAATGCCTCATGAGCTGCAATTGGAATTGTCTCAAACTTGCAGTCAACTGATAACAATTGAAGTGAGCTCTCTTGAATGCTGATTTTGTCTATAATCTTTAGCAAAAAGCGCTCAAGGTCTTCTCCATCAGCCCAATCTTCGATTTCAGCCCTCAAAAGGGTGCGATTTTTACATATTAAATCCCAAACGGGAAAGTTCTTTCTTGGCATCATGAAGTCTCCTTCCTTAAGCTTCAAACTAGGGCAAAAGTCACCACTCCCATCGCCAAGATATATCATCCTCTTCTTCTTCCCTTCCTTGGAGAATGAGGCTTGAATTCTTTCTATTATCATGCCCTATGCACAATATAGAAGAAAACACATTTAGAAAAAGCAAAAGTAATGTTATTGCAAAGATAATGGGCTTTAGTATTGACAATGGAAAATGGGTTCTTTAGGATGAACATTGATCGTAATTATTATGGAAAGGACTTGAAAAGACCGTTCTATCCTTGGGTACTAGATTAATTGCTCAAACAGAATAAGATTTGCGTCTTTTTATTTGGGTTCGGTCATGACTTGGACAAACCCAACCCGGAATAGGTCATGACCTTGTGGCGGACTGTTGATTAATCAGGGATCTAATACGTCATATGAGGCCAG
This sequence comes from Jacaranda mimosifolia, assembly GCA_018894105.1. Taxonomy (NCBI): domain Eukaryota; kingdom Viridiplantae; phylum Streptophyta; class Magnoliopsida; order Lamiales; family Bignoniaceae; genus Jacaranda; species Jacaranda mimosifolia. Next base: position 28,717,255 of record CM032122.1, read on the forward strand.
CTCGATCCGTACAGAAAGGACAGTCCATTACCTATAAAAAGCAAACCCAGCACAGTCCCAAGTCAAGTTATCATTATTGATTGTCACTTAAATATTGCTCTTTATCTTGAACTCATTTGATCACCTCACTAACTTAGGCATCGAAGGGCCTTAGCTGAGGGCCATCTTAGCTAGCCTAACATGTTCTCGTGTGGTCAGGTCAGAGATCCTAAATACACTTGTGTGGATCCGGATCGAGGTCAAGGTCATTCATTGTCAGGGTTACTCTTGGTAGTCCGAATTGAGGTCGTGGTCCTGGAACTCGAGCCCCATCAAGTATTCAAACACTATAAAATTTACATCTTTTTATTTGAGTCAAGAGAGAATTTTATAATTTGAACAATAAATTTAAAATACATGGTAATACCATAATCCATCACTTTAGATGGACAAGTGTCCTATCATATGGTGCCAAAAGTATGCATTTTGTGATATTTCTTAGCACATATTTTGAGACAATTTGATCGTATCAATTTAGATATTGAAGGGTTTTGGTTGAATTATCCAATAATCCTAACTATGTTTGATTTCACATTTAAACTAAAATTCATCCTGATCACATAGATTAAAATATCATAACTGTCATACCTTTCAAATAGATTGTATTTAAATTAAATCTATTAAACGACCCAATTAAGGTTTTGCTATCTTGATACTATTGCTTTTTTGGAGACACGAGGTACTAATTGATCAGCAGCTGTACTGGGGGTCACAATAAACAGCACTTTTTATGCATATATCCCACCAGATTTGTTCTAAGCAAAGAATAGAATCTAAGAAAAGAGATCAATTCCCAGCAAGTTCTAGAGACAAAAGCCAGTTGTCTGAAGAAACTTTTTCTTGAACTGGTTTAGGAATCTTGTAGAGATTATTATTTAACATCCAGAACCCTCCAGAAATTAGTATAACTTCATTTCAATTCCCTTTTCTTCTACAATCCAACAAAAAGAACTCTACAGTGGAAAAAAGAAAGAAGCTCAAGAAAATATTGTATACCTTGCACATGTTTGGAGGACAAAGGCTGCAGCCATGAGGAGATGTCTGAAAATCAATGTAAGGGAAAATTCTCAACCTCCCTTCTTCATCCACATAGCTTGGATTTGTATTTATCTCAGAGAAACAATCTTTGATCCCAAGATGATCAAGAATTGTCTCAATGAAGAAGAGATTTGCATCACTCACTATCCTCAGATCACACCTTTAAAAAGATGAACATAAAAACGAAGCCCATTAGGCCAAAAACAGAGAATTTTGCGCGGTTTTTATGAATATAATTCTGTGACCAAATTATGATAGAGTGTAATAGTTTTACCCTAAAGCATGAGCCTTCTTGATTGCTGGGACTATCCTGGGATGTATAGGAGCCCTCCTTAGAACCTCTTTTATGTCTTCTATGGTTTCCCCTTGTGCATGGAGCTCTTTCATCATTTTGTCCTGCATTAAATGAATGCTCTATAAATAATTAAAAGTTGATTGCTTAAAATATGGTGATCAGATATGGAGGCCCAATAGTATCAAGGTAATTATCCTCTCAGTAAATATTAGAGTAGAGTTTTATTATAATCATATACACGTAAAATTGAGTTATGAACCGCTACATAATGATATCAGTATTTTACTTTATGATATTATTGTATTTTTATTTAACGATTCACATTTCACTTATATATATATATATATTCAAGTAAATCATATGAAATTTTGGCATGACTAGAGATATCAAGAATTTGTCATAAAAGTTGTACTTACCATTAGTGAATTCCATGGCATGGTGGGAAGAAGTTGATTGAACAAATCGGTGGCGCCAAGCTCGTCGACCACCCAGTTGTCGCTATCTAATTCGATGATGGTCTTGTCAAAATCGAAAACGATAACAATATTTTCGGTCATTCTGTCAAGAGGTTTTTTCTTTTCTCTAGTTTAATGGCTTCTAAATTCTTGGTGGTTTGGATGTAGATCCAGGTATGGGGGCATGTATGTTTATATACATAGGAAGGTTTCAGGTTTGTGTTGCCCATTGGCCATTGCCTATAGAATGGTAGTTCAATTAGAACTTGTGATCTAAAATATAGATAGATGCCAATGGAATACTTCTTGGTAAGTTACAAAACTATCATTCTAAAAGTGTGAATATTCCGTGGGAATTTAATTGTGGCCGCCGAATTGGAAAAGCACCACCTTTCTCTCCTCCTGTTAGGGGGAAGTATTTCCTTCCCCCTCCAATCTATGGAATTCCTATTTGCCCTTGTGGAATTATTTGACTTTTTTCGAGTTTTAGAAATTATGACTTTATTTGGTTATGTTTTCTTGAAACAACATTATTTTGAAAAAACATAATCAAACATATCTCAATTTTTCTTTCAAAACACATATTCTCCAATATATATATATACATATATATATATGTATATATGTATATATTATATTATTATTCAAACATTAAAAAAATCACTTAATTCTATTTTCACTTCAAAAATCCAACAAAAAAGCATGTATTTGACTACTACAGTGAAAAATATCTATGTCAAAACATAAACAAACATATCAAAAAATAACTTTAACATTATTCAATAATTCATTCTCCCAAAACACATAATAAAAAAATAAAAAAAACATAACCAAACATTCCCTATGTTTTGTCTCTCTTGCTCAATATATATATACACACACACATACATAAATAATTTTAAAATATCAATTTCACCCTACCAACACAATAAAAAAATTATTGATGAGACATATTGTCCCCCACCAAAACACAAACAAACAAATAATTTTCTTTCAATTTATTTTTCACTTACCACCCAAAACACAAACAAACAACCATCATATTTCCCAACCACACTTTCCAAAAACCATTTTGCCAAAAATATTTTAGCAAAATGCTCCAATTCATAAACAAACAAGCCTTAAATTACTAAATAATGGGGATAAAAAAATATTGCCAGTTGTTTTGTCATGAGAAGTTCATTATTTTATGTAATTATTTTATTTATATAATGTGTATAATTATCACTAATTAATTGATCGAATTTTATCGTTTTCATATTTATATGTGAAGTTTGATGATCAAATTTGAAAACAAACTTTAAAACATGTATGTATGTTTATGTATGCAAGTACAAATAAAAATAAGTGTCGCATCGTATGATGGATCATAAATTTTTAATACTCCTAAATTTCTTTATTATTTTAAATGTACCATATTTGATGCATAATTTGAATATTACCCAAAAGAATACATATATAAAATAGGAATCTATTCCATCCAAATAGGCGACACGTGAAAATTCACTACTCATTCAATTATTAACTATATCGGCTAAAAGGGATACATTTTGCTAAGAATAAGAATGTCAACTGGAAGCATATTGCACAAATATTTATTACACTAATATTTTATTTGGATAATCCTTTTATTTTTTGTTTTCACAGTGTTATTGAATTAATCGTTTTAAGAGAGAAATGTGAAAAAATAAATAAAAAAGCGTAGCCAAAAGCAAGGGATTCTGAGGAGGGGTAACAAGGCGTTTTGTAATTTGAGGAAAGGAGAAAAATATGTTTTAATTTCAATGAGTTCTTTTTAACTAGAAAATTTTGAGGACAAAAAAAATATATATATATATATATATTTATTTATTTATCTAGCTACCTTAGATAATTTTTATTATTAAATTGTGCAACTTATAAAGCTAAAGAAGTCCTTAATAATGGAATCCTCCCGAACCCACTAGTACTAATATAAAGGGTACAATTTACAAATTGGTGTCGACAAGTGGAAAAAATGTGTTTTGCAGCCAAAGCCCGAAGCCATAATTGTTATCCAACTTTTGCTATTTTTATTAATGGTTTCGTTAAAGGGAGAGGATTCTTCTTTTCCCCACCTTTTTTGTGTGTGGGTGCAAGAGCGACACCTATGGACTAGAAGAATATGTCAAATACTAGTGATTATGGATGTTATGTGTATATAAATATATAATATCTAAGAATATTTTCCATCATCCTCCAAAAGTAAATTTTTATTTTGACTTAACAAAGAGTTGGTAAAAGGTAATTTCTAACTCGACCCAACAACCCAACACAAAATCGACACGAAATTAGTGGGTTTAGGTTAGGATTTATCGAGTTGGGTTAAAATTAGATCGACCCAAAATACAATCCAAAAATTTTAGGTGAATTTGGGTTGGGTCACGAGTGGACCTGGTCAACCCAAAATTATTTTTCGAATGACCCATCAACCTAATTTGACCCAACCCAACCCACATAATATTAATATATATATATATATAAGTTAGATATTTAAAATAAATAAAGGCCTAAAATGCCCCAAAAAATGGTGAAAAAGAAGAAAGCCTTAGCTTTATTTCTTTCTTATGCCCAGCCACAATTAGAGATGGGAATAAGTCAAGTTACTCTTCAGGGGCTTAAAACCTAACTTACTTGTAACTTATATACCTTGTCCTATTAGCTTTTTTTTAACTAAATATGAATTTACTATTTTTGATTTCTTATATTTTTTGATGTTTAATTATATTTTTCTTTGTTCTATTAGCTTAATCTTGGAGACTTGGACATGGGAAAAAAATGGAGAATGGTGACTACGGACTGGAATTTGGATGAATTTTTGGAGCTATGTTTCTATTGATTTTAGCTTTTCGAGCTATGATTAAACTATGATGTATTCAACAATTCTTGCACTATAATGGTTTTCTATTTTTCTTTTGGTAGGAGAATCATGATATTTTTTTTCATCATATACAAATGTTAGTGTGTGCTGCAAAAGTTATAAAGATTGTGTGTGATTAGTGCAAAAAGTATAAGCCTTCAAATCCACTAGGTTAATACCGATTGAAATATTATTCATATTGTTCAAATGTTTATGTAATTTATTCCTTCAATGCATAATAAAAATGGATTATGGAAGTCAAATCTACAACAACAAGCAATGTAAAATATGGTTTACATTATCATTGTCATAATGGGTTGGGTGGGTTGTGGGTTATTGAGTCAATCTAATTTATAATTGGGTTGACCGGGGGTCAATCTAATCTAAATTGGGTTGGGTTTGGGTTTAGGCTTATCAAGTTGAAAATTAAATGGATTGGATTCGGATTGAGCAAATTTATATGATATCCCTACTTTGACCCAACCTGAACCCACCAAACTCACCTAAATTGTCATTCCTAGGTAATAATTGGAAAATAAAAAATAAAAAATAGAAATTTCATATTTTAAAATTAATACTTAAAAAATGTGAGTAATATGCAACTAACAAAGGGCAAAAGGAAAAGGAGAAGGAGAAGGAAAAGGAGAGAAAAAGAAATAAAAAAAGGTTTTTAGTGCCGCTAGTTATGGATTTAATGCCAGTAGAGAGGGTCTCTATAAGGGATAGATTCTAATTATCGATCTTATCTTTTATAATGTTGGCATTTATTACCTTATTATCGGATCTCATTCTGACTCATCATTGGAAGGTGGATTGAGCCCCTTGGATGGTAAATTAAAGAGAGATTAATATACTGACCTAATATGTGATCCAGGTGTTTTTCGATCTTTTTCGCATTTTGAATTGATGTTATGAATGATTTATATGAATCAAATATGAAAATATTAAATAATGTGAATTACGTCATATAATGTGATGTAAATTAGTGAAAATACTAAATAGTATGAATCACAGAATGCCATGCCATCACGGTGCATATGAACTTTATAATCATATTATACCCCAAAATATAGGTTAATCATTTATCAAATTGGACTTTGTTTTTTTTTGTTTTTTTTTTTTTAAATCAAAAGCATTAAATTGGATAAAAAATTTAGAAAGAAAACCCACCCGGGTGGACTCCTATTAGAGGCGTAAACGAGCCGAGCTTGAAATTTTTTTTGAACTAGAGCTCGAGTTCGAGTCCAAAATACCGAGCTTGAGCTTGATGAGCCTCCTGTTAAAGGCTCGAGTTCGAGCTGAAGTCCAATATTTTGAGCTTGAGCTCTCAGCTAAATAAAATTTAATTATCAATATAAAATAATTATTTAATATTATATAAAATATTTAAAAATAGAAACAAAGGTAAATTATTAATATAAATAATTATTTAATTAATATATAGAAAGTATTTAAAAATAAAAATAAATAAATTATTAATATATAATAATTATTTAATTAACATATAAAAATATTTAAAAATAGAAAAAAGCTTATGAGCTGGCTCATGAGGCTCATGAGCCGGCTCGACTTATCTTACATCTCTACTCTTATAGTCTTGTACAGCGAGATGTTTTTTATTAAGTGCCATCCCAATACATCGCACAATAAACGATATAGATTGAAAGGGGCAAAAAGTTTTTGGAAGAAAAAGGCAAGCTTTAAGCTTTTCAAAATTGAATTATGAAATTATGCCCAATCAAAATTCTCTTTTGGGTAAAATAATAGACTGTTTTAGGTCATATGATGAAACCCATCCATCATAAAATATGATACACTTATGTAACGATATTAGGTCACTTTTGTTTAATGAAATCAATTTTCTATATTTAGTATTGTTAGTTGAGACAAGTTGACTTGAATTCCACAATTACTTATTTCCATTTTATTATATGTAATTAATTCTATATATGATTAACTCATCGTTAAATTTGAGTTTTAACAAGAATTAGGTCTAAATATTATCAAATTATTTAAAGTTCATGATGGTATAAATTAATAAGTTGTAAATCTTTTAATGAAAATTAATTCTAAATGAAGTGTTTATTTATTTATTTATTTTCAAGTGTTTCTTGTTTCTTTCAAAAATGAGTTTAATAAAATAAAGAGGAACCATTAATTATGAAACTAAAAATTTAAGATTAAAACCCACTAATTCCAGTATAATATAAAATCCAGGAATACGGCCACCATAAAATATATATTATAACATTGATCTTTTTTTTTATTAAAAATTACACACGCCATGTGTGCCAAGGATATAAATGCTAAACCTCATATAAATATGAGATTGATACCACTAAATCAATTATATGCTCGACAATAATGTAATGATATCAAATTTGAGAATACTACTCTCACTAAATACCTATTATAATATAACATTCGAGAATATTGTTGTTACCAAATGCAATAATAATGAGAGTTTGTTTGTGAAATTTCATGTCATGCAATCTAAATCTTAATTATTTGCTTTTGCATAAGATGTATTTCAAAGGTAAGGCAGAAGTCCCCACCGAAGTATCCCATTAGTTCCTACAAGGACATAATATTTTTTTTCCTTGTCAAAATCAGCTTTAGTTAAGGGTTCCCTCAAGAAATTTGCAGTTGAAATTGTTGGAGTTGTGAGTTTTTAATTCTTAAATGCACTTGCTTTTATAATATTTTTTTATGAGTGTGCAAAAGATCCTTGTTTTGAGCCCCTTATAACTCTATTTATAGAGAAATGTTCTGAGCCCATTAAATCATAATTTAGTATATGATGGTCCATTATTTTAGTATATAGTGTATTTAAATCATAATTTTATCAAATTGTCCTTAGGCCATATTTTTGCCGCATCACTTTTGAAACTAGACTTCAATATTTTATATCCTTAAAGATTAATAGATGAATTTTTGCATCATAAATTTATGTTGGCCTTTATTGTGACCCGGACTCGAATGTGGGCTGGATTTTGGACCAAGAAAATCAAATTGTAAAATTGAAAACATTTATACGTATCATAGAGTCATTTGGGCCGATTCAAAAGCATATGGCCTTAGCCCTTATACTTGAGCTCCTCAAATAATGATCCTACAATTCTAATTATAGAATTAAATAAGAATTTATCAATTTAATCCTTGACCACGCGCGCCTGTGTATATATATTCTGTTAGAAATAGAATGTACTCTTAACTCCTTTTTTTTTTTTCCCCTACCAAGTGGCCTGTGGTTCAGTGTTAGGAGTTTGAGTCTTAACAAGCTCCTAATATGTGTGCGTGTGTATAAATAAACTCAATTTGTTTCAAAAAATAAAAATAATATAGTAATCTTTTTTGAAAATTTTATTATCTATATTGAGTATTTTCACATTAAAATTCAAACAGCATATAAGTATATCAATAATATATGTGATATGATCTTATCATGGATAAGTGAAGTGGGAGGGACAAGTAATCCGATGAAAAGTGGCTAAGATCTTGGCCCCCAGATGTGAAAAATATATAGACTGAAATCTGAATCATTGAATTAATCAGATCCAATTAAATTGGATAATATGAGATATTTAAGGAACGCAATCAGGGAATTACTTATGACGTCCACACCAAGTAGCCGCCAAGTCCTTCACATACAGGGTCCTTGTGCTCCCATTGTGGTATGGAGCTAGGGCCACCCCTTCCCTCATTAGGCTCGGATTAAGATAATGGTTGGGACATTGCTCCAACCCTTCATTATTTAATTTCTTTTGGATAATAATCAATTTTTTTTTTTTGGAGTAAATAATCAACATTGATGTTATGTGTTGACTTTGGACTGTAGTAAGACAATGATACATTTAAAAAATAAAGAAGTCAATGCTCTGTTTTTCAATTTTTTTTTTAAGTGATAACTAAGTCGTTTCAATTTGTTTGGTGATTGTTGATGATGGGAGATTGAATGATTTATGAGACGGAAATGATAAGTTGTATTTATTATGTGTGTAGTTGGTACGAGGAGTCTCTAACTCAAGTTAGTAAGGGCCTATTTGGTTTCATTTTCAACACTCATTTTCATTTTTTCCTCAAAATAAAAAATGAAAGTTATCACTATCTACACTATTTTCTCAAATATTTTTATTTTCAAAATATTTTTTTATATATTCTCTCTCCATTTTCACCTTATTTCAACTCCTATTATTTATCTTCCCAATACTTCTCAACCATCATTCACCATAAAAATATTATTTTTCAAATAAATACATATCACATCATCAATTCAAATTCAAATTCTTTCTTTCTTTTTAATGCAAAAAATCCAACATCCAAATACAATTCATTTTCACACCTATATAAACCTATAATTTTAAACAACTCATTCAAATACAACTCATTTTTAAAAACACTTTTCCTAACTAATTTTCTACTATGCATTTTCACTAGAAAATAAAAATGGCCTCAGAAAATGAAACCAAACATGCCTAAGTTTTCATGGAATATGATTGAGCACCAAATTTGATGAAATGCAAGTCAATAATAATTTACTAGATTAATAAGAAAGATAATATTTATGCTCATTCGATATATTTTAAAGTTCTTGCTATAATATCAACATCCTATTAATATCAAATTTCAATGATTCTTTTTTTTTTTTTTGATATCATTGTTTGCAAAACTATGTAAGAACATGCAGAGTTGAGCATTTCTTCACCTTGCTTTCTGGAAAAATATATTGTAGGATTAACTAATAAAATGGTCAAAGCAATTTTTTTTGGATTATGATCTAGTGTAAAGTTAGGCCGAACGCTATTCATTCATAGGGCAATTAATTAATAAGTACAATTGATATAGTATGTGATAAGTTGATTTTTAATGAAATCACATGTAACACCCTGACCAGGGAGGCGCCTGCCTCCGACCGAGGTACTACTCAACAATACCACATAAGTCTTCTTTACAAGAGAAAATACATTTCTCGAAAATCCAAAATACTCAATTTCTGCAATGGCCTTCATCGGATATTTTAGTCTGAATCGAAATATGCACTTCTATCACCCTCATTGTCTCATGTCGCCTGGTATTAGTCTATCTTCGTCACTCGATTCTATCTGGGGCAAAGAACGGAAGAAACAATAAAGCAACGTAAGTGCAAATGACTTAGTGAGATAGTATAGCAATAACAACAAAATGACAATTTCATAATTATGGCATAGGAGACAAATAGAAGCATACATATTTTCAGAAATTGTGAGAGAAGGTTTTAGTCAAAGTTTTGAGGTGATCCGTCTCACCAACTTCCCATACCAATGATGAGATTTCACAAAATTCACTATCTCTCATAGAGGTTTAAACCTCAATTATGATTTGAAATGGGGTCGATATGCCCTTTGAACATCGACTGGGTTTCAGTCAAATATTTGAGATTCAATGTGTAAGAGTTAGGCATACCGAGCAACATATTATAATTTAACAAAATATTTTCGTTGTTAAGCTGTTGGCAGTTCTCCTACCTTGTCACTCCACTTTCGAAAACATGAAAATCCTTATTCCTCCGGTCCCGAGTGATCGGCTTGGATAATATACTATAACCAATAGGCATGGCTAGCTACATGCCTCATCCCCCCAATAGCCAACTACCTCCAGCTGACTATGGAGCTAGATGTAATCAGTAGGGTATCAGCAGGAGATCGGTCACCGTAGGTCCGTTCTGTCCGGTCCGTCCCCAGCTAATCCCAGTGCCCACCACCAAGGGTATCAGTAATCAGTACAATATCATAACCAGTAATTAGTGCCCAACAACATTTCATATAACACATCACTTTGCCATGACAAACAGTAACCAAATAATCATTATCGAATTCATTTCCAAATAACTGTCATGGCTATGATGAAAAATATATCTCAAAATCAACACTTTACATAACATGTCATTTCGCCATGATGGACTGTACCAGATGATCAACATCTATAACCTCTAGTCATAATCATAGTTATGACGGTAAATATATCTCAAAACCATTTCCAATTTCCTCAACATAATCGCCAAATTTCAAGTAAAACGACATTAATTAATATCAGTAAAAGCGATCAGTAAAAAAGGGTGATGTGGAGTACTGTTTTCAACACATAGATCGAAAGAAATCAATGACTAGGACATAATAACATGTATATATTCTTTTCTCAGCAAGGAATCTCATACTATTGAGTATAAACTCACCTGATAAATGCAAGAAAATCCCCAGTCGGATAGACACCCAGGTCCTGGCTGCCTAGTCAAATTGTCAAGAACTGCTATGAGATAATACGAGTTAATGTCCTATCAATCCTTTAAACCTTCGATATTCAATATAAATATAACTAACGTCTTTATTAAACTTAGGGATATTCTGACATAGCCTTGATAACCCTTAAATGTATGGAAAGTCCATGACATGGTTTTCCATTCAATCCACAATTTAGAATAAAATAGCCTAAACCAACTTTGTTTTGTTTTCTGAATCATAATTCCTAATGTACTCACAAGTCACGCCTCCTTATCAAGTTTCTCGGTTACTTTAACTATTCAGTCATAATTATCAATTTTCATGTTACACTCAACTGTGCAAGGCAATCACCTATCATAGCTCTTAGCTCAATAAGTCGATAAATTGGTTGTTAACATCTCATTTAAGGTCTCAACAACAATTTGATAATTCATTTGAGTCGATTAAATTCAACACTATATTAATTACAAGATTAATCTATAACTTTAGGCTAAATCATGGTTTAATAATCTTAGTTCAAGTCGCAATTAACTTCATTCAAAAATCCAATTACATTCAACAATTTCATCGAATTAAAAGTCAATTATTGAAATTTACTCAAATCGGATCGATTCGACATCCAATTTCAAGACGAGGATAGCCCAGACAAGTTCAGGACCTAATTTTGCACAAACTGCCCAATCGCCACCATCGCATGCTGCCGTTGGACACGGGAACCGACCCCACCACTAGGTGCGCCTCCGTGAGACCAACAAAACCCCTCACACAATTCTTCATTTCGCGGCCATCGCGACGACCAATTTGGCCAAAAACCCATCGGCAAGCTCTAATTCGCCACCGTTCTCCGCCACCAACCATTAAAACCCCAAATTGACATCACCCTTACCTTACCCATGTTCCCGCGACCAAAACCCACTCAAACCCAACCATTTTCCGTCGTCGGAAGCGGCGGAACCGCCGCGAGCTTCGCTGTTGCCCTCATTTTTCAGCGAATTCGTTGGTTATTTTTGAACAACTTTGGTATGGTTGTGCTTCTCTTAGCTGGAGGAAGCCAACCATGATTTTAGTTTCAAGTTTGGTGGTCGTCTTCTTACAGTTCGCCAGTGGGTGGGGTTTGGGGTACATTTTGAGAATTTGATTATTTTCTACCCTTAAGGTTTTATATATATAATTATATTTTTCAGCTTCTACAATTGACCCCCAAAACTTTTCACCGCCTTCAAATAAGTCCCTGGAAGCTTTAACCGCCTACAATTTTACCCCTGATTTTCATTTGAGCCCTTCAACTTCTACTTCTCACACATTGGTCCTCTAACCTTTATGTTTTTGGGCAATTAAGTCTAAATCCTATTATTTTAAAGCCCTCCAACTTTCAATTTGTCCACTTTAACCCCCCGAACCTTGTAATTTTAAATAATCGAGTCATTTCCTTATTTATAAATAAAACCTCTAATTCCCAATATTTCCACCTAAATTTTAATTAATTTAACTTCAATTAACTTAAACTAATATTCCAAAAATCGGGGTGTTACATCACATCGATGCAAATTTTTTATTTAATGCATATTATTTGTGAAATGTCATAAATACACACATGAAAAAGTGAAAAATTATGTGTGTGTAGTGAAAAATTGCCCCTAGAGACGAAGGAATAAGCGTGAACCCTCATGCTTCTAAAGACGAACGATTACGTATAGACCACCTGACTTGTATATTAAATCAAAGAAAATTATATATATTTGGATTAGTTGAGTGACATAGAGAGAGACTCGTACATATGTGTAGACTGTAGAGAAGTAAATTGCAGTGGAGCATTGAAATAGATAACATGGGGTGTGGCTTGTGGGCTCATCTAAGATAATGAAATGACCAATATGCATACGGCATCATAATCCTAAATTCATAATATCACATGAATTATAACTGTTGCCACATGGGCTTCACCGGAATCTTCCTCCATTTTTGTCATTGCTATTTAGCGGATATTGGCAAGAGTTTTTATCGTTTGATAAATAAACAATTATATACAAAATTGCAAAAAGTATACAAAAAAAAAGGGTAAAAATTAAGTGGAAATTGCTTTCAGCTTTCAATTTTTTTTTTTTTTTTCTTTGACATAACTTTAAAGAATTAAAACTGAAGTACTACTTTTAAGCACTCCATAACAACTAAAAGTTGAAAATTACTTATTTTGAAATTATTGCAAAATACTTGAGCCTACTATTTAAATCAAAGTTACTCACGAAAATTACAAAATCAAAATTACTACTTACGACCCAAAAAAGAAAAAGAAAAATCAACCGAAATTTGATTTCTCATGAAATTAAAACTATGAAAGTCAACGCAATAGTATCACTTCCCTCCTTCCTTTGTTCTCGTCCACCCCGCCTCCCCCCCCCCCCCCACCCAAAATAAAAAATAAAAAAATAAAAATGTAAGCACGTTCTTAAAGTTGAGTATGTTCAACACAGCATTAATGAAACATATCAAATGATTCAAAAAATAATATGAAATGTCAAATAATTCAGAAAACAATATGAAAATGTGATTCAATTAATATACCTGACCCAAAGACTAAGTCAAGGTACGCCTAAGCTTGAACCTAGACCACATAAAGAATATGTGGTTCAAATTGCATTTCACTTCTTCTTTATTATGGGAAGGGAAGCTACTTATTTGAGTTCTTTTCAAAATCCTTTATTATTATTTTCTTTTTTATGAGAATGATGAAGCATAAAAAAATGGATTTGCGTTCGGACACAAGGATTCCAACATTCGATTAGTGGAATTTATTGTAATTATTCATAAATATACTTTTAAAATTTTTAAGTCTATTTCTAAGTTCGCTTGGGACTTGCTACTTGGACCCAAAATTGTTCCATTTAAAACGAGAGAAAAAATTAGGATTATAAGTTTATACTTCAATAATCTAGTTGATTTGATGGTTATAAGTTAGTTCTAAAATTATGTAATTATAATGGAAATAATAATCACAATCTCTACCTTTATATCTTGTTTACTTATAAATTTTATTGCGTACACTTTAAGATGTGTTTTTCAATATCATTCTCAACAACTAAAAGATCACATTCAAGAAACACAACAACTAGTTGTATTTATATATAGCTAGTAGTTTTTGCCTCATAAAAATACTTTATAAGTCACGCTAGATTAATGCATGAAATAATTTGAATTGTGGAGTAAAGTTAAGGATGTATTAGTCGTTTTTACATGAGAAAGAAGACAATATAGGATAAACTTTTGACAATAAAGATTTATAATTTTGTAGATTTTGTTAAAAAAATATAATTATAACATTATTGAATATCTATCATTTTTAAAGGATAATTTAGTGAATAAATTTAAAATAGTAATAAATTAATACTAAAACTACTTTCTTATGCTGAATTCTAAACCACATTTCTTTTGCATCTCCATTTTAATTATTAAAATAATTAAAAAAAGAAATTAAATAAAAAATAAAAAATAACTTTCATTTTAAACACAAAGCATCCATATCTATTTTTTGTCCTTTTTAGGACAAAAATGGGAAGACCAATGGTTAGAAAAACCAAGTCATGATCTTGAGTATCTTCCAACACATTCCACCCAACTAAACTAGAAGCCCACATATCCATAAAGCCAGCAAAGCACCATATTCTTCAGACAATCAAGAATCAAAATCACTTTGTCAGTTTTACTTCAAAATAAAATGAAATACAAAGCAAGCGCAAAAATGATGATATTGATATCATCATCTGATTCCCCACAAGCCCTACATCACTTGTAATATTATAGCAGAGTAACAACAAACAGCTATGCATATAGACCTACTTATGCTGATATAACCTTTCAAATAGAGCTAATCCTGTCAAAATCGTTCATTTCTTAATCTTTTCTAAAATTATTCTTTTTATGTAATAAAGGTGAAAGTCCAACAATTCTTTATGTTTTGAGACATTCCATTTGAATTATAATTATTATTCAAAAAATGAATTTTTGCCATAGTATATCAAAATGCCAATCAAATGAAACCCTTTCACTAACTATTCATAGACTAAAAGTGAGATCAGACTCTTGAACTTGTGAAATCATAGCCCCCATGATCTTTTCTTTAGTTAATTATAATGGCATTTCATAATATTTGAAACCCATAAATGTTTAATCAAAAGCCGAACTTAAGTGAGGAAAAATGAGGTACAATTCAATTCTTTTGTCATTTACACACACATACAATTAGGACACATTAAGATTCAAACCTCAATCTCACATATATAAATGTGAGGACTATTATTAGCCTAATGAACAACTCAGCTAAATACAATCTAAACCATGAAATATCTAACATACAAATATGAGAATAATGTCATTAAAACAAACGATATATCGTCTAAATACAATTCAAAATTTAAATTATCATGGATGATGTCATTGGACTAAAATGCGACTCCAACAATACAATCCAAACTAACTCTTATAACATTGAATAAATAGGCCCACTTGTAAGCTCCAAGGAGATGTGATTTTGTCTCCCAATCATAAGCCAACCAATGTGAACCATAAACTTACTACTGTCCAACAGAAATCAACAGACAGAAAAGGGAAATTACAAAAAAAAGAAAAGAAGCCACTTTGTAATAATATTATCACTTCCACCATAAACACGCATACAAATAAAGTCTCGGGAAACACACAAAATCAAAGTAAAAGAGGCACATACCTATATAATGCTACTTTAATATTCATACTACTACAGTTAAATTCCTCAAGATCAGTAGCACCACTATATTAAAAAAGGGGGGAAAAAAAGAGAAATTTTTAACAAAATAAAAAAGAAGACGACAAGCAAACGAAGTCCTCTACTGAAAAGACCCTGGCGTGTAAATAGCAAGATCAGGCCAGCCATTGCTACCACCACCCTGAATGTTCAAAAATCCATCAGCATTGCTGCTGCTGCCCCTCTCCAACCCCACATGTGGATCCACCTTTTGACCCGAACCCGGCTCACCAAAATGGTTACTTATCTGCCAACTCGACCCATTTTGGCCCAGTCCATCAAGCAAGGTACGACCAAAGTGGGCCCCACTTGGCCCCAACAGTGAGCTGAAACTCCCACTTACCTCCAAAAAATTCCCGAACTGCCCGACAGAACTATCTCCCTTTAGAGCCAATGCTTCAGCCGTTTGATCACCATCCTTGTTCTTGCTATTAGATGCTGATACTGATGGGGCTGCAGCAGGGCGTTTGGCGGCGGTGGAAGTGGCGGGGGAGGAAGAGCTCCGCTTGGTGTTCTTTCTTGAGCCACCGCCAATAGGGATGTTTCTCAGAGCGCCGCCTTTAGTCCAGTACCTTCTGCAGCTCTTGCAGAAATGGCGCGGCTGAGAGAGATTGTAGTTGTTGTAGTAGCAAAATTTAGTGTTTGCGGAATCACACCTGGGGCATTTCAAGTGTTCTTGCTCTGGGAATGGGGGCTGTGGCTGCTGAACTTGTGCTTTGATCTGTGAATAAAGTGATGAATTTTGCATCTTAAGAAAAAAAAGATTCGATTTTTATGATGAAGATGTGATTTTTGAGTGGTTTTATGACTTGGGTTTGCTTCAAAATGTTGAGGAAATTGAGGATTAAAGTGAAATCCCAAGGGCGACAATGGAGAAAAGGCTCAATCTTTCTGATGAAGCTATGATTTTTGAGTGCTTTTATGACTTGGGTTTCTCAAAATGTTGGGGAAATTGAGGATTAAAGCTGAGATCCCAAGAGGGACAGTGGAGAAAAGATTGCTTTGTGGGACTAAATATAAGGTGGGAAATTGAAGGGTTTCCTCAGTTTTGAGTCTTTTGGAGGCGGGCTAATGTGTGAAGTGGCGAAAGTGCAAGAATTAGAGGGAACTCAGAAGATGACAAAAAGGGTCAAGATAGTTTTCTCAAAAGGTAAAAATTCTTCAAGAATCAAAGCTACGGCATAAAATTTCTTGACCAGGACAAAAACAAGAAGTCAATCTTAGGACAGTTAATTCTTTCTGAGGATGAAAAAGGTTATTTGATCAAGAAATGGGAAAGATAAATAAATAGAGAGAAAGGAGGGCAGAAAATATAATCGAATTTGACGTGCAACTCGGGGAGGGACAACCCCAGATCATAATAAATACATTAAGAGAGAGAGAGAGAGAGAGGAATGGGGATGTTCATCTCTCCCTCTTTTCTCTCTCACACACTACTGTGTTGATAGTCACTCCGAAGTTGGAAGTTTTGGGTTCTTGGCTAAGCTTGGGGTGGGCCTGGGGGTGGTTAATTATTAATTAATATGCTAATTAATGATAATTAGGGTCCTTAATTCTTGGCTGCTCTATGAGCATAGCCTGATTTGTGGACTTATTGGTCCAAATAATTAAAGATTATTTAAATCTAAGTGAGGGGCCAAGAGAATAATTGGTGATATGGATTGGGATTATTTAAAATGTAAACAAAGAGACAAAGAGGTCAATTTATGTCTCAAAGTGCTCTTCTTAACCTTAAACATGTGATGATGATTAGTTTTTATATAAGAATTCTTAGGAATGGTATTGGTATTTTGCTAATGGTGTTTTCTGGATACTTCTGTTTTGTTCTCTTTTCTTTTCACAAACAAATTAATAAAGAATAAAATATCTTTGAAATTTAATATCCTAAATATCTCATAGCAATCATTGGGATATTTAGATAATTAAAACAAAAGGTTTATTTTTCTACTAATATTGTAACATATGGCATGAATTTTTAGTATGGATTTGAAGCACTTTTAAGCATATCTTGGTGAAAATACATTTATTAATAATATCACCATAACGTCAAGATTATTTTGTTGAATGTTAATTCAATGTAACTTTTATTATGATTTCAAACGTTTGAGACATCGAGTTATTAAATTTAAAATTTAGACATGAAATACCCAACATGTAACATGAATAGTTTGATATAGTTTTAAAGGAATATCAAAATATTCAATATAATAAAGGAAAAATATTATTTTTAATAAATATTTAATGAATTCATCCATTTGCTCTTTAATCTGATTCAGTAACAGTCGTATTCATTTGTTATTCTTCTCTTGATGACAAGTTCATTATATTATGCATCTGTTAGTTATTTAAAAAAAATATGTTATTTTGCATTTGATTTGCATGTATTAAGAATGCCATCACTACGTTCATTTTGAACTAAAACTTTAATATGATATGGATTAAAAGACTCTTCTGGGTAAAAATTAACAATGCTAAATAGCAAAAGCCGCCGTTTGAGCCTGAGCCAAGCCAAGCTGCCAAACTGAGCCTGCGTGACGTGGTGATCAAGAAGAGCATCATTCCGGGTTCAATATTCACGGAATCCGAGCCGTTCATTTGTCAGGTGGGCTGATGAAGGCCGTCCATTTGTTGGAGCTTGAGATGATACCGTAAATTTGGGTGGATTAGGGTGGCCGTCATGTAATGGGCCCAGGCCCAACACATGGCACCGACCCAGCCCCCTCCTCCCCCCTCAATCCTCATCATAATAAATAATAATGTCTAAACAATGGGCACTACAATTGCATCATTCTTTTTATATTTCTTTTTAAGGTGTGAGTGACATCAACTATTTCAAAAGTATGATCATTTTATACAATACATCCTATTCATTTATGATCACAAAATTTATATGAATGATTAATTTTATTATTCATCCACTGTAAATTTAATAGTCACAAAGAATTTCATTTAAAAGTATGTAGAAGGGAAAATATAGAAAAGAGAATTAAGGGTGTCAAGAGATGAATGTTACCTTGAATTTAATTGAGTTATTCAAAATCGGTAATTATTTAAAATAAAAAATTTAATTTTTTTTAAAAGGTTTGTGGGGGTGGGGGTCCAAGAACAAAATGGATTGATCCAAAATGTACATACTCGATAGGTTTAATTTAATTATAATTAAAATCGGTCAAATCAAATCTATGATTTTCAAATTTTTGCGGTGCAAATTTCATTTTTTCAAAGACAGAAGTCTTGCTTCTTGACTTTCACCAACTTGCTAACGTTTTGTGAGTCGTTGAATTACACATAATAATATAATAATTATGTTATGATATCGCTATAATTTCATCTAGTAATTATAAAATTACATGACTATTATTCAAATGAATAGCATAAAATTTCAATAATTCTCAAGTTTAAAAAGATATTTATTTCAAGAATCCAAATTAATGTGGACATATATAGATGGGCTTTTTTATAAAAAAATTGCAAAAAAAAAAAAATCCAAAAATACCGCACTATTTGGAGGGTTTACAATTTTATAGTAAGTTGCACTCGGTGAGTGCAATTTTCAATAGTGATGAATAGTTACTGTCGAGTGCAACTTTCAACAGTAATCGAATTTTGTCCCCAACCGTCGTTTTTGACCGAAATAAAATTTTTTATTTCTTTGTGTATAAATTCTTTTAGGACTTGTTCTCCTATATTTTGGGGACATAGTTTTCAGCCTCCAAAATATTTCAAAATGCATGCACATTCTCCAATCTTTTTCCCAAAATACTACAATTTTTTACCAAAAAAATTCTCTCATAATTCACCCAAAAAACCCTACACCCTAAAAAACACACATATCCTCTCATTTTCTCGCTCAATATTTCACATCAACCATTCATTACTTCACTTATATATACATATATATACACACATATATATTTTACATATATGAAAATATTAAAATTTTGCTATTTAAAAAATTCTGAAACTTATGTTTATCTAAAAAATATTTAATGTAATAATTAATTAAAAATATTAAATACCTTATTAATTTTTGTAAAAAATTATTCTAAAATTTTTTTTAAAAAGAAATGTTAGTTTAGTAGTAATAAAAATCGTTGTTTCATTTTCATTTTCATTTGATATAACTCAGGTAATCCTCCTCCTCCTCCTCCTCCTCCTCTCTTCTTCCTTTTTTTTTTTTTTTGTTTCTGTTTACCAGCTGCCTGCTGGTGCGGCTCGTGTGGCCAGCAGTAGCGGCCAGATCTGGAATTTTTTTTTTTAAATTAGTTATAATTAAAAAAAATAAAATGGTTGTTCAGGTTATTGTTTCAGGTTTGAAGGGTGTATACTTGTGTATTATTTCGCTTGATTGATGTAATTTTTTTAATTATGCTAAAATTGAATTATGTTTTAGTTATGTTCATTATGTTTTGGTTAATTATCTCCATTAATTAAAATTTGATTTATGTTTTAGTTATTTGAAATATGTATTATATAATTTGTCTCAATTAGTTAAAATTTATTTATGTTTTAGTTAAAATTTGATTTATGTTTTAGTTTTATGAAATATGTTTTATATAATTTGTCTCAATTAGTTAAAATTTAATTATGTTTTAGTTAAAAATTTGGTTTATGTTTTAGTTTTATGAATTATGTTTTATATAATTTGTCTCAATTAGTTAAAACTTAATTATGTTTTAGTTGAAATTTGATTTACGTGTTGGTTAAACTCAAATAATAATTTATTAATTTTGGTATAATAATTTGATTTAACAGAAATAATGATTTATGTATTTGTTGAAATTTGGATTACATTTTATGTTAGTTTTATATGTTGTTATATTTGTTAGAGTTATGTTTTTATTTGAATTAAAAATTTTATTAGAATTATTATTGAGTTAAATTTTCTGGTACTACATATTGAATTGTATTAAAATTTTAAGTTTTCATTCAGTTTGTGGAATTATGATTTATTAAAAATCATGTGCGCTTATAACACGTGCCTAATGATGTGGGCTATCTTAACTTGGTGGAAATCTTTTGTCAGTGTTAATTTTAGTGGAGCATTTAAAGGTAAACTTTGATATCTTGTTTTAATTTTGTAATATTTTTATAGTACAATACATTAGAAATGTTTAGAATTGTTGGATTCACAAAGGAGGATGGGATGTTGGGAGAAGGGGTGGAGCCTTCTCATTTGTTGCTGATTGGTTTTTAATTGCTTGCATGATGATGATGGACATAAGGGGGAGTGTTTATGTGTCATTATGTGTTTACTAATATTACTAATTATAAATGCTAGTTTAAAATATGATTTATTATGTTAGCTTAAATTTAATTTATGAATTAGATTAAATTATATTAGTTTAAATTTGATTTATGTATTAAATGTTGATATATTTTCATAGATTTGTGTTTTTATGTGAATGAAAAATTGTATTAGAATTTTGATTGAGTTAATTAATTTTTTGTTAGTATATGTAAATTTACTTTTGTGTACTGTAGAAATGTTGAACAATGTAAATCTTAACATTTTTCAAAATTTTATGATAATTATTGATTATACTGATTAATTAATATAAATTATGTGTGTATTTGTGGAAGGTATGTCGACTTCGAGTACCATTGTTGTTCTAATATACTTTGGCGGAAATATTACTAGAGATTCTCGCTCAGTGGATTATGATCGTCCAGCATGCAGTATCATTAGAGTATCTCGTGAAATAACATATTCTGATCTGTGCCACAAAATCTATGGAGCGACAGCTATTGATAGCAGCAGCTATAAACTAAAAATTCAAGCAAAATTCTATTTGGATAAAAAGTACGGGATATCTACACTTGTGGAAATACAAAATGATGGTGGTTTATCTATGTTGTTTGGTCCACAGAGCCAACTTCATAATGTGGAATTATATGTTGAGACAGAAGCAATAAGTTAGACTGGTGTTGATAATACTTGGAGTGAGGTCTTACATGGGGCTTTTGATGCAACCCGAAGGTCAATTTGCCTCTTACCAAGATTTTGGATGGGATCAACAATACCCAACTCAAACAGAAATAAATGTTCCTGTGGTTACGCAAAGGTTTGCAAATGTTGGGATTCATGATTTTGGTAAAGACCCTTCTACCTCTCATCAAGTTTTTGAAGGAGAGCAAGATAACCCAACACATTTCGTTCATGATGGTGAACCAGAGCCACAAGTAAATAGTTTTCATGATGAAGAGTTGAGGGATTCAGAACCCACTGAAAATGATACTGATGATTTTAATGGTAGTGACGATGATGAGGTAGATATTGATACAATGGAAGAGCTATTGCCTTCACACGGCGAGGGAACATCTTCTCAACAACTACCATATGAGACGAGAAGAAATACATCCACGATTACGCAACCAAGTCTGTATCCCGTATATCCATTCTTCTCTGCAATAGATGATAATGATATATTTATACAGGCAGATTATGTGGATATTCCAACCCGTGGTTGGACTGAGTTTTACGACTCAAGTAAAGGAGCACTCCACGTGGGAATGGTATTCAAGAGTAAGGAGCATCTTATCACTTCTGTGAAAGATTATTCTGTGCGATTGGCGAGACGTGAATATCGGGTTCTTGAGAGCACACCAAAGTTATGAAAAGTGGTGTGCAAACATTATAACAGAGAACAACCTTCTTGTCCGTGGAGTGTGAGGGGAATATTTAAAGAGAAAAAGGGATTGTGGAGAATTGCCAAGTATGGAGGCCTTCACACATGCCTTATGGATGAGGTTTCAATGGATCATCGAAATTTAAGTAGAAATATGATTGCTTTAGATCTATTGGACACTGTTCGAGGTAATCCAGGTTATGGGGTTGCAAGTATGCAAATGATGGTAAAAGAAAAGTACAATTACGAAATCTCTTATGCTAAGGCATGGAATAGCATGAAATGTGCGAGGGAAAAACTTTATGGGACTTGGGAGACCTTGGTAAGAAAATTACCCAAATATATGGGAGCTCTCTAGAAATGAAATTCAGGAACAATTGTTGAATGGAGTCATTTTGAAACAGGCATACCAGGACAAAAGATGTTGAAATATGTCTTTTGGGCTTTCGACCATGTATAGAAGGGTTCCAACATTACCACAAACTTATCAGTGTAGATGGAACTCATCTATACACAAAGTATAAACATAAAATGCTTGTTGCCGTAGCCATGGATGCAAATCATAATGTTATGCCTATAGCTTTTGCTATAGTAGATGAGGAAACTTTGATGTCTTGGAGATGGTTCCTTCAAATGTTGGAGAAACACATTATCAGAGGGGTGGATGTCTATTGTTTACTTTCTGATCGTCACCGTAGTATTTTGGCTGCTGTAGAGAGCATACCTGATTTCACGCCCCCTCGTGGAGTGCATCGATTTTGTTTGAGGCATGTGAGTTCAAATTTCAATAAACATTTTAAGAATGTTCAATTGAAGGACATGTGTTGGAAAGATGGTGCTGCAGTTCAAATCCGAAAATTTGAGAGAAGGATGGACGACATAAGGAGTATTAATGACCGTGCTTACTCCTACTTGGAGCGGATAGACAAGAGCCAATGGACATTATCTCATGATGGAGGATGGCGGTTTGGCATTTTGACGACAAACATGTCCGAATGTATAAATGGGGTGTTAAAAGGTGCTCGCCGACTACCAATTACAACTATTGTTCAAACAAAATTTGATCGTTGCGTGAAATATTTTCTTCGTCGGATCACTAATGGCCGTAGGATGAGGCAAAATGATCAATTATGGGCTGATTATGCTTTTGACATATACACAAAATGGCAGCACCATTCTGTTAATCGCTTCTTGCAAAAGGTTGATTACGTTCAACAATTAGCTTCAGTCATTACTAGGATGGACACATCACGTGGGAATCATACTCATGTTGTGAAGCTTCGGACACGAGAGTGCTCATATGGGAAATGTTGTAAAAAATTGGAGAATGTGCATGCATTTTGAAATATTTTGGGGGCTGAAAACTATGTCCCCAAAATATAGGAGAACAAGCCCTAAAAGAATTTATACACAAAGAAATAAAATTTTTTAGAATAAAAAATTATGGGTACTGTTGAAAGTTGCACTCACCGAGTGCAACTTACTATAAAATTGTAAACCCTCCAAATAATGCGGTATTTTTGGAATTTTTTTTTTTTTTGCAATTTTTTTATAAAAAAGCCTTTGATTGTCCCCCCATTTTTATGGCTTTTTTTATAAAAAAATAGCAAAAAAAAAAATTAAATTACAAAAATACAGCACTATTTGCAAGTTTTACAATTTTATAGTAAGTTGCACTCGATGAGTGCAACTTTCAACAGTAACCAAATTTTGTCACTAGCCTCCGTTTTTGACCGGATTAAAAAATTATGGGTACTGTTGAAAGTTGCACTCGGTGAGTGCAACTTTCAACAGTACTCATAATTTTTTATTCTAAAAAAATTTATTTCTTTGTGTATAAATTCTTTTAGGGCTTGTTTTCCTATATTTTGGAAAAATATTTTTCAGCCCCCAAAATATTTCAAAATGCATGCACATTCTCCAATATTTTTCCCAAAATACTCTAATTTTTGACCCAGAAAATTCTCTCATAATTCACCCAAAAAACCCTATATCCTAAAAAGCACACATATCCTCTCATTTTCTCACTCCATCTTTCACATCAACCATTCATTACTTCACTTATATATACACACATATATATATATTTTATATATATGAAAATATTAAATTTTTTCTATTTAAAAAATTCTGAAACTTATGTTTACCTAAAAAATATTTAATGTAATAATTAATTAAAAATATTAAATACCTTATTAATTTTTTTTTAAAAATTATTCTAATTTTTTTTTCCAAAAGAAATGTTAGTTTAGTAGTAATAAAAACCTTTGTTTCATTTTCATTTCATTTCATTTGATATGACCCAGGTAATCCTTTCTCCTTCTCCTTCTCCTCCTCCTCTCTTCTTCCTTTTTTTTTTTTTTTCTTTTCTATGTAACTTTGGCCAGCCGGCAGGGCAGGCCACTGCTGCTGCTGGTGGGCGGTTGGTCAGATCTGGCTGCCGGTCGTCGGACCGGCGGCCAGATCTGGAATTTTTTTTTTAAAAAAATAGTAAAATAAATAAATAAATAAAATAATTATTTGGGTTATTGTTTCAGGTTTGAAGGGTGTATACTTGTGTATTATTTCGCTTGATTAAGGTAAATTTTTTAATTATGCTAAAATTTAATTATGTTTTAGTTATGTTCATTATGTTTTGGTTAATTATCTTCATTAATTAAAGTTTGATTTATTTTTTAGTTATATGAAATATGTATTATATAATTTGTCTCAATTATGTGTTTATGCTTCTGTCTCAACATATAATTCCACATTATCAAGTTGGCATTGTGGACCAAACAACATAGATAAACCACCATCATTCTGTATTTCCACAAGTGTAGATATCCCGTACTGTTTATCCAAATAGAATTTTGCTTGAATTTTTAGTTTATAGCTACTGCTATCAATAGCTGTTAAATAAATGTGGAATTATATAGTTAAATAAATTTTAACTAAAACATAAATCAAATTTTAATTAATGGAGATAATTAACCAAAACATAATGAACATAACTAAAACATAATTAAATTTTAGCATAATTAAAAAACTTACCTCAATCAAGCGAAATAATACACAAGTATACACCCTTCAAACCTGAAACAATAACCCAAACAATCATTTTTTTTTTTTACTAATTTTAAAAAAAAAAAATCCAGATCTGGCCGCCCGCCCACCAGCAGCAGCAGTGGCCGGCCGGCCAAAGTTACATAGAAAAGAAAAAAAAAAGAAAAAAAAAAAAAAGGAAGAAGAGAGGAGGAGGAGGAGAAGGAGAAAGGATTACTTGAGTCATATCAAATGAAATGAAATGAAAATGAAACAAAGGTTTTTATTACTACTAAACTAACATTTCTTTTGAAAAAAAATTTTAGAATAATTTTTTTAAAAAAAAAATAGGTATTTAATATTTTTAATTAATTATTACATTAAATATTTTTTAGGTAAACATAAGTTTCAGAATTTTTTAAATAGCAAAATTTTAATATTTTCATATATGTAAAATATATATGTGTATATATATAAGTGAAGTAATGAATGATTGATGTGAAAGATGGAGTGAGAAAATGAGAAGATATGTGTGCTTTTTAGATGTAGGGTTTTTTGGGTGAATTATGAGAGAATTTTTTGGGTAAAAAATTAGAGTATTTTGAGAAAAATATTGGAGAATGTGCATGCATTTTGAAATATTTTGGGGGCTGAAAAATATTTTTTCAAAATATAGGAGAACAAGCCCTAAAAGAATTTATACACAAAGAAATAAAAAATTTTAATCCGGTCAAAAACGGCGGCTGGGGGACAAAATTCAGTTACTGTTGAAAGTTGCACTCACCGAGTACAACTTACTATAAAATTGTAAAACTTGCAAATAGTGCTGTATTTTTGTAATTTTTTTTATAAAAAAGCCTATATAGATGTTAAGTGATGAGTTGAACTAATATTGAACTGAGTTCAAAAGTTTAATAGAACATTTTGAACGTCTTTTTAGCAGTGGGTCGGATTATTAGGAAGTTGAGTACTAATAATTGAACATGTCAATAAGTCTAAGTTCAATTATGATTAAAACGCTTGCATTTGTATATAGGGTAAAATACTTTTATTATAGTTGAATAAAGAAATAAAAAATTTACAACAGAGAGACATGTGAACAATAAATATATTAATTAAGTAATTTTAATAATTATATCTATGAAACATGACCTTCAAAAAATTATACGTACGTCTGAAATTTTAATTAGGGTTCGTTCATTATTTTTTTTATAATAAATTTTATACTTTTTCCTGACAATAAAATTTACATTCGAATTTAAATGTAAGATTTATTTATTTATTTATTTTAGTCAAGAAACATAACCCTCAACATGTTTTTATGCATAACTTTATTTAGTGGAGGGGGATCCACATTAAATATACTGATGTCGGTATTGAAGTACACATACACGCATGAATAAATGATTATTACATACAGCAACTCCAACGGCCCATTGACGAATGTTTCCTGACTCAACCAATGGCCAAACGATCACTTAAGAGCCCATTTGGTTATGTTTATATTTATATTTTTTATTTTTAATATTTTCAAAATTTAAAAGATAGTTAAATAAAATAAGTTGAAGATCAATTTGTATTTAGATAAATTGTTGAAAAAATATTTATTATATATGATTTAGTGGGTTATAGGTGGAAAGAAATAATAATAATAATAATAATAATAATAATAATGATGATGATGATGATGATGATGAAAATACAGAAGAATATATACGAGTTATTAGAGAATTTGTGTTGAGATAAAAATGAGTAGGAATTTTGATTAAAACAGCGATAAATTGTTGATAATTCATTTTCAAACAACAAAAATGAATGAAAATAGATTTGAAAACATAAATAAATGGGTTGTTACAAACCAATTTTTCTTTCATTCCATTTTGTTTATATTTTCAAATTCTATTTTTATTGTTGTCATTAATTTAAAATTTAAAATTATTAAATTCAACACATTTTTATTGAAAATGACACTTATATTTATGTTTTTTTTTTCTCAAGTATAGAGTACCATTCTTTCATTATATCAATCAAATTCACACATGATTTGACAAAAAATACCCACTATAATTTCAAAACAATTAACATATATACATATTTTAAGAAAGCACATCTTTTTAGCCATAACAAATTATAAATCATCTAAATTTTCATTCTTTAATCTATCCTAATTATTATTTTCTGTCAAAACATGTAAATATAAACTTATTTTTATTTTCAAAACTATAATAATATAATTAGATTTTTGAGGGAGAGTACAATAACACTGGGCTTGTTTGTTTACATTTTGGAGCACTTTGTCCAAATATTTTGGCAAAATAGTTTTTAGGTAGTGGGATTGGGAAATAAGATGACTGTTTGTTCGTATTTTGGGTGATAAGTGGAGAATATTTTGGGATAAAATTATTTATTTGATTGTATTTTGGGAGGGATAAGATATTACATCAATAACTTTGTTGTTGGGTTAGTATAATAAAATTGATATTATAAAATTATTTATGCATGTGTATATATAAATTGGGTAGGGGGACAAAAAATGAAAGAATTAGACATTGGAAAATATGTAGGAAATGAATTGAGAGAATATTTTGAACCTTTTTGAATGTGTTATGAGAATAAGGTTGAAAAATATGTATAATTTATTTGTTCATATTTTAAAATTTCAAAAATAAATTGAGAATTGAAAACGAAACAAGGCCTTTACTAGTTCCTGGCCTGAGCAGTCTCCCTCCGTAGCTTCCGATAAATAGCACAAAGCCATTCACAACACGTCGTTGCATAGCATAGGTCAACGACGACTGGCCAAGAGGTCATACCAGGCCAAAGAAAAGGATCGTCGATGCCCCCTAAAACTATTTTACCCACCTCTTTTTCTTTCTAATTTTTAAAAATAATGAAAATTGAAAATAAAAATAAAAGCAAATAATCCCAAACTCTTCTAGGTTAGAGACAAGTTTGCTAGGACAAAGGTTTAAACCGTATATACATATTTTTTTTCAAAACTATCATTTTAATTAAAAAAATAATATAAGATAAATCAATTTCAAATTACTTCTATAAATAAATAATATGAAACATTAAAAAATTAAAAAAAAAAATGATAGTGAATTTAAAGGAGGAGCAATTTTGAGTGAGTTGTATAGTCTTATCTTGAAGCAATAGTTTTGATTGATTGATTGATTTGGTTGATTGATTGGGAGTTGGTAATGGAGGTGTCACATTTGTCACGTCTTTGTCGCATGGTTTGTTTTCCGACCCCGGCGTGCATTTACAGTGTTTACATTGCTCTGCCTACGCGTTGGAACTAATTTAGGGGCTAATATCCCTAATCAATTAACATCATGGCTTGGGACCGCTCTTACTAATAATAATACATCATAATTTTTGTAATCATAAAACATTATTATTATTATTATTAAAAATTTTGTCAGGTTGAGTTTTTAGGAGAAGGAAGCATATTTTTTAATTTATTAAAGAAAATTGTATAATGGATTAGCAACATAAATTAGTAGAACTATTATTCTATTCTATTCATTCGGTCAATAACAATTATAACAAATAGAGAACAACTTCGATAGAGATCAATAGATACTTATCCAATTCAATGTTAGGAATTGTCGGACAGATAACTGCCTTGATCAAGCAATTGTTTATCTCTTTGCTTTCTTTTGTCAGAATGACAGGTCGTGGCCACTCTTCTATATATAAGAGTTATAGTTTTATTGGTGCTTTAATAGTTATAGTGAATAGTGATGATTCATTTTTTTAGTAGCAATTACAATTCAAATCGAATATTTTATAGTAATAAAAACCTTCTATAATTAAATCAAAAAAATAATTTTAATTATATAAAAAAAAACAATTGTAATACTGATCACCCCTTATTTATTGAAAAATAAATAAATTATGAGAATTTTTCAATAAATGAGTTAAGAGGATTGTTGTTTAAGTGTTGGTTAATATCAATAATTAAAAGAATTGTAATTAGGAAAAAAAAATTATAATATTCATCACCCCTTATTTATTGAAAAACAAATATATTGCCAGGACTTGTTAATAAATGAATAAGAGGATTATTGTTTTAAGTGTGGGCGAAGATAAATAATCAACTTTTGTAAACTTGATTGTCAAACCAAAACAATCTTAAGGAGCACAATTTTTCTTTATTTTTTATTTACACGCATAGACATGCATCAAATATTCATAAAGTTTAAATTCCTAACCTCACACATAAATAGAAATACAATACAATTGAATCAGTTAACCACCTAACATCTTAAGGAGCACCAGTTAATTATTGCCGAGTTATACTAAAATTGTCAGCTACAACCTTGAAAATTACAATTTCAGAAGGCATTGCCAAATATAAAAGTTTCAGTCATTAAACTTTTTTTACTGTTAATTCTTTTCTTGAATCTTTGGGCCTTTAAAAGTCTTTAAATTGGGCATCGTCTTTCTACAGCAAGTTGGGACTGACTAGTTCCACGGCTTAAGCCCACAAGAAACATGGGCAGCAAAATTTGCTGGCCTTGAAACGCTTCCAGGATAACTGAACATAAAGGGAGCACATTCCAGTTCACAGGATGCTATGATACTACATTTCAATTTCTTCAATCATACATGATGATAACTTAAACTGATATTCTTGGTTGGACTGAATGCAATATACCCAGTCCAACCAAGACCATTGGATTGAGGGAAGTCGATGGTGAAAACCACACATCTCACTTCAATCCAATGGTGTATAATGGTGTGCAGTACACCCACCCGTATCTTTAGTTTTACCATCACACACACATTTATCATGATGCATACACGCATCCATCGACCCGACTACTCATAGACCCATTAGGCAATTCCCAAGTGGGAGATTTGAAATTTCTCCATATTAGCCATAACTTTGTTCCAGAGGCATAAAAAGACCCTAGCCTCACCAAAAGGTGCACGTTAGTTGAAAATTAAATATATTGTACAAATTAATAGAAGCCAAAGTTTAAACAGTTTTACAAGAGAAATATCAAATGAGAATCTATAGCTGAAAAGGGGGCCAAAATCATCCTCCTACAATAGATCCAAGTATGACGCTACCCATGGAAGTTAATAAACTTAATGGCCTGCAAGTTAGCAGCAGCTCCTTCCCGACAAGTGAAAAAATCTACATTTACCTTAAAACTAAGTGACGATATATAACAATTTTTCAGTTTTTGTTTGTAGGAGAGCTACAATCACATTCCTTCCCAACTTCTACCCAACACAGATAAGAACAGAACTGCATCTATCCCTTTTGAGTAGAGGTAAAAAAAAATAAAAGAAATATGGCAGGTGAAGCAGAAAAGGGTGAAGAAGGGATGGCAGCCTACCCAGGTACAGACACGTTGCTCCAGTTGTGAAATCTACCATAGCTGCTTCTGGAGCTTTGAATTTGGAAGCCTGTGCTACAGATTTATGACGCACTCGGATGTGAGAAATTGATAAGAGCCTCAATTTGATCAAAGAAGCATTCTCGAATAGCAACCCAAAAATGTTTACCGAGCACTGGAACTGACTTTTATGCATAGTACATATACAAGCTATTTGCAGCAGCACAAGCAATTGAGTTTTCAAATGGGTGCCACGCCAGGTGCAGCAGCTTCGTAGTGAAATCAAATGAGTTCCCATTGGCATCTACTCCTGGACTTTCTGCACCTGCAACATATGATCCAACATTTGAGTTGAAAATGAAAGCACGGCAAAGTGAATCATGTATGAGATTCATACTAAAGAACATAGAAAGTGGGAATATATATAGAGAGAGGAGGGAAGAGATATCATACCTCGTCTCACAACACGAGTAATGCTACTGCTCAGGGATCTGGAAGGTCTAGAAGGAGTCTGGACCTGCCTTCTGAAAGGCCATTGAGCAGTATTTTTAACAATAAGTAATGTATCCAACATAAATGAATGTAAGATTGATGGGTCAGAAATTAATCCAGTAAAAGTACCTCATTGGATTTTTGCTTGCCTCCAGAGTAGTTGCCTCAGTACTGCCCGCAGCACAACCAAATATACGGAATAGATTGCTGAAACAATTTAAAAATTAAATAAATTTTGTTAGATACACAAAGATGGGAATAACGGCAATGATAAAACTGAACAGAAACTTGATCATACCTGTAAGAACCAGTTGCCACTCGAAGACCATCACCACTCAAGCAGCATTCAAATTTATCAAAAATGGAATCATTTTCATACAAGTCGCATAGCTGAACATTATCAAGATACAATATAATAAAGTCAACAATATTTGTAGAAAAGTCACAGGCAAAAGTACTGTAGTGCAGCAATTCACCCTGGGTCTTAAATGCTCGTGAACCTGGAAGGTTGCCACCGGACCAGAATCCATATTAATATCCCACAACTGAAACCAATAATATGGATCAGTGACAAATCAAATGACTCACTAGAGAAGATTGAATATTATCAAGCAGCCAACATTCCACAGGAGCTGAAATATAATCTATCTTCCGCAACCGAGGAAAGGGACTAGAAAACTTTCATTGCCTAATTAATGAAATAGTTGAAAAGGACAATAATAGATTATTTCCTATCTCCAGTGCCAAGCTTGAGTTCATGCTATCACCACTTTTAGATAGAACTTATGCAAGAAAAACTCCTAGCCTCTAGTCATCAACAATCTAATCTCATATTATTTATTCATAACAAGACCTGCAGTTTTCTACCAAAACAAAATTTAACACAGAAACTGTCTATTGCTTTCAGTATGCTTAAGAGAACAAGTGATGCATACGTGCATTTCCCATCACCTTCTAAATTAAGCTAAAGCAAAACAGGTAAGTCCAACTAGAAACCACAAGCATTCTGATGAATTGAATCATTAGCAACAAATAGCACTCGAAGTGCAGAAATGACTACAGATGATAGAACCTTAAGGGTCATGTAATCACGACTCAGTATATATCTGCCATCCCGTGCAAACTTCACATCTGAAATTGAAGCAATTATCTCAGTGAAAAATGATCTTGAGCCAGGTGCCTCCTGCTCCTCAAATCTGTACATGAATGCAACAACAATGTCTCATTCATAAAGAAAGCATTTCTAAACAAGACAGAAGTTAAAGAACATTGTTCTAGCAAACAAAGAACAACATAGAAATCTCACAGCCATCAGACATTTTGAATTCCCATGGTGGAGATATTACTGAATTTCAATAGTAAAGCAGATAAAATAGCAGAAGCATATCATCAAGAGCCTGAAGAACTTACAGTTTAGAATGTGAATCGCACAATGCAGATTGTCGCAAATCAATGAGACGAATTGATCCTTTTGAACTACTATATGCTAACATGTTGCAATGAGTAGGATGAAATTCCGCTGACGTTATCACCTCTGCAATAAGAAACACGAATCAATCAATCAAAGCAGTTAACTATTGGAGTTTATGACGAGTCGACTCCTGTTTTGTATCATCATGATCCCAGGCCCCTCCAGTCAATTTTTGCTATAATTTAAGAAAACAAATGACTTTTTCAGGCATAAGTTGTCTGTCACCTTCACAGGTGAAAATACATCCAGAAAGGCAAGAACTATAACAGCTGTAATTTCATGGCATAAGCACTTTTCCAGTGTGATTGTCACTTTCAAGAATCATTACAATCATTCAGCATTTAAAAGCAGAGGATGAAAATATTAGGCCTGTAGAGATATTATTGGGACTCTGAAAGATCCAAAAAAAAAAAAAAAAAAAAAAAAAAAAAAGAGAACCCAGCCCCTGCCAAAACCAGAGAGAGAGAGAGAGAGAGAGAGAAGAGAAGAGGAGGGGGGGAGAGAAAAAAAAAAGGGAAAAGAAAACAGGAAAAGATAACTTACCAGTCAGATCCTCCATATTAGCTGGCTTCACATCAACAATATTGAAACTTTGATTACTTATTTCCAAGTTCCAAAGATTTATTCGGAGATCATCAGCTGATATAAATGTTTCACCATCACTGGGAAGCATTGCAAATAGAAATTAATCGTAAATTCAAACAAAGCACATTACCAGAAGGAAGGACAAAAGGGCTGTAGATAACAATGCTTCCAATTTTTACTATCATTAAAATTTATCCTTCCTTCTCGCCACTTCCAGGTTGAGGACATCAAATGTAAGGGGAATAAGAATTAACAGAATCATCAATATCTAAAGATTTCTGTCAAACTCACAGTAAAGCACTGCAGCAAAAACTTTAATTTTGCATATAGCAGTTGGTAGGCATAATTATAGAAAAAAATTGGGCCTTTACCTGTTGTTCGAGATGGAATTGATATGGTAGTCATGTGCATGAGCATATACTCTCCTGCATCTTGCAACAAGGCTGGTTTCATTGCTTGTAACCTACAAATTGTATTATAAAATGTTATAGGACAGACACGGAGAGGAAGAAAGTGGAAGTTACTTAACCTTACACATCTACAACTGATACCCGTGCATAGTAAAGAGTTCCTAGTAAATGCCCTATAATGTTTACAACTAACAAAGCAAATTTGATAATAATGTTTGTGATCAATTAAGGGCCCAGTATTGATCAGATTCCATGAAGTCATAATGACATGAAGACACGTGCAAACAAATAAACCACAAACAGAACAAGCGTACAAGTAGTGATAAGTTTATATATTCAAAATTGGCACAATTGACAGCACCATTCAAAATGAATATGTTAAAATGTTCAACCAAACATGCATCCAAAGATGAAGATTAGTAATGAAATCCTTAGTTCTGTTAATGGAGTTAAGTACAAATACCACTGGTAATCGCAGCGAGGGGATGCCTCCAGGTGGAAAGGACAAGTCATTGCTTACAGAATTGTAAGATCGATCTGAACAGCTGCCATTAGCAAGATATGGCTTAGGACTAGAAGAAACACTAGAACTTGCAATACTACCATTTCCAGCAGCTTTAGATGGGTCTACATTCATATCAGAAATTTTCTTGACTTTCTTCTCTTGGACCTGTTTAAACAAAGAAATTAGAATCATCAAATAGAATATCCATTTACCAATTTTCTATGTAGAACATCAGTCCTTCACATAGACCCAACCCAACCAAAATTCAATACTAACATGAGGCAAGAAAACTGAATGAAGCAGAGAAAAAAATCTCGATTACTTTAATTCCCAGA
Organism: Jacaranda mimosifolia; assembly: GCA_018894105.1. Classification (NCBI taxonomy): domain Eukaryota; kingdom Viridiplantae; phylum Streptophyta; class Magnoliopsida; order Lamiales; family Bignoniaceae; genus Jacaranda; species Jacaranda mimosifolia. Next base: position 28,751,802 of record CM032122.1, read on the forward strand.
TTGCTATTGGAAATGTGTAATGTCTCCGATTGTATTTGATTCCTTTAGAAAAGCTATCAAGGTTTTTTTCCCCCTATTTATCCTATAGTACCAACACCAAGAAAATCTATGAGTAGGATATCATTTCTCAATCAGAATTTAAACCAATTTATGTCTAAACACAGAAGGAATCCAAGGTAAAAATGCCGGAGAATAGAAGTTAATGCATTAATTTGACATGCAGTGTCAAACTAAAAATATAGTTAGTGTTCAGGATAGCATTAATGTTTATAAGATAGACAAACGAAGGAAGATATTGAGGGAAAAGAAAAATAAAAAAGTGTCACAATATTAAGATCATGCACATTAAGAAATATGATGACCAAATATTCAGAATAAATACAAGATTTGACTAGGCAGAGCATGGGGGCAGAAGACCCATATTAGCATACTGAATAACCATGAACTAAGGACGCTAAAATCATTCATTTTGCTTTATCATGGGAAAAATGATAAGACAATAAAAATGTGAGATTCTGGACCTCACCTTCCAAAACTTAATGGTTTTGTCATTAGTAGACAGAAGAAAGAGGGCACCATTGGCCATCTGGCACCACCGAATCTTGTTGATTTTCTCCTCGATCTCCAAACTCTTAAGGTAATCAAACTGAAGAAGAAACATGTGCATGCAAACGTTATAACAACTCAAACTTTTTTTTTAATCTTTCTCTTCTTTGGGGAAAGGATCTAAAGAAAGGGCAAGGGAGGAAGAAACGCTTTTAAGAAACTAGCTCATCTGAATAAAAGAAACCTCTACATTAAATCAAGGCCCACGTATATGAAAATGTAACTGTTTGTAAATCACATGGGCGAGATGTAGAAAGCAACAAGAGGAGACAAGCTGAAATTTGAAACAAGTACCTCAGGTTCATGGCTCTGAAATTCGGTTTTGTAACGGAACTCTGGATGTCGGCTAACTGGATAGTCCATCCTCTCTAAATCTCTTCGATTTCCACCATGCTGAAAATTAAATTTGCAAAAGCAAAAAAAATTTAAAATAGAGGTCTGCATCATTACAAAATACAGTTTTTGGACATCGTGGAACCTCACCTCTTTTGTATCTGTCCTTTCAAATAATACCACCCTTCCACCGCGGTCACCAGTAGCCAGATGGTTGCCAGTTTTGTCAAACTCAATGGCAGAGATGATATCAACTGCAGAGAAGAAATAATTAAAAGTAAAAACATACCAATAAAACTTGTAGACACAGCCATCAATGGAAGCAAGAAACTAGAATAATCAAAAGCAGAAAAAATCAAATATTCAAATATGCAATTCAGGACAACTACCAAATATTCTGGTGAAGTATAAAACATGAATATTGTTTGTTTTCACACCAATCCATATATTTTTCATTATTCAGGGAACTGTCATTCTATCTCGTGATAGTGTCTGTACAGAGCCAAAAGAAGTAGAAAAAGTACTTACCTATCACAGGTAAAATATTAGGAGCACATTTAAGTAGCTGATAGCTATCTGCACTTATGAAATCAGTAGAATATTTCACAACTGTGTACTTATTGCGCTGCATTTCAAGTAAGGAAAACCATAGAGGAAAGGCATGCTCCATAAGTTCAGTATTTCAATCATTTCAAAGCCCATATCTTATCACAATTAAGAATCCAGATTAAGCACCAACCAACACACTTGACAACCTGGTAGGAGGATTTGCAATAAACTTCCAAACGCACATGCTTACTATTATTGTCATCAATAAGCCCAGCTCACAAGTCTGTATGATATAGATGATTGAAACTACAACATGGCCGAATCTACCTCCCTTCATCTCAGTTGGTGTTTTTCAAATAATTAGGCATTTCAAAATCATGACTCTACCAATTCATTCTCTAGCCCTTCTCTTGTCCTGTCCACTTCCTCTTTGTGAACCACCAATAATTTGGCATGCACCTTGAAACTTCTCATAACGATGAAAACACCCATGTCAAAACCTAATTTGGGCGACATAATAGATGCAAGTTTAATTACTCAGCAACAGTCCATAAATGCAATAATCAACAAATGGGATAACCTTCCCTTTCAATTGTGAACAACTTCATACTCGACATTCTTTTTCTCATCTTTCCAATTTATTACGCCAACATATAACACGATTCAGTAACTTCCAAGGCATACGAAACAAACAAACATCATTTTGAATCTCCCCAGGGTTCAGCATTACTGCATTTTGGCCAAACAATTGGACAGTCTTGCATTCTTTCAACCCGGAGATTATAGCGGACACCTGGAAGCAGAGACCATCTCATCGTACGTCCTACAATCTATGACCCAAAACTACAAAAGGAATTTGGCAGACAATGCCTGTCCAACATACCACAATGCAAATAAACTCAGTTGGCAGAAGAACCTTAACCCCAGCACCTTTCCAACAGCTGGCAGCATATATTCAAACCACAAACGCGCAGTTATAAATATACCTCCAACTATACCCCAATTGCTCCATGCAGAGAGTAAGAAAGTCTGCTCTGGCTTCCCCAAACCACAAAAATTGATGCTTGAAGCTTAATCCATGGAGTTAGATCTTCATAAAACTCGAGAGTAGAGAAATAATTTCGGAGGCACAGTAGACATAATTATAAAGACCCAAACCCACAGCATCAAACATTCTTTTGACAAAATCAAGTGCATGCAGTAAGCAAAACCTCAATCCAACTAACACTGAACTCAATTCACTTCAGTCCAACATTATTATCCTCAAATCGTTGATTAAAACACTGACATGCAGATCACCCACTCAAATGCCCTACCAATTACCATTAATTCCTACTAAATCAAGTAACTGAACGGTTCAAAAACAGATCAAATTCACAGAAACCAAAACCCTAACCACAAGATCCAAAACCAGAGCAAACAAATTCTTTCCTCATTCATTAAATTACAATCTCTTACCTTCTTGTACTTCTTCGCCGGCCGTTCGCTCGCCGAAAACCTGAGAGAATTTCCATTCCAGCGGCGTAGGTGGACCTGCCGCAGCTGATGCCACCTCTCCACCATCACCACTGTTCATTCTCCTCGACAATCGAAAAGAAAAAAATCACAAGTACAAATGAAACAACAATCAAAAAATAAAACAAAACAACAACTTAATTTCTTCTCCCTTCTGTTTTCACTTCATTTAATATAAAAACGAATTTAGGGTTAAGGAATTGAAGAAGATCGGAGCAGCAACAGCCGAAGATTGGATTCAGATTCAACCATTTTTCAGTGTGTGTATATTACAACATCGATTAGTACAATAAAAAGGAGGATTCAGAGACTCTCTCTCTCTCTCTCGATGTATAGATATATTGATTTGTATGTAGAGCGTAGGGAAAATTTTGGGATTTCTTTTCTTTCTCTTTTGCCCTTTTTAACTTCAGTTATTATTTTCCTCACCCATAGCTTTCTCTCTCTTTCTCTGTCCAAAGCTCTATCATTAATATATATATATATATATATATATTTGCACACAACTCTCTCTCTCTCTCTCTTAATTTCTTCGATGGTTTGCTAGTCTCACCCATTGTTGTGTGATGTTAAGGGTATGTTTGGATATGGGGGGAAAGGAAAATAGCAAAGGGAAATAGAATAGAAAGGAAAAGGAATAGTATTTCTATTTTTTCACTTTTTTGTATTAGGCAAAATGAAATGAAGGGTCTTAAGTCAAATAGAGATTGGGAGGAAAGTAGTTTCTTATCTTCTTATTAGTGTATTATTTAAGCATGCATTAGTAAACATAATTTATACAGACTTGATTATTTTTCAATTTTTTTTTTTTCTAATATCCATATAGATGTGTTCGTGAAAAAGGAGCATTATAAATATAAAACTTTTAGCTAGTTGGAAGGATAATGAGTTGCTAATTCACATTAGATAGATTGTGCTACTTTAGAAGAGAAAATTGATATTACTTGGATAACAAGTATATGAGAATTACGTAACTTTGATAAGTATTAAAAATATAATAAAGCATTTTTATTTTACTAAGGGCTCGTTTGCTTGGTATATTTAGATTATGTATGATATGTATGATTAGGATAAATAGTGGGTTATTGTGTATCCTATCTAATGTTTGTTTGCATATTTTAAATAACTTGATATCCAATTTTGATTGTTTGCTTGTCATGATTATCCCATTTGATAAACTATAATTTTCTTTTAACTTAGGTTGGAAAGCACATCACATCCTAGAACCTTGATATACAAGCTAAGTTTGGTCTTAAATGCATACCGGCCTTGAATGTATCAAAGGCTTCTAAAAATGAACCGAACATTGGAATTGAATTAGATATTGTATCTATCATGCAAGATCAAAGCAAGCAAACGAGCTCTAAAAAGAAAAGAAACAGAACAAAAATAAATAGTAGAATCGTATGATGAAGAAAAAGCTCGTATTTGAACATGAAAAGACAATAAAGTATTGATATTACAATTGATAACTTTATAATGTTGACGGTTGGTTCAGATAATAAGTATGAGCTGATGTGTTATTTTTTACATGCACAATTTTATAATATCGACATTAATATACCTTCTTGTGTATTTTTTACATGCATAATTTTATAATATCAACATTAATATGCCTTCTTGTGTTTTTTTCATTTGGTCCATCTTTTGTTCTAGCTATCAAACAAACACACCTTAATCTCATACATGCATGTGAGAATAATAGATTGAGACTTGGTGGAGAGGATTATTTTGCTTAAATGATGAAAATGCCCTTTATCTTGTTTTTATTTTTCTTTAGGTATTTATTTTTATCCAAAAGTTTTGATGGATTTGGTTGGGGAGTAACTTGAAGTGGTGTATTGTGTGGGGAATCACTCTCTCTTTCTCTCTCTCTCTCTCTTTGTGATGAGGGTTGGATTCGTTGTGTATTGGTCCAACTAGGAAACGGGATGGAATTCGACCTCTCAGGTCGATATACTTGTTCAAGGTGGGCTGAATCCTGCAATCACCAGCAAGCATCAGGCTAGCCGATGAGCCCTCGGCTTAGGCCATCCGACGCTCAAGTCAATACAAGTCGACGAGATAATTCGAGCAACAGAGTATGGGCTTTTTGTATATATGAGAGCATACCTCTAGAAGGTTGGAATGGGGGTATTTATAGCCTTCTCCACCTAGGGATTTGTCTGTGATACCCCTGACAAGTAGGGAAGGCCTTTGTCTTTGCGTGAGTGGCAATTGGTCATCTCCTCTCCTTCTGCCACTCCAGGTGGCCATCTTTCCAGACTTTAAGGTATAAGAGTGTACTGTTGAAGCGCCTGCTGCGTCAGACGTTAAGGGGGCGGCATGCGCCATTAATGCGGAGGTATGCCGCCCATCAGTGCATTTAATGCGGAGGTAGAGTACTATACTATATCGACTTCTCTGGTCGACATAATCGACTAGACACCATTTTGGAAAACAGGCTAGAGGCTTTGGTAGACTGAGAGGTCGACCAAGGTCGATTGCGTTTATGGGCCTCCGAGGCAGAGACTGGGCTTGGCGCTGCGTCTCTGGGCCAATTTGGTTTGGGCCTAGCTACTTGGGCTACCCCGTATCATGAGTCCCCTCACTTCCCAAGGCTGAACAAGAATTCGACGAGAAGCGTTGGGAAGTAGCTTGATGGTCGGTTTTAAGAATCGACCAGGGTTTTTCGAAAGTTGACCAAGGTTTGGCACATTTATTGAGCGATTACATCGTGGCGCGCGTGGGGCGGCGTGGCGGTTACTTGCATTATTACAACACTTGGGTTCCCGCATTCGCTTCCCTATAAATACCCGCAGTAAAACTAGCCATTTTTACTTTTACTGCATTGGCTTATGGTCGAACGCTTATCCAAACGTCCTCGCATTCAAGATTTTTCGATTTTAGCTCTTCCATTCAGTAAGTGCTCCTTCATTTCTAATTCCTGCCCTTTAGATTTTTGACATCATGTTGGGTTTATCGAGTTCAGAGGGTAGTCGAGGATGGGATAGTGAGGCCACCCAATATGATAGACCTAGATATATTTCTCGGGAGTCCCGTGGGTCGTCGAATGACGATTCCAGTTCCAGTAGCTCCAGTAGTAATCGAGGGGGGGATGAAGCTGTGCTAAGCCAGATTCTTCCTTTGTGGGGTCGACTGTTTACTCCAATCATTACAGCGAGATTGTGTCCACCATAAACCCTGTCGACCTGAGGTGTCTTAGGCAGTTATACTATATTCTGACTGAATACGAACTTCTAACTCCTGGGGAGATTGGTCGAATGTATCGTCCTCCTGCAGGTTGCATAACTATTTTCGAGAATGCTTTTAAATGTGGTCTTAGGTTTCCCCTGAGTGGTACCATGATTAACCTGCTTAGGGGCCTTCAAGTGTGCATAACTCAATTGTTGCCCAACTGTTTTTCCACCATCTGCAGTTTCATTATTTTAATGCATTTGTTCAACCAACCCGCCAGTTTCGAAAACTTTTCAAACCTTTTTCATCTGCCCATGTCTCGCAAGTTGGGTAGTGGTGACGAGTCGAGCTTCTATTATTTAACTGCTTGACCGCGCCGTAAATTCCTCATAGCCCCTGCTTCCTTATATGGGCAAGAATGGAAAAAATGGTACATGCTTGTTCGAGTGGCTGGGGGTTTCACTATTCTTTGGGGCTGGTGGAGGGGGCATGTCGAAATGCTAAGGAGCCTTACCCCGACTTGGCCAAACACATTCATTCGGGACCTGGTCGAATTTAGCCAAATGGAGGCCTCAATTTTTATCGATGAGAGGCATTTAGTATTGGCTGGATTATCGCCAACTCCGTTAAATTTGCCTGCGAATGATCGACTAGGGAGATTGTGTTTCTTTTAATTTGTTGCTTTTTCATTGATGCTATCCTTTTTGACTCTTGTTATTTTGTTATTTGACAGATCGCACAAGAATCATGAACACATCGATAGCAGAGGCTTTGGCGAGGGTAGAGAGAAATCGACAACGGCGAGAGGGTACCGCGGCTCACCGAGCAACCGTTGCCATCGAGGTACCTCGCCAAGAGGTCGCGACGCCAACTCCCTCCCTGACGCCATCCCCTGGTCGACAGCTCGCGACCATAGGCGGCAGCCCCGCAGGTCGGGGCAAGAGGGCAATGGTGGAACAGGGGGGGCCTGCTTGAAGAGGGCTGCTGCCGGGAGGGGAAAGGGGAAAGCAGCGAGGTCGCGACCGCCGATTGGGGATGAGCTCTTTGGCGATTAAGGGGATGATCTACTGTTCAACTTGCCAAAATTTCCTTCTCCTCGGTTTGGGACAGAACCCAACATGGTCGTGCATAATTCCCTCTCTATGGACACTGTAGGGCTGACCGAAACTGCTCATCTGAAGGTTTTATTAGAAGGTCAATTCGTGGCTGACCAAAGAAGAATCATGGGACTGAGCCAGGACGCGGCTCTTCGGGAGCTAGCTTATCATGCTAACCTGGTAAAGTTCTCTGCTTTATTTTTATATCACTTCGTGCTGATCGATATTCTAACATTGGTGCCTCTCAGGTCGGCTAGCTCGGGTACAACTTTTACAGGAGGTTGGAGCTGGCGCTGGCTGATCGAGAACAACTGGATGCCTGTGGGGATGCAGAGACTCTGAAGGCCTAGCTCAAGTCTTCATAGATGAGAGTTGACGAGCTAGAGAGGCAGGTAGGGCAGCTGACGAAGGATCTCAAGCAGAAGGATAAGCAGGTGATTGTAGCTGTCCAAGAGAGGACAAAGATGGACGGGCTGGTGAAGAAGCTGCAGTTGGACCTGCAAGTCGCTTAGGATTCTGGTCGATCTGTAGGTCGGAATGCAGGTCTTGCGGAGGCTCGGGCTGAGTTTAATCGCATATTGCCGTTGGTGCGTCGGGAGGCAGTGCAACAGTTTATGTTAAGCCTGGTATTCCAGGATGCAAGCATCGTTTTCGCTCTCGATGATACCCGGAGCTCTTTTGAAAAGGCCCTTAAGCAGCTGGAGTTTTTGGGCTACTGTTTTCGACCGGAAGACCAAACCCGCATAAGTCATTTGCTTGACGAGCAACTACAACCTTACCCAGAGGAGAAAGGTGGTGCAAAGGGAGCGGTCGTCGAGGTCGCCCGAGCGGAAGGCGTAACAGAGGCTCAACTGATGGAGGATGAGAGAAGACGAGTTGAGGTTGAGCGGAGGCTGAAAGCCGTTGCTAAGAGTTTAAGTTCGCTGGCGACTTTGCCTTCGAGGTGAAGGAGGGGACGGTCGACGATGCTGCACATTTCCCTATTCGCGAAAGGCAATTCCTGCAAGATGCAGCTGGCCCTTCTTGACCGGTGACCGTTGCTGTCCCCATTGCTGTTGCCATGCCTGAGCCCGCGCCCATTGCTGCTCGCTCTGGCGGGGAGCCCAAACCTGCTGCTGAGGAGGGTGCCAGCTCCTGCTAGATTTGATTGTTTATTATTGTTTTTAAGATGTGATGAACATGCCTCGATGAGGCGTTTGAATTGTTGATTGTTCCCTCTGATGTATAATCGAATATTTTCATGATTTAATATGTGATGACCATGATTTTTGCTTTTACTATGAATTATTCATGCTAATGACCATGCTCTTTAATATGTAATGACCGTAGTCTTTTTTGTTTTGCGCATGTAAATTTATGGTCGAATGTTCGCAGTGTTGTACTTTGCGAGATTCATTCATGGTCCTCGTCGAGTAAGCTGCGATTGATATGCAAGCAAAATATTTGGCATTAAAACTTTTGATAACTTAACGACTGTGGAGTCGATTTCATGTCATGAATCGGTAAAGTCCGAATAAACTTAGCGACTGCAGAGTCGATTTTATATCATGAATGATAAAGTTCAAGTAATTTTATCAACTACAGAGTCGACCGTTTGGTCTTAGCTAATAAGCCTTAACTTGGTGGCATGGAACATGCTTTGTCGCCTACGGGGTCGACTTTGTGGTCTTGGCTAATAAGCCTGGACTTGGCGGCATGAAGCCAGCTTTGTCGACTACGGGGTTGACTTTGTGGTCTTTGCTAATAAGCTTTTACTTGGCGGCATGAAGCCAGCTTTGTCGACTTTGTGGCCTTGGCTAATAAGCCTCAACTTGGCGGCATGAAGTCTGCTTTGTTGACTACGGGGTCGACTTTGTGGTCTTGGCTAATAAACCTCGACTTGGCGGCATGAAGCCAGCTTTGTCGACTATGGGGTCGACTTTGTGGTCTTGACTAATAAGCTTTGACTTGGCGGCATGAAGCCGACTTTGTCGACTACGGGGTCGACTTAATAGAAGAGATTCTGCAGGTTTTAGGTTGTCGGAATGTGCTATAATTTTATTGCTATAGAGAGATACAAAGGGTGCCCGTGGCCTTTTAGACATAAAACTTTTTCAGGTTTACTGTGTTCCAGGGTCGTGGTAGCTCGCGGCCTGTCGCGTCTGCTAGTCGATAGGCATTATTTTTGGACACTTTAATCATTGAGTAAGGTCCCTCCCATTTTGGGTCAAGTTTTCCCATATTTTTTGACACTTTCGCTTTCTTGAGAACGAGGTCGTCAACTCTGAAGCTTCGGGGTCATACTGTCCTGTTATAGCATTCCGCCATTTTTGACCGGTATCGTTGCATCGTGTTGAGGCTGTGTGGCACTGCTCGTCGACAGTGATTAGGTCCAGAGTCCTTTCCGATACATTTCTAATCGGATTATAGTGGATTACCCGAGTTGTGTGCTTGATCAACTCGGATGGAATTACTGCTTCGGATCCGTAGACTAAGTTGTACGGGCTGCGGCCTATGGCTGTTCGAGGTGTGGTCCTGTAAGCCTAAAGTACCCCTAGGAGGTCGTCTGCCCAACTAGCCCCTGTCCCTGCTATTCGAGTCTTAAGGTGGTCGAGAATTGTTCTATTTGTGACCTCGGTTTGGCCATTAGACTAGGGATTTCCCACCAAAGTGAAGTGTTGGGTAATTCCACTTCCTCATGTTCTTGCTTTGAAACTGAGTGCCATTATCCGAGATTAGGACTTTAGGCAACTCGAACCAACAGATTATATTTTTCCAAATGAAACTCTTGATGGCCGTGTCGGTAATCTTAGAAACTGCTTCGGCTTCTACCCATTTAGTGAAGTATTCGACTGCCACTATGATAAACTTACGCTGGCCCGACATCTGCGGGAGAGATCCCACTATGTCGATCCCCCATTGGTTGAATGGCTAAGTGATCTGGACGTTGACCATCGATGTAGCCGGTTGGTGCTGAATGTTCGAATGGATTTGGCACGATGGGCATTTTCTAGCGAAGTCGACTGAGTCTTGCAATGAAGTGGGCCAAAAATAGCCATAACGGACAACCTTGTGAGCTAAAGATCGACCAACGAAATGGTTTTCGCAGACGTCGGTGTGTATCTCCTGCAGTACCTTATTTGCCTCATTGGGTGCTAGGCATTTCAGTGGGGGTCCGGATATTGACCTCCTATAGAGCTGTTGATGTTCATCTAGTGCAAACTTGGCCGCCAGTCCTCTAAGCCTACGGGCCTCCTTGTCATCGGTGGGCAGGGTCCCTTGACTCAAGTAAAGCTTGATTGGCTCTTGCTAAGAGGGGGTTGTCTCTTTGACACACCCGAAGAGTCTATGATTGGTGGCAGTGACACAGTGTTTGTCGGCCACCAAAAATGTTATGGTTCTCTCTCTGGTGCCCTTCGCCGAGCTGGCTAGCTTCGAGAGTGCGTCTGCTCGTTCATTCTCTGTTCGGGGGATTTAGCTCAGGGTGAAACTCCTGAATGATTGTCGTAATTGTCTTACTTCCGACAGATATTGAGTCATTTTGAGCTCCTTCGCCTCAAAATTGCCCTCCACCTGCTCCGCGACCAGCTGAGAATCAGTGAACGTTGCAAGCTGCTCGATGCCACGAGTTGCGGCCATACGCATTCCTGCGATGAGAGCCTCATATTCTGCTTCGTTGTTGGTGACCGGGAAGTCGAGTTTTATTGTGAAATCATACTCCTCGGCAAGTGGGGAATGGAGGGATACACCTATTTCACCTCCTGATGTGGTTGCTGATCCATCAACATGTAAAGTCCATACCGAGGTGTTCTCAACATTTTGTATCGGTAGGTCGAGTCTTTCGACGATGAAGTCGGCCAGGACTTGTGCTTTATGGCTGTCTGCAGTTGGAATGTGATGTCGAACTCTCCGAGCTCGATGGCTCATTTGGTGAGTCGACCTGAAGTATCAGGCTTCAACAACACCTGCTTTAACGGTTGATTCGTTAACACCACGATTGCATGGGACTGGAAGTAAGGTTGTAGCTTCCGAGCCATCGTGACGAGGGCTAGAGCAAACTTCTCGATCTCCAAATAATTGTGTTCAGGCCCGTGCAAAGCCTTGCTGTAATAATACACCAGACGGTGGCCCTTTTCTTGTCGATGTCAATACTGAACTGATCGAGGCAGAGGATACAACTAGATAAAGCTGTAGCACTTCTCCCAGCTCGGGTTTGGCGAGCATGGGTGGTGAAGACAAGTACTGTTTGAGCTCTACTAAAGCTTGATCGCAATGCTGAGTCCACTGAAATCCCCATTTTTTGGCATTTCTGAGGATTTTGAAGAAAGGTAGGCTCTTGTCGGCCAGTCGAGCTATGAATCTGCCGAGGGCTATGACCCTGCCGACCAGACATTGGACTTCTCGAACTATGCGAGGTGGGGTGATGTCCAGAATTGCTTGGATCTTCTGAGGATTTTCCTCGATCCCTCTCTGACAAACCATATATCCGAGGAACTTGCGCCCACGTACATCAAATGTACACTTGTTAGGGTTAAGCTTCATGCCGAAAGCCCTTAATATGGCAAATGCGTGGCTGAGGTCGACTAGATGGTCCTCAGCCTTCTCGATTTTGACAATCATGTCGTCGACATAGACCTCCCGATCTCATTTTTGAACATGAAGTTGACCAATCTTTGGTATGTTGCTTCTGCATTTTTGAGTCCAAAGGGCATGACTAAAAAGCAATATACTCCATTGGGGACGACGAAAGAGGTCTTGTCCCTGTCCTCAGGTGCCATAAATTTTTGATAATAGCCTTGAAAGGCATCCATCATGCTAAGCAATTCATATCTAACAGTAGAATCTACTAATAAATCTATACGAGGCAAGGGGTAAGGATCATTCGGGCAAGCTTTATTTAAATCAGTGAAATCATTACACATTCTCCATTTTCCCTCATTCTTAAGGACAAGTACAACATTACAAAGCCAAGAAGGGTACTGAATTCGTACAATATATATTACTTCCAAGAGCTTGCTGACCTCCTCCTCGATGATTTGGGACCTCTCAGCATTGAAAGTTTTTCTTTTGTCTTACTAGCTTGTGAGCTGGGTCTATATTAAGTCGATGGACGATGACACTGGGGTCGATTCCTTGAAGATCTGCAGCTTTCCAAGCGAACACATCAATGCTGCGTCGGAGGAAGTCGACCATGAGGCATTCCAATTGGTCTCCCATATCACTCCCGACCCTGGTGGTTTTGTCGGGATTTCCAAGTTCGAGCTCTATTGTTTTAAACTCCCCGACAGGCTCGAACCAAGTGTCTTCCAGCTTTCTCTTCTTAGATGAGGGTCCCTCATCGGGTTTCACTACTGGGGCATCCCTTGAGGGCTTCAATTGAGGTCGTTTCTTCTGCTCGTTGGAGTTGATGGAAATGGTGTAATAGCGTCATGCGTCCTTAAGGTTGCATAAGAGTTCTCCAACTCCCTCTGGGGTCGAGAACTTTATCTTCATATGGTAATTGGAGACGATGGCCCTGAAGTCATTGAGGGCTGGTCGGCCCACGATGACGTTGTATGCAAATAGAGCATCGACCACCAAATATTTGATCATCAATGTTCGGCTCTGGGAGCCTTGCCCAAATGTTGTGAAAAGGTTGATAGATCCTTCAGGGATGATTTCGGACCCACCAAATCCGACCAGCGGTGTTCTGACTGGATCAAACTTTAGTTCCCCTAATTTCATTCTGTTCAAGGTAGACAAAAACATGATGTTCACGGAGTTGCCATTGTCGACCAATATCTTTCAGACCTCGAAGTTGGCGATTTCAATAGTTACCACCATAGGGCAGTCTATTTTTCTGTCGACTCCCTTGTTCTCCATATGGTCGAGGTCTGAGTCGCTGAAGGAGATTGGCTCAGTACTAGTTGAGAGTTGGAAAACTATTTCGACCTTGGTTGGTTTGGTCGAATCAAGCTGTCTCTGTGTTTGTTTCCTTGCATTCCTAGAATCCTCTCCAGTGGGGCCTCCCGCAATCATGTCGATGACTCCTCGAACGGGCGGGTCGGTATCTTAGGCGGGTCTTTTCCCTTTTTCTTCTGTCCTCGGGCTGGTCGACTTTTCTCTACAGGGAGTTCGGTCGGTCCTGCCTTCTTCTCGCTGACCTGCTCCTCAACAAATTTTTTCAGATGGCCTTATCTGATCAGTCTTTCAATCTCATCCTTCAAGTTGAAGCAATCTTCCTGTCGTGTCCTTTCTGCCTATGGAAATGACAGTATTTCTTTGATTTTTTCATGGCTTTGATTCTGTGATCTTTCGAGATTTCTTGAGCAGGTTCTCATGTTATATGGTGAACATCACTTCCTTACTCGGGAGGTTGAGCGGAGTGTAGTCGTGGAAGCGTTTTATTGGGGAATGACGCCCCTCTCTGACTTGGCGGTCGTCTTTCTCTTTGTTTTTCTTTCTGTTGACTTCTAGATTACCATATTTTAGCTTGTTCATCTCCTCTTGGGCCATATACCTCTCAGCGAGGTCGAGAAGCTCTTCCATCGATCTGGGTTGTTCGCGGACGAGCGAATTCGCACATTCTTTATGTTTCAGGCCCAAGAAAAGCACATAAATCAAGAATTTAATCCTCGGCCTGTCAATCTTCAACACTTCCGTGTTGAATCTGGTGAAAAAATCACGAAGGGACTCTCATTCGTTCTGCTTCACTGTATGCAAATGTGTATGGGGGGGTTTGGCTTTCCTCCTACTTGGGAATTGATGCAAGCACTTGTCGCATAGCTGGTCATATGAGATTATAGACGCTGGCTCCAACTTCACAAACCAATCGAGAGCTACTCCTTGGAATGTAGTTACCAACATCTTCGCATGGATGTACTCATTATGTCCATGTAGTTGCATCATGTGCTCAAATTGCAGCAAATGTTCATTTGGATCTCGTCCAAGCGCCTATTCAACTGTTGTACTTGGTGGGATACCTTCTCCAATTCCTGCTGATCCGCTTGAGATGTATTTCTGCCTGGTCGGAATCTCGAGCGCTTGACCCTATCGCGCTGCGGGGCTCGAAGGGATTGAACGCTGTGGTCAACAGAATCTGCTACCTCTTCCCGCGTGGGAGGACGGGCCATTTCTCTAGGAAAACGGCCTGGGCTTAGTTCTCTTCTCGATGGGGGCCTTCGGGATTCTGGCCACTGAGAGTTCTCCTCAGGCTGCCTTTTCTCTGGGGCCGCAGGCTGAGGGGTTGCACTGGCCGCCGACTCCGGTTGTATGGCATGTCGATTTAATGCGGCTGAGAGCTAGGGGTGGGATTCGGATTCGGGTTTGGGGGTACCCGACCCGACCCGATCGGGTATTTCTCGTTCGAGTCGGGTATTTTTTTTGCAATACCCGATCGGGTATTTATTCGGGTACCCGAAAATTTGGGGGTCGGGTATCGGGTATTGAGTTAGGGTACCCGAATTTTTTTTTTTAAAATATATTTTTATGTATTATATATATAAGGTGTTTTGGCCTTTGGGCCACTATTATTTTAGATTTTAGGTTGCCTCTTTCTAAGTAAGCCTAAAAAATAATTATAAAGCCCAAGCCCAACCTAAATTAGAATAGCAATTTAAATAATTAACCTAGCCCATTTGTGATTTGTTAGTCCATTACCAAGAGTCCAAGACCAAGACCAACTTACCATATAATTTGGCAATAAAATAGGGGGAAAAATGGCCCAAAATTCATGTTAATAATAAGGGACTAACTCTCCAAAGCTGGGAAAAAAAAAAACTGCTCATCCAAACCAGCAGTGTGTGTCTCGGCAGCGGCGGCAGTGAGCAAGGGAGGGGGAAAAATTTTCAAATCTCGGCAGTCGGCAGTTTGGCTTCGGTTTTCACGGAACAATTTGTAAGTTTGTGCCTTTTTTCATATCTAAAAGTATTTAAATAACAAGTTTGAAGTTTATTTGGGTTATTTATTTAGTTGCAAAATTTTTCTTTTTATTTTTTCTTGATGATTTGGAATCATATGTATGTGAAAATTTAATTCTCTTCCTAAATAATGTATAAATATAAGGAAATAGCAATTTATTGTGGGTGGGGATAAGTATTTTGTGTTGGCTACTAATAAATTTTATATGCCCATAATGTGTTTGACAAAATGATTATGAGAGTTTTTCTTTTGAAAGTTAAGTTAAAATTCCACAATTTCAATAAGTTATTGATTTTAAATAGATTACATTCTTCTTCAATTTAAGTTTATGAGAATGGTTAATTAATTTAATATAATTTTTGTTTTCAATTGTAGATTTGTAGATATCAAGATGGACACTTTTGGTTCTAAAAATGATTCACATTATATTGCCACTGGAGCAAATGAGAAGACATTTTCCACTTCAACCTCCACAGAGGTAAGTGAACATAGTATCCCGATTGACAAAGTGAACATGGATGTGGATTTGGATAAGAATAATGTTGATTTAGAGGAGAATGAAGATGAACATATTGATGAGATGAATGAGAACGAGATTGAAAGTGATCCAAACCCTAAGAAAAGAAAATATGATAGTAGATCACCGCATTGGTTACATTTTAAAAAGGTAAACTTTAAAGATAAACATGGGGTCCAACAAGTGAAGGGCATTTGTAATTATTGTGGGGCAGAAATTATGGCCACTCCGAGAAAACATGGAATTAATGGCCTTAGAAATCACTACTTAAGTTGCAGAAAAAGGCCTCATGAAGTAGAAACTGAACAGAGACGGCTTCAAATGCAAACAAGTTTCTTTGGTGTTGGTGATAGTAAAACAGAAAAGCAACTTGGCATTTGGCATTTTGATCAAGAAAAAGTTAAGAATGCATTGTCTGTTATGTTGATAGTTGATGAGCTCCCTTTCAATCATGTTGAGAATTCGGGTTTTAGATATTTCATGTCTGTTGCTTGTCCTATGTTTAAGATTCCATCTCGAAAGACTGTTGCTAAAAATATTGGTGCCATGTATTTGGATGAAAAATTGAAGCTTAAGTCTTTTTTAAAGGAGTCTTGCCAAAGAATTTCCATCACCACTGACACTTGGACATCAATTAAGAGAGTAAATTATATGTGTGTGACTGCTCATTTCATTGATTCTTCTTGGAAATTGCATAAAAAAAATTTGAATTTTTGTCCAATTAGCGGTCACAAAGGGGATGAGATTGCAAAAGCTATTGAAAAATGTTTGCGTGAGTGGGGAATTGATGAGAAAGTCTTTACCATCACTGTGGATAATGCTTCCTCAAATGATGTTGCAGTAGGTGTAATTGTGAAAAGGTTGAATTCATGGGGTAATAGTATACTAGGTGGCAAATATGTACACAGGAGATGCATGGCACATATACTTAACCTAGTAGTGCAAGAAGGGTTGAAGGGGCAAGATGAGCATGTTGCCATAGAGCACATTAGAGGCTCTCCTGCAAGGTACCAAAAATTTGTTGAATGTGTTGAACAAGAAAAATTGCAAACAAATAAGTTATTGTGTCTTGATGTGCCTACTAGGTGGAATTCCACCTACTTGATGTTAGAGGCAGCCATTGCTTTGAAAAAAGCTTTTAATGCATTTGAGGATGTTGATAGGGATTATGTGCGTGATCTTTCTTGGATTGATGATGATGGAAATGTTTCTGCTGGTATTCCTACCTTGGATGATTGGAGAAAAGCTACTGTGTTGTTGAAATTTCTTCATCATTTTTTTGAGCTTACTTTGAAAGTTTCTGGTTCTTTGCATGTGACATCAAATGTGGTTTTTACGAAGATTTCTCTTGTCTTGATGACTTTAAATGAGTGGTATGAACAAAATAAAGACAAGGAATTAAAATCAATGGCAAAAAGAATAAAGGAAAAGTTTGACAAATACTAGGGATCAGTTAAAAAAATGAACAAGATTTTATTTTATGCTGTGATTCTTGATCCTCGTAGAAAAATGGAGTTTGTTAGCTATACATTTGATCAAGTTTATGATGATGAGTTTGTTAGAGATGAGTTGAAAGATGAGGTTATGAAGGGCATGAAGCAATTGTTTGAGGAGTATAAAAGAATATATAGTGATACGGATGTTGTTTCGGGTCCTACTACTACCTCTACTTGTGTGTCTTCTAATTCTTCCATGTTGGGGTCAAGCATGAGTACTTCTAAGATCAATCCTGATAAGAAGGTGTCGGTGAAAAATAAGTTGACTAATGGATTTAAGAAAAAAAAAGGGTGTTGATGGTGAGCAAGTGAAATCAGAGTTAGATAGATACTTAGGTGAATCAGTTGAGAATGATGATGATGAGGATGATGATGGAGTTATGCCAACAAAACGTTTTGACATATTGCAGTGGTGGAGGATAAATGCTCCTAGGTTTCCTATCTTATCCAAGTTAGCTCGAGATGTATTGGCAGTTCCCGTTTCCACTGTTGCCTCTGAGTCTGCATTTAGTACAGGAGGGCGCATTCTTGATGCTTTTAGGAGTTCATTATTGTCTACGACTGTTCAGGCCCTTATATGCACTCAAGATTGGATTCGTCGGGATACTAAGCCAATATCTGTTGAGGAAAACATACAAGATGTTGAACAAATTGAGAAAGGTACTTCTATATTATTATTTTACATAACCTATGAAGATGCAAGTAATATAGTTGTATTATTTACTATTTCTTTACTATCTACATGATTTTTTATTGTCCTTTATAGAGTTATCCAACTTGATTCTTGGTGGTACGAGTGCAAGCACAAGAAATTGAGGATTAATTGATGGGATTTTATTAGAGGTAATTGCTTTTTAATTACTTTACTTTGATTTTTATATTTTATTTTTTTATATCGGATTCTTATATTGTCTAATACTCTAATTCTTTCTTTAGTTCCTTGTTTAGGGTCTCTTTAACTTTTGTGAGGTGAAAAGTGAAAACCATGAAAAGATGGAAACTTGGAAGAATGCATTTGCATATTTGAAGAAACTAAAGCTTTGAGGTGCTATGGTCTAATGCATATATTATTGTTTTGTATTTGTTCTAACTTATGAGACTCTAGAATTTAGATATTGAATATTTAATTTAGTATGTAATGTATTTGATATAAGACTCTAGAATTTGGATATTGAATATTTAATTTAGTTTGTAATGTATTTGAAAAATGATTATTGTGTTGTGATATTGTGACAATGTGATGTGTGAATGTATGCCATATTGCCATTGCCAAAATGTATGACTTTGACAATTCTAGAACTTATGTCATTACCAATTTGCAAGCAAATTAAGTGGATCATATTTCCTTGCCTAGTCAACCAATTGTATCCAATTGGAGTTAAGGATTTTGAATAATCTTTATGGCCACAACTCACAACTCACAGGTCCACAACTATAGACCCATTCACACATTAATGGAAGCCTTTGAAGATCTCCATTTCTATTCCAAATTAAAAAGTTGTTGGCCTGTAGCCTTTGGAATTCAATAGATTTTCATCTAGAGTTGGTTCTTTTCCTTTTCTTTTATAAGGACATATCCACTTTAAGAAACTAGAGTTAGCTAAAATGCTAAATTATCATACTCAATCAGATGTTAGTTTGACAAATTAACAAGTGTTGGTCAAAAATATAACTAGATATTTTAGAAACATATCTTGACAACAATGACAAGTAAGGTGAAATTTTGTAGCTAAAAAATTAGTTGGGGGTTTTGGGAGTACCCCACTTTCACAACTAAAAATAAATAAATAAATATATATATATATATATATATTAGTGGGGGTTTTTGGGGGTACCCCGACCTTAAGGGGGTACCTAATGGGGTACCTCCATCAAATGGGGGTCGGGACTCGGGTAACCGAACTGCGGGTACCCCCAAGGGGGGGTACCCGACCCCCGCCCACCCCTACTGAGAGCTGGGTAGAAATTTGTGCCGAAATTTATTCGCTAATGAGTTGCATCAACTGGGGCATCGTCAACGTGACCAAAGGCTCAGGTTGAGCGCTGGATCCTTGGGCATTCGGCTCTGGATGAAGTCAAGGGGGAGGGGAGGTGGACCTCCTATTTTCTTCTTTCCCAAAGGGAGCTCACCTGGTGTTTACCATCTTTCAATAGAGGATTTAGAGTGTTCCCACAGACGGTGCCAAATGATGAGGGTTGGATTCGTTGTGTACTGGTCCAACTAGGAAACGAGATGGAATTCAACCTCTCTGGTCGATATACTTATTCAAGGTGGGCTGAATCCTGCAGTCACCAGCAAGCGTTAGGCTAGCCGATGAGCCATCGGCTTAGACCCTCCGACGCTCAAGTCATTACAAGTCGACGAGATAATTCGAGCAACAGAGTATGAGCTTTTTGTATATATGAGAGCATACCTCTAGAATGTTAGAATGGGGGTATTTATAGCCTTCTCCACCTGGGGATTTGTCTGTGATGCCCCTGACGAGTAGGGAAGGCCTTTGTCTTTGCGTGAGGGGCAATTGATCATCTCCTCTCCTTCTGCCACTCCAGGTGGCCATCTTTCCAGGCTTTAAGGCAGAGGAGTGTACTGTTGAAGCGCCTGCTGCGTCAGACGGTAAGGGGGCGGCATACGCCATTAATGCGGAGGCATGCCGCCCGTCAGTGCATTTAATACGGAGGCAGAGTACTGTACTATATCGACTTCTCTGGTCGACATAATCGACTAGACACCGTTTTGGGAAACAGGCTAGAGGCTCTGGTCAATAAAGAGGTCGACCGCGGTCGATTGCGTCTTGGGCCTCTGAGGCAGAGACTGAGCTTGGCGCTGCATCTCTGGGCCAATTTGGTTTGGACCTCGCTACTTGGTCTACCCCGTATCACTTTTTTTTCCCGATAATTAAAAAAAAAGGTGTTGTTCCAATGGAGGGTTTTTGTAACTGAAGCATGAAATTTGCGAAGCTTTTTACTTTTTTGAGGAAAAAAATTAGTTATTTTTTTAAAATGAATACACACAAATTAAGAGTTCGATAAGCTCAAATCACAACCTCACACTTTATATGTAAAATTTATGTTATTAGGCTAAAGGCTTCTTGGCGATTATTTAATAAGCTTTCTATGCAAATTTAAGGTGCATACGATTATAAGTTTGCTTGGGGTAATTGTAACATCTAGATGGGTAGCACACCAAATTTTGTGATCTTCAAAGATTAAAAAGAATGGTGATACGATAATTTGGCGTTGTTTTTAAGAATCCATTAGGTTTTATTTTTGAACTTTATACATATAAGTGTGAAGATGGTATCATTAAATTAATTGATCATTTGGTGATAACTTTGAATTTATTGCTTGCTAACAACATGTATTTATACTAAGTAATCTATCCTCTTGATTGGAATTTTCATTATACTAATTCAGATCGATAAATTTACATAAAAAAATGTTGCAAGTTTCTGCATTTTATGATTATTTTTTTTCGCATTCATTATTGCAAAATGCTTTTGGAAGTCTATCACTTGGACTCTCCAAACAATGGACTATGTTTGAATTAATTGAAAAAGAACACATTGTAATTCAATGTTAAATGTTCAATTGGATTAATGACATCACTTAAACAATTATGAGGTTGAGAGTTTGAGCTCAACGAATCTTTAGGACTTGCTTGTTTGTAAATTGCCAAATATTTTCAACTCTTAAAATATAAATAAATAATCATCACATTCTTCAATCCCACTATCCAAAATACACCTAAAAAGGCTCAAAATATCTTCACAATTCATTTCCTACCCATTCCCTAATGTCTAACCCTTCCATATTTTTGGTCCTCCCCACTCAATCTATATATACACACATACATAAATAATTTCAAAATATCAATTCCACCATATCAATCTAACAAAAAAGTTATTCATGTGACATTTTGTCCCTCTCAAAACACAAACAAATAAATAATTTTCTCCCAATTCACTGTCCATTAACCACCCTAATGAGGGTAAAAACTGCTTGTAACTGGATTTGGAGGTAATTTGGAAGAATCGACATGTCTGGTCGAGTGATCGAACTCCAAAAGTAATTAGGCTGAGTCCTACAATCATGAGCAAACGTCGCGCTAGATGAGATGCCCTCAGCTAAGGCACTCCGACGCTCAAGTCAGCATGAGATCGACTAGATATGATGAGCAACAGAGTAAAGGCCTTTTTTGTAGAGAATAACATACCTTAGTGAGGCTGGAAAATGGGGTATTTATAGCCTTATACCATCGAGGGATTTGTCTGATATGCCCTTAGCATGCAAAGAGGGTTTTTGTCCTTGCATGAGGGGCTTTAAGTCATATCCCATTCCTATACTATTTTAGGTGTCTACCTCTCCAGGTTTTATGGACAAAATTACACTGTAGGTGCACCCCCATCTGGCACGGCAGCATGGGCGGTACTGGGGCGGCACGCACCTTTAATGCGGAGGCACGCCGTATGTCAGGACATTTAATGCGGCTAAGAAAGGATTCTGCACTAACTCGATCTCCTTGGCCGACCATATGGTCAACCTTGTTGTGGGTTGGCGATTATGGTCGGATGAATCAAGCATCTGGCTCAGGTCCGCTACCTGGTCGAATGGCCGTGGCCTCTGTGAGAGGTCGACTAGGGTCGGTGATGCGGTTGGGCCCCTAAGGATAAAATGGGCTTGATGGTATATTCTTGGGTCTGTAGCTTTTGGGCTGGGCTTCTTGGATCGTCCCATATGATGAGTTCCCCCACTTCCGAATTTTGAACAAAAAGATCAATGAGAAGGATTGGGGAGTAGTTTGGTGAGTGGATACAATGGTCCGTTGATGAGGGTTTTTGAAAATCACCCCGAATTTGGCGCATTTAATGCGATGGTTACATTATGCCAGGCGTGGCGCCGAACGACGATTATGCCATTATTACAGCCGCTTGAGTTTTCCACACTCGGGTGCCTATAAATAGGCTCAATTAAAGATTCCATTTTTACTTTTACCGCTTTGCATCTGGTCGAGCTCTGAGCCACTGGTTTTCCTGCTATTATTTTGCGCCTTAGACTTCACCCGCAATGAGTAAGTCCTTTCCTCAGTTTTTCATTCGCATTCCTCCTTTGCTCTAAAAACGCTGCATTTATTTGATTCTGAGGGTAGTCGGGGAGGGGATAGTGAAGCTACTCATTTTGATTGGCTTGGGGGTTCAACAGGCGAATCGAGTAGTTCGTCCAGCGACAGCTCAAGTTCCAGTGGCTCAAGCAGCGATTGCGCTGGTGGAGAGGGTGATGCTGGGCCAAGTCAAGCCCCCTCGTCGCGTGATCGACTATTCACCCCCGACTAATATAGTGAAATAGTGTCCACAATAACTCCTGCCGACCTGTCACGCATTAGGCAATTGTACCATGTCCCTGAGGAGTATGAACTTATAGTGCCTGGACCGTCTGGTAGGATACATCGACCTCCGATTGGGGGCATAACTGTGTTCGAGGATGCTTTTCGATGTGGTCTTAAGTTTCCTTTAGCTGATCCTATAGTTGAATTGCTTAGGGGTTTAGAAGTGTGTATAACCTAATTGCTGCCACCTGCTGAGCCCCTAATGGAGGCGCAGTAGAAGGCGGCTGAGGTGGCAAAAAAGTTAGCTGAGGTGGCAAAGGAGTTTACTTTTGCAAACGACTTTGCGTTAGAGATTCGGGACGGCGTGGTCGATGCTACCGAGTACTTTCCATCGCTCATGGGAGGTTTTTTGGTCGACGAGGCAGGGCCTTCTCAACCGGCGACTGCCGCTGTTCATGTTACTGTTGCAATGCCTGAGTCGAAAACGAATAGCCCCGCAGTGGTTCCCATTCCAATTCCCTCAAGCGATCAATTCGATCAAGCAATTAAGGAAGGTGCTTGAGGTGGGCACGATGAGGGCACTGGATCGAGTTGATGCTTTTCTTTTGATGTACCTTTTATTTCACTTCATTTGATGGTTGTAATTGGAAAAGTTGAATTTAAATGAAATATTCCTTTGCTCACCTATGCGTACTGTCTTTACTTCGCTTTTAACATATTTGCTTTTGTCGAGTGACGATTGTTCTCAAGTAAACATTCGATTTAATGTAGTGCAATATCGAAATTGGTGGAAATAGTTCAAGACTCTCATCAAGCGAACCATGTTGACCTAACACACCACATTTTAATTCAAGATATGCGTCTTTGATTTATCGGTTCGAGGCCCTCTTGGTCGACTACGGGGTCAATTGTAAATGATCAAATCGTTTGCTTGATCTTGACTGTGAAGCCTCGACTTGGCGGCTTGAAGCCTGCTTGGTCGACTTAGTCTTGGCTGTGAAGCCTCGACTTGGCAGCTGGAAGCTTGCTTGGTCGACTTAGTCTTGGCTGTGAAGCCTTGACTTGGCGGCTGAGAGCCCACTTGGTCGACTTCGGGGTCGACCTTAAACGATCACTTCGTTTATTTGGTCTTGGCTGTGAAGCCTTGACTTGGCGGCTGAAAGCCTACTTGGTCGACTATGAGGTCGACTCTAAATGATTAATTCGTTTATTTGATTTTGATTGTGAAGCCTTAACTTAGCAGTTGGAAGCCTGCTTGGTCGACTACGGGGTTGAGTCTAAACGATCAATTTGTGCAAGTAGGTATTTGCGGAATGTGTCATAAATTTCACTCTTGCGAGGGAATACAACGGAGACCAGTAATCTTTTATACATAGAACTTCTTTAGATTTATAACATTCCAAGTTCGTGGTAGTTCGTTGCCTTGCGTATCTGCCAGTTGGTATGTGTTGTACTTTGACACTTTAACTATGGAGTAAGGCCCTTCCTATTTTGGCTCGAGTTTTCCTACACTTCTCGACACTTCAACTTTCTTAAGGACGAGGTCTCCGACTTTAAAGCTGCGTGGTCGAACTGTTTTGTTGTAATGCTCTGTCATTTTTGACCTGTATCTTTACATCGTGTTGTAAGATGCGTATTGCAGCTCGTCGATGGTAATGAGGTCAAGGGCCCTTTTTGTCGCGTTTCTGAGTGGGTTATAGTGGATCACTTGGGCCGTGTGTTGTATCAGCTCGGATGGAATTACTGCTTTGAATTTGTAGACCAAGCTGTAAGGGCTATGGCCTATAGCTGTACGAGGGGTGGTTCTGTATGCCCACAGCACCCCGGGGAGGTCGTTCGCGCTAGCTTGTTCCTGTTCCTTCTATTCGAGCTTTGAGGTGATCGAGGATTGTTCTGTTTGTGACCTCGGTCAGGCCATTAGCTTGGGGGTTTCCGATCGAAGTAAAGTGTTGGCATATTCCCAAGGCCTCGCATCAGTTTCTCGTGTTCTTACTTTGAAACTAAGTCCCATTGTCTGAGATCAAGACTTTAGGCAGGCCAAAATGACAAATTATGTTCTTCCAAATGAAGCCCTTGATGGCCGCGTCGATTATCTTCAGAACTGCTTCCGCCGCGACCTACTTAGTAAAGTATTAGACCGCAACAATGATGAATTTGCATTGGCCGGATGTTTTTGGTAAAGATCTAACTATATCGATCCCCCACTAGTCAAATGGCTATGAGATCTGGACGTTTACCATCGATGTAGCGGGTTGGTGCAGCGTGTTTGAGTAGAATTGGCAGGATGTGCACTTTCTAGCGAAGTCGACTGAGTCTTTTAAAAAAGTGGGCCAAAAATATCCATATTGGATAATTTTGTGTGCCAGGGATCGGCTTCCCGAATGATTTCCACAATTATCTGTGTGGATCTCGTGAAAGACTTCATTTGCTTCATCAGGCGTTAGGCATCTAAGGGGTGGTCCTGATATCGACCTCTTGTAAAGTTGTCTGTGCTCGTTGAAGGCAAACTTGGCTGCTTGCTCTCTGAGTCTGCAAGCCTCATTCTTGTCCTTAGGGATTGTCCCCTAGCTTAAGTAGAGCTTGATTGGGTTTTGCCAAGAGGGAGCTGCTTCCTCGATGTTCCCTATAAAATTCTGGTCGCGAGTATCAATAGATGGTTCGCTGGTGACCAGGAACGTTATGGTTCTTTCTCTGGTCCCTCTCTTTGAGCTAGCAAACTTGGAGAGGGCGTCCACCCGCTCATTTTCCACTCGGGCTACCTGGCTTAGGGTAAAGTTTTTGAACAATCGCAGTAATCGTTTAACCTCAGTCAAGTACTGACTCATCTTGGCCTCTTTGACTTCGAAGTTTCCTTCGACCTGCTCTGCCACCAACTGGGAATTGATGATCGCAACTAGCTGCTCGACACCTCGAGCTGCGGCCATGTTCGTTGTTGGTGATCGAAAACTTGAGTTTTATTATGAAATCATATTCCTCAATGAGCGAGGAGCAAAGTGAAACACCAATTCCGCCTCTCGAGGTGGTTGCAGATTCATCGACGTGTAATGTCCATACGGAGGAGTTCTGGTCTTATTGGTCAGGGAGGTCGAGCCTTTCGGCGATAAAATCGGCCAGAACTTGTGCTTTTATGGCCATCGCGATTGGAATATGATGTCAAACTCGCCGAGCTCGATGGCCCATTTGGTGAGTCTTCCTGACGTGTCTGGCTTTGACAACACCTGCTTTAACGGCTTATTCGTCAACACTATGATTGCATGAGACTGGAAGTAAGGTTGTAACTTATGTGCTGCTATAACCAGGGTGAGGGCAAACTTCTCGATCTCCAGGTAATTGTGCTCGAGCCCCTACAGGGCTTAACTGCAGTAATAAACAGGTCGGTGAGTTCTGTCTCTCATTGAGGCCAACATCAAACTGGTCAAGGCGGTGGACATGGCTAGGTAGAGTTGCAAAACTTCTCCCAACTTGGGCTTGACGAGCATGGGTGGCGATGAGAGGTATTGCTTAAGTTCGATGAGAGCCTGGTCGCACTGTTTGGTCCATTGGAATCCCCATTTTTTCGCATTTCTGTGTATTTTGAAGAAAGGAAGACTCTTGTCGGCCAGTCGTGCAATGAATCTGCCGAGGGCTATTATCCTGCCGACCAGGCGCTGTACATCCCGAACTGTTTAGGGCGGGGCAATATCCAACACTGCCTAGATCTTCTGTGGGTTTGCTTCGATCCTCCTTTGACTGACCATGTAGCACAAGAACTTGCCTCCTCGAACCCCGAAGGTGAACTTGCTAGGGTTGAGTTTCATACCGAATGCCCTCAGTATAGAGAAGGTGTGGTCGAGGTCGATTAGGTGATCCTTGGCTTTTTCTGTTTTGACAATCATGTCATCGACGTAAACCTCCATGGACTTTCCGATCTCGCTCTTAAATATCAAATTGATCAATCTTTGGTAAGTTGCTCTTGCATTTTTTTTAGTCCAAAGGCATGACCAAGAAATAATATACTCCATTGGGGACGATGAAAGAGGTCTTATCCCTATCCTCAAGTGCCATGAATATTTAATAATAACCTTGAAATGCATCCATTATGCTCAATAATTCACAACCAACTGTGGAATCCACTAGTAAATCTATGCGAGACAAGGGATAAGGATCTCTAGGGCAAGCTTGATTCAAATCAGTAAAATCATTACACATACGTCATTTTTCCTCATTCTTAGGGACTAGTACAACATTGCAAAGCCCAGAGGGATATTGAATTTCTACAATATATCCTGCCTCCAATAGTTTGCTGACCTCCTCTTCGATGATTTATGATCTCTCAGCATTGAAGGTTTTTGTTTTCTGCCTCACCGATTTCTAGGAGGGGTCCACGTTGAGATGATGGACAATGATACGTAGGTCAATTCCTTGGAGGTCAGAAGCTTTCCATGCGAACATGTCGATGTTTCTGTAGAGGAAATCAACCATGAGACACTCCAGACGATAGCCCATATCACTCCCGATCCGAGTGGTCTTGTCAGGATTTTCAGGTTATAGCCCGATTGTTTTGAACTTCCCAACGGGCTCGACCCAGGTGTCTTCTAATTTTCTCTTCTTAGATGAAGCTCCCTCCTCGGGTTTCGCTACAGTGGTGTCCCCCGAGTGCTTCAGCTGAGGTCGCGTCTTCTGCTCGTTGGACTCGACTGAAATGGTATAGCGGCGTTATGCTTCCCTAACGTTGCACAAAAACTCTCCTACGCTAGCTGGGGTTGGGAATTTGACATTCATATGGTAGGTCAAGACAATGGCCCTGAAGTCGTTCAGGGCAGGTCGACCAATGATGATATTATAGGTGAATGAAATGTCGACTACCAGGTAGTTTATCATCAAGGTTCTACTGTGAGGGGCTTGTCCAAATGATGTGGACAGGTTAATGGATCCTTTCGGGATGATCTTCGATCCCTCAAATCCGACCAGCGGCGTACGGACTAGGTTAAATTTTAATTGTCCCAAATTCATTCTTTTCAAGGTTGACAAAATATGATGTTCGCAGAGCTGCCATTGTCGATCAGGATTTTTCTTACTTCAAAATTGGCTATTTCGAGCGTTACCACCATGGGGCAGTATATCTTATGATCGATTCCTCTATTCTCCAGACGGTCGAGGTCAGAATCAGTGAAGAAAATTGATTCTGCGCTAGTTGAGAGCTGGAAAATCGTTTCAACTAGGTTGATTTGGTCGATTCCAGTCATCTTTTGGTCTGCTTCGTGGCAGACTTTGAGTCCCCCCAAGTGGGACCTCCCGCAATCGTGTCTATGACTCCTCTGATAAGTGGGTGTGGATCTTGAGCAAGTTTCTTTCCTTTATCTTTTCTTCTTGGGATAGCCGACCTTTCTCTATGGGAAATCCGGTCGGTTTTGCCATCTTCACGTCTGGTATGTTCATCAATGTATTTTTTGAGATGGCCCTACCTGATCAGCCTTTCGATCTCATCGTGCAAATTGAAACAGTCTTCTGTGCCATGCCCCCTTTTGCTTGTGAAAATGGCAGTACTTCTTTGACTTTTTCATGGATTCGGTCTCGGTCAGCTTCCTGGGCCTTTTAAGAATGTTGTTGTGCAAGATAGCAAACACCATCTCCTTCCTCGGGAGGTTAAGCAAAGTATAATCATGAAAGCATTTAATGGGGGATCGACGACCTTCCATGTCCTGGCGATTGTCCTTCTCCTTGTTTTTCTTCTTATCGACCTCAAGATTACCATACTTCAGCCTATTCATGTCCTTCTGAGTCATGCATCTTTCCGCGAGGTCAAGGAGCTCTTCCATCAACTTGGGCCGTTTACGAACCAACGTGTTAGCACATTCCTTGTGTCCGAGGCCTAAGAAACGCACGTTAATTAGAAACTCGATCCGGGGGCTCTCAATCTTTAGTACTTCCGTGTTAAAGCTGGTAAAAAAGTCTCGAAGGGATTCTCCTTCATTCTGTTTCACTGTGTGTAGGTGGGTATGCGGGAGCTTTGCTTTCCTCCTGCTCGCAAACTAGTGCAAAAATTTGTCTCATAACTGGTCATATGAGTATATCGACATCGGCTCCAGCTTAACGAACTAGTCGAGCGCTATTCCCTGAAAGGTTGTCACTAACATCTTAGCGTGGATGTAATCGTTATGCCCATGCATTTGCATCATGTGCTCGAATTGCATCAAATGCTCGTTTAGGTCCGACGAGCCATCGTATCCGAGTAGGCCGATCGGGACTTTGGCATCAACGGTGATGCGCTCATCGATGATCTCTTGGACGAACGGCTAGTCTCTCTCTCTTCGGAACCTTGGCGGCCCTCCTGATAGTGATTTTTCTCTGTGTTTCTCCTCGAGATCTCCTCCAATCACCTATTTAGTTGCTGGAGTTAGTGGGATACCTCTACCCATTCATCCTTATCAGCTTGGGATGCATTTCTATACAACTGGGGTCTCGAGCGCTCGACCCTATCGTGCTGCGAGGCTCGAATGGGTCGAATAGCGTGATCAACTGAATCCGCTACTTCTTCGTGGGAGGGTGGGCCGGGCCATTTCTCTTGGAAAACGGCTAGGGCTAATTTCACGTCTCGAGGGAGGCCGTCTAGATTCCGATAGATCTTGATTTTTTTTTTTTTGTGGTCTTTCCTCAAGGGGTGTAGGTTGAAGAGTTACGCCGGCCGCCGATTTTGGCTGTACGGCATGTCGATTCAAAGTCGTAAAGAGTTTAGTAGAAATTTGGGCTGATATTTGTTCGCTGATGAGCTACATTAGTTGGGGCATGGTCAGGGTGACCACCTGCTCTGATTGGGAGCTCGACCCTGGCGCGCCAAGTTCTTGCGGAGGTCGAGGCGGTAGAGAGGCAGACCTCCAATTTTCTTCTCTTCTCGAGGGGGCTCGCCTGGTGTTAACCATTTTTAATTGCAGACTCAAGTTTCTCACAAACAGCGCCAAATGATAAGGGTAAAAACTACTTGTAACTGGATTTGAAGGTAATTTGGAGGAACCGACCTGTTTGGTCGAGTGATCAAACTCCAAAAGTGGTTAGGTTGAGTTCTACAATCACAAGCAAATGTCAGGCTAGTCAAAATGCCCTCGACTAAGGCACTCCGATACTCAAGTTAGTATGAGATCGACTAGATATGATGAGCAACAGAGTGAGGGCTTTTTTTGTAGAAAATAACATACCTTAGTGAGGCTGGAAAGGGGGGTATTTACAACATTCTCCCCACGAGGGATTTGTCTGAGATGCCCCTAGCATGCAGAGAGGGTTCTTGTCCTTGCATGGGGGACTTTAAGTCATCTCCCATTCCTGTACTATTCCTGGTGTCTGCCTCTCCAGGTTTGATGGACAGAATAGTACACTGTAGGTGCGCCCCTTGTCTGACGCTGCAGCATGGGCGGTACTGAGGTGGTATGCGCATTTAATGCTGAGGCATGCCGCTTGTCAGGATGTGTAGCACGACCGACAGAGGATTCCACACTAACTCGACCTCTCTGGTCGGCCATATGGTCGACCTTATTATGGGTTGGCGATCAATAAAAAAGGCGATCGAACATTATGATCTAATTAGTCGAGCATCTGGCTCAGGTCCACGGCCTGGTCAAATGGCCGCAGCCTCTATGAGAGGTCGACTTGGTCAACTGGGGTCGGTAACGCGGTTGGGCCCCTAAGGATAAAATGGGCTTAATGCTATATTCTTAAGTCCGTAGCTTTTGGGTTGAACTTCTTGGGTCATCCCATATCACACCAAAACCACAAACAAACATCACATTCCCCACTTACCAAAAACCATTTTGCCAAAATATTCATAAACAAACAAGCCCTTGGTTTTTGTGTGCATTTCTATATATAAAGATAAAGAAAAAGCCCACTATGATCCAATGAATTAAAGATGGATTGTGTTTTTATTTTCAATGTTGGGCCTTTGAGAGCCATTAGCCCACTATCTCATGATTGGTTCCATCCAAAAATGGATGAATTTAAGCCAACATATAAACTAAGATAGCTAAAGCAGATGCATTTTGCTCCAACAATATGGGCTTTCACTTGGACCACAAAATATTTCTAGTACATCAGCGAATTGGAGAAACAAACAACCTATGAAGTTTTGTAAGTGCCAAGACCAGAGTTAGCACAATTTTTTCACTTAATATATATTAAAAAGACCAGAATTAGCACAAGGCATAAACAAAGTATCATATGAACAAGGGCATCAAAATTCTCAAACAAGATTGGATTAATATTTAACCTGGACAAAATAACCACACGGAAGATGTAAAACCGAATGCAAAAATAATTGCAGTCTATTTGGGTCCAAACATAAGATGTCATAACTTCAACTAATGGGAATTTTAGTGAAAAGAACTGCAAAACTTTGGTGCTCCGTCACGCATACAGCTGTGCTCCGTCACGCATACAGCTGTGCTCCGAAAGACATTAGATATCAATGCAAGCCAATACCTCGGCTACTTCAAAACTACCCAGGACCTAAGCAGCTTGCCTGTTCCTCTTCTTGACACCTGACTTGGCGACCTTGAGGCTTCTGTTTACTACACACAATCTTGCAAGGGCTGCCTTCTTTAGATCGGGCCTGTAATAGTTGTCCGCCACCTTCACAGAACAAATGCATTGTCAATACACAAACAAGAAAAAGGAAAATAGCAAATCATATGGGAAACTTGATATGGAAACAAACAAGCAGCATATCTTTTTCCACAGTAAACAATATCATTTTGAAGATTTTTGATCCATTGCCTTTGGAAGACAAAGCCAATTATCCAAGGCAAGTATCATGTGCACCTTGAAGTACGTGGTTGGGCAGACCATATTTGGATCTAGACAAAAGAGTTTATGATGGATGTAAAACTAAAGGTTCAAAGCCTTATTCATGATGGACCACAGAATTTGAGTATTATACAAATTAAAATGCTCCTTAGCACAGAGCTTAATCACAGCTACATAAACTAATTCCCAGCATTACTATAGCAATAAACTAATTCTCACTGTTAATATGTCAGCATGTAGAGCAGATGAGTAAACAATATAACATTATACCTGGTTTGAAACAGCTTTGGCCATTCGGTGAAACTCTTTCTTCATGATAGACTTGTTTAGCAATCTGGCGGGCTTGTTCTGCTTCTTTGTCTTTGTTGTCGCAAGGAGCACAGACTGATCCTTGCCAGGTTTAATGGTTACTGTTTTCTTGTTTGCCAACCCTATAAATAATATCACATTATCAAAATAATTTCAATATAGTAAAAATTCTGGACAAGTTGACAAAAATAAGGAATCCTTAATGATACCACTCAAAGATCAGGTGAACCTTTGTTTCAACCATAATTCCATCAGTCCATATTTACTTGAAAAGCAAATAAATCAATCCAACAAATACATATAATAAGAAAAAGTACCACCAACATCATACGATATACTTATACTGTAGCAGTTAAAAATCCTCCTCCTCCTCCTCCTCCTCTCTCTCTCTCTCTCTCGCTACATGCAAACTGCAACCTATGCAACAATTGAGCCGACACATAAAATTACTAAGCTACCACAAAAAGTGGGGGAAAAAACGAAAAAAGTCATTGTTCAGACCTTAAATCATGTTCTCAAACCCAGCCAATCACTAATTCCAGAAAAACACATTCAACCGCAAAACTCACATAAATCGATGGCAGACGGAGTACTCTAAACCAAAAGAAATTAAATAAAAAACAAAATAATTTCAAAAAACACCTGAGTGCTTGAAGGAATGCAAGTTGTAGATATTGTTGGGCTCCTTGCTGAACTTAACGCTAGCAGTTCCATTCCCGAACTCCTTCACCAGAAATGAATTGTTTTTCTTCACGATCTCCCAAATGAGCTGCCCCGGTACGGTCGCCATTTCTCAGACGTACAAACCCTAAATTATACCAGTAAAAGAACATCAAAAATCACTACTACAACAACAAAATAAATGCATATACACATAATTTGTTCGGATCGAGGGTTTTACCTTGGAGACAGAGAGAGGGAACGGAGATTGATTCTAGGGTTTTGCTGTGACGGCTTGGAGAGTGAAGTTAGTTTAATAACGTACGTTGGGAAGTTTTAAACCTAGAGAGGTTCAGTCATGTGTCAATTTACGAAAATACGCCTACCATGTCCATTTTATATTTCACCAATTTTAAATAGTTGGGCCTCAAATGATCTTTAGCAAGTTTAGAGTCCGTCTGGTTTCATTCTCACAAACTATTTTTATTTTCACCTGAAAATAAAAATAAAAAATTATTATTATTTATACTATTTTTATAAATATTTTTATTTTTAAAATATTTTTTATTATATTCTCTCTCTATTTTCATCCATTTTTCAACTCTTATCATTACCTTAATCATTTTTTATCTTCTCAATACTTCTCGCATACCACAAAATATTAAAAATTAAAATTAAAATTATAATATTATTTTTTCAAACAATCACACATCACATTATCAATTAAAATTCAAAAAGTACACAAATTTTAATACAAAAACACTCAACATCCAAATATATTTCATTTTCACATTTATATAAACCTATAATTTTCTACAACACAACCAAATAAAACTCATTTTCAAATTCAACTAATCTAATTAACTTTTCTTTCTCCATTTCCACTTGAAAATAAAAATGACCCATGAAAATGAATCCAAATGGGCTCTTAGTTAATTTTTAGTGGGTTTTGGTTAAATAATTTAGATTTAAGAATTTCATTTTTTTGCAAGATTTTGTGTGTGTGTGTTTCAAGATCCAGTCATTAGACACTCTCTTAGTAATGGAAGGAAATCATGAAGTCTTGATAGCTCCTCTACCAGTAGATTAAAATATTCCCTTGAATCCTAGATGCGAACGAGGATTCACAATTTTTTCTTTTGGAAAACCTTCATACCACATACTTAGAATCAATCAAAGTATGAACATTTTGATTCCTTTGCGCGTCCTTCCCGATCTTCTCGTACTAGGGAAATGTCCTCTCAATGCTCTAACACCACATCGAATATGGACCGAACTGTCTCACGACGTTCTGAACCCAGCTCACGTACTGTTTTAATGGGCGAACAGCCCAACCCTTGGAACATACTCCAGCCCTATGTGGCAAAGAGCCGACATCGAGGTGCCAAACCTTCCAATTGATGTGAGTTCTTGGGGAAGATCAGCCTGTTATCCCTAAAGTAACTTTTATCCGTTGAGCGACGGCCATTCCACTTGGCACCATTGGATCACTAAGGCCGACTTTCGTCCCTGCTCGACGGGTGGGTCTTGCAGTCAAGCTCCCTTCTGCCTTTACACTCGAGGGCCAATCCCCTGGTTCAGTAGGGTAAATGCATTAAAAAGGGGCAAATTTTAGTAGATGATGCTGCTACGGTTGGTGGTGAACTTGCGTTGGGAAAGAACGTATTAGTAGCTTATATGCCATGGGAAGGTTACAATTCTGAATTTTTAAATTTTTAGTTGAAATTTAGTAGTCGAAGTGTTTGAAAGAGATATTTTAGCTTTTATTTGCCAAAGTTAAATAAAAAATTTAAAATTAAAAAATAACATTCGGATATTTTTTTACAATTTCTCAATATCTTTTTTTTTCACATATTCTAAACTACAGTAACGACTTACCAAAGGTGCGAACCCCACTTTGACTTAGAAGCAAATTAAGAGAAGATTGCGAAGTAATATTATAAAAACAGTCGCTCTTTAATCAATTTATAGAATAAGAAAATCATTTTCTTTTCTTCTGATTTATATACAGAAACGTCTACTCTCGATCAAATATTTTTTATTTATTAGTTATTTTATTAAATAATGAATGTTTTAAATTTTTTTTTCCGTTCACTTCAATTTTTACCCTTTTTTTTTTACTCTTTGCTGTATTTTTAAACATATCCGGTCCCAACTTTCACTACTTTACGTTTCTACAATTTTTCACTTTTCTAGAAAAAAAAGAAAAAAGTCCGGTCCCAACTTTTACTACTTTATGTTTCCACAATTTTTTACTTCTCCAAAAAAAAAAAAAAAAAAAAAAAAAAAAAAGTGTCCGATCCCAACTTTTACTACTTTACGTTTCTACAATTTTTCACTTCTCCAAAAATAAATACTCTCTCGCAAACTCCTCCTGATGAGAATCAAATTTGAAACACTTGATTCTATAATGAAAAAATTTTAGACTCAACTCTGAAGCACCATGAAAAATCTTTAATATATTAACATAATGAAGGATGCAATTCATAGTTCCCTTTGAAAAATCTACTTCAACAATATCCTTTTGACAACCCGTTTTGAGAAGACATCCAAATTCCAAAACTTAGAGCAATCGCATCATCCCAAAAACATTCTACACACAATCACAATGCACTCCCAGACAATTAAACCTTAAATAAATTTTTCCACACTATATACACAAACAAAGCAGCCTAAAACCAAGAAGAGTACCTCCACAAGCAATTAGTTCCTATGACAAAGGAATGCCACCATTATT
Source organism: Jacaranda mimosifolia (assembly GCA_018894105.1). Taxonomy (NCBI): domain Eukaryota; kingdom Viridiplantae; phylum Streptophyta; class Magnoliopsida; order Lamiales; family Bignoniaceae; genus Jacaranda; species Jacaranda mimosifolia. Next base: position 28,786,771 of record CM032122.1, read on the forward strand.
GTAAAAGAATTTCTACATGCAGGGCAGAATGTACAGTAAAGGTAAACTTAGCATAGTTTCAGAAGAATACGGCTGCCGAATTTAACAAAAACTACCAGAATCTAGAAAGACAAATGTTCAAGATCAGTATAATCCATCAATTTCCCAGAAACTAACTTCCTTCACATACTGATTGTTGAAATCAGATAAGGCGCCCAGGTCGAACGGAACAACTATTATTCAAGGCTGCATTGATCCTACTGAAAACTACATTCAAGGGGACACAAGCTATAGAAGGGCCCTTGAGCTTCTCTATTACTGGTTTCTTCTCCTCTCGACTCAGTCTGTGGGCACCAGTTAGTGCAGATAGCTTCCTGATCTTCTTTGACAAGAGTGGATTCCTTCTTGATTTTGGGGATTTTGAAAGGTGAAATGATCGACGCTTACTGGGGGGCCTCCCACGTGGCCTACGCTCATAAATCATCCCTATGCCTTCCAAAGGAGATGCATCTTCACTTAGGCTGTAGTCAAACTCAGAACTGCTGCTGTAGCATTCAGGGGTGTTGATTAGATCATCGGCAAAGCCGTCTTCCAATGGCGTGACTGTGAGTGGGTGGCCTATGATGGGATGCCCAGTTAGCTTGCTCATGAGAGAAATATATGGGACATGGTGTGGCCGGTAGCTGGTTTTCACGTCAAGGGGGATATCAAACAAGGTGGAACCAGTAATATGGTGTCTAAGAGAGAAATCAGATGAGTCATACTTTGGGTTGACTATGAAACGGGACTGACGATAAGGAAGTAACCTCTGGGGAACCGGCAAGTCTGTTGTTGTTGATCTTCTAGTACGAGAGTCTTTTTGAGGATCGTTCCATCTCCAAGCACGGAATTCTTCGACCTTAACTTCTGTAACTGGTCTTGACTTGACATGACAGCCTTCACCGTCTGAAACAAGAGGCTGCCTGAGATGGCCGGAGTTTATCTTTTGGCTGGTGCTTTCCCGATTAACACTCGCCACATGTATTTCAGCCTCATCATCAACGTCCACTTTCCTTGACCTAGAATTCCTCTTCCCTTTCAACTGCCACTCGGAAGTACCTTTCTCTATCTTGGGGCTGATATGGACATCGATAGTACCTGAACTGGTAGAACCCGACTCGTTATGCTCCTCATTCCCCAAAGATATGGTTTCGACATGACTACTTTGGCTAGATTGGGCTCCGGCACCAAGCTGTGCCTTTTGTGATGCATCGGAAGCAACAGAGGGCAAGCCTGTAGAAGTGGAATCCACACGAGCATGTTAATCAACAAATTCGAAAAACTGTTGAGTGGCTTTTGGCCTAATGGCATAAATCTCACACATTAAGTGTAACGTTTGAGGTTCGAATCCTAACGGACTCCTAGCATGTGTGTATAAATTATAAAAAAATTTCACAAAGCTAAAGTTCTAACCAATATCTAAGTGATATATATTTGATACTATAATAAGACGCATAATGAAAATGAGTTGTATAAACAACCAAAACCACTAGCATGTACATCTAACCACCTGTATCAGATTGTACCTGCTGATGGCTTTTCTGCAGCAACAAGAGGCACATCAAACAAGCTCTGAGAAGATCCATTGTCAGGAACCCCGGGCACGCTAGAAATTTCACTATTCTTCTGTTTACATCTCAGGGAAGCATCACTAGTGTGCCTAGATGCATTCAATAATGTCCTGTTCTCGCATGGAACTCCATTACTATCTGAGTTTTTATCAATTGCAACAGAGTTGTTGTTCTTTGATTCGATAGATTCTAATCCAGAAACCTTGCTGTTGGATGCCATCGGCACAGAAGATCCGGTTGGGCTGGACAATTGTTCAACAACAGGAACAGACACCATCGTAGTACACTCCATAACCTTTGTCAAAGTACGACGGCGGTTCTTCTTTTTTAGTAATTCATGAACAAGAGGAAACTGAGATCTTCTCCTTTTAGGCGATGATGCTACTCCCATCCCCAGGTCCTCAAGTCCTCTCATACGTTTTACGCCTTCAGCTCCATCGTCCTCTGAATCATTTGGAGTTCTCCACTGCTTAGATTCTTTCTTAGCTGACTCTACATGATCTGGTTCCTCAAATGATAAGCCAGACTGAGACAGTTCTTGGGCCGGATCTGAATCATCTTCAGAGCTATTTAAATCCTCGCTATCATCTTCACTTTCTTCACTGGTATGGGATGCAGAAGTTGATTCATTAACACGATCATGCTCCTCATCTTGTGTGTCTGGTCTAGCAGAAAAGTCTGGTTCGTCTTTGATAAAACGAGCACTTTCAAGCTCAAGGGCATGGCGAATGGCATCTTCTCTTCGAGCATATTTGACTACCTTCTTAGAGAGATGGGATGCTGATGACTTAGCCTTCTCAATGCAATCATCATACTCCCCACAGTGAAAAGCTTTCACTCTTTTTGATTTCTCCAAATTGTACCAGTCCCTGAAAGAGCATTGCCAGGAACTTGGAATCAAATTACAGCAAGTATGAAAGAAATACAAAGAATTAATGTTTCTCAGACACTCATGTCTTAGCTACTAAAGCTCAAGGCCACGTGATAATCAACTCATAGTCATATAGAAGAATATTTTCTCTCTGGGGATGAGCTGTCGATGGAATCTGACTGAAACTTAAAATAGCCAAACTTGAACCAGATGCTGAATTGATTTTTAATAGTTTATTTTAGAATTGCATTGGCAAATGTTCCAAAAATGACAACTACACATCAGATTAACATCATCACTAAAAATTAGTACATCTCATAAGAGCCTCGTGGGTGCACAACGAACTCTCCGTATAAGCCAAACTTGCCTACTATACCCACAACCATTGGCGTCAGTTGGTTCCTTATTATTTTGGCAATTTCTGGCTCCTTGTTTTGATATTTTCCTTCCGCACCATCTTGATAGCTGTACCTTAGTTAGCTGTACCTTAGTTAGCCTTTAATTTTGCTATGCCAAAAAACAATGAATGAAATGGTGAAACGGTTATTATATTACCTTTTAATTATGTGAGAGACATAAACGGTAAACCTAATCAACTTGCAATAGAATCGCCACTTTTCCAGTAACATGTGTCCCACTTCAACATAATAAATATCAGATACTAGGATAAAAGACAAAGAAATTACCAAATCCGTGACCGTGACAAGGATAACAACTAAAGAACTGAACTTGCAAGCATTCATGTAATCCATTACACTCAAACTGCATAAGCAATCTTTTGGGTAACAAACCCCTCCCTTTCCACGCGATAAACAATTACATTTAAGAATAATGATGCAAAACAGAAACGATAACACAAAATGTAACAGCGTAACATGTCTTCTTATATGTAGGTCATTACATTACTAAAAATAAGCAATCAAACTTGATTTGGCAACTAAGTCAAAAATTGGATAAGCCGTTACTGTTCTTTTTGGAATTTAAACATAATGCTTTACTTATTTCAAATAATTTTCAGAGCTATAGCATCTTGCAATGGCACGTGTATCGTTTGACTCATTAAATAAAGATTCTAACTCTTATGGAAACAATGATCAAGGTGGAGACAAATCGAAAAAATGTCCTACATACCAAAATGACAATTGTCACACAAATGGAACACCAGGTCTGCCCTCCATATAAGGGAACAAGAAAAATGGGTAACTTCATAATTTTGTTAATAACCATGACTACTTTTCTCGACGTAGAGAACTCCACGCAGGCATATAAAAGGTAACTCTTTGAATATCATGACAACCAAGTAGAAATTGTATGGTTCCAAGAAACAAGTTCGCAACATTTCTATCACTTTGGATATTCCACTCCATTTTCTGTTGTATATCCTATTTCAACTTATTGAATGCATGCCAAGTATATGTCTTCAACTCAATTATTTTTATAAAGAAATATTTGATACGCTTGGCATGTACAGAATTCAAACTACATTGCTATGTTGTAAGAACAACCTAATCAAGGAAATAATCAGAATAAATGGAAAAAGAAATTACTTACACGCTTGCATCCTCTCTACCAAGAAGCTTCACAGGGGTCCCCGATCTCGGCGTCGGCACACAGCCCTCAGGCAGTTCGTCCGGGCCGAGAATCTTACCAGGCCACCATGACCCATTTCTCCGGCGAACCCAAACCAACCCTCCTGCCGCTGCATCAATGCCTTTATTGGGGTCTTCGCCAGAACTCCCCATTCACAAGCCAAAACAACAAGGGATTCTTTAACCAAACAGGTAAAACAATAAAAAAAGAGAACAGAAAGCTAGGAATATTTTTCCAATAATTTATTTCAAGTCGGGGGCGGACAGAAAACCCCTAAGAAAAATCTGAAACCTCCTGCGGCAGCATGCACATTCATTTCACATCTATAAAAAAACCACCAAAAAACACAGAGCAAATTAATCACAAAAATTTACTCAGACAAAAAAAAATTCAGAAACAGGAGAACGACAAAAAAAATTATGAAACGCGAAAACGAAAAAGAAAAAAAAATAAAAAGGAAAAACCCAGAGGCAGGGTTTATCAGGGGGGATAAAGAGAGATATAGATCTGGTAAAAGAATCTTCGCATAAGATACTTCTTTTTCAGTTTCTTCCCCTTATTTTCAATAGAACTTAAAACCCATTAATTGTGTTTTTTCACATTTTTTTTAGCATTCTAAGAGAAACTTCTCATTCTTTTCAATGGTAACTCAAAGAATAGAGGATTTATTACCAAACCATTAGGTTCTTGATTCAGAGAGAACAAGAAATGGGAGAGCAGTTCAGTTCGTGTGTATATTTATGTGCTGGTCTGGCAGTCTGCTGTGTGTTGTGCGTGAGACTTTGAAGTAGAGAGCGTCCTACTGTATAGAAAATGAGAACGAACCTACCTTTTTGGTATCTTTATGCCAACATAGAGAAGCCCTCAGAAAGAGAGAGAGGAGAGAGAGATTTTCTTGAAATTACTATGACTATTTTACTATTATCTTATTTATTTTTTTGAAGTTGAACAAAAAATGGCAAAAAGACGCTGTGGAGAGGTACTACGATATGTATACTAGTATTCCTACACTTCCCAACATGGGCCCCTCCAAATTTACACTCTTTGAGCTATAAATGGATATTCGAAAATTCATTTACCGTTCGCATCTAAATTCTTTTATAGGGCTATTATCCGTATCCGTTTAAAGTGGATATTATCCGTATTCAATTAGTAGACATCCGACTATAAACGGATACGAATATGGTAAATGCCTATTCGATCCGTTTAATATCCGCTTCGAATACATATTCGTTGGATATATCCATTTATATATTCGATTATCCGTAATTTAATCAAATTTGTTATCCGTATCCGATAAATAATATTTAAAAAAATATTATATATAATATATTTTATTTTTATGTATTTTAATATATATATAATATTTTAAAAAATTACCATATATAATATATTATTATACATAATAATTTATTTAATTATTTAATTATTAAATTTCATAATCTATATGTAAATGAATATATGTATAAATTAGTAATTAAAGAATTAATAAAAAAATTAGATGATAATGATGATAATTAAATAATATTAAATCAAAAAATTTGAAAAGTTAATATTAGTGAGAAAATTGATCAATATAAAATTATTGTTGCTTTACGTTATAATTAATTTATATTGGTGTCATTTTATTAATATTAATTAATCATAAAGTGAATCAATAATTATAAAAAAAATAACTAAATTAAGAATAATTAACTTTTTAATTCTAAAATAAAATAGTAAAATACTAAAATTATTAACTGGCTAAGGGGATATTAAGATTTAAGAGGGTGTTTGAGTGAGCTTATAAGCTTCTTAAAACATCTTATAAGCTCTTAAGGTAAGATGTTAAAAGTTTATAAGGTATCAAAAAGTATTTGGTAATTTTTTTTTAAAAAAAAACTTATAAGCTCTTAAGAGAAGAGTTTTTGCAATGTTAAACAGATGAGAAGTTCAAGCATGTTCATGTTGTTGGACTATGTGAATAGTTTTCTTGTATTGAAATTAATTTTTATTTTGTTTATATTGAATTGTTGTATTATGTATTGGAAATTATTATTTCTTTTGTTCTTGAGGAGATTTGTATGCTTGTTTAATTTTTGGAGTATGCTGATTTTATTGTTTGTTTGTTGTTTTTTTTAGATTTTATTATGTTATTTATATGATTATTTTTTTAAATGAAATTTATTAGAAAAAAATATGCATTTTATTATAAATTAACGGATTCAGATATTCGAATATTCATAAATGGATATTTGGATATTTATAAATGGATATTCGGAATAATTATAATCGGATACGGATATATCCGAATTCGGATAATATCCGACGGATACGAATTCGGATAATATCTGACGGATACGAATTCGGATATTATAAAAAAATATCCGTCGGATATGAATACGATAAAAGTTAAATGAATACAAATATGGATACGGATACGAATACTGCATATTCGATCCGTTTAATATTCGTTTACTGCCATATCCTTTGCAACTGGTTCAACAACTCAGAAGTCAAAATCAAATTTTTTATATCAAGAATCATTTGATTCGACGTCTGTGATTATGTTAGATTAGATTCTTGTCTTTGGGGTTGTGTATGAGTGAGTACAGGAGAATAAATTATCAGCGCAATCCCTACGTCCCTCCTAATTTCTTTTCATTTTTGTTTTTTTAAGTGCTTTTTTCCTTCGTAGTTTCTGTTTTAGGGGTTCATTTCTTTCCCTTCACCTCAAACATGGTGGGAGAAGAGGAATCATTGAACCAAGACAGGTATTGTTTGTGAATTTTGAATCTTTTCAGCCTTTTGAGTATAATGATCGAATCTTTATGGTTTACGCTATTTATTGAGCAACAATCTATTTTTAATTCTGTCAAAAGTTTCAAACTTTGTGGGTCTTTTCTATGTATATATATCATGGTGATTTTATTTGAATACAAATCATGAAAATTAACATGAAGATGATAGAATGACTTTGAGCAAATTTCACACTTCAGCTTCAGGACATATTTCTCACTATTCTGTATTTGCAAGGGATCAGCTACTTTTTGTTATAATAATTCTTATTATCATTACTATTGTCATTTCAGTGGCCCAGAGCTTTATTACAGTTTGTTGGTTGGTTCATGACAGATATTAAATGAATAAATATTGTGATGTAATATGTAATTTTGGGTAGGTTGAGTTGGGAAAGAAATTTTATATGAAAAGTGAACCTCTAAATGGACTCTTCTGCTGATTGAAATGAAAAATTGGAAAAAAAAAAATTGTAAAAAATTTCGGAGAGTCATGACAGGGATGAATGGCTATTTTCGTAGCTTGGGACTGGAATACGGGAAAACCAATTAATTGAACTTAGTTGAAATGATCTATATCTCAAAAGTATGTTTCTTATTTTAATTTCACAGGCTGACCTTGATGAACATGATTATCAAGATTACGGAACATATGAAGAGTTGGGCATTGCTCTCTTAATCAGATTTTTGGCTTGATGTTAGTGTCTGAGCTGGATTTATTCAATAGTGATTCTATATTTTTATAATCATATCCCTCTTTATTTCCTTCAATGCTCTGGACAGATTACAAGCCGCAGCTGGACATGGAAATTGGAGCCCTGGAAACTATTCTCGGATGATTTTAGAGGTTTGTTATTCCTGCATTCAAATATTCCTCTTTAGTTGTTTGATAGATGTTCATCAATGCACCTGAACCCAATTATATAATCAATTTTAGTCGATTCATATACTTTGAGCCATTGCTTTCAGATAACTTTTTGTCCTAAGCTAAACATATTTTTTCCCATGCCCTGGAAAACATGGTTTTCTTTATTTGTTATCTTAATTATATCCCTTGTTGTTTTGTTTTCTTTCTCCTTTACTCGCAACAGGGTGATTAGCAGATGAATCAACCAGCACATTAAGTTTTTCAGTCTATATGCCTTTGTTGCTCTTGATGGATCTCTGTTCGTTGGTGCTTGTTTTCTACTTGAACTAATAGCTCTTGCTGAATTCTTTATGTAGTTCGATTGGCTTTGACATTCTTGAAACACGGAAAACTATCCTGATGAGCTAGTACTTCTGAATATGAAAAGGTTACTTGTACTGGGTTGTTCATTTTTATGCAATACTTTTGAAGTTTAGTTTTTTTTGTATATTGCTTTGCTGACGAGCCATATATAAAATCAAACCTCATACACTGGTATTGTAATTTATGGAGTTTGTTGGGATATTTTCTGTATCTATTATAATATTTTCTGTGTCTTAAAATGTTTTCTGTATCTCTCTCTCTCTCTATATATGGGATAAGGTAATTCAATTTATTAATTAGATATAATCTCTCTTCGTACATGGTATTTGAGTGGAAAAAAAAAAAAAAAAAAAAGGAAGAAGAAACCCTAACCCCTTTTCTTGCCCCACCACTAGTCAGCTAGCCACCTCTCTGTTACTGGAGTTGTCTATCATCTCCTCCAATTTTGTCTATCAAAGTTTTCCAGAAAAAGAAAAAATTTTTGGCTGGCACAATTTAGTAAAATCTCATCGTCATTCTTGTCTAGCTTCCATGATTACACTGTATTTTTTTGTTTGATTTTTTTCATGATTATGCAGTGATCTTTGTTTAGTTCTTTTAGGGGTATGCCTTGATTTCTATCTACTTTTGTTATGGCCGTGCAAATCTCACCGTGATCTCTACTCTGTCTACTTAGAGCCTAGGTGTTCACCGTGATCTCACCGAGGATGCTTAGCTTGAGGGGAGGTTAGAATATTCTCAGTATTCAGTATTGTTTTGTTTAGTTTGGAGGTAGTAGATCATAGATGTATCCATACTATTCTTGTACTCTAACTTAATTTCCATCTTTATATATATATATATATATATATATAAGATAGGGTACTAATTTTCATCATTTCAGGTACTGTACTCTTTTCTAACGACTAACATGGTACCAGGAAAAAAAAAGAAAAAGAAAGTATAAGCCTTTTCCTTTCCACATGGACGGTCAGTTTGTATTCTTCTTTATTGCCAATGTTCATCTAAATGCTCCTCAGCTGTTTATCTGTTGATTTCTTCTACAGAAAAAAAAATAAAAAAATAGCCGTGATTTCTGTCTGATTCTGTCGTGTCATAGCCGCGATCTCCATCTGATTTGATCAAGAAATAGCTGTGATCTTGATCTAATGTTTTCATGGCTACATCCTGTGATCTTTGTCTGCTTCAATCACTACCTCATTATCTCTGACTACTTCTATTGGAGCTATACTGTGATCTCTGTCTGCTTCTGTCATGACTATGTTAAATCTCGCTATGAGCTTTACTCAGTCTACTCAAATTCTAGTTGCTCACATAAACTTTTATTCCTCTGCGCATCCAAATTCCAAGGATGCTCGGCTTGAGGGGAACTTAGAATATTTTAAAGTATTAGTCATCTTTTTTGGGTTTTTGTTTGTGTTTTTATATAACAAGTTGAACATGGTTGATATGCACAGCTTGAAGAGGAGTGTTAGAATATTTTCAGTATCTTGTCTGGTTTTATTTTGTTTATTTGAGGCAGTAGATCACATATGACATTCTTGTGTTCTAACCTTAATCCTATCACTATATATATGGGATAGAATCCTTAAATGATTAATCTAGATACCTTTTTGTCTTCCGACTGAGGCTTATATGTATCCTTTGGGCTACACCTTTAGGGCTTGTTCTCTTATGTTTTGGCCATTTTATAGAAATTTTTTTGGGGGAACGGGTTTTTGGGAGAAAATTTGGAGAATGTGCCAAGCGTTTCTTTTTGTTTTGAGGAAATATGGAAAATGAATTGAAAATGAGTTGTTTGTTTTTTTATGTTTTGGGAGGAGACAAACTTTACTGTTGATGTTAAATCAGTCGCTTTTTTGTTGGGTTTGTAAGGTAAAAGTGATTTTTTTATGTAATATATTATATATGTATGTATATTATAGTTGGATGGGGTGTGTGTGTGTATATATATATATAATGATTGATATATTGTTATAATAAATTGATATGTAATTAATTCAATTGATGCTTTATTTTAAAATTTATATTTTTATGAATTTATTAATAAATATTAATTATTTATGAATTTATAATTATATCTTAATTATAAAAAATTGGCTAATGTCATAATTATATCATAATTGTTGATATCAGTTTATATAAAAAAATTTAATTATTGTACATTAATTATAAACTAATTATTGTTTATTCTTAAAATATAATTATTTAACTATTTATTATTTATAATTTATGTATAAATAAAACTTAGTTATTTATTTAAATAAAATAAAATATATATATAAGACTTAATGACGATTCATCAAATTAGAAAATAAATAATTTTATATTATATGAAACTAAATCATCTTAAATTATTTATTAAATAAATAAGTGTAATATTCAATTATACGTTAAATATGAAACATCATTAATATATACATAATAAGTTATTTAAATAATTAATTTAATAAGTTATTTATTGACTTTAACTCATTATTTAATTAATATATTATTTATAAATAAATTACTTAGTAACTATAAAAAATTTTTTACTTAATTTTTATTAATTTTCTTGATAATTTTTTTGTTATTTTAATATTAATTTATTAAACTTAATAGATTATTACATAAATATCACACTATCTTTAATTCTTTATAATAATTTTAAATAAATGTGAATATTAATATTTAATGAAGATTCATTTTTTGAAAATATTAATTTATTTATTATATCAAATTAAAATATTTTAAATTATTTATTAAATGAATAAATATAAATATATAATATTTAATTAATGCATTAAATATTAAATATAACTAATACATTATTTAATTAATAAGTAATTTAATTAATTTAATATGTTATTTAGTAAATAACTTATTTATTAAATTTAATTAATTTTCTAGATAATTATTTTAATTAAATTTGTAAACATAAGTTTTAGAATTTTTTAAGTAGTAAAATTTTAATATTTTCATATATGTAAATATATATATGAGTGAAATGAGATAATGATAAATGAATGAGTGATGTGAAATATGGAGTGAGAAAATGAAAAAGTAGGCGTACTTTTTAGGTTGTAGGGTTTTTTTGGGTAAAAAATTGTAGTATTTTGGGAGAAAGATTGGAGAATATGCATGCATTTTGAAATTTTTTTGGGGGTTGGAAAAAATTTCCCCAAAACGTAGGAGAACAAGCCCTCAGTCTTTCTCCCCATCACAAAATTGCAATCATTAGCTTCACTTATTCATGCTATCATGAACCCCCTTGAACCAGTGCTCCTAATTGCTAATCACGTTTTTCGGTTTACATACTGTCTGAAACGGTATCTGACAGTTCATTTGTTTGATTAACGATAAAGTTTTAGTGTCTGTCTGTCGAGATGTGCCTTAATAGAAGACATGGAGGATATTAGTGAAAAAGCTTACTTGAATCTACTATTGCCCGCAGAATCGGACCTTTGGCTGAAGGTTCTGATGAACGAGACATTTATTTGGATGATGATTATTTCGAAGGTGATTCTGGCTGCAGCTTTATTTTCTAGTTCCTCTCCTTTCGCCTTTTATTGTATATTAGTACATGGAATCTTAAACTATTACATAACTTGTCTGATATGTATTCTATGCAGGAAAATTCGCGGATTTAGCATTTAGCTCGGGTTTCAACACGATCTCTAGGAGCAGCACAAGTTAAGGAATAGCTAAATCTTCTGATGAACCTCTGCTGGGCCTTCTGCATGATTTTGGGCGTTTTGACTCTTTTTATATGGAAACCAATAGCATCTAGGTACCATGCACTCCTCCCTTTGAAGCCCACAATCTGCCCTCCTTCCATAGGAAAAGAAAACGGGGTTCCTTCTTCCACCCCAAACGGCCCATATGTCCTCTGATTACTCTTAAACGTGAGGGACCGGATTACAGGGCTGCCACCATGAATCACTGGAGAGCAGTGGCCGGTCACCGTTGTCAAGAACTCCTCCGGACACTGCAGCTTGATCTGTGGATCCAATAAGTCAACAAAAACGATAACTTTTCACACCATTTTGAATTCTAATCTGACGGAATGAAAGAAAAACCATTACCTCTGCAGTTTTGCTACCCCCAGAACCTCCATGTTTCTCTGATGAAACTGGCATACCATTCTTGTCATAAACTATAAGTATCGAGTCGATGCAACGAGCATAGGTGAGTGTGATTTGCCTAACTCCATCATAACTCCCATCATCCCAACTACTACCTCCATTACCTCCCCATGGCCCAACAACTATAGCCTTTTTCTCGTTTGGCCGATCCTTTTCCCCTTCCTACATGATCACACCAGAAATTTATATACCAGTTAACATCATATGCCTCAAAATTTACAAATCAGAGTAACTATGTTTCTTTTTCTATTTCTTTTTCCCGGGGGGTGGGGGTGGAAGAGGAATGGGTGCATGAGTGGTTTTAGAATGTAAGGTAGTCATCATCAAACAAAAATTGCATACCATGTTAACTAGGGAGAGCTACAAGACAGTGATAGCAAATCTGCAAACTGGAATGCTATATACACATGCATACTTATATATACATATTAGATGCAATAAGCAATAAATTTCTCTCTCGCTCTCTCTCTCTCTCTCTCTCTCTCGTGGGGCGCGGGGTTGAGCGGCTCAAAACATGGAACAAGAAAGTTGTTGCCTTTTGCTCTAGTATCTGATTCCATTAATAGCATCATCCAGGAAAATTTTAGTGGTGCAAAATTGATCCAAATACTTTGAATCTTGTGCTCAAGTGATCAAATGAGTATCTGTTGTGCCATAAAGCTGTTAAAGGAGGAGGGGCCCCTTAAATGACCGTTTATTAAGAATACACGGGAGAATTCTACTACTGTTAATAGGCGTCTTTAAGACGCGAACTAGGTGATATAACATATTATATTTGTTAAATTTAAAAATAATGATAGACATTTAATGGTGTTTTTTCTTTAATTCGTGGAAAATTATACAAAAGCAAAAAAGTTATTTTCGGGAATAATACATTAGATAGGAGCATTTTGTGGAGATATGTAGTAGAAATCCATAATGCTTAGGGCATGTTTGGTTTTATTTTCATTCTCATTTTCTGTTTCTATCATTTTCAAATTTAAAAAGGTAGTTAGTGAAAATGAGTTTGTATTTAGATATATTGTTTGGAAATAATGATTATGTTGAGTTTAGTAGGTTGTAGGTGGAGAGAGAGAGAGAGAGAAGGAGAAAGAAGATATATTGGTTATTGAAAAATGTATTTTGAGAATGAGAATGAGAATGAGAATGAGAATGAGAATGAGAATATATTGGGTGAAAATATGTGAAAAATGATTTTTTTCAATTTCAAATGGTAGAAAATGTGTTTTAATTTTGCACCTGGTTTTTAGTGAAAGTGATATATATGTATATGATCCACTCATTTAAGATTTTTCTGTTATACATTTAATGTGTATTTATGATATAAAATATATAATAAAACTATTAAAATAAAGAATGTTAGCTGAAATTTCATAAGTTGAACCCCTGCTCTTTATTCGCATGGAATTTTAAGCAAATTGTTAAATACTTTGTCACAGTCGACATGAAATAATATGTAATTTTCCTTATTGATCTTGATTTGGCATCTACACAGTCTAGACAACGACAAATTCTCTGCGTTAAGGGGGTAGAGCCATATAAGTTTTTTGTACTCAAGGAAGGTCACGACAAGATAAGTTGTCTGTCATTACGATAAGTGTTAGCTTCAGTAATAGCTGGATGATAGAAAAAAATCATAGCAAAACTAGTAGCTTCTTGTACTAAAAAAAGAAACAACCGTAATCTCCAAATCATAGGGAGGATCCTTTGCTTTCTCCTCTAGGCTTTGAAGACCCATTTTTGCATGTGAACAAAAGTTTCCATCCCTCATTCTCAACTTAAAAATTTGTGCCATGGATTAATACAAATTTTTGGATGAAAATTGAAAAAACAAACTTTACTCTAATTGTAAATGGATAGAACATTAATTATACTGCAATCAACTAAATTATCAAGAAAAGCTGTTAAGAGTCAAAAGAGAGCTTGGCGAGTACTCAAAATTCCCTTCAAATAGGGTCTAGAAACCCTTTAAATTTATACACGAGTTTCGGCACCACTGAAGTTATTTTACATGGCACTGGCAGTCATCATCAAAGTGACTGCTAAAACACAATATATAGAGTTAGATACTTTTTCATCATTTAGGATTGTATTACATAGCAGTCAATGTTATCTATAAACAAGCCAGACTTTCCTCTGAAACCCACAATCTTACCCTCCTTCCATCGGAAGAGTAAATGGTGTCCCGGTCTCCACTCCAAATGGCCCAAATGTTCTCCAGTTGCTCCTAAACATAAGCGACCTCACCATAGGGTTGCCACCAAGGTGCACAGGCAGCAGAAGCCGCTGATGGCTGTCAAATACTCATATGGGAACTGAAGGTTGACCTGGATTCAAATGCATGGCACTTGATGTGATTGTGTTCATTATATCAGTCTAGGAAAATGGTAAAACATACAAGACTCTCTCAAGCGCTCCCCCTCCACCCTCAAGTGCAATGGTGATTGCCAACTATCATAAACTAGTTGAATTCAAGTCTCATGAGCAGAACTGTTTCTAGCTTGATTTTTACCTTAAATTGATATCAAATCAGCTATATCTAAGTTCGGAGCACCTGAATTGGTATATAGTTTTAATATCTTCTCTTATTTTACTAATATGTATGTTATAGAACTAATACATCCAACCCCATCCCATCTAAGTTCGGAGCACTTGAATTGGTATATAGTTTTAATATCTTTTCTTATTTTACAAATATGTATGTTATAGAACTTATATATCCACTTATCATGGTTTATAATTTTGTTAAGATTCTTTATAATGAATTACTGAATGTTTTTAATTTGGCATAATTAACTATTTTATCATTTTATTAAACTAAAAATTTTGAGCTTGCAGTTGCTCTAAACTCAATGGAGTTGAGCTAGAGCTTCATATATATATATATATATATATATATATTCAGCTTGAATCCAAGCTTGGAAATTTTCCCTATGGCTTAACTCGGTTGTACCCCTTGGTCTGACTCTGATAGCAGGAACCTTTTTTATGGCTCTTCAACCTCGTCCAAGCAAGTACAAGAAGATCTTAAGTTCAAATTCTTGACTTCATTCTTCAGTAATATCAATGATTTTTCCAATATATTGTTTTTCCTTGATTACTTCTCATGCTATGCATCAGATGAAAGAAAGGACTATTACCTCACCATTGGAATGACCCCCTGGACCACCATGCTTCTTGGACAAAACAGGCACACCATTCTTATCATACAGTATGTGCATTGAGTCGATACAGAGTCCATATGTAAGCATGATTACCCTCACCCCACTGTAGCTCCCATCGTCCCAATGATTACCTCCAGGACCTCCCCACGGTCCAATATATATTGGCATCTTTTTCTCACCTTTTCCTTCTCCTGATCCTACAAGATCAAATCAAACATTCATATGGAGGAGATTCAAAGTTTCGTCAATCTGCAAAGGGGATAGCTAAATGCCTAAATGTAGCATTGAATTCAGAATCAAATACCATGTATGCAGGAAGTGTTGGGAGGGGACGATGCATGTGTTACTTTCCTCTAGGAGGTTCATATAGAAAAAGAATTGAATGGCTTTCTGAGGTATCTGGTTCCATTTGTAAAACTAAAGCTTTTCAGCTTGGTACAACAATTAAAAGGATCAAATTCCACCAAGAATTCTTCAAACCTTGTGCTCAGATTGTCAGCTAAGCATCTGATGCATGGAAACAGTTAATTTTGTGCTCAAGGATTTTGAAATATGATAATCACATGCCTTGACGTTACCATGTCCAAGTTGCTAAAAGTTAATTAACTCATGGCTCAAGGGACCCAAACTCCAGTACAGTTATGTGAGATGCTATAGACTATAGTTCTCCCTGTTCATCAAGAATATATAATAAAAAAAGTTTATCCTATCCAGTATTGGATAAAGTACAATGTGCTCTCTAGGTGTGAATCCCATATTAAAAGGCTTCTGAGTGAGGCAAGAATTATCTCAAAATTGACAGATTTGTTCTTATTTGTCATGCAGGAAAAAGGTCCTTCAGAGAAAGATCAACCTCATGCTAATGACTCCTCTGTCTAGATTTCCATTTGAATTCATAGCATGTCTTGTGTATAGTGCTCAAAGTTAAAATTTTAACATCTGCTAAGTAATGTCGCCAACATTTGTTTGAGTAGAATCTGCAGCAGTTTGGATTATCTTCTCTTTCCATTATCATTGTGTGCGTCAACTGCAATGAAGGGAAAAAGTAATGAGAGCATAGAATAGAGAAGATCATAAATTTGTGCATTAACTAGAATGAAAGACCATCACAAGAACAAAAAAAGCAATAACAAGAATACATGCACAAACTTAATCAGTTTATTTGAGTCCAAACTGCATAGAATGTAAGACATCCACAGCATCCCAGGCATCCAAAAGCAAACAACATCAGCCATTGTATTAGCTTATGCACCAAGCTATCCGTCCACTAAATTGAAAGCTAAGGCTTATTGAACCAAAAAAAAAATGAAATAGACACACAATTCATCTCCTTGTTGTAAATAATTATCCAAACATAAAAAAAATCTCCTTGTTGTAAATGATCCTTTCTTCAAATTCCCAGATTCGTTATTTTTCATAGAGAATCTCTGATAAAAAATAGGACAAGATTCATGGTGCATTTTATCTAAGGGATTCATAAGTTTGGGTGAAAGAAGTAATGCAACTAGATTATTATCAAACGTCTGTAACACAGTCTTTCTTTCAATGAAAATCCCATAAGAGGACCTTCTATTTCTAATAGACCATGAACTAATGAGTTCATAAGAAGCGATTTCAATTTTTTTCATTAGGTCTGGCTATAGAGCAGATAAAAATTAAGAACAATAGCAAGTAACTTTTAGAATGATCAAAATAATAGCCCACATCTTTGTGTCAAGTGAATGGCATGGATTGCAATTTCAGTAAAAAAATATAAGCAAAAGAAAAAAGAACGTGTGAATATGAAACCGAGCAAGAAAAAGGATCAAAATAAACACTAAACTTACATTACCTTTATTAGCTCACTGCTGGGGGAGACTAGTGTAAGAATCCTCCCATGGCATCCCCGCAACCAATTATCAACGATTTTCCGAACACTTGTTAATGATGCAATGAGTTCTAACTTGCAAAAATAATTTGAAACTAAATGGGCTTCTCTGGGTTCTTCAAAAATTTTCATACTCTGAAAAAAAGCAACCAGAAAGAAATATATGAATTCAAGAGAAAGATAAACAGCATAGAAGAATTTTCTGTTGAATAGTACCTGGTTGGAGTATACTATCAATTTAAAACCCTTAGACCGATTGAAGTTCCCAAAAAGTTTTTGATACTCAACAATGCACTGAGACGTTTTCATAATGTGACCAAAAGAAAACTTTGCTTCACGCAGGCCCAAGACATTCATGGAAGAGAAAGGCATTCTATGGCCACTGTACTGGAAGGAGTGAAGATTTGGGGCATCAATATTGGCTTCTCGCAATTTCACACACTGAATTAAGGTCAAGCTCTTCAATTTCCCACTCAAAATTGTGAGCCTCTCCAGGTTGGTACATTCATGGAGCACCAGTTTCTCAAGCAAAGGGCACTTGGACATGCAATCTTGAAATGCAGAATCTGTCATTCTGCAGTCCTTCAATGTCAAGTTTTTCAAACTTCCGGAACCTTTCAGGTCGATTTTGCACTGCTGATGTTTTTTCGCATGATACCAAAAGGTTTCAAAATTTGGTGCTGCAATTTGAATACAACTGATATTAGCACACTCATGTACCTCCACTCTCCTAAGCTTGAGAAGAGCCGAAATAGCTAGACATAATACTCCTCTACAGCTAACAAGCCTCAAATCCTCTATCAATGGGCAGCTTTCTTCAAATCTCTTGATCACACGTTCGTTTACTAAAATGGTGTCTTTTATAGAAAGTTCCCTCAAATGAGACAGCTTTATAGCAGTAAAACCATATAAACCATATAATAAAGACCCTGACAACTTCAAGGAAGTTATTGATGTGGATAGAAGAACAGAATCTGGCAAAACATATTCTCTTCCCTTTCTATTCACATGAATATCCAGCTCCTTCACATTTTTGTCTAAAGCAGCACATATCCAACACCTCATACGAGCCTCCAACAGATCATTAGTATTATTCACATACAACCTGAACTTATCAATGCAAGGAACTGGATGAAGTCTCAATGCTATCGACTTCTCAACATAACGCATGAACTTTCTTTTCTGGAGTTCACGAGCTTTAATCCGATTATGCTTTCCTTTTCCCTTCGGAACCCGAAACCAACTCTCATCAAACTCAAACGTCAGGTACGAATTGAACATGCTTTTCCACTTCTTTGACAAAATGCTAGTTCTAACTACGTCTTTTGTACAATGCAGGAATGAGAAAATGTGATGGATAATTGCTTCAGGCAATTCCGAAATCCGATCAACATCATTATTTCCATCATAAACCCCATTGTCTCCCCTAACCTTCCGCTTCTTCCTAGCTCTATCATTATTCGAGTCAAAACCCAGGTGCCCTATTTTTCGCTTCCCCAATATGCCTTCATCACCACCACCATTCCCTGTTGGCTTTAACTTCAAAATTTTCCGTCTAATTTTTGATCCCTTTGCGGAAAGATCCCTCTTAACAAGGTTTCGAAGGCAAATTCTCTTCCAGAACATGATTCTATTAGATTGATTTTCTGGCAAAATCCATCAACACAAGTTGTTTAGCAAAATAATATAAATCTCCCCTAATTATTATAGCTTCCAATCGAAATAATAATCATACAAAATTTCTCAATAAACCAATTAACATTACAAAAAACCCATCTTTTGACAAAACAAACAATCATAACATTTGGCAAAAGGAAAAATATAATTCCTATAAGAAATTAATCAAACTATGAATCTATAATCAAGAATCGACTATTGAGATATTGAGAGATAAGAAAATACGAACCTTCTCGGAGAGAATTGGAGAAGAATAATCCGAACCAAGCTATGAAGAAATGATTTTTGGGGTTCTTCCGTTCTTTGAAGCCGTACAATGAGTCATATAAAGGGTTAATTTTATTTTTCTTTTATGGGCCGGGCTTTTTGGCTTGCCGTTTTGAATTTAAAGGAAATCACCCATAAAGTAAATAAGAATTATATTATTTCATTTTCTTTTACTTACAATAAGTCCAAAACAAAATAAATTGAGATCATTAAAAAATTATGTTGATATGTCCTACAACAAGTCCGAAAAATTATTCATGTAATTGACAGCCAACAACTTTGTAAATGATGTAGTAAGCATATAAAGCCTTAGAAGCCGATGAAGATATTTTCTTCAATTTATGTTATTGTACAAGAAAATAAAAAAGTAATTTTAATTTTATATCTTTCTAAAATAATAAATGCATGTGATAATGATATTTTAATTTGATGCAAGCGTGATACTTGTATTTCTTAATATTTTTCCTATGTCCCATCTATTAAATTATGTGGAATAAAGAAATTATTTATTTCTGTTATTGCTAAATTATATATGCCATTTAATTTGACATGAGTTTCACAAAAAATTTAAAAGATCCGCTGCTCTACTGGTCTCCACGAGGAGGCCTGCTGCTGTTGCTGGCCTCCCAGCCTACCTGTGGAGCTGGCCGGCCTTCGCCGGGCAGCAGAGGTTTGCCGGCAGATTTAGAAGAAATGAAAAAATAAATAAAAAAATTACCGAGGGCTGTGGTGAGAGAGCAAGCAAGGCAGCTGATGGGCAGGTAAGTGCGACAAGGTAGGTTTTACTCCTTTTACTTTGTTTTTTTTTTTTTTTTTTAATATTTTATATAATACTTATTTTATATTTAAACTTTAAACTTTTATTTAGTCATAATAATTTATATTTTAAATGTTAAAATTTTTAAACACTTTAATTTCAATATTTAAATATTCACTAGTTTAATGTATGACTTTAAAATGCATATTTATGTACTTAATATTTTTATTATATATTATATTTTAGTGACCGATAAAAATTTAAAGTGACCAACTTAGTGACCGAAATTAAATTCGGTCATTAATTAGTGACTGAAGCAAGGGGGTCATTAATGTGGTCATTAATCGGTCACTATTTTTTTTAAAAAAATTATTTTTAAATCAGTCACTAATTAGTGACCGAAAATTCGATCACTAAAATTCGGTCACTACAATCCCCTTTTTTTGTAGTGACTTTCATTTTAAAAACATCTCATGTTAGGACATTCAAAAAGAAATGAAAATAATAAGTTTAAAATATATAAAAAAAGATAAATTTCAACGTACAATACGATGATATATATATATAAAGAAAATCTTTTGTTTATGACAATAATAATACTATCATTACATATGTGATAAGCTTAAACTGCTGTTAGCAACCATACAAATACCTATGTATCTGAGAACACAATGTATATATAGTCCAATCCCTTTTCTCCCTTCATGATTCTTGTCCAAACAAACACATCATCAAAACCCAAAAACTCTTGAAGATATTTCCAACAAACGATCCAAAGCACCGGGAGTAAACTTTCTTGCAAACAAGACGCAGAGGTTAGTCGTCTGATCATTATAGACACAGGTTTTATTACTCAAAATTCCTTCGAAAAACTCATCTGTTGTATTAGACTCTCCGAATGTCCCAGGATGATAGGCAATCTTCGACCAGTCGACCCACATCAGAGATCTGTTGGCCAACAGATGAGGCGACTGGATGCTCAGCATTGTCTGAAAATAATGCTCGTCCACATAACAGTACTTTGTGCAGAACTTTTCGAACTTGGGATAGTAGACGGTGTCTCGAACAACGTCGACTGCTAGTTTTCTGTTTATTTCGAACCATTGGTACCCTTTTCGCCAGTTTGTGAGATTGACTTCAGGCGACATCTTGGGATTATAGCGGCCTCTGCCGTAGAGGCCGGGCACATCAACTGCACCTATGAAGCTGTAGTGGGATCCAGATATGTACTGGTAGACGGTGCTGAAGTTTCGGAGAGGAATGCATGCCTCGGATAAAAGGACGAACCATTCATTGGAGATATTGTCGAGCAATGCGTTGGCTAGGAGTCGTCTTTCGGCATCGCACATGCTCATTTTTCCCCACTCCGTAACCTTTAGAAACAAGAACGAAAAGGTCGATGTAACGAGAGCGTAATAACTCTTGGGAAACATATAGGTTAGACAGGGAAATAAGAGAGAGATGCAGATCAGCAAGCTTAATTATAAGCTTTTTAGAACATTTTACAAATGTTCAAAAGCTTATAAAATGTCAAAATTTTTTTTGACAAAATCTTTTAAAAAGAAGTTTATAAGCTCTTAAAATAAAAGTTTTTAACTTTATTTAAAATTTAAAAAATCTTTTAAGTAATTTAATCATATTGACAGTGTTTGGTTAAATTTATTTAAAAATCTTATAAATTTCTATCCGTATCTTTTAAGATATTTTTGAATTCTATAAAATGTTAGATCTTGTTTTAAAAACATGCTTTTAAAGTGTTTAAATAAAATAAAATTTTAAAGTTTATGAAATGTTAGTAGTGATAATTTTGTAAATAGCACGGTTAAATTAATTATCAAAGTTTATATAAAATCTTAAAAATGAGTTAATACTCCTTAAACTTTTCTTTAAAAAAGAGTTATAATACCCTAATATCTATTTGGGGAGTTTATAAGATCAACTTTTGAAAATTTATCAAATGTTTTAATAATATCTTATAAACTTCTAAATATCTTATTAGTTCAACCGCACACCCTTAATTATAAAATTATTATTATTAACAACTTACAAGTTTAAAAGTCTTATTCTATTTGAACATCTCAAGAGCTTATATATCTTTAACATAAGATTTAACATTTTATAAGTTTGAAAAATATCTCATAATATGTAAAATCTTTAAATAAGTTTAAACATTATATATAGGAAAATCAAACATGATAAATATCCACAAAGATATATATCACTAGAAGTATAAGTTAGCTAATAAGACAGGAGAAAATGAACCTATAGCCATCATAAGAAAACTGAGTCAGAACCTAAGCAAGCAAGGAATTAAAGAGCTGGTGATCTCAATACCTGGCTTGGAATTTGCCGGCCATAAAAAACTGATGACGGTGGAAAATCCGGCCGATAAGAAGGCGAGGAGTGAATGTAGATCGAATAAAGCTTCTCGTTCCCCTTAAAGAACCTCTCCCAAAGCGGCGCCAAAGGCAATGGCCCTCTTGTCAGGAACATGAATGCAATCTTGGGAGTCTTTTTGAAGGGATACCCTTTAATCTTAGGCTCAAAAACAGCCTCCCAAAAGAGCTCTTCGTCGTCCATTTGATGCCAAAGGCTCGATGGAGGACTAATCCAACTATCTGTAGTGACGTTCTTTGGTTCTTTAACAGACAGTTGAAGTCTCGACTGAGGAGCGGGGACTACAATCCCGCCGCTGACACGGCGGCTTTTATAGATACTGATACATGAAGACACTGTGCCTAATCCCAGCAAAAGCAAGAGGATATATAGTCTTGGTGGCCAACATCTGGTGGATTGGTTTATGATCCTGAAATGAGGGGATTGGACTTCCTCCAATGAGCCAAAACTCCTCGCTCTTGGTTCGCGCATTCTTAAATTCAAACCTTAATTAATTCCCAGGTACTAGGAAAAGGGCTCTTTTCTTTCAAACTTATATTCTTAATACTACCAACCAAATAAACAACCCACCAACCAACAACCAACAAAAGATTATGAAATCCAGGGTATTTAATGTCTTTGCCAAAAGAATAACATCATTAAAATTTCAAGAGTTTGCCGTGTTTCAAGTCCAAAAAAATGAATAGTAATCAAAAGTAATGAAAATATTAAGAATCTCAACCAAGATTATTCATGAAACTTGAAATAGGCAACATGAGTTTGGCCCCTTAATTACCAAATGATAAAGCTCTGGACATGAAGCTGCACCCAGAAACCAAGTACCACAATTAGGACAGAATGGATTGAAGCCCAAGATTTTTGCAGATGATTTTCTTGGCAAAAATACTAAAAAAAGAAAAATGTTTTATCTGTTCATCAAAATAAATGTGCATCAAAAGGCTATTTTGGATTCATCAAGAAATGGGAAAATTTTGGGTTTGAACAATGGAACTGATTCTTGGCTTTCCAGCCTTCAAAACATGGTTTGGACAAGGAAGCAGCATTTTTGGTTGCTTTTTATAATAATTGTATGAAACTGAAAATTGAGGAGAGATTGACTGAAGTGGGAGAGGATTTCACAATTATACTTAGGGATTTAGAAAATATATTTGATTACTGAAATAATGAGGAAATATATATATATATATATATATGGACAATATATTTTGAAGAAAAAGTGTGGACTTAACATAGTTAATTTAGAGATTACAAAGATTAATTACTATATAAAGTTTTCTAGTGAATATAATCTTGTGACAATCTTTCAAATATCTTTGAACAGATTTTTGTTGAATGATTGGTCAAATTTACATAATGTTTGCAAAATGTGAGTTTGAAGCATAACTGGTATTGCATTTGCAGAATTTCATGAAGGGAAACAAATTTTATAATAAATGTATTTTTAAGAAATAAAAATTAAAAAATAAATTCGCCTTTAATTCTTCAGTGACAATGCAAAGATGTTTGAAATTAAAAAACTATTAAAACTTCCTTAAAATAAAAAACAAATATATTAAGTTATTTTGTAATCCAAATTAACTGCTCCATTAATTTTTTAATCCAAAAAGACAATAACTAAATTTTTAATTAAATTACCTTTGACTTATTAAATTCTTCAAATTACCTTCGACTTATTAAATTCAAAAACTTTATGAAATAGAAAACTTTTCTTTAAATTGTTTGAATTGATTAATCAATAATTATATTAACTTTATAATAAAGGTTTGAAGAAATATATTTTAATTTATAAATAAATAAATTATAACAGTGACAATTCTAATTTTTAAAATCAAATAAGTTAAAAAAAAAAAAACTAACTTTTTTGGAATTTGTAAATAACTTTTGTAAATTTTTTTACTACAATTAAGTGAATAGATTAAAAGAAACTAAGTTCTAAAATTAAATGTTAATAAATAAAAAATTCTTACTTTGAGAAATTCATGGTAATTTCGTGCCAAAATAGGATAAAAACTAATAGTTGGATTTTTTAGAATAAAAAAATTTATAGAATTGGTTTTCTAAATTAAAAAAATATTTTATGAGTTTTTTTAATATTTTTTTCTATTTGATTGTGAGGAAATATAGTTATTTTTAATTATTTTCTTATCGGAGGATAAGTAATATTTTTTGAAAAAACAAAACTTTATTCCCCCTAAAAATTAGGATTAGAAATATATTTCATTTTTGAAAATATGGGTGATTGAAAATAGAAATATTTTCTAAAAATAAAAACCAAGTTAAAGCACCATTTTTAACTCCATCCTTGGGCCCATGGTTTCTCCATTGTTCCCTCTCTTCCAAATTTTTGCTGATGCGATCTTTTGATATTCTGAGGTGGCCCTCTTCTTCCGCTGATTCTAATCTATCCATCTTCTCCACCTGTGACTTAAGCCCTTAAGTCTCTCTTTCTCTCTCTGTCTCATTAGATGATATTCTGTGCTATAAAGGCATTTCATGTGTTTTTTTGCAGTTTTCAGTTAAAAAAGTTTTGATTTTTACTGAGGTTGATTGATTTGTCGGATTTTTCTTGTTTTAGGGACCATACCTTTTGAGTTTCTAGATTGAGAGGTTGGATTTTCTCGGAATGAGTGTACCTGGGGTGCTTCCGAGTTTTTCATGCATAAGTCCCTTGAAATGCGTTTAGGTTCACACTCTTTATTTTAAAGATTTGATTTTTATGTTTCTTGGAGGACTTGTGAGGAGATAATTCTTTTTACTTTTGGTAGTTTCATGTGTTCTTGCTCTTTGTTTTCGGTTTCAAGTCACAAAAATTGTTCTTTTGAGGTGGGCTGATTGGAGTAGTTTCAGTGTTTTTGTTTGCCATTTTTTTAAGCTAATGAGTTTTCATTTGGGATTATGAACTTTCTCGGAAATGGGGTTATTTGGATTTGGTGGTAAATATA
The DNA here is from genome assembly GCA_018894105.1 of Jacaranda mimosifolia. NCBI lineage: Eukaryota > Viridiplantae > Streptophyta > Magnoliopsida > Lamiales > Bignoniaceae > Jacaranda > Jacaranda mimosifolia. The sequence continues at coordinate 28,812,024 of CM032122.1, forward strand.
TTTGGATGGAGGAATTGGGATTTGATCAGTTTAAACTTTGAGAGAAGGAGGGGAATGAAAGGTGGAAAAGATGAAGGGAAGCAAATGGATCCTTTGTTTCCTAGGCTGCATATTAATGATGCAGATAAAGGAGGGGCTAGGGCTAGGGCTAGGGCACCTCCAAGGAACAAAATGGCTCTTTGTGAACAGTATAATGTGCCTTCTCAAAGTTTTAATCTTAGGTCTGGATCAATTGCAATGTTGCCTCTTCCACCTAGCAATGGCCGTGGTACCTTTATTTCACAAGCATCATCGAGCAATGTGAGTTTGGGCAAATAATTATAGCTTTTTGTTCTATAGCATGATTTCGTCTTTATCTATTGAGTACATTTTTAGTAGTTAGAGAATGTTTAGCTTGAATCATGTGTAGACAAATCTATGGTTGAATTTTGAACCGTGCTCCTTGCACCATAAAAACATTCACTTAGTGGTATTTAATTGAATTCCCGAAATGCAAGATACAAATCATGTCATAAGTTAAGATTCTTGTGACACTTGCACTCATGCACAGATATACATTTTTGTGCTCCATCCCTTCCTAGATTAAGAAAAGTTATTTTGTTGATCCAATTATATAGGAATATTATTCAAAAAACCTCCCTGAAGCAATTTCTAAGTAGCTGTGACGAGAAGGTCTTAGTATGTAACCTAGGAACAAAGAGATGAGGAGTTTAGTACAACTGCGCTTTTGATATTCAGTTATTGCTTCATAATTAGCGCATAGAATTATGATATATGAATGAAAATTTGTATTATAGATGATTTAGAATTGCTAATACTTTCTTCATTAACATTCTTAGCATTCGCCTCGCAAGAATGCTTGTTGTACTGACATTTGCGTAGTATATTTAGCATCGTTTATGTTCATACACTCTATTTCTCAATGAAATGGGCTCTGAAATGGCTTGTTATTCTCAAACTGCATTGGTTTTCTATTTAACATATCTTCAAGTATCTTGTAAATAGTTGATAAAGTAAGACACTTCTTGAATCGATCTCCATTATTTGCTCAAATTCTTAAATAATTATAGGTTGCTAGTGCAAAGCGGAAAGTACTTCCTACATTTGGTACCATGCCTGGATCTTCTCACTTGACAGAGAGATATTATTCTAATTGTTCTGGTGTCGTAATCTCCAACACATCACTAACGAATTCTGAACCATGGATGTCGGAGCCAGCAAATTGTCAAAATCCATGTGCTTCAGCTAATTTAGTGACAAATGCCGATTGTAACTTGGTTCAACCATGTGGTTTTTCCAGCTATAATACTTGTTGCATACAAAATCCTGGAGATGAAAAAGATTTTACAGTTCCATCTTTTCTTCAATCAGGGAAAACTCTTCTCTATGGAAATCTTCAGCTGCACCCGGATAAAGAAAAGATCGCTCCCTTTAGCTCAATCTCTTCAGGTAAAGTCCATAATGCTTGCTTAAAATTGCCAAAGGTGATAAGATGTGGAGATCAGATAGCAGAAGATCACAGAAATCTCTGTGAGGAAATCAGTAAATTATCTCTGAATAATGATAATTGTTCTGAAAAGCCTCTTCTTATTTCATCAGATGCCTCTCCATCTGGAAACAAATTCTCTGAGCTGGGTACTGGAGCACTTCAACCTAAGCAGCACAAGATTAGCTGCCCAGGAGATGAGCAGAGCACATTACATGATCCTTATGCACAGCCGCGTCAAGAGTGTAAAAGTCTGCAGAAGAGCAAAACTGTTACTGATGCTATGTCTGGAATGCCTGAAACAGGCACGAGAAAAAGACGTACTTCTGAAATTGACGATTCATCACGTTCCTCTTCACGAGTTGTTGACTGTAATGAAATGACTAAGATTGACATTTTTAAGGAGTCTTCCAAAGATAAGGATTGTGGGTTGTTGCAAATAGGAAATGCAGACAAAAAGCAAGCTATTTCAGGCACAGCCATGGAGGACTCTATAGCAGGTCTAGATTTAACTCCTGATGATGTTGTAAGAGTTATTGGTCAGAGGCTATTCTTGAAAGCAAGAAAAACAATTATCCAGTAAGTATATCTGGCTGGTAATTCAATGTATGTTTGCTACTATAGGAGTCACTGACTCTTTTCTAAATTGGAGAATTTAAATTTTTTTAAATTTCATATATTATAAAGTTGATGCACGTGATGCTTTGAGTCGCCAGTAACAGGTGTGCCGTAAGCATTTCTAAAAATTAAAAAATGACAAAAATATGTAATTACATGTCTTTTATGACACTATACATCTCTATCAGAAGTTGGCCTGTCTTCACTTGATTTTGTACCAATAAAAAATTTTTCACCAACATTTTTGCAGTCAGCAGAGGATGTTTTCTGTGCAGATGTTCGAGTTGCATAGACTGATAAAGGTAAGCTGGTCTCTTCAAAATCAAATTTCCATTTTTTTGGGGATCCATATTAGAATGCGTTAAACATTAATTGACATTTACTACTTTTAACAGGTGCAGAGACTTTTGGCGAGATCACCACAAATATTACATGAAACCAACTTCCATCCCAACAAACTGTCTATCCAGTTTCCGCCTATGAATAAGTTGCTCTATGTCACTCCACTGGACCCATTGCCACCAGTTGCTAAACCAAAAGCCGATGCCCAAAAGTCTAATCCCGGCGAGGACTGTGGAGCAGAAGCCGTTAGTGAAATGCTGCCGCCATGTACAACCAATGTTGAAAAAGGACATCTTTCTCAGCATTCAACTCCAAAGCCTTTACGAACACCACCATTTATTCCTACTGATGCCAAACTAGCACCTTGGTTTTTCCATCCACCACCTGGAAACCAGTGGTTAGTTCCTGTAAGATCGCTTTCAGAGGGACTAATTTACAAGCCATATACAGGACCCTGTTTTCCAGCTGTTGGCTTTGTGTCACCTGTTTATGGAAACTGTGGGCCTATTGGCTTAAGCACATTGGGAGGAACAACTCATGGTGTTCCGGCTCCTAATGAGCATGGGACTGGACGTTTTTATGGCAATGTACTCTGTCAAAGCTACTTTCAACCTTTTGCAATGAAACTTGTAAATGCAAGTGGTTCAAATCTTGAAGTTGAGCAGATAGCTGAACTTGATAAAAACTTGTCGAACTCTGCCATACCATGCCAAAGTTTGTGCAAAGTTTTGAGCCAGCAGAGTGCAGTAGTTTCTGATCGTGGTGGAAATTTGCATAGAGCCAAAGGAAGCGACAGGCAGGGAAGTAGTGCAAGTAGTCCGCCAGAGCGGTTGGACAGAGATGCTCTCTCTCTTTTCCCTACCACACCGTCAGTTCAACTGTTAAAGGATCAAAGCAGTGATCAAAGGGTACAAGTGATCAAGGTTGTGCCTCACAATCGTAAGTCAGCACCGGCATCGGCTGCACGCATTTTCCAGTCTATACAAGAAGAAAGAAGAAAAACTTGAGTAACTTTCGTCACCTTCCTTCCTATACTTCACTTTCTCTTAAGTGATTTTGTTGATCATTCTTTTGATTGAATTGTTTATTTACTGTAAATATATACACACAATAGGTCAAAAGATGGTTAGATTTCTAACATTTGCTTACACACAGAAATCTCTTTTAAAGTTTCAATAATGTTTCTTGTCAGTTCGAATCATCCAGGAATCTAATAGTCACCACAGAACTGTTTCTTTTTTGACTTTGTCGTTGCTTTTATCTCCTCTCTCTTTGTTTTCTTTGTTTTGTTATTTGAACATAGATTGAAACTATCTGGTTATCCATTTTCTTCCATTTCAATTTGTGCTCAAATCTTGAGTTGTCAAGAAACCTTCAGTTTACCACTTGTCTAGGTTACTTCCGGAAATTTTGGAGTTTGGACTTTTGAGAATGATAAGTTGTAGTATTTGAACGAATCTGTGTTAGTTATAGTTAAAGGTGCATGTGTTGGATTTTTATATTCCCTCAGAATTCATTCTCACATTTTATTTACCGTTGTCCTCAAATAAATTTCTTTTGCTTTCGAAAGGATAATTTTTGTTAAACAAATATAGAAGAGGGATTATATGAAAGTTTTTTCAAAGTGCTCAGTTTTATGGGCCTCAAGCAAGAGGCCCCTTATAGCTAGCCTCATCGGCTCAGCTCGGCCCATGGAAGTTGGGCCTTAGAGACATGCTGGCATGACTTATGACTTTGAAAGAATCCAGGTTGGGTATTCTGGGATTAATATTACTGGCCTGGAAGTGGACTGTTAGTTCTAGAAAATGTTAGGAAAGTGACAGGGCATTCACTCAGGAACAGAAGTCTCCACCACTGGACTTATTGCCGGTTATGCTAAGGCCATTGAATATGAAAAAATTCACAATGCATGAATATATGCATAGATCAAATCTTTGCTATGGCTGATGGTCTCTGACAACCTTATTTTTGTTGAAAAAGAAATTTGCTCCTAATGTTTTCTTACTTAGGATCCTATGTGATATAGAGCAAATATTTACCCATATTGAATGTTTTCAACCAGCAGTGAATCTACACTGCAACAGGATGGTATAATGAGATGTGATTCTTACTGTTTGGTATGGCACCCTCATGCTCCAATGTTTCTAACAATTTTATATGCTATCTAGAAAGAAAACATTTATCATATTAAAATTTAAATGTTTTCAACTGGCAGCGAAATCTATATTGCACGAACTGAACCTATATTATATGAGAGAGGAATTATTCTCACTGTTTGGTGCACAATACTTACGTATCTAATGTTTCTTACACACAATCTTATCTAGTATTTAGAAAATTTTTGCCCATACTGAAAGTTTTCAACCAACAGTAAAATTTATATTGTACTAACGGGACGCTTTTCTTACTGTTAGTATGAAATACTTACTTACTTCGTGTAGCATCTCACGATGATATATGTCAACGTGTCCTCTCACTCACACTTTCATCGGCAAGATGTTTGTAGAGATGACAATGAAGTCAACAGGAGAAATAGAGCAATTGAGCATTAACACTTCAGATCACTATATTCTCGAGATCATTTGAAAAAGCATGTACTTCAGTACGAAGGCCGGCGCATGATGTGCATGAATGTAGCACAACATACCAAATGGACATGGTGAACTCTGCAACGAATAGAAGTTCTGATGGCCCCCAAGTCCAACCCAAGTGTTTCTTGGAGTTCCCATGTGGGTTAGAGCTATCTGAGGGTGCTATTCGCCAATCATTGTATGACACTTGTGCTCAAGAACTTGAATTCACGTGCCAACATGTAACAATAGAGAACTCGGTCCCACCCTTGAGACAACCGGCCTGGCCAAGCTGATGTTCGGGCCGTGGAAAAATGATATCCTCGAAGCCGACAAGCAGAATGAAAGAGTAGATAACAGATTCACAGAAGCATTAATTATTATTGGATTTTGAAATCGAGAATGAGATCGGCGGGTTGAACTAATAATGCTACTAGCATTTAATATTGGGAAACTCTTACCTATTCTATGTTTTCACATTAAAGAATAAATATAAAATGTAATAATATTATAGCAACGACAAAATTTATATTATGCTGATTTGATCATTTTATATAGAATTGTTGTTTTTATTTATCCTATCTCTTAGTTTTACATGAGGTAGCCAACTTCTTGCTTTCGATAAATTGAGAAAAGATCCAATGCAGCATCCTACCGCTAGCAGCCCGACCTTGAGCTTTGCTCAGATACCGCGAAGCTTCACTCACTCTCCCAGTATGCATGGGCTTTGATGGTTGCTTCTCACAGGAAAATAATACTTGAAGTAGAAGATTCAATTAATTAAAATTCTGAAGAAGAAATTTCACCAATCATGTACTCTAAAGCTTAAATTCTTTTGGAATGTTAATGATCCATGGAAATGATGGTATTTTCTAGTATCCTAGTATCTACTTCCCATTTCCTATGAGAATTGGATTTAAAATAACATGTAAATGCATTAAAAGGCCTACTTTGGATCTTTTATTTCAAACATCGTCTTATGATTAGAATTCATTTTATAAATATTTTTTAGGGCAAAGAATAATTGTTGCCTCACATTAGTTCAATGATAGTCTCTCTCTCTCTCTCTCTCTCTTAATTATTATTATTATTATTATTATTATTATTGTTATTATTATTATTATTATTTTCCTTTAAGTTGTATATGATCCTTATTTGTATAATTTGCACAAGTGGGGCTATGTTCAAAAGATTCACGCTGCACTATTTGTTATGGATCAAGTGTCAAATGGGGTTTTCTAATGAATACAAATATACAATGTCAGCAATTCTTTCTTTGGGGTGAAGAAAAGCATGAGCGTTGACACTGCATATTTTATTCAAGAGTTGGCCAAAAGCAGCAAAAAACGCTATGGGAACCCATTCTCTGAGCTGTATTCATGGGGTACACGCCTCATAACCAGATTCCTCTCTCTCTACCTCTTTCGCTTTCTTTCAGCTATTGCATTTGTTGAAGAGACAAAAACCTAGGACCCCTTTCATGTGATTGGAGGATTGTGCATAGGGAAGTGTGATGTCCAGTGACTTTCAAGACATGCGAGTTTCGGGAGATCACGTCCTTGTTATGTAAAAGTGGTTTGTAAAGGGTCGCAAGTTGTTTAAGATTCATTAAAAATGCAATTCAAATTTTTTTATTTTAATTGGTGTGGACGAACATGTAATAAGTAGTGATTTTTTTTTATTATTTTTAATATGTTTTGAGTTGTTCTGCTATATCGATCGTTCATATTTTTTTGGTGTGTACAGAGACTCAATGAAAAAAAATTGGAATTGCTTCTTATGTAATTGTGGAGAATAATTCAAATCTAACTTATGCCATGTTAGAAGTAGAAGGCCATATGATGGAATCTTCAAAATTGAAACAAATTGCGGATCATTCAATGATAGTTGAATTATTCGTAAAACATAATAAAAGATAAAATATAAATTGAAACAGAGAATCTAAAATGGCATAAACGTAGACCCTACCGCCACCACTACCATGCTTCAAGATGCCAATGCCTAAGAAATTATACATGTATAGATCTCTCAAGGTTTTCCACTTGATTGTTTCCAAAAACTGAGTATTTATTCCATTTTATAGTTCAAATCAAGAGAGCAACTAGCTACGGATGTTCAAGGCCAATATGTCATCTTCTGATCTCTGATTATAACCACCCCATATGAGTACAAATTCGCAGCGCATATAAATCGAATAGGACAGCAAAAATTTCATAAATATAATTAAAATTTCGAAGGCAAACTAATAGACGCATATACTTTTTTAGATCTTGATCTCGAAAATGGAAAAAAATAAATAGGTGCAATAAATACACAATTCAAATAACAGATGGTATGATACTTAAAAATAGTATCAAGAACAACCGGAGAAGTCAAAACAAGATCAAGTTTAATTTGATCATTATAAACAAATTCAAAGACAGAGCCATTATTTCACAATCTTGCAATTTTGTAGAAATCTCCCTCCCTCCTCCCCCCTATCTTTTCTATATAAGCAATCTTCCAAACAATATTTCATAGAAATTCAACTTTGCATCTCAATATTGATCTAAAGTTCTATACCAAAGAATTCTTGTTCAAGAACTGTCTAAAGTTGATCTCCACTTACAGATTCCTTTGTTTTTTTGGCTTGACATATTTCACTGGTTTTTGGCCTCTTCATCTTTTCAAGCTGCTGAGCAGTTACATTGATTTCTCTGTGTGTGTGTGTGTGTTTTCTTCTTTTTTTTCTCCGAATATTGGAGATGGACAAAAAAAGTTGGCAGCTGAAACTGACGTTAGCAAATAGCAATGGCTGTCTTTACTTGATGGTTTTTCAGTTTTCTCATTACATGAGTTAAATGTGGTGGTTGGAGCTGGTGCTGGATTCTTTTGAGGCTGATAAAATAATTCTGAAGTTACTCTTCTCAATATAAATCTTTGGATTTCTAGAAACAAAAGCCTAATCTCTGTAACTCTGCAAGGGCATCAGGATATTGGTTTTGAAACAGGTATGTTTGGTTTTCTCAAGATTTTCTTCTTTTCAGTTGATCCGTAAGTTATCCTGCAGGTCTAATTTGGTTACAGGTCTGACTGGTTGGGTGTTCCAATCCATACAATCTGAACGGACTTTTTCTTTTTCTTTTCTTTTTAATTTATACATATGCACGCTAACAGCTCGATAAGTTCGACCTCTTAACCTTATATATAATGTGTGAGATTTATGCCAGTGGGCCTAATAGCCACTAGCTCTGAACAGACTTAAGTAGTGCAGGATTTTTTCTGGGGCCACCCAACAACCCTAACCCGGTTTGATTTCAGGTTTAGACCCAGAGTCCATTCTAATTGCACAGCACCGGCCCTTGTCGGACCCGAATTAGACCTATTGGACGACTTTAGGCCATTATGCTTACTTGTTTCTTGGTATTTTCACAATTGTGATGATTTTCCAGGAGTTTAAGAAATTATCGTGCTGTCTTTACTATTTCCAGAATACAAGAATCAGATGGACACTTTTAGTTGGGGCAACCAGCAGCATGAACTTGAAGAGAGCTTGATAATGTCCTGCTCCAATGGCATTCTCTATGGCAGAGGCAATACAGAAACTGTTCCAAAAAATACCCCGAGTCCAGTTCAAATTTGTCAATGGAATTCAACATCAGGAGCTGGTAACAGTTGGGAAGCTGCTGCTGATCCAGGAAACGGCCTAATTCTTGATTCTGAGATAACGAGCCAATTGAGAAACTCTAACGGCCTTGAACAGAATATGATCATAGCAGCTGGTATAAAGCAACAAAATCTTGATTTTCTTGGCTCAAACTATTCTGCTAGCTGTTTCCATCAGATATCAGAAAATCAAGAAAAACTCAAAAAGCCGAGATTGGATAGGCGGCCTGTTACATCATTCAACATCAACTTCCAGCAGCAGCCCTGCTGCTCATCGGCATCCTCAGCCGACGACCCTGATTCTGAGGCTATTGCACGGATGAAAGAGATGATTTATCGTGCAGCTGTCTTTAGGCCGGTGAATTTTGGCACGGAAACTGTGGAAAAACCGAAGAGAAAAAATGTGAGAATATCGAATGATCCGCAGACTGCAGCCGCAAGGCGGAGGAGGGAGAGGATAAGTGAGAGGATTAGAGTGCTGCAGCAGCTGGTGCCTGGTGGTAGCAAGATGGACACTGCTTCAATGCTTGATGAGGCTGCAAATTATCTCAAGTTTCTTAGGTCACAAGTTAAGGCACTTGAGGGATTAGGACAGAAGATTGACAGTGGAAATCTTGGATTTTCACCATTTGTGAACAACTATTCATTTGGCTTGCAGCAATCCCAGTTTTCAATCCAGAATCCGTATCCAGCCCATCAATCCAAAAGTTGAATTTGTATATTTTGGGATGAGAAAATTGGATCTTGAAGTATAGGGTGTGATTGAGATTCTCTACTTTTCTGATCTAGGCATGGACTGTAATTTGGGATACAAAATTTCTCAAGTACCCTGGCTTTTGTAGTCATACTCATCATCCTTAGATCATCATTTTGTAGCTTTGGAAATGCAATTTTTGATGGCTAAAATTGAGTGTTTTTGGGTTTTGCTATTGCTGTTCGAGTTCAAGATAGTTGGGGAATCAGCAATGACATCTTTAAAGAAAATAAATTTCTTAATTGGATATTAACTATTTAATGAGTTTAAATAGTTATATTTCATATGGCTCATAGTCGACTAATTTGATCTATTAAATATATATTTTTGAAATAATGTAAAAAATTGAAAACGTTAACAAATATATTAACCAAAATATATATTTGTTTCCCCTTTTACTACATACTCTACCTGGTCACAAAATTTAAAAAAAAAAAAAAAACACAAACTATATGATTATGATTAATTTACATGAGGGCAAGGAAAGTGAACAACTTTACGTATGTTGTATCCATCTTGAATTGTTCAATGCAGCTCTTTGTACTTTTAAGCTCACTTTTGTTGGAGATTTTGACCGGATGCTACCTATACTAAGATCGTTTACTAATCAATGCAAGAAACATTCCCTTTAATTAAGTCAATCAATTGTCCTGTCTCCTTGATTCAATCCAATCCGTGGCCTTGAAATTCAACCCAAAACTTTAATGCTAAGCACATGTTTAATAAAACTATTTTTTGACATGTTTGGGGGATTTTCTTTCCACTCGCGAGCCAAGCACGTGCATACTCCTATCATTCATTACTATGATGTTTAGATACGAATACGACATTTCTTAAAAACTTTTAGCATACAATTTCAAAAGACAATTTAATATTTTTTGCTTGTAAATATTTAAAATGATTGTTTGTTGTTTAATAATTATTTTTCTCAATCAAATCAATTCTTTTTTGAATCTTTATATGGACAATTTCCTCATCGCTGAGGGATATTCTCATATTTTTTTGTACATAATTTTTGATAAAATCTCTTATTTTTTGATTTTCTTATAGACCATTAGAATAATATTTTGAATGTGTAAAATCGAAAAAACAATGACTTTAGATTGTACTTAGTTTGAAATTAAGTGGATATTTGAACAAATACCCAATGAAGTAGAACGATCTTTATCAAGGTGACGACTCAAATATAACGGTCCAATTTAAAGTTTTAAATACAAAATACCACTATATACATATATACACATATATGTATACATATAATTGGCAAATAATTTATAGAAACATGGGTATGGGCATAATAAGAAAGAGATTCTTATAGGTCGTAGATTTTTATGTTTGTTAATTTAATTTGTAGTGTATGATTTTTTGGGATTTGAAGAGTTAAAGATGAGAATATCATGATTTATGAGGCAAAACTCCTTGATTTTTTAAATATTTATTAATGTAATTGAGTTTGCTGCCTGGCCAACCTGACCCTACATAGAAGTCCTAGAAAGCATGAGGACTTAGTCTCGTATTGATTTCTTTTTCAATTAATTTTTGAACACACCTTATGGTTATACGTTTTGGGTCCATTTTGGATTTGACTCCAAATCACATTATTCTTTGGCTCATAAACAATTCCAACCATCTTTTTGGTAAAAAAATTTACCTCCCTAAATGTACATTCAAGCTGTATTTTCTTATGATAGTTTCACATATGAAATTGTTAAAAACTAAAACAAAACTAAGTGCCTTGAAGCACTCATATCAACACAAGAATAAGATCATTCCATGATTTCAAATTGCTTAGAAATTAGAATTCATTTGCAGTCAAAGGCTTGTAGTCGAGCTTTAATCTGAGTGTTATTAACCAGACCTCGGCTCTTTAAGGTAACATCAATCCACTTATTTGGATTCTGATTGATATTCTCCAACACAAACAAACCAGTCATGATGTGGTCATATGTTCTAGACATTATGAAGCTGTCAATTCTTGCAACTTGTGCTTAGTAGTCTTAATAATCAATTCCTTACATTTGACCTAAAGCCACATCCTCATAAACAACTGCCCTTTGAGCACATGAAATCAGTCTGAAAGAAAAACAATGCATCCCTGCTATAGAAGTCATGTTTATTTCTTGAAATGTCTAATGTGAAAAATATGAAATTAAAGTAGAAGGTCCACAGATAAGTCTCCACTTGAAACGTATTGATCTTTTTGGAGCTTATCTAAGAACAGCATAACATAATGCTGCTTTTCATCTGATAGATAGCATACATTCATAGACAGGAAACAACAAAGAAGCACAAGGAGACTTGAAAAAAATGTCATTTTTAGTAGCTGTATGTGGTTCCAGAAATGAAAAACCAAGTAGCAAATTATACATACAGTAAGTTTTTCTTTTTGTTGGGGGGTGGGGGAGGGGTTTCTGTTCCACCATCTATATTACAAGTTCAGATAGTCCAGTTTCCAACTCTGAGATTGATAAATTAATCAGCATGTTTTCATCAGCAATTTCCAGGATATGACAGTATCAACAACAAATCTTCGGCTGGCATTCCCAACAAAATGTACTATATACAACTCTCGGAAGATTCCATCATTTTGATTTTTTCTCACTCAATTTTCCATGCATAAAGAAAAAGACAGAATTGTGAGCCCTTTGAATAGCTTTGTGTTGAGTAATACCTGCTGTTGCCACTACATTCACTATCGTCACAATGACTGCTGTCCTCATCATCACTGTCCGTTTCACTTTCGCCCGACTTGAATATGAACAAGCCATGATTTGAGCCCGGGGCACAGAACAACCACGCATGCACATCCCAGAACACTTGCACTGGTTGTTTATTGACAAGTACAGTCTGATTGCCCCTGAATTTCCATTGCAAATTCCGAATGTGTATCAACACAATCCCATCTATGCTAATCCACATTTCGGGATCTTTAGGCCCTGACGTCGAGCTCTCCACAACGATCTCATGCTCTCGTTTCCTCTGATCAAACTTAGCCCTTGTGGAGAAAGATTTCTTGCCAAAAACATTTTCTTTCTTGAAAAACATCATGGCATCCACAAGGGCAGGCCTTGCTTTTGTTCTCTTGTAGGCCTTCTTCTTGTGGTCTCCTAACAATAACACCACTTCTTCCTCAGAAACTAAGACGACATAAAAATCAGAACAGGGCTCTGGACTGCCAGAAAATTTTGCTGATCTTAAATCCCAATAGGCATCCAGTTGATTCCCATCAACCTCAAAAGTCTTGTACCCTTTCTTGGCCCAAAAATGCCAAGGTTTAAGGTCGATCTTGCACGTAAAAACAATGTCATTTTCCACACTATCAACAGATATGCTGAAAGAGTAGTTCATGAGGTTTTTGGTCCACAATATCGTCACATTGCGCCAAAAACCTGCAATATGTGCCTGATACACGCATGTCACCGTGGTTTGTGCTGTTTTATGCGTAACGGGATCCTTGCTTAATTTTTGAGCAAATGGTGGCTCTGAAGAGGACAACGATTGAGACCTCGTGGTAACACGATAAGCCATTAATGTTAACTCTTTCGCAATCCTGTTCTAATGAAACAGAAATGTGAATCTTGATAAAATTTCAATACAAAAAGACAAAGTTGATGGATGTTTCTTTGAATGTAATTGCATCAGGAGAATTGAGAAGCCTAGTAAAGGATGCCAACATAAAATGTTCTTCATCGGGAACTTTTCACAAACAGGAAGCCAACATGTTACCTCAGGCAAGAACTTTTGAATTTATAAAGAAATTTGAACAAAGAACAACAATGGCATCACAAGGGAAATAAATACTTGGACATGAAAGCGATTGATGATTTCTGCATGAAAAAATTAATGGAAATTCTTGCTGGAAATTAAGGAAAAGAATTTGGACATGAAACAAAATGATGATTTCTACACGAGAAAAAAAAATCGATATTCTTGCTGGAATTTTTATGTTAGAATAAAATTTTGGAAAAGAAAAAAAAAATGGAAATTGTGGAGGAAAACACTTTTTGTTGGAGGAAGAGGTTGCCCTAAAAGGAAGGATCCAAAATTAGAAAGCTTTCCTGAGACCTCAAGGTGCTTTTCTAATTCCCCTCTCTCTCTTTTTGTTTGTATTTAAGGTTCTCTTCATTTGCGAAGTTATATTTAAATGAAAGTTCTCCAAGTTCAAGAGTCTAGAATATTATTGATCAATATTAAATTGAAGGGCAATTTTTTTTTTTTTCTTTTTTCTCTAGAATCAGATTGTAAATTATTAAACAAAAATATAGAAAAATACGTGCAAGGTATAGATTTCCCTACATTTTTTTAAAAAAATCGAAACTCAAACCTTCATCGATGGGACTATATCTTTCCACAGTTTAATATTTGATAAATTGAAGCAAGAGAATGAGTACTATAAAACAAAATAAAGATATTGTTATTGACGTTGTCCTTAGTTGACTCGTGGCAAAGAAAATTTGATGTTTAATACGTATCAAGTACATTGTAAAATTTTTATTGTTAAAGAAAAAGTCAAAACTTATGAAAACAAATAACATATGATTCATAGATGTATGAGCGAAATACAAAATTAATTTTTTTTTAAGAGATTAAAGCATTGCTTTATTTGTATTTGTAGTCACTTCTATTAGCTAGAAATTATTTTATATATGTCATTGCATTGTTCAATTTATAATTATGATATAAAATAGATATTAATATTAAAAATAATTGATATTTTCATAAAATTTTAAGATTTGTTTCTTTTAATTGTATGATATTCAATTATCAAGATGTATAAGTAATTTCACGACGTGGTCCTCATAGGCTCTGCATGTATTTATTTATTTATTTATTTCAATGGGATAAACAACTTGTTAAGATTTTTACATATATATTGAATTAAATTTGATTCTTTTTAATATTATGATATCAAACTTAAAAAAAATACTCAAAAGTATAGTTAAAAACCACATGTCACACAAGAAAATAGAGTATCAGGTGCGACCAATTCGTAGCTGAAGCTAAAACTTCCAAAACTTCAGTTGAAAAATTGACTTAGTTAAAATTTAAAGTAGATACTCTTGTTGCTACGACTAATCTGTAGCTAATGATTATGATTTCTTTTTACATGTATTAATTTTCTTAGGGATAGTGCATATATAACTAAGCATTGGGCTTCCAATATGCAAAGTTACAGAGTGATAGCTAATAATTTTTATTACTGGTATTGTAAAAATTACTTTTGCTACAGGCTTTATGGATATAGTTTGTGACTATAGTTACAAAATAATTTCCTAGCAATTTCACCATAGCAGATATATGATTTTTTAGTAGTGCTTAAAATTATTCGATACAAAACTTATGAAATAATGTAACTTGCAATCATTAGGTAATTTATGTGATCAAAATTTATTTATTTATTTATTTTTTTAAATTTAGTATCCAATTGAGTAGCACAAATTTGTAGGACTGAAATTATAAAATTTTCTAAAATTAACCCCCTTTCCTCTGTCTCTACATATATATGTGTGTGTATATATATATATATATATATTTATTTATCTTCTCACTAATAATCGTCGTATGCGGTTTTTGTACATACATATTTTTAAGTATTACGTACTTTTCTAAGTATTTCTCTTTTACTATAATAAAAATCAATTAATATTGAAAAAAATATCTATAATCTATAATTTTGCTTAACAATAAACTTTTTTGTCATTCTTGTGTAATTTAAGGGTTCTTTAAAATTTTATAGCTACTATATATTAATCGAATTACAAAAAGAATTACATAGCAACATTACTATCATAAAGCATATGTATTTAATTTTTGTAGCTCACTAAGTTATGCAACATGCGGAGTTTTTGAGAATGCGAGGTTGTCGGTTCGTGGGTTATCTGATGAAAAGTACAATTATAAAGAAATAATGTAGAGGATAAACTCGAATATTAGTAAACTTAATCTCTAAATTAATTTTTATATGTTGAATTTTTTATTTTATTCTTCAAATTCTGTTATGAAATTATTTTTATCCTTTCTGCTATCCTTTGGACTCGTCTATTCATTTTGCTTGTTAGAACAACTAAAGGACGATTTGCGTAAAAATTAAAAGATAATTTCCACCCGTAGACACAAATTAAACAAGCAATCTAATAACAATGCCTCAACACCTACCCTTTTTTTTTTTTTTTTTTTTATTTTAAATTTTCACTCTTCATTATATGATTACTCTTGCAATAATGGGCTGTGCTATCTCTCGCACGAGTGTTGTCTGTGGCGCATATGCTAATATTTCATCATAATTAAATGGAATGGAAAATTTCTTCTCGACAAACTTTTCATAGACTCCTCTAGAGGAATTAGATGTAGTTTATTTTTAAATACTTACGAATTTAAGCAGATGTTTAAGGATTGTAAAATTACTTTAAATACTGCAATACATTGTTCTTCTTGAATTTGCATCGCTGAATCCGCCGCCAATTTGCTATAATGCACCTTAATCAATTCAAGACTAGGAATATCTCCAATTTTAGGAGGGATCTCCTTCAATCTAGAGCAGTATTTGAGGAAAAATGCAATTTCCTCAACTATTACTTATTTTGATTTCAGTTAATTTTAATATGGAGTTAGCACATTTAATCTATTATGCATTGAATTTTTACACATTGAGTCTAATTTTTAGCACATTTGATCTTTTGGGCACAAAAATTTTCAATTGAGCTTGTCTAAGCCCAACCAACATCAATTGGGCTCCAAAATTGAGGGTTTTGTACCATTTGTCATGCTGGTATATGTCACTTGCCATGTTGTAATGCCACATCATTGGCACTCGCCATGTGTACTATCACATCATTATCAATAAAAAATACCCTAAAGCCCATAAAAATATATATATTAAAAATATTATTGTTGATATATATATATATAAACATATAATATATAATAATATATTATTATATATACATAATATATATATATTTATATTTATCTATAACACTAAGGCATCCTACCTACCCGCCCCCTCCATAACTCGCTGCCAGATTTGGCAGCTGCCATGGTAGCAACGGCTAGGGATGGTAACGGGGCGGGGTTGGCAGGGCTTGAAACCCGCCTTGCCCCGCTTCACTTTAGACTCCTAACCCGGGTCTAACCAACATAACCCATTTTTTTTCCCTTTTTTCATTAAAATATATAATATACAACTCATATGTTTTCAAAATTAATTAAAATAAACATACACAAAGAATATGTATATGTGTATAGAAAATCAGAGTCCAATATATAATGAGTTTCTAACATAATTTTTTTTAAATTTAAAATAAAATATCCACATTAATTGATTTTAATATATTCTCCATCATTTTTATGATGATTGAATGAGTACAAAAATATTATTTATTTGATGAAATATATATACTATTATATATCCTAATTTTATTTTATTTTATGTACATATATTATACATAATATATATTATATTGGGCTAAATATGCATAATCCCCCCCCCCCCTATGAAATTCGAAATTGCTACAAAACCCCCTATGAAAAAATAGGAGTCCAATTAATACCCTATATTTCTTTAAAATTGCCTCACTTGCCCCATCCGCACTGTTTTGTCAGAAAAAATAAAAAAGACCAAAATGCACTTATGAGTGATGAAGAGGATTTTAGGCACTGCTGCAAGTTTCCTCCATTGCTTTATCATACATTTGGATGGAAGAAAAGAAAAAAACACTCAAAATCCAAATCCAAAAGAATCCCTCTGTCAACTCTCAGGAAAAAAAAAAAAATGAAACTTTCACTCAACACAAGCCAAGTCATTTTTCAGCATTTTATCGTGAATAAATCATCTTTGATTGAAGACATTGGTGACCTAAGAAGAATTTTCCTGGTACCATCCATTCCAGGTATGTTTGTTTCTATATTTTCTTGTATTTTTCGAACTAGAGCATGTTGGGTGTTTGTTTTGGTCTTATAATGTGGTAAGTAGTGGTATCCATCTTCTCTAAAGGGTGTTGAAATGTAAATGTTGGGGAAGAACTAAACTTAGTTTGTGTAGAATGAAAATTTCAATTTTGTTTGTTGTTTTTGATTCTTACGAATTTTAAAGAATCTGTTTTTGAATTCCATGCATCTAAGACAAGATTCCTAGGAAGAAGTGAAAAAATATTTCCATATTAAGTTCCAATTGATTGTTTGTTTTTGTTTTTATGTATGCATAATTGTATATATATGTTTATATTTATATTTGAACATAGTTATTGAAAAGTTGATTGATGTTGAGTTACTTCTTTTCTGAAAACACGTGGGGCTACTTTGCCCTTTTTCTATTGTACTTTATTCTGACAAATGGTATAATAAGGCCCATTATTATCATATGATTGTTAGGTATAGTCTCTTCTGAAATTGAGGTTTGTAGGCCCATTAGCATTATATGAGTTTTAAATGTTGTCATAGTTGAAACGGGGGTATTTAGCCCCCTTTTTTTTTATATGAGGGGGTAATGTACTACTGACAAAGTTTTCTAGGGGGTAATCTGGCCCTTTATTTTTAAATAAATACTATGGACTAATGGACTTTTTCATTTGCTTGATTGCAGGTCATATGGATTACCCATATATTGATTTTGAAATATGGGTAGGGGGTCACTTTGTAAGCACTCCCAACTTGCAATACAGAGGTGGCAGGAGGAATGTGTTCAGAGATATCCTAATTGACACCCTCACCCTGGATCTGCTTTATGACATGTATGCATGGTCTGGGGGGTGTGCGACATCTGTTGTTTTTTATTTCAAGTCCATGGATACTCTCTTGAGACTGGGCTAAGTTTGAAGAAAATCCAACTGCATAAAGTGAATGTCAGACAATCAGAAGGAAAAGAATAAAAAGGCCAGAAATTGTTGATGTGTTGGCAGGAATTAGGTCCAGGAAAAGGGTATGGAGACCTTGAATAATGAAGAAGTCCTTAGCTAATGCAAATTTGGTGGCATAGTATGTGAATAGTTTTTTTGTCCATACTTGTTTCTCTTATTGTTAATTGGGACAAGGGATGCATAAACATATGGCCCGACTTGGTTTTTGTTTGATGAGGATTAGAGATAGTGGTGTATAATGTAAGCTAGGCATTTGTTTTTGCTTTTTTGGTTGGTTGTTGAAGTTTGGTTGACGGACGGGCATTGGGAGCATTCAATGAATGATGGTTTTGTAATTTTTGTATAAAACACCATAATGCCAAAATGGAGGAATGGTTATGAATTTAATTATTTTAAATTTTGGTCCAACTAATCTACCTTCCAATACCTCTTTTCATCTTTTGTTATTTCCAATGTTTTTTATTACATTCCTTAAAATGGTTGAATAAAGGTTGAAACAATATGGTGGCTGTATGGGGTCTAAACTGAATACATATACATTCATTTTGCCCATGGTTTTAACAAGGCCTGTTTTTGGAACTTATTGTCTTTATATGTACAATTCTATTGTTCACAGGGGGGGTTATGCAGCTCATTTTTTAAAATAGAGGTGCAAGTAAGACCCAATAAAATACATGGTTCACAATTATGGGTTAATTTTTTTGACTGACTTTAAATAATGTGTTCAAGTACATGGTTTTTTTCAGTTATTTATAGGGGGTTTTCGTGCCAATTTTTTAATGTAGAGGGCTATACCACATGTATATATTACAACTTAGTGACAATTTTTGATTACTACATATATTTCATTACAATGCATGTGGTGGTAAGATGACCCCTTTTTTCATTATCAATGACAATTCTAATTTACACAGGGGGTTTCCTAGCCCATTTTTTAATATTGAGAGGCCATTATGCACCCTGACGGTATTCGATGTTGCATTACAATAATGTATTAGTTTTAAGCTTTATTTTGGTTTTCATTTCTATTGTATACTCAACACCAACCTAAACAAAAATTACCAAAACTGAGATTAAAACAAATCAAACTGAGATTAAACAAGAAAAATTAGAATTGATAATAACAAAAGGAACACATAACATAACACATACATATTACACATGGGTGTACTTATCAAATCACACATCCCTAATTTTTCAACAAAAGCACAACGACAACAATGAAAGCTGCAAGCATAATCCAAGAAACGTGTATGTAAGTCCAATTTTTATGACTCCCGATTGCTAGAATAGCAGAAACAACTAGTGAAATAACCTCATTTTTTGCTGAGATTTCATCCAATTCACCTTTTTCTTCTTCATAGATTGTCGCCTTCGAAGGAACAACTGTAATGCCCAGAGGAAACCATGTAGCACTCACTAGATTACACCAACGAAAAAAATTGCAGACATGGCTGGAACATTTGTCGTAAAGTCTTCCCCTTAGTGGGCAATCACTTGATGGGAAAGAGCTTCCGTGGCCATGGGGAATACAGAATCTAAAAAAGTTCTATATTTGAACATGTTATGCTACTTTTGTTTTGGAAATCGCTATGTGTCTTGTATGTCTTAAAATTGTAAGGCTACCATGAATATATATGTCATTGCTGTTTTCTTCCAACTATTATGACAGGTCACAAGATACTTCAAGATGACCTGAAAAAGGTTGAGAGGTCTGAAGCTACCTCAAAGACACAAAATCAAAACACGAGACCTAAAAAAGGTCGAGAGGTCCGAACTACCTCAAAGACACAGAATCAAAACACGAGACTTGAAAAAGGTCGAGAGGTCCAAAGCTACCTCAAAGACACAAAATCAAAACATGGGACCTGAAAAAGGTCGAGAGGTCCGAAGCTACTATAATGCCCCAAGAATAATAAAGTTATAATAATAAAAAATTAATTTACTAACTCAATTAAGTAATGACAATTAATGGCTTTTATTCTTGAAATTATGGTTATAAGTTACAAGTGGAATATGAAGGGGGTATCACTTAAGAATGAGAAAGATAATGGGTATTAGTCATGAAATAATGGAGGAATATGAAGTAATAGCCTATTTATACAAGTATATGTAGAGGTGCATCTTATTTAAGAATAAGAAGAGTGGTATATTATTGAGGGATAATGGAAATTAAGAATGAGAAGTGGTGTATTATTGAGGAATAGTGGAAAATAATTTATAAGTTACAAAGTTGCCTATATATATGTTGGGAATATGTGGAAACATACATATCTTATGAGTAGAAAATGTTAGAAGTGGAAGAGAAAGTATTGGAGAAAGAATTAGGAGAGGAAGATTCTTGAAGAGTGTTTTTACTTAGTTTTATAAGAATTTGCATGGTGAGTGTTTTGCATATGTTTAAGGTTTGAAATGTTCACAATCCTTAATATGATAATATGTTCTTTTGCATAGCCATGTTGACTATAATACTTTACTATGCGATATGAAGTCTGTGCGATGTGAATCTTTGAATATGCTGGCTCGAAACTAGTTTCGAATAATTTGTGAATTTTGATTGGCGGTGGTTTGTCCACCAATTTTTGGGTGTTATAGTCTCATAGTCATGTTAATTATAAGGTATTTTGAATATTTTGCATCTTACATATATGTAAAATGCTTGCTGGGCTTTCGAGCTCACTCTTTTGTTGACATTTTCAGATATGGAGGAGAATTTGCAAGGTTAAGAGATAAGGAGCAACTTTCAAGTTGTAGTCTTTTTATTGATTTAATTTATGTATAAAAATCCTATTTTATTTTATTAAGTTGGGGTGTGACAGCTACCTCAAAGACACAAAAATTCAAAACACAAGACCTAAAAAAGGTCGAGAGGTCCAAAGCTACCTCAAAGACAACTAAAGCTGTTTCGAAGCTCAATAAGAGACCGAAATGTTCCAAGGCTAGACTGGAAAAAGGTCTGACGATCCCAAATTGGGAAATGGCAAAGGGTCTGAGGATCATCCCATGAAGTAACAACTAGTTCTAAACCAAAGGTCTTGACTCATAATATGAAAGTAAGCAACTTCGCTACATGTCGGGAAGCTTAACGCACGACATCTATTTTTACTTGTGAACTTGAGAAAACAAACAGTACAATGCAATGAGAGAGAAGCAGAAAGGGCCACGAACAAAAGAAGAGCATTTAATCAAAAATGAGATATTTCCATTTAATGTTTCATCTTAATGTTCGATTGAAGCGCGACCCATTTACATGAGTGATATATCTTAAGGAAGGTCGCGATATACATAAAAAGGATAAAAATATGAAGCAAATCAACTGTTTACATAAGTTATCCTATCAAAAATTAGGTCGAAATGCCGAACATTAAATGAAAAGGTCAAAATAGGCTCGAGATTGCCTTCATGGTGCAAGGGTCGCGCCAGAAGGTCTAGCCTCTGACGTCGCCGGAGCCTCGCCTCCAGGATTTGTCAACTCCTGAAAGATGCACCTAAACTCCCCTTTAGAGAGGTCAGACAGGGGGATGTTGGGGTAATCCTTAAGGTCTTCAGTTTTGCTGGGGTCGAGGAGGTCGACATCGAAGCCATCTTTCAAACCGCCCAATTTCTCCAGTTGAAACTGATACTTGAAGAAGTTGTCGAGCCCCTCGGTACTTGCTTTCTGAGCCACCTCCAAGGTGAAGATTTGGGATTGCATGAAATCCCTCACCCCGGCATGTCGGGTGCCGTGGAGTTGCTTTTTGAAGGAAACGGATGTCGGATATTCCTTGAGTCCTTTCTTTCGACTCGCCTTGAACTCCACTTTCTTTAGGGCCTCCAATTGAGAAGATAATTCTTTGAGGTCGTTCTGGGAGGACAATAGTTCGGTCTTCATTCATTCGACCTCTTTCTTCAAAAGCTCCATCTAATGATTCCTCTCGACATCGACGGAGTTGCGAGCTACGATCTCTTTCTTCAAATTTTTTATCTCGTCCTGCTGATCACTAAGTTGCGCATTTGCAACTACCCAGTGGTTGCGGAAAAAAGTACATTGAAGAGCCACTTGACGAGCGAAAGCAGCAACCTATGAAAAGCCAAAACAAATAAAGGGGGTTTATAACTTTCAAAAGATCGATCGAAACCAGAACAACTAAAGGAGAGGTCGAACTATGAAAAACCTACCTGTATGAAGTTGTGGGCGAAATACTTCTCAGCCAGGCAGAGATGTGTAGACATTAGCAAGGCCTGATCCTAGTCGCACAACATGTTGTTGTAGAGGTCGTAGGATTCACCTCTTACCTCGCTGCCCAGAATGGAGGTAATGTTGGCAGAAGGTCAAGGCACGGAGACATTTCGGTGAGTGGCGAGGTGCAAGACCTCCAACCTCTGAGCCAGTCGACGCGCCCCTTCTAAGGCCTCACTCATAGCTGGAGGAATAGCTGGAGAGGGCGGAATGGTCGTTGATGAAGGAGCATGCGAACTGGCAAACACTCTGGTGCCACGTCGACGCTTGATGCGAAAGGTCGGGCCGATGGATTGTGTGGACCGGCTATCCAAGGATTGTTCTGCCCCCACCTTTTTCTTTCCTTTGTCTGTCGGGAGACCTTCAATATGCCCACCTATCGGTAAGCCCACATTGGCCAACTCCTTGGAGGTCGGAGGTACGGTCTAAAGGGGTGTCGGATCCAGTAGGACTAAGCTTGTAACATGCTGGGAGGTTGCGCCCATCGAGGCCAAGATCGTGTCATCAGAAGGGTCGACAGGTTCGGAACCCTCATTGGGGGTGGCAGCAGTAGCTTCCTCGTCCCTCTTGCGTTTCTTAGCCGCAGCGACCTCAACCTTTTTCTATTTCATCAAATTGGTTGTCATCGCTTTAAGGGCCATCATTTCTGCAAAAGAAAAACAAGTAAGAACAGGGTTAAGAGGTGAGCATAATAAAAGGAAAAGCAGTCATAGTTACCAAGTGTCTTCCTAGGTCAAAGCCTAGTAGGAGAGAGATTGACGAGTTTGAAGGTCTTTTCGCTGAATAAGATTGGGAAGTCGAACCATTGAGTGGTTAAGAGCTCATCAACGAAACCTTCATCCCAAGAAGGCTCATCGTCGGAAGAAAAGGTCAGTTTGTCATCTCGCCACTCGCGAGGCACGTTCCAGGGGCTGTGTGGGGGAGCTTCGATATAAACCCACTTATTACGCCAAGAGTCAGCAAAGCTCGAGAGATTGGTCAGAAACTTAAAACTCTGACCGGCTGTTACATAGTAAAAGCCCCAATCTCCCGAGCGAGTTGAGGGATTGACGTGGAAAAGATACCAAAAGTTGACAAATGAAGGTTCGACATTAAAATACAGCATCACAATAATGAAACCTATAATGTTGCGAACAGAATTGGGCACTAATTGGGTCGGGTAGACACCTAAGGTCCTGATGATATTGGCTAAGGGCTCAAATATCAGGAACCTCAACCCAGCTTCTAGAATAGGCAGATGGAAAGCTAAACTAATTGGTGGAGGTTGATACATTTTTTGCCCAGCTTGGCGCATTATTATTTTGTAATTGTCTGGAATAAAGAATTTGCTGCGAAGAGAAACGAAAACTTTAGGACCTACTTTGCTAGGAGCGTTGAGGGGGTCGCTCTCATCTTTAGGATCGACGAAGAAGCGATGTGGCGACCCAGCATCACGACCACTTTGGTTGGAGCTTGATGAAGAAGAAGATGAGGAAGAGGAGCTATTGTTACTACTACCTCTGCTTTCCCTTGGAGAAGGGGGAGGGGGGAGATGGAGAAGGTGAAAAGGGAGGTTGAGAGCTTTCAACCATGGAGCAGATCGAATAATAAATGAAACTAATAGTAACAATAAAAGTAAATAACGACACGCAAAGCAAAAACTAAGAGGTCAGGAATCAACACCTACTTGCTAATTTTCTTTCGCCGATCAACAAAGGCAGGTCTACTGGTAGGGAGGTCGAATAATCGACGCTTATGTAAAATAAGGTTATTGAGGATCGAGAAGGGACATAAGCTTTTCTGGTAGGAAGGTCGGGATTTTCGATCTAGTAGGGTGATATGTAGGTGGTGGAATGAAGGAAGGAAGTAGGATTGGGGTTATCTATTTATAAGGGGTATATCCTCAGAACGCGTGAAAGGATCTAACGACCAGCAAAAGGAGACCCTTGAGATCAACGACATAGATCAACTTCCTCATATATGGATACCTCTGTCATAAATGAAAAAGTTGGGGGGAGAAATGATAAGGGAGAATTATTAAAAGACCCAAATGCCCCTCTACTTATTCAAAATCTCAAAATAGCCTCAGGGTCCGCGTCTTTCTTAAATGGGCCAACCCGACCACCCGACCCAGGTCCATGATCCGGGATGATCTAGGCCATCCAAGGCAGCCACCTGTACGCTCAGGAAGATGGACACATGGATCCAACAGTACCCTGCCAACTGAATCGTTAACTATAAATACCCCTTCATTTATTGCAATCAGGGACTTTTGGAATGAGATTAGACACCCACCCATACATCATATCCTCCTACCTACCGACCTACGCACCTCTATTTGGACTAGCCCTATAACCCAGAAAACGCTCACCCGAGCTCCCATCTTTGGTCGACCATTCGACCATCGACAAATATACTGATTGTCATTTCTTGCGATATCAAATAGGATATTTGCCCTGATAATTCAAGAAGAAAGGGAAAGATAAATTGGATCCATGGCCACAGATTCTGTTCCTTCTCTTGCATTTGCTGTTAAATCCTCAACAAAACACATCTCAAGTGAATCAAGTTTCCAGCCAATCTGCTGATTCATCTACTACTGCATCTCTACAAAACTTTGTTCATTCTCTCAGCTCCTCTCAGTACCAACAACTGATCAATCTACTCAATTCTCATGCCAACACTACACCAGCCAATGACAATGCTAACTCTTCAGCCAACAACTCAGGTATATGCCTATCTATGTTCCAATCTTCTGTTCAATTACATGATAAAACTCATTGGATCCCAGATTGTGGAGCTTCACCCCACATATGTTCACACATTGGTCTATTTGATTCATTAAATCTTGTCAATGGTTCCACTGTCATTTGGTCTATTAGATGCTCCTGTTTTATTAATTGAAGCAGTGATGATTTAGTATCCTGCTTTTGTAGAATTGTAAGCTTATGTGCTTTCAACTTTATTTGTCTCATTCAGAGTGATAATTAATTAAAAAACAATTATGACTCTTCTGAAAACCAAGACGCATATATTCATGGTTGATGATTGGAAATGCATTTCGCTTATGGACGATAAATTATCTCAAATTAAATGAATAATATATGTGTATAAAATGTTGTTATATATTATATCACAACAGCTACATTTTTGGGTTACTTTTCTAGATTGCATCAACTATTCTTTTCCCTTGTTAAACAAAATTTTAGGGAAGAACTGGATTAGCACAACAAAGAGGTACAAGAAGAAGAGGCTTTGGGAAGCAAGGAGGCCTTGTTAAACAAAATTTTATTTTGAGCAGCTTGTTAATTAATTAGAAGATGAGGTTATTTGATTGTGTATTCTGTCTCCTAATTAGCAGCCTTCGGTAACAATTAAATGGTTCTAATAATTAGAATACATGTAATCTTGTAATGAATTTTAACTCATAACTAGTCTCATTCACATTGTTAGTATAAACTAACCACTTTGCCTCTCTATTGGATGGAGATGGATTTAACAAGGGATTGAAGGTGATTGGGATCAGCATGGGCTGAAGCTTGTGCCAAAGAACCAGAAGATCGGGTGCCAACATTGACAAGAAGGGGAAAGACAGGTTATATATGCAGAAAGTTACAAGGAATATGTTTATTATAAATCTTTGTGATTTTGGTATTAATTGTTGAATGATATTCAGTTCAGATGTATATTTATGGTATTGATGCTAGAATTATTTGAATTGCTTCTAAACCTTGTAATGATGATTGGTATTTAGTAATCGCTGACTCACATACTCTACCTTGGTTGGTTGCTGGCGACTTCAACCAGGTTGGCTCTTCATCGGAAAAAACAGAGGGTTTGCCGGTTTCACAGAGGAGATGTGCTGAGTTTCATGAAGTTATTAATCACTAAAAGATGATTTATTTGGGCTTCTAGGGCCCTGCTATAATTGGACTAATAGTCGTCATGGTCCTTTAAGTGAGTTGGGGGGCGGCTCTGTATGCCTTCCATGCGGATTTCTTAAAAGAGAAAGAGAGAGTGTGTATTCCTGGCATCAATGCAATAACTTCCTGGTCCGAGAACAAGAGCCATTCTTGGTCCCACCACCATGAACAACTTCTTGGCCTTGAGCACCAATAACGCAATGTATTGAAGATAAAAGCAAAAGGGTCTCTCCATTCTTTGAGGAGAGAGAGTTTGTCTTCCGAGGGTTAGGGGATAGGGTTGGTTGAGCTGCTACGCTCCTCCATCGTGAGCTTCGATTGTAAGTTTATGTGCTTGCAGCTTTATTTGTCGCGTTCATGGTGATGATTAAAGAAAGGAGTTATGATGCAAAGCTCTTCCAAAATTAAGTCGCAATTGTGCTCCATGTTTCATGGATACTTTTTGGATATGTTTTCAACACTATAAAAATGTGGCAAAATCTATATCCATCTATCTATATCTATACTACCTATAAAAGTATGAATAGAGTGGTTTCTTCCATTTTATGTGAAGATAAAAAGTTCCTCTATCTCCTGAAAGTATCACTTTTAATACCTATGGATTACTGGTCAATTGCAATTTACAATTAAATTAAATTAAATTTATGTATGTAAACCACATTTATTATGCCTTTCTACTTATCAAATGCATATACATTGTATTTATTATATGCATTACTAATTAAATTTATTTTAAATTAAACTTGTGAAAAATTCACTAAATTAATTCTATCAACTTTTTAATTGTAACAAATATATATACTAAATGTAAATATATCACATCTATAAAAGTATGGATAGGTAGTGTATTTCACTAAATAAAATATTTAATTAATCATGTGCAAACATTCATTCCATACGAATGTATCCACTAAGTACAAGTACCTAATCTAACACTCAAGTCTTTAATTTACATTTAACAAATTCATGTATATATTGTATTAATATGTAACTTGATTCATGAATCTAGCTTTAATATCAAATGATTTACATGAAATTCATCAATATTAGTATGAAATATGTATAATGGATTCGTTTCAACCAATGAGACCAAATATCATAACTATCAATTTATATGTATACGGCTGGGGAGTACATTAATACCCACATGCCCATCGTCTACTCATCGAATGGGTCTAAACAATCATCCAGCAGTGAAATTTTTGAATGGCTGAATGAAATAATCAAACTCATTTTGAAAACTAATCAATTATGAAAATCCATAATTAGAAACAACCATATAATGCAATGTCAAATAAGTAATATCTATATCTATACTATTAATAAATATTCTAGTCCTTTATTGATGTGTTTTCAAGAATCTTCCTATAAATACTCGTATCAGTTTTTTTTAAATCCTCATTTTATCTAGAATAACTACCACCCCATGCCACCACCATTATATAATAATACCATTAATTTCACACATGATTATACTTAATTAATTCCAGTTATTTGCAGCTTTTATTTTCTTTTGTATTGCCAACATCTTATTGATCGGTATAATTTCTCCTATATAATTCTTTTTAAACTTTTATCTATACTAGTATTCTTCAAATTTACATGAACGAATTTGTCGTTGTCTTTATATAAAAAATGTTAACTATTTGATTTTTGTGTTTATTTGCAGCAATTATTTTTAAATTATTTGAACTTTGAAGTTACGTCATTGCAGTTCGGTAAATTTTTATTTTTATAACTACAATATAAATGAATTTATTATGTATCTTTATTTATTAGGGATTAGCAAATGGGGCTTAATTTGCCATGCTTTAACCTCATGCCTGCAAAATTTAGCATCTGCACATAATTGATTATGGGTTAAGTGATTCCCAAAATTAGTTTGAAAAATTCTATAAACATGAGGTTTATGTTCAAGTGTCAATAGAAATATGTTACTTTATCTTACTCAAGTGTTATTTAGAAGTACATCGAGAATTGTGCTCCAATATTTAGATGCACACACATCAAGTATGCATCAGTTGCTAGTTATTAATAAAGCACGTACCCTTCTTATGGTGTGTTCTTAAATTATTTGCCTAAAGTGCCCTCCATTTTTCTTTTAATTCTAATAACTAGAAGTTACATAATAACTACCATTTATAACTCATCTATTTTATATTTACAATTGCCATTATATATCATAATTTTTTAATTCTTATTTACAAATAATTTAGATAAATATATTAAAATTATTAAACAAAATTAAATTATATAAAATTAAATACGTAATATTATTATTATATAAAAATATTATACAAATTTTAGCA
Source organism: Jacaranda mimosifolia (assembly GCA_018894105.1). Lineage (NCBI taxonomy): Eukaryota > Viridiplantae > Streptophyta > Magnoliopsida > Lamiales > Bignoniaceae > Jacaranda > Jacaranda mimosifolia. Next base: position 28,840,724 of record CM032122.1, read on the forward strand.
CATGCATCGAATGCGCCAAATTACTAGCATTAATTAATTCCACTCATCATTTGTTTTTACTTAAAACATATATAATGAGCCGCTACATTGAACTCAAAAAATTCACTAAATTAATTCGATCAATTTTTTCATTTTAACAAATTAATATATATATATATATATACATTAAATGTAAATATATCACCTTTATAAAAGTACGAATGGGTAGTTTATCGGCGGACATGTTTCACTAGGGTACGAATATATCCATTAAATACATAGTATTTAATCTAATAGTTAAAAGTTTTTATGAAATTAATAACCATTTTTTTTCAAACAGTGAATTACATTTAACAAATTCATGTACTTGCACACATGTCCATATATGTGTCTTTTGTGTCTATTTTTCTATGTTTTTTTGTGGACAAATATGTTGCCATTAAGTTCTACTCTTCCACCCTTGATTAGTCAAGTTTTCATAAAATGCAAATAGATGCCACCCCTTGTATATGGACAGACAAAAAATTAACTGGACAAATGATGGTTAGCATAAGGCAATCTGTTACATATGATGGGCTGCATATATAGACGTCAGGGTTGAGGATTGAATTCATATTTAACCTTCCTGAATTAATACATGGATGATATGAATATATAACGATTCATTTCTTATATGATTATGTTTCCATGCAGGGCTTTGAAAAAGAAGTTCAAAGACAGGATTTCTCAATTTCAGCAGGTGGCTACTAGCTAGGTGCACAATATATTGGATGTGGTTTCAAATTCTTTCTTGTTTTCTATACCCTCAATTGCTTTAATAAATGTCTTTTTAGACTTTAAGAGAGAATTTACAGCAAGAATATCGTGAAGTTGTTGAGATGTATTTTTGATGTGGAGCTTCTGCTGCTTTATATAATTAACAGCTCTCTTAAGCTCTAAACCATCTTGACGGTTTCTTGTTTCACATGGTTTGTTTACGGGTGCTCGAGCTGATGAAGAGAAAGCAGCTGGTTACTTCTAAACTCTTATAATTTCTTTACACATTTTCCACTTGCTAAACAATTTTGCGCAGACAATAGATAAATTCAAAAAAGCCAGTGAGAACAAGGCCGAGGCCAGGTATTGTCAGTTGTTCTACTTCTCTCCGCTCTCTGTTCAGATTTTTCTGACATCCTTGCTCCATTGGTTAAGGGTCTTCGCCTGATCACTGGGGCAGCTCAATTTCGCTCAAAACTTTTAGCTAAACCCACACCAACTTGCAGTTATGCACAGTAATGTAGCCAGAGGCGGATCCAGACTGATAATATGGGAGGCAAAAATTTAAATATAAAAATTTTAAACATAAATTTCATAATTTATAATTTGAGGGCATATCTTAATTCATCCAAGTGAAGAGCTAGTGATGCTCTTTTATATCATAAAATTTACCAATAATTGAATCAATGTCGTCAAAACTTTTATTAGTATTTTGCTCAATATAATTAACTAAACAAATGGTTGAAATTTCATCTTTTATCATATTTTTGAGGTTGTTGACAATATTCATTGTAGAAAAAGTTCTCTTAATTGTTGTCGCGAAACATACAAAATTTTAATTTTTTTAAAATATTCATTACCTTCATCACTTTGCCTTAATCTCGTTGAAGGCAAAAAAGAGACATTCTTTAAAATTTGCTAACCCTAATATTCTTGATATATAGTATTTATAGCAGAAAAAGTTCTAACAATTTTAGCTCTCGGAAGATAAGGAAAATTCATTTTTCTTCAATATTCACTTTGTCTCTTTCTCTTAATCTCATTGAAGTAAAAAAAAAAAAAAAAAGGAGATATTTTCATTGTTGTGCAACTTTTTTAAAGTTCTTTTTGGCTAAACCCCTATAATATTTTGTCTAATAAATAAAATGGAAGTGGCCTAGAACTAATCTAATTGTCCCTTCTTCTTTTTTGTGAGTGATTATATGCCTAAGAGGGGGGGTGAATTAGGCTTAAGAGATCTTAATGTAGTAAAAGTTTATCACTCAAAATACTTTTTGACCTTTCAAAAACTATTTTAAGTCTTTTTCAGAAAACTTTAGTTACTGATTGGAATTTGCAAGTACCAGTTAAGATACCAGATAGACCAGTGATAAGAAAAGCAGAACAATATAAGTAATAAGATACTGATATTTATAGAGGTTCGCTAAGCCTACGTCTTCTACCTAAGCTTTCACTTAGGATTTTAAACATGTCAAATTAATAAGTGTATGAGAATGTTTTTACAAATAATAATAGTAATTTGATAGTAATGAAAGTGTAAGGAACATAAACACCCTACTAGGGTGAAAAACCAGCTCTTCGCAAAGAGCTACATTGGAATCCCAAATGGGATGAGACAAGTTCCAAAGCACTGTTGAAACCAACTATTTGTGAACATGTCTGGGGGAACTTCTGCTAGATTCACTTGGACAACATCTGTGGACTGATGCATGAGTTGCTGCCATTCCATACGACAAGCTCTAGTATCTTTTTCCAGACCGAAAATAAGCACATTGCAGAAAGTTCCAGGCAGTACCGCTTTACTAGTTTCTTCACCTAGAGATCTTTAGAGCAACCAAGCGCTGATTTGTTCTCTTCTCGGGGTCCCTTGAGAACAGGTATAATTCCCGTCCCTCTTCGCCACTAGGTCCTTCGAGACACAATCCGCCTTGTCCTCACCTCCTCAAGGTCCATCACAGGCAAGTCCTACTTAACCTTCTTCACCACAAGGTTCCTCGAAAACACAAGTAGAGCAAATATTTAGAAGCAATTAAGCACAAGACCGTGTAAGAAAGTATCACATAACTTCTCAATACACTTAACAAAAGTCTCTCCCAACTTAATGATTTACATTCAAAATGTTGTATAGTTTCACTTTTATATGCCGTTATCCAATATCTATAAGTTCTTTTTAAGGGAAGAATCCGTTGGAAATTATTAAAGAAACAAGTTAACTTTGGTAATCGTGCATTAATACCTTAAATAGCAGATGGTAAAATAATTACAGCACGATGTGATTGCTACAAGGATGCAAGTCAAATTATAATCTGCAGAGGATCTTTTATTTATGGAAAGTAAATTTCAGCCCATGAAAAATTCCAGCAGACAATATGTAAGCAAATTCCAACAGATAATATGCATGCTATTCTGCGCATAATTCAAGGAGTAATTTTGTCATAATCAAAACAATGTAAATTATCAAAAAGGTTAACAATCTCCCATTTTTTGATGAAGATAAAATTTGAATAAGGTGGAAAGATATCACCGAACTCCCCATGCACATGTTCCCAGTTCTGCTAGTTTGTGCTCCCCCTATCTGGAGTGATTGGTGCTTTTCCTATTTATGTACTCAAGAAAATACTAGGCAAGGAATAGATACCAGCAGATATAATGCATTGAATCATAAGGCATGCCCAAGCAAAATAGTAATCATCCATGATAAGTTATTACAGGCCCAAAATAGAGAGTAGTTCCATCAAAGTTCTAGGATAACAAGACAACAAGAACAAAGTTCCAGTAATAGAAACAAGGTGTTCAAATTTCAAATTTTCATATCTCATCCCCCTTCATCATCAAAAGGCAGACTAGGAAGCATTCAGGAGTGCCCTAACTTTCTCTTTCAGTCGATCACACTAGCACGAGTGCGACTGGGCATACGAAGGAGACGTTCCAGCTTGTAGTCCATAGAATCAACAAGTGTTTCTAGGCAGCTTGTGAGGGTCTCCACAGTTTTGGTAAGATCATCCAATTTGGCTTCAAGTCTACTACCCACTTTACTGGTTTTTCCTTGAGCTTTCTTTGGTGTCTTAATGGGAGTGGGATGAGTAGGGCTAGATTGTTCAGATTCTGAGCTAATAGGCACTGGAATTTTGGATTTTTGGGGGCAAAGTCTAATACTGCTAGGTGTGCGTTCGACCCCCCTGAACCATCCATCGTCATCAGTTTATTTAATTCTCATTTTCTTCAGGCTGGCTAGATCCAAAATCTTATGGTCTCGCTTCCTCTCAATCTATACGCCAGGCAAAAACACTATCTTGCTTTTAAAAATTTATGTAAGAAGCATAGAGTATGGAAGACTTTCGGCTTGATGGGAAAATGAATAAACTATGTATTTCAAATTTACAAAGGTAAGGTTGACATGTTCATTCTTGATAGCTTTCTCTATAAGATATATGCTCATGGAATTAAGATTAGTGTTATGCCCTCCATTTGAAATCGGGGCAGAAAAGACAGAGCAACTCAGTAATTTATGCAGCAGAATATGTTCAATTTTTATTTTGTTTAAACCAGCTCATCCAGAAAAGGAGTATTGTTTTCCTTCCCAAAATAGTTAACATATTTCTTCATTAGTAACATCAGAATCAGACAAATCACCGAAATTAAAAATATTTGTGCCATCATTTGGGATATTAAACAAAAAATTCAGCTTGGAGGGAGACAACACAATTCTTTTGTCAAGAACATATGACTCAATAGAGATATCAAAATCAGATTCAATGAAGGTGAAATTTGAGTAAAACAGCTTGACCAAGTGAGGATAAGAACATTCATCAATTTTCATCAGATTATCCCATTTCAAACGATGGTCCTAGTCAATAGCATCAGATTTTGGCAAAGAATCAAAGTTGATAGCCCTATCACGATTTAAATTTTGACTAGAAATTTTCTCATTAAAGCATGCTAACGCTTCTGAGGAATGGAATTTTAAAGAGGATGGAAGCTTGCTGAAATTCCAGTCCTTAATTTCTTCAGGACGTGTAGGAATAGAGGGACTAAGGCTAGAAACATTTTCTTTTAAACTAATGGGTTTTTCAGGACTACCCATGGGGGTATCCTTATTGCCCAGTTCTTCATTGCCAAGATGCATTGGTTTGTCAGAGGAGGAAGACTCATCTTCATCAGTACTGGAGTCATTGTACCATTTCAACAACATTGGGGCTTCGGAAACTTGAGTGCAACAATTTCCCAAGGCCATGTATTCTGCCTCGGTGGTGGATAATGCAACAAAACTTTATTTTTTACTGCATTATGAAACCAGACAATTTTCCAGCAGTTGACAACCACTACTGGTACTTTTCCTATCTTTGTAGATTGTCTCATCTACATTCTTACCATCCTCATCAAGTTCCAGTCTAGTATTTGTACTCATGGGAGTGGTTGCAGGGTTGCATTCATTCATTCCAAACTTCTTTAGAAGCTCTTTTGTATACTTTTCTTGCGAGACGAATGTCCCTTTTCAAGTTTGCTTCACTTGAAGTCCCAAGAAGAAATTGAGCTCTCCCATCAAGCTCATTTCAAATTCCTGTTTCATTTTCTCGGCAAACTATGGACAAAGTTGATCATTAGTAGAACCAAAGATAATATCATCAACATATATTTGAACAATAAGTGAACCATTTTCTTGGTGCTTTGTGAATAGTGTCGTATCTAAGATTCCAACAGAAAAATCGTTGTTTATGAGAAAGTTGTTCAAACAATCATACCATGCCCTAGGGGCTTGTTTTAATCCATATAAAGCTTTTGTTAGTTTAAAAACATGATGAGGAAAATTTTAAGTTTTGAAATTGGGAGGTCGCTCTACATAAACTTCCTCTTTTATGAATCCGTTTAGAAAAGCACTTTTTATGTCCATTTGATATAGCAAAAACTTTTTATGAGATGCAAAGGCAAGAAGCATTCTAATTAATTCTAACCTTGCAACTGGAGTGAACGTTTCATCGTAGTTAATGCCCTCTTATTGATTGTAGCTTTTTTGCTACCAGTCTGGCTTTATTCCTGGTAACTTTGCTGGTTTCATCTAGCTTGTTTCTGAATACTCACTTGGTACCAATGACTGGATGGTCTGATGGTCTTTCTACTAGGTTCTAAACTTCATTCTTTTCGAATTGAGCCAATTCTTCTTTCATTGCTTCAATCCAGAATGGATCTCTTAGTGCTTCTTTGACATCCTTCGATTCAATCATTGAAATAGGGGCACAATTGGATTCATCTGGTGGAACTTGTCTAGTTTTGTATCTGGTAGTTATTCCAACTTGTGGATCTCCAATGATTTTGTCACTAGGATGACTGACTCGTTGGAATCAGGTTCATTAGTGGAGTTCGTTTCCTCAAATGATTTGGTTTATCTTGATTTGATGTTGATGGCTCAGGGCCCGGAATCTTGACTGGTTATTCGAATCCTACAACTTCTTTGCTCAAGGATTCCTTGGCACAAGATGGATTAGTTTCATCAAACGTAACATGCATGGATGCTTGAATCATCCTTTTTCTTTTGTTAAAGACACGATAGGCTTTACTATGCATTGCATAACCAACAAAGATAGCCTCATCAACTTTGGAATCAAACTTTGTCAAATAATCTCTATCATTGAGGATAAAATAGGTGCAACCAAAGACACAAAAGTAGGAAATATTTGGAATTTTACCGTGCCACAATTCAAGTGGGGTTTTTCTCAAAAGTGGTCTTAAGATGACATGATTTGACACGTAGCAAACCGTATTCATAGTTTCGCCCCAAAAAGATTTTGGAAGATCATATTCATTTAGCATGGCTCTAGCAGCTTCTTACAAAATCTGATTTTTTCTTTTAACTACTCCATTTTGTTGTGGAGTCTTAGGAGCAGAAAAATCACGAATGTATGTAACCATGTTCCTCACAAAACAAAGTAAAGTTTATTTCATCAAACTCAGTTCTATGGCCACTTCGAATTTTCTTAATGAAATAACCCTTTTCATTTTGAAGCCTTTTAGTGAGTGAAATGAAAGCATTTAAAGCATCATTTTTATGAGCAAGGAGTAGTACCCACGTAAAACGAGTATAATCATCTACTATGACAAACATGTATCTTTTACCTCCATGGGAAGTAGTTTTCATAGGTTTGAATAGGTCAATATGCAGAAGTTTCAGTAGCCTAGAAGTTGTGACCTCATTCTTCAGTTTGAAGGATGTTCGGATATGCTTCCCTTTCTGGCATGCATCACATATCCTGTCATTGGAAAAGTTTAACTTGGGTACCCTTTTGACAAGATCTTTCTTTGTGAGATGAGATATAAGTTCCATGTTTATGTGGCCCATTCTTCTATGCCATTTCCAATATTCTTTATCTAAAATAGCTGAACACTCCACATTTTGACAGGTTAAATCATTAAGGGTTATACAATAAATATTTTCATCCTTGGTAGTAGTAAAATCTAGTTTCTCATTTTGTTTGATAACACAGTGAGATGGATGAAATTCAACCTCATAACCTTCATCGCATAGTAGACTGATACGAAGCAAGTTATGCTTGAGGCCTTCAACAAGCCAAACATTATCAATGCAAGTATCAGTCTACTTACCAATAGTACCTTTACCTATTATGCATCATTTTATTTTTTCTGCATAGAGAACATTTTCTGCAGAACAATTGTTAAGCTTAAGAAACATTGACGCATCTCCTGTCATATGCCTAGAGCATCAACTAACCAAGTACCACTTCTGCTTTCGGGAATGTTCCTTGGCTTGTATCCATAAGAAATCAATTTGTTTTAGGTCCCCAAACTAAGTTGGGTCCTTCATGGTTAGCAGTAGATGACTTTATTACCCAAATAAACAAACTTGGTACCAATAAGTTTCTCATTCGGACATCTATAATTGACATGACCAGATCTACCACAAGTAAAGCATGTTTTTCGAACATGTTTGAAATTCATTCTGGAAGCAGTAGAAATCCGTTTGGTTTTTCTTTAGTTCATGCGATTTTTGAAATTTTGACCCTTCTTAACATTATGTCTAGGTGGAACATGCATATGTGTGTGTTTGACATTTGTGGAACATTCACCTAGATCATCCTCAACATGCAAGCATTCCTCAACAATCATTTTTCCTTTATGATGAGGGTAAAAACTATATATAACTGGATTGGGACGGAATCTGGGTGGATCGACTTGCCTGGTCGAGTAAATGAGCTCCACAGATACTTGAGCTGAGTCCTGCAACCACGAGCAAACTTCAGGCTAGCCGAGACGCCCTCAGCGTAGGCTCTCTGACGCTCAAGTTAGTATGAGGTCGGGTAGATAACGAGCAACAGAGTGAGGGCTTTTTAGTATGGAATGGCATACCTTTAAAAGGCTGGAATGGGGGTATTTAAAGTCCTAAGTAGGAGATCAAAATGTCCATGGTACCCTTACTCTTGCAGGGAGGACCTTTGTCATTGCATGAGGGTTTTTAGGTCTTTTCCTTATCTGAAATCCTCTTTCCAGATGGCGCCCCCACATCCTTTTGGGATATGGTGGAGATCTCTCTATATTTAATGCAAGGCAAGCCGTCTGTCAGTGTATCTAATGTGGCAGAGTAGTGGTTGAGTGCATTTAATGCGACAGCGACTGGTGGTGAGAGAAACCTTCATGTCTCGTAGGTCGACCTCTTCTAGTCGAGATATCTCCCCGATCGTAGGTCTCGTCGCCGACTCTCGTCAAATGCATGACCTCTCTGGTTGAGATATCCGCGGCCGTGGGTCTCTCTGACCACTTTGGTCAAATGCATGACCTCTCTGGTCAACCTATTCTTGTCAAGATGTCCGCGGTCGTAGGTCTCTCTGCCCACTTTGGTCAAATGCATGACCTCTCTGGTCGAATCCCTTTGACCACTCTAGTCAAATGCATGACCTCTCTGGTCGACCTATTCTTGTCGAGATGTCCGCGGCCGTGGGTCTCTTTGACCACTCTGGTCAAATGCATGACCTCTCTGGTCGAATCTCTCTGACCACTCTGGTCAAATGCATGACCTCTCTGGTTGACCTATTCTTGTCGAGATGTCCGTGGCCGTGGGTCTCTTTGACCACTCTGGTCAAGTGCATGACCTCTCTAGTCGACCTCTTCTGGTCAAATGCATGGCCTCATCGGGTCGAGACAACTCTCTAGCAGTGGGCTTTTTGACCATAACCTGATCGATTGAAAGAAAATTGATAGCCTTTATTGGTCAATTAGCCCAATATATTCTTGGGCTTGGGATAGTTCTATTCTGGTCGACCTATTTTTGTCGAGATGTCCGCAGCCGTGGGTCTCTCTGACCACTCTGGTCAAATGCACGACCTCTCTGGTCGACCTATTCTTGTCGAGGTGTCCGCGACCGTAGGTCTCTCTGCCCGCTCTGGTCAAATGCATGACCTCTTTGGTCGAATCTCTCTGACCAGTCTGGTCAAATGCATGACCTCTCTGGTCGACCTATTCTGGTTGACCTCTTCTCGACCGTGGGTCTCGTCGCCCACTCTGGTCGAATGCATGGCCTCATCGGGTTGAGACGACTCTCTAGCAGTGGGCTTTTTGACCATAACCTGATTGATTGAAAGAAGACTGATAGCATTTATTGGTCAATTAGCCCAATGTATTCTTGGGCCTGGGATAGTTCTATTCTGGTCGACCTATTCTTGTCAAGATGTCCATGGCCGTGGGTCTCTCTGACCACTCTGGTCAAATGCATGACCTCTCTGGTTGACCTCTTCTGGTTGAGATGTCCTCGGCTGTGGGTCTCTCTGACTACTCTGGTCAAATGCATGACCTCTCTGATCAAATCTCTCTGACCACTCTGGTCAACCTCTTCTCGACCGTGGGTCTCATTGCCCACTCTGGTCGAATGCATGGCCTCATCGGGTCGAGATGACTCTCTAGCAGTGGCCTTTTTGACCATAACCTGATCGATTGAATGAAAACTGATAGCCTTTATTGGTCAATTAGTTCAATGTATTCTTGGGCCTGGGATAGTTCTATTGGGCTGTTGGGCTCGTCTTACTTCCCCAAATCACTTTGATTTCACGGTTCATTTTTTCAACTTGCTTTTTTAAGGAATTGTTCTCTTTAGTGAGCCAATCATTCATTTTTTTCCTGCAGTTTGCATTAATGGTCTCTCTGTTTTTAGCCATTTGTATTTCAAATTTATTTTTATGAGTCCTATCCAATTCTTCTTGCAAATAATCCATTTTTTCTTGCAAAGCATTATTTTTATCAACAAGCATTTTCACATGAATTTCATAGAGCTTAAGCAATTTTTACACATCCTCATAAATGTCAATTTCATCACTGGAATCACAATCAGAGTATGAAAGAGGTACTTACTTGGTTTACCATGAAGCAATTCTCTTCATTGTCAAATTTTTCACTGTCGGATTCATCCCATGTTGTTTCCATCACCTTAGCTTTGGCTTGTTTTGCATATTTCTTCAATTGAGGATAGTTTGATTTTTTGTGTCCGATTTCATTGCATTCGTAATAGTGAGGTGGCTCGGTATTTGCAGTTTTTGGACCGATTCTTTTCAATTTTGACCTGTTGTTTCGAAATTTTCTTTTGAGGTTTGTCAATTGCTTTAACCTTTGGGAAATCAGAGCAATTTCATCCTCAACTTGGTCCTCATCAAGATCTTCTTAGAGTTTCGAGTCGGAATCATGATTGGTACTAAAAGCAATGTTCTTTTTTACCTTTGTTTTCAAACCTTCTTTTTTGTTTAGCAGCATCATCTCATGGGATGTGAGAGATCCCAAATCACCGATGGTCATTCTGTTAGGGTCACGAGCTTCCTAAATGGCAGTTACTTTTGGCGTCCATTCCTTTGGAAGCAATATGAGAATCTTCTAGAGTTGCTCATTTTCATTTATGGTTCTACCGAGTGTGAACATGAGATTTATAATTTCCATGAAGCACACATACATTTGGCTTACAGTCTCATCAGATTTCATCTGGAACATTTCATACTTGTGAATGAGAAGAGCAATCCTCTCTTGTTGAGCCTAACTGGTACCTTCGTGGGTCACTTGCAACATCTCCCACAATTGCTTTATTGTAGCACATGTACTAACTCGGTTGTACTTCTCTTTGATGAGAGCGCATGACAGAATATTTTTGGCCTTTGCATTCATCAAGATGGCCTTTTTATTATCATTGGTAAATTCACGTCTCTCCTTTGGAACCATCTGTCCGTCAATTAATTTTGTTAGAACCGTCGGCCCTTCACTGACCACATCTCATAAATCAAAATCCAGGGCAATTATGTATTCTTGCATCTGATTTTTCCATGTAGCATAGCTGGAATCATCAAACAGTGGAAGCTGGTTGTGTGATTGCCCTTCTGCAAAGACATCAAGAGTATTAGTGGCCATAGGATCTTTTACTCTGGTAGTTACACCACAATATAGAGAATCAATGCTTTGATGCCAATTGTGAGTGATTATATGCCTAAGAGGGGGATGAATTAGGCTTAAGAGATTTTAATGCAGTGAAAGTTTATCACTTAAAATACTTTTTGGTCTTTCAAAAACTATTTAAGTCTTTTATGGGAAACATTTTTAGTTATTGACTAGAATTTGCAAGTACCAGTTAAGATACCAATCACACAAGTGGTAAGAAAAATAGTAAAATAGAAGTAATAAGATATTGGTATTTATAGAGGTTCGTCAAGCCTATGTCCTCTACCTAAGCTTTCACTTAGGATTTTAAACCTACCAAATTAATAAGTGTATGAGAATGTTTTTACAAATAATAACAGTAATTTGACAGTAATGAAAGTGTAAGGAACAGAAACACCCTAGCAGGGTGAAAAACCAACTCTTCGCAAAGTGATACACTGGAATCCCAGATGGGATGAGGCAAGTTCTAGAGCACTATTGAAACCAGCTGCTTGTGAACATGCCCGAGGGAACTTCTGCTAGATTCACTTGCATAACCTCTGTGGACTGATGCACGAGTTGCTGCCACTCCGTACGGCAAGCTCTAGTCTCTTCTTCCAGACCGAAACCAAGGACATTGCAGAAAGTTCCAGGCAGTACCGTTCTACTAGTTTCTTCACCTAGAGGTCCTTAGAGCAACCAAGCATCGATTTGTTCTATTCACGGGGTCCTTCGAGAGTAGATACGACTCCCGTCCCTCTTCACCATTAGGTCCTTCGAGACATAAACTGCTTTGTCCTCGTCTCCCCAAGGTCCGTCGAAGGCAAGTCCCACTTGACTTTCTTCATCACAAGGTCCCTCGAAAACACAAGTAGAGCAAGGATTTAGAAACAATTAAGCACAAGAATGTGTAAGAGAGTATCACACAACTTCTCAATGCACTTAGAAAAAGTCTTTCCCAACTTAGTGATGCACATTCAAAATGTTGTATAGTTTCACTTTTATATGCAGTTATCCAATGGCTATAAGTTCTTTTTAAGGCAAGAATCCGTTGGAAATTAGTAAGGAAACAAGTTAACTTTGGTAATCATGCATTAATACCTTAAACAATGGATGATAAAATATTTACGCACGATGTGATTGCTTTCCTAAGTTACAAGGATGCAAATCAAATTATAATCTGCACAAGATCTTTTATTTATGGAAAGTAAATTCCAGCGCATGACAAATTCCAACAGATAATATGTAAGCAGATTCCAGCATATAATATGCATGCTATTCAGCGCATAATTCAAGGGGTAATTTTGTCATGATTAAAACAATGTAAATCATTAAAAGGGTTAGCATTTTTAATTTTTGCACACGCATGCCAAGGGTTTATTAGGGTTTGAACCCTCGCATCATAATACTTATACGTGTGAGATGATGCCACTGGACCAACAACTTGTTTACTTAATTGTGAATATGTAGCTAAATTTATTTTGAGTTTTATAAAATTAAAAGGTAAAAATTTAATCAATTAATTTTAATTTTATCTATAGTTAAAAATGAATTAAATTTAATTCAATAAATCTAAATAATTAATTTTTTATATTTAAGGTCCAACTAGGAAAGTTAGATTTTTTAAAAATTAATGAATAATAATTAAAAATTAATTATTTTTAATTAATATTTAAATGAACTATTCTTTTAAATTTTAGATTATTTAAATTAATCATCATTAAAAATTTAATACATATATATAGATAGATATATAGAAATAAGCTGGGGGGGGAGGGATGCAATGGCCCCTGTATATCTCTTCTTGTTTCTATTGCGGGTATTGGACACTTGCGAAAATTCAAAATTGACATGATGTAGTTAGAAATTTAGAGAGAAAGCTTCTAGAATTGCAGTAGGTATAATAGTTTTTCACTACTGATGATTAATTATGGGAAAGTCACTTTATAAAGTAGAATGTATAATTTGGATAAAATTAATGATTATTGCATAGAAGGAACATATATTATACTATTCGTTATCTGGCATAGGTATTCTTAGATATGGCAGTATTGATTGGTGGACAATACCAGATTTACAACCAAAGATGTGGGGTCAATTGACCCCAATTGCTATTATATATATATTTATATAGAAATGATATATATATAGTATTTTGACCCCACTTAATATCAAAATGACCCCCAACACAGTTGGTCATCGACTGGGATATAAGATCAATGCACTCGAAGGTCATTGGTTTGAGACCCCACCGTTGCACCCTCCCATGTATTTTATCATTTGTGCAGTTAACTAAAAATTGGGGCCAAAACGACGTCGTTTGGCCCCTTGAAACTGAAATAATAATAATAATAAATAAATAAATAAATAAAAAAGAAAAATGGGTCAAATGTTAACTATAACCTTGGTCCCCACACCCAACCACTTCAACTCTATCTCTCCAGTCTCCCTCTCCCCGCCCAAAAAGCAGCAAAACAGAGCCCCAAGACACTGTCCCCCAATCCCCACCACCAATATTCCAAAAATTTCCCTTTTTTTTTATATTATCCACCACTTGGGATTTAAAAAAAATATTAAAGGCCAAAACAATATAAGTTATTTGTTTTTCACTTGTTTATTTCTTGATTTTTGTATTAGAAAAGTTGGGTTTTTTTTTAATTGTTAACTTGTTTAGCTTTTTGTATGTGCATATTTTAATTGTTAACTTGTTATTAATTGTTATGTAAATGATAATTATTGCATAGATAAAAAAAGTTAGGTTTTTTTTTTTTTAATGGGTAAAAAAAAGTTAGAGTTTAATCAATTAAAATTTAGGATAAATTGATAATGTTAATTTATTAACTTTTTATATATGTATATTTTCATTGTTAATTTGTTATTAATTGTTATGTAATTGTTGACTATTGCATTAGATGAAAAAGTTAGGATTTTTGTTTTTAATGTGTAAAACAAAGTTAGAGTTTAATCAATTAAATTTTGGATAAATTGATAATGTTAATTCATTAACTTTTTGTATATGCATATTTTAATTGTTAACTTGTTATTAATTGTTATGTAATTGATGATTATTGCATTAGATAAAAAAGTTAGGGTTTATTGTTAGAATTTAGAAATTGTGAATATTTATGAATTATGTATTATGAAAGAAATACTAAATTAAATGTACTTAAATTTATTTTACAATATTCATATGTCGATAGATAAGTTTTTTACCTGAATTTCGAAGTTTGGAGGCTCTACTTCCTCTTCACAAAATTTGTCTCTCTTTCAAGAAAGTGTCAATCAACCGGAAGATCCACCTTACAATGATAATTTGAGATCAAAATTACTTGAAAAACAAAGTTAAGGAGTTGATTTAGACTCTTTAAAGGCCGATCCCGCAGAAAGATTACCAATTTTGAAATATCACCCAAATGATCGTGATACAGTAAGAAGATCATATATTCAAAAAGGTCCTTGTCAACCATGAAATCACATTTTTCCACAAACTGAAATGTCTGGTGTGATGCGTCGATTTAATCGTAAGTGGTTCGATATTTATCCTAATTGGTTGGAATATAGTGTATCATCAGATGCATCCTTTTGCTTTCCTTGTTATTTATTTAAGGATGAAGATGTACATCAATATGGGGGAGATGCATTTTCAACTAAAGGATTTCATGCTTGGAATAAAAAGGAAAGATTTGCTACTCATATCGGTGGGCCTAATAGTGATCATCACAAATCAAAGAAGAAGTGTGAAGACTTAATGCAACGGAGTCAATCCATTCAAGCAGCTTTGGGTAAGCAATCAAGCCAAGCTAAGTCGAAGTATCGTATACGTTTAACTACATCAATTAAAGCTGTGAGATTTCTTTTGGGTCAAGGAATAGCATTTTGAGGTCATGATGAAAGTGCATCATCGTCAAATAAAGGTAACTTTCTTGAGCTTTTGAGATACAACACAGAAAATTGTGAAAAAGATGTTGCTGCAATATTGAGAAAAGCACCAAAAAATAATCAGTTCACTTGTCCAACAATACAAAAAGAAATTATACGTGCATGTGCTATAGAAATAGCTAAGGTCATCATAGAGGATTTAAATGGCGATTACTTTAGTATACTTGTTGATGAATCCCGTGATATATCATTTAAGGAGCAAATGGCTATTGTTTTGTGATATGTTGATAGGAGAGGATTAGTAATGGAGCGATTTATTGGGATTCTTCACATTCGTGATACTAGTGCTTTCTCTCTAAAAGAAGAAGTTGTTTCATTGCTTGCTCAACATTCATTAAGTATATCATATATATGTGGTCAATGCTATGACAGAGCAACTAACATGTAAGGTGAATTTAATGGACTTAAAGCTTTAATTCAATGAGAAAATAGGTTGGCTCATTCAGTTCATTATTTTTCTCATTAACTTCAATTAACTCTTGTTGGGATTAGTAAGAAATGTGATGAAGTTGCTGGAGTTGTTAACTTAGTTTTAGCTGTGATAAATGTGGTGGGAGCTTCTTTTAAACGTAGAGATGAACTTCAAGATGCACAAATTCTCAAAATCCAAAAGGCATTTGAAATGGGTGAGTTTCAGATAAATAGTCTACATCAAAGTTAGGTCTTGCAAGACCAAGTGGTACTCATTGGGGATCTCACTTTAAATCTTTTGTTAACTTCATTCTATTGTTTAATTCAATAATTGATGTGCTTGGCAATGTTGGTATGGATACAGACTCATCAGATGAAAAATGGAAAGCGCGTGGGCTTGTTGATGCTTGTCTAAAATTTGAATTTGTTTTCATGTTGCATTTTATGAAGAATATTCTCAGTATCACAAATGAGCTTAGTTTAGCTTTACAAAGAAGGGAACAAGATATTGTAAATGCCGCTTGTTCGAGTAGCAAAGAAACGGTTGCAAAAGACAAGAGATAGTGGATGGGATTCATTTATTGGTGAAGTGTCTAAATTTTGCATCAAACATGATATTGAGATACCTATATTTGATGATCTCAATGTCTTTCCAGGAAGATCAAAGCGAAGAGTTGCTGAGTATAAGGTTTTACATCATTACTGTGTTGAAGTATTTTATAAAGTTATCGATTGGCAACTTCAAGAATTAAATAATCAATTTAATGAGGTAACATCTGACTTACTTCATGGTATGGCTTGTTTGTCTCCATCTTAGTCATTTGCAAGTTTTGGTATAGAAAAGATCATGAGATTGGCTACATTATATCCTACTGATTTTAGAGAATATGATTTAGTTGAGCTTCGTTGTTAGCTTGAGAATTATATAATTGATTTGAGTTCTGAGGATATAAGATTTTTTGGTGTGAACGAAATTGGTGATCTATCCAAAAAATTAGTTGAGATAAAGAATCATTTGGTGTATCCTCATGTGTACCAACTTGTGAATTTTTTGTTGCTTTTGCTGGTTGCCACTGCAAGTGTAGAGAGAGCTTTCTTAGCGATGAAATTTATCAAGACTGATTTGCGGAACCAAATGGATGATGACTTCCTTCATGATTGTTTGATAACTTATAAAGAAAGAGATGTATTTATGAGCATTTTAGATGATGATATTATGACGACGTTTCAGAATATGAAAACTCGTCGAGGACAATTGGATTAATGTATTTAAATTTTATTTTTAATAAATATTAATTATTTTGAATTTATTTTTTATTAATATTTTGACCCCATTTACCTAAATTCCTGGATACGCCACTGTTGGTGGATGCTCAAGGGGACTTGCTGGATAACATAGAGCCACACATAAACGTGTGCCTACCGGTTCCTCATGATAATTGGAATGCTTTTTAAAATATTAAAAGAAGCTTAATGCTTCGCTAATGTTCAAATTTGTCAGGTTTCATCTGCTATAAACAATGTGAAATTTGGAAAAACAACTCATCGTATGGCAAAGAGTTTGCAAAAGAGCTCTAGGAAACGGATGTGCTTTTCAATCTTCATACTTCTCGTTATGGTCGTCATCATTATTGTGGGCGTACTTGATAGAGAATTTATTGATAATAAATATTTTTTATAATTTATTATAGATTAGATATTGGTTATTACAAGAAATTATAACTTTAAATTATTTTTGCAAACGGTTATGAAATACTCATCAAAGTCAAGAATTGCAAGACACAACCACATCAAGGGGAGCACTTAAAGATGTTTGTATAATTAGACTTTTAATCAATTGAATTAATTAAATAAAATAAATAATAATATTGGACTTTGATTTAATAAAATTAGTAAATATATTTCCAATAGCAACATTACTATCTAATTGTATTTATTAATTAATCTCCTTTGGGTTTCTTTTATTATAATTGGGTCCAACTTATATATAAACAATATAAGGGTATTTTGGTTCATCAAAATAGTCAATACCTAGGTACAATCAACTAATGGGTGAATTGGATTTTCAAAAATTGGCAAGGGATGTTGAGATCACTAAGGCATTATAATGCCCTCATATTCCAAGTTTCATGTCTTCTTCTCTAAAAGTGATGCGAAGTACAGGTGGATGTGTTGGGATCTCCTCATCATATATGTTTTGATTATGATTCTTTGCAATAATCTTATTCCATATTGCATTAGTTGTAAATAAGGAAAATACCCAATTGATTTGATACCACAAAATCAGCAGTTTTGTTTGCTCCAATCATGGCTTAATAGTTGGAAGTTTCATATGGAAATTTGCATTATTTTCTATAAATAAAGAAGGAAAGTTTTTGCTGGAACTTCACGTGGAAACCTGCAATCAAGGAAGAGTTATTTAAATGGAGATATCTGCTGGATCAATCTTCAAGATAATTGTCTAATTCATGCCTAGAATGAAGGAAGAGAAATCTGTATAATCTTCCAGCATCAGGTAAGGAAAGTAGCCGTTGGAACTTCAATATGGCAACTTTAAAATCAAACAAGGTAAGTTACTATTAGAGTTTTACATAACCACATGACCAGAGCTAATTCCATATATTCAAAGAAGAAAGATAAAAGGAAAGATGCCGTTGGAATTTTTATGGCAACCTGGACTCAAGAAAGGGAAGTTACGGCTGGAACTTTATATGGCAACATGATATGTCTAGAAGATGAAAAAGATTCTGAATGAACTTCATCCATTTAAAAAGATAGAAGACATCTCAAGTTAGATGTAAGCCTTTCTCAAAGTTCAGAACTCTACAGGATATTATTCTGGAAGTTGTGCTGAAAGTTTGCTTTTGCCTTCCATCATCCAGTCTGTTAGAAGTTTCTACGATAGAGGAAGTTGCTTTTTGTTATCGATTTCTTATATATTATCTTCTCTGTAACTTCACGTTTGTTCAATATAAGTGCATGTTAAAAATCCTAAGATTATATCTTAAGTAGTAGAATAGGCTTGCCGAACCACTATAAATCATCATGTTCATCTTATTTGCTGCTTGTTATCTGTTTGGATCTTTATTTCTGTTATATAAAACCTTTTACAAAAACCTTCTCAAGAAGCGAAAAGTGTTAATTGATTTTGAAAAAGATCAATTCACCCCCTTCTTGATCCCACTTATATTCACAGGATGCATTTCCAATATACCAAGAATAGGGTCAACTGCATGAGCTTATGCTTGCCTGGCTGCTTGTGCTAGTGCTTTCCTTGTATAGGAAGAGTCTTCTCTAGATGGCCCTCTAGATATTATTAAGATGACTCATGTTGTAGGGAGATTGTTGGGGCCACATTGGCACGATGCTCCTTGGGATTTGGGCAGTTGTTTGGCTATTGCCTCTAACTTGCCCTCTATTTTTCCCCAAGCTAGACATCTTTTGAGCCACGTACTTCTTGAGGTAACCTCTTTAGATAAGCCTTTTGATTTCATCCTTAAGATGATGGTACTCATCCGTGGTTTGTCCGCTTGCGTGGTGAAAGTGACGCCCTTTGTCTGATCAGCTGGGGTTTTTTGTGGCGGTCTGCATTACAACACAATTGCCATAATTTCCATCTGGGATAAGATGAAAAGCATGTGTAGGGTGAGCGTTCAAGGAGGGCTACATCTTCAGTCTCCTTGCCTCTTAATGTTGTCACTCCTTTTTATCATGATTCTTTTGCTTGGGAGCCTCTTGAGGGATCATCGCTTCCTCTATACAAATATTTTTCTCAATACGCATAACGAGCTCCTTTTCCATAGCAGATTGCTTTCTAGTAATTGACTCTCAGAATTTGAGGTGTTCTTGATTTTGTTGGATGATACTAGGAAGAAGCTCCTGGCTTACATGTGGGATCTCGCAAACAGTTTGTACAAAGCAGTTGAGGTAGGTCCTCAGAGATTCTCCATCTTGTTGTTTAATGGTGAATAAATAAGTTTCTATCTTATAGTATTTGCGGTTGATAGACAAGTTTTTAAGGAAGAGTTATAGCAGTACTTCACACCTAGTAATGGAACTTACTAGCATCTGGTTAAACCACGTCGACGTGCATTACGTAAAGGTGGTACTACAAAAAAGCTTACAGTATACGGCTTAGGTCTAGCTCTATCCTCACTAGGATGTTATCCAAATGTTCTTGGGGGTCTATGATGCCATCAAACTCTGGTAGTTGGACTATCTTCATCCCATTGGGGAGTACTTCTGCTAGAATCGCCAGAGAGAAAATGACTACTCTTTGGGAGAGCAATGGTCAATAGGTGGTATTGCCTTCTCATTTCTCCACATTATTGGGGCACCAAAGAATAGGTCTGGACTCCCGTACGCGCTAGTGCATGCCGAGTGGGATCTACACAGATTGAAGAGTGAATATCTCCTTGGTGAGATAAGGAAAGGGGAGCGACATTACGTCCCATGTTAGCTCTTTTCTTAGATCTCTCTAAGGGAGGATGAAGCCCCCCGTTCCTATGAGAGGATTGCTGCAACTCTCGAGGACGATGCTCCTTGTCATATTAGGCAAATAATTTCACTGCAGCTTGCCGTAACTTTATCCAGTCGAATTTTTTTTACCTCCTATGTGACGTGACCGATAAGATAGGTTCTCCAAGAGGAGGGGTCTGCTGCGTGGGTGCCTCTTCAGGTACTGATTGTGCGTCAAAGAGAGGGTTTGGCATTGGTCAAGGTGGAACTTCTTACTAGTAACTCTCCACATTCTTCAATGCTAGGTTCACTTGATTTCTGGGTTTGCGAGCTCTTGATCTCCTCCGCATCCTCAACATTTCTTCTTCTTCCTTTGAGCTCCCACAAATGGTGCCAAAATGATTTTTCTTAGAAGTAGAGCAAGGTCCTTCTCAAAAAATAGCATAGTGTCGATTCATCTTCTCAAAAACGCGCACAGAGAGATATATTTTTCTTAAAAGTCTTCCACTCTGAGAAAGTTCACCAATGATTTCCTCTCTCCAATTTCTCTCGGGGACTTGGTATTTAAAGATTTTAGTCATGATAGGTTCAGGCCAATTAGAGTTTTTTCTGTCCTTCTTTAAAGGCTTGTCTTGTCTTTTGGGTTCTTTGATCCTTTACCTAGTTAATTAATTTTAAGATCCATTTGCTATTTTAGTCCAAATTTCCCTTGTGTTCAATTTTAGTCATATCAATATTTTTATAGACGTTTTTTGTGGAATTTATTGTTTTAGCTTTTTTATTATTTTTTAATTTTTTATTGATGGTTAAATGGATATTTTATATTTTTCAATATTTGTAGTTTTTTTCATAAGTAAATCAAATTTCAAGGACCTATAGGGAATGAACTTTTTTATTTTAACAATTTTTGTCAACATTTAACAAATATTGAGGGTGAGGGATTAAAAACGTTAAAAGAATTACGAAATTTAGATTAAAAGTAAGTAATATCATAAGTTTGGACTAATAGTACACAAGCAATTAAATTATGAGATTAAAAAATAATTTTCCTTATTACAATATTTCTCGACCATGTTTGATTTGGTATTTGGTTAATAATAGAGATTGTATTAGTGGTTAATAGATGATACATTATAATTGCACTTTTTCGTTTGATATGTGACATTGGCACTCAATATTATGCCCTACAACAATGTTACCCCATGTTTTGAAAATCAGACCGGACAGGTGACCGGTGGCCAGTCCAGTCTGATTGAGGCCTGAAAATCGGTCAAAAATCGGTTCACTCCTTTTTTTTTTTTTTGAAAATTTAAAAATTACTTTCTTTAAAAAAAGAAGAAGTAAAAAAGAAAAGAGAAATTAGAATTGAAGATGATAATTAAAGATTTTGGACATGTAATTTTTTGAAATATGAATTTATTTTCTTGAAATTTAATGAAGTGGTTGTTATATGTGAATGCTTATGTTTAATTTGTTATTTTATTTTATTTAATCTCTCTTAGATTATGTTAAATATTTAGCGTATAAGAATTTATTTGTACTTGAAGTTGAAGTATGAAACAAATGATTACTTATATTAATATAAAATATTATTTTTTTTATTTATTTATAGTTAACTAATTGTGAAATAATATTATTTTCTAAAAAAATACTTAAAAATAAGTAAGTTGAAATTTTTTCAAATAATATTCTTTCTATATCAATTAAAAATTTTATTTTTTGTTAATATTAAAATATTATATATTTTTATAAAATTAAATATAATTATTACGTTATTATGATGTCATCCCGGTCGAACCGATTGAACCAGTAATCAGTGTAAAGTCACCAATTCTTTATCCGATCCGATTTTAAAAATAATGATGTTACCTAATCTCATCCTATTATTTGATATTATCCTCTAACATGTAAGCTGACTATATTGCTCTCCTAACAAAATAAGTTTATTTTCATTTCAGCAGCCTTAACTCTTCCATGGCGTCTTCAGAAAATCGCCAAATCGCAATTTGATGTACAGAGAAACCTATCTTGCAACCCCATTCTACCAGCAAACTAGCGCCGCGCGGTCATCGGATTCCACACTGTCTTCACTTGATCATTCAACTTACTTTGATTAACTCACAGGAAAGTTGGCCAATCAAGCGCCTCAATAGACCAACTATTGAATCCTTCATGCAGCAAAATTAATTGAGAAACCAAAGATCAAGTGGCAGCTCACTTTCAAATTTGAATATGTGCTCCCAACTCATGATCAAATCCTAGCAACAGCAAAATTAACCTCCAATTTCAAAACCCAGTTCCAGCACATGCAAAAGCTTAAATATAATTTCAGCGCAAAAATTTGTGTTCGATTTAGCCTAGGAGCAGGAATGCAAACCCCATAAATATGCTTCAATTTCAAGTCCCCATTACAGCAAAATTTTGACAGATTTGTGTTCGATTTAGCCTAGAAGCAGTAGCAGCAAACTGCTGCAAAAAAATATACAACCTGAAGAAAAAGAAACACTTCCCAGCTGATTGAATCTAGCCCAAACCAGGAATAAAAGAGCTGTTACCTTCAACACAAAATAGACCACAAATCTTTTGTAAAAGATATCCTCAGCAGTAGGGCTCAACTTGATTTCAGTGTGTAGGAAAAAGAAGGAACACACAGTGCGACATCAATTTGGGGCTGTGATTTTTTTAAATCTGAAGAGGACATAAGTGTACTATGCACACGGTTGGGCAAGGACAAAAATGATAACTTAGCCCAACAACAAACTCAATCTCTCAATGATAGTCGCGGCCCAGAGCCCACTACTTGATTAGCGGCCAATCTTTAGCACAATTTTGGGCTAGAGATTATTAGTAGGCCGGCCTGTTAATCTAATAGTGCATATCGAATATGTGATTACAACAGGCTGCACCAAATATTAGGGTGTAATGTATGAAATCAAACGCAGCCCTCAAAAATTCAAGGAACACAATATCTCGAAAAAGTAGTAGCTATTTGCAGGCATGAAATCCGATCACTTCAATTACAACTCATATGCAGCTACGTGGCGCTTTTATGGCACTCATTCATGCTTCAATTATTGGTGTGTAAGCGGCCAACTAATCCTTGCAAATGCCAACCATTTTGACTGCCATTAATCATTAATCCAGAAGCTGCATCATTTTCTTTTAATTTTTCTTTTTCGAATTACAAATTAAAATGCTACACTAATTATTAAAGTCTTGCAGTGGAGTTTGAATAATCAAGCAAGCAACTCCGTCGGTGGTGCTAATTGCACTTTTCTACTGTACAAAAAATCCCTCCAAGCTCTATACTGCAAAATTTTTAGCATCTGTGAGTGTGTGGAAGAAGACCAGCTATGGCTTATTATGCTGCTCTTATTTCATTAGTGAAATTACTCGAGGAGATAAGCCATAGGGATCAATATCCAAACTTTCTTCTTCATCACAAACAACAAATTGAATCTCTCTATGAAAAATTCAGCCTTTTGCAAGCATCACTGGAAGATTATTATTCACCGAAAGATATCGATAAAGAAGCTGCCGATTGTCTTGAAAGACGAGTCAGAGAGGCAGCATGTCAAGCACAAGATATCATTGAACCTCAAACTTCAAATCAAATGAATCCTCAACAACTTCTAGCCTTGGAGAAGGTGAAGGAAGAAGTTGATTCCATTGCGGAAGAGGTCATGAGGATCAAGAAAACCCACACAATTGAAGATTTGCACCTCAATGATGTTTATTCTGCAGAGAGTGCTCCAAAACAAGCATCAAGTGGTGAAAATACCATGGTGGGGTTTGATGAGCCTCTGACAACCATCAAAGAACAGCTCTGTGGAGATGCATCCAAACTTCAGGTCATTTCAATTGCCGGGATGGGGGGTATCGGTAAGACCACTTTGGCTAGAAATGTTTTTGATGATAAACTTATAGTATATCATTTTGATTGTCGTGTTTGGATTACTGTATCTCAAGATTATCAGATGCGAAATATTCTTCTACGTATTCTAGATTCCATGAATATAAACAATGAGGAATTAAATAAAAAGGATAACCGTGTATTAGAAGAACATATATACAAATATTTGAAAGGAAGGAGGTATCTCATCATAATGGATGATATGTGGGATACAAAAGTGTGGGATGAACTAAAGTGGATATTTCCAGATGACTCCAATGGAAGTCGGATAGTGATAACCACTAGGATAAAAGATGTGGCTTCTTATGTTGGCACTTTTGAATTTTTTCATCAGCTGCAGTTTCTTGATAATGATCAAAGTTGGAATCTATTTCATGAAAAGGTGTTTTGCCCCCCAGAATTGGAAGATATTGGAAGGTTGATTGCAAATAGTTGTAGAGGACTTCCACTTGCAATTGTTGTGGTTGCTGGACTCCTTTCCAAGGTCAATAAGACACGTCATGATTGGAAAGATATTGTAAGAAATGTAAGTTCCATTGTTGCTGGAAATGATGAACACTTCTCAAAAATATTTTCTTTGAGTTATAACCACTTACCTCATTATCTAAAGCCATGCTTTCTATATATGGGAGGTTTTCCAGAAGATTATGAAATTCTTGCCTCCAACTTAATAAATTTGTGGGTTGTTGAGGGATTTCTAAGACCGATTGAATCTAAGAGCTCAGAAGAAGTAGCGGAGGAGTATTTAGAGGATCTGGTCAGCAGAAATCTTATTTGGGTCACTAAGAATAGGTTCAATGGCAAATTCGAGCATTGCAGTATTCATGATGTTTTGAGAGAATTGTGTATGGAAAGAGCTACTCATGAGAATTTCCTTCATATCTTGGATGGAAAGAATTACTTATGCCCAGAAGTCATAGGGAAAGTACGTCGTCTCTATATTCATCGTGGTTGCTCAAGGTTTGGAGAAGTAGAGAAATATGGCTTACATGGCTCATGCATTCGCACTATTCTTTGTTTTGGCAATTATACCGATGATGGCAAGTTTTTATCATTTGCACTGGGCTCTAAACTGTTGAGAATATTGGATATGTCAGTTGACTCATTTCCTCATGAAATTTTGGAACTGTATCATTTAAGGTACCTCACCCTCCGTCCAAATGGCTACTCCTACTTGGTCCTTCCTCAATCCATATCCGAACTTGTGAATCTTCAAACATTAATTTGTCCAGGGGTAACATTTGATGGAGTATTTGACATCTCATTACTACCTCATCTAAGGCATGTTGTGATTCGGGAGCTCAAGTTGTCGTGTACTCCTTCTACTATCCTAGACAACCTACAAACACTCTCGAATGTGTTAAATGTCACATTCACAAATGAGGTCATTGAAATGATTCCGAAACTTCATAAATTGGAAGTTATGTACTATGGTGACACCTACCAAAGGTGGCAGAAATTAGGCCTCAACAATCTCGTTCGTCTTGACCAACTTGAATCACTGGTTATCTTGTTTCCTATGGTCTTCCCCGGAGATCCAGACCCCTTCCCTGAGAGCTTTGCCTTTCCGCAGAGGCTTAAAAAGTTGACTTTAGGAGGTTGCAGGCTTCCATGGGAAGACATGAGAGTAGTTGGTTCCTTGCCCAATCTACAAGTACTCGAACTACGAAATGAAGCTTTCATGGGAGAAGAGTGGGTTCCCATAGAGGAGCAATTCACCCAGCTGAAAAGTCTGACAATGATGACATTATATTTCGAGTACTGGCGAGCAGAAAATACCCACTTCCCTATGCTTGAGCAACTTAAAATCATTGGTTGCAGGAGATTACAAGAGATCCCCCTTGAAATTGGAGATATTCCAAGTCTTGAATTGATTGAGGTGAAGGACAGCAGATTAGCTGCGGAATCAGCACAGAGAATTCAAGAAGAACAACAGAGCCAGCTGGGAAACGATGTCCTTCAAGTTCGTGTCAGTTATAGTGACAGGTGATTGCACTTTGCCTACTTTGTTAGTGATACTATTTACAGCTTTAAATATAAATGCATGCAGAGATTAAGCCTTTCATTTTCATTGCAATGGATGAAATGTATCTAAACCCGTACATTCTGTTAAGTCAACTAGAGTTGGGTGGATAATTTAGATCAGTATGAGGTAGTTGATCTGATAGATTTAATAATCAGAATATAATCTGTCACATTGTTAATCTAAGTACTTTTAATTTGTGATTTTGGTATTACTGAATGATAAATTCAGTTTAGATATTATCTATTTTCAATATATTAGTCAATAAATCATACTTGTTCTTAATATTTGAAAATACACGTCGATTTGTGACACTTTTCGGATACATTTTGCATATGTATTAGTTGAGTGTGATAATGACAAAATATGAATTCTCATAAAATCAAATGATCAATAAAAAATGTGTAAATGTTATTATAAATTATCACAACATGTTTTACCTTTTTCTGTTACATTTTCTTGAATTGCATCTCTCTTGTACATTAGCTTTTCTTTTCCCTTGTCATTGCTTCTATTTATCCAAGTCTAACCGAAATGTCTGTTGTACCAAGGTATTTGCATACACGGAGGCTTTAGAAATCGAGGAGGAGCTAACTAGAGATGATCCCATAAATTGATTTAAGAGGTAAGAGTACATAAACCATTGATATATGTATATATATATATATATATATATGCAAGTGCATTTGAGCAATAAAATTTTGGTAGAAACTATAAATGTTTTTGATTTCACAAATTAAATAGATGATTTAATGATTTGTGATGGCTAATAACTTGGCGACTTGCTTGGATTGTTCGACCTAATTATTTGCAGGAACATTTTATTTGCTTTTTAGGATAATGTTGTGTTGATGACTTAATTAATTTATGATGGTGCGAATGATTAAAGTAACTCGTTCTTTTTTGACATATATTTAGAGCAAGTGGTT
Organism: Jacaranda mimosifolia; assembly: GCA_018894105.1. Classification (NCBI taxonomy): domain Eukaryota; kingdom Viridiplantae; phylum Streptophyta; class Magnoliopsida; order Lamiales; family Bignoniaceae; genus Jacaranda; species Jacaranda mimosifolia. The sequence continues at coordinate 28,867,527 of CM032122.1, forward strand.
TAGCTATCGACGTCCTTTAATTGTATGGAAATGCAACAATGAATAGGTTGTCAATTTGGATTTAGAGATTAGATTAGAAAGTAATACTTAAATAAATTTGGATGTTGATTAGAAACATGTTTAGAGACGAAGCTAGAGGTGCACATATTAATGGATTTAAATATAAAAAAGAAATGAATATGGAGATGAAATAAGAGACATTTTAAATATGTATAAGGTAGTTGACATGATCAGAATATTATAACTTGTACTGAATTTTAACCCATAATCTCATTCACATTGTTAGTCTAACTAAGCACTAACCTCTGTGCGTTTGTACAGAATAGATGTGAATTCAAGAAGAGACTGAAGTGAGAGATTGGAGGGGCTGAAGTTGAAGCCAAAGAACAGAAGAAAAGCCATGTTATGCGGAAAACTATGAACTTTTTGTGATTTTGGTACACAGATGTTGTCTTTTTTTTAATAATTTGGTGGCTTGTTGGTATTGATCCTAAAACTTGTTGCTAGTCTGGTGCTGTTTCTATTCCTCTTCTATTGAAGTGATGATGATTGGTACTCTATTTGTTCTTTTTTTTTCCCTTTGTTTTTTTTTTTTTGGCCTTTAGAATTGTATTTTGTGTGCTTGAAACTTATTTCTTGCATTTAGAGTGACAATTAAAAAAGAAAAAAAGAGTTGTGTATATATATATTCTAGTGTTGAGTCCACAACGCAAAGCATGGTGTCGTGCCCGTTGAAACAATTAAATGCATGCTTTTACATTATATATACTTTTTAAGATATACATTAAATAAAAAATATTAAATTTTAAATTCAAAATTAATATAACGTAGTTACATAAACATTTTATATAAAGAATAAGAAGTAGAAATACAAAATAGAAAGAGAGAAGTTTGAAAATATCAAATGCAGCACTGTAAACAGAACAATATAAAAGCAAAATCTAACTAATTACAGGCAATGCTTGAATCATAAGAAATAAAGCAACACAAAAATAAAATTACTATCATACAACAAAATATGGCAATATAAAATTTCAAATCTTTAAAAATCTGTCGTACATACAAACTATTAAACGAAATGTTAACCATATGCAAATAGTTAAAGCTTTGTTTCACAACACATAATGTTAAAATATTCTAAGCCATGTCCTGAATCAAAGTATTTTTCCTTCTTTAGTCATAAACTTCAGCTATGTTCCAGAAAACAACAGGGCAATAATTATATTTTGTTTTCATCCCACTTGAATAAAACATGTATATGTCGTCTGCTTGAAACCTTCTTCTTCCTATAATACCCTTTTTGATGTTTTTTTGGACTTCATAGAAAATATACTCAAATTTTGGCTTCCAAATTTTATCATCAAATGACCTTTAGCAATGATATTTTTTCCCCCCAATACTATAGCTGATTTGTAAATCCACTAAAGGATCAGCTCCATCTTGTCTCTCCACTTCAGCAAGTACCAAAAATTAATCATTGTCCTTAATATTTATGAAGGAAAATCAAAATTATATTATTAAAATAATGTATTTTCATTCTACATTATTTAATAATATTTTATTATTTATTTAATTTAGACTTAATTGAACATTAATTTTTTTGATAAAGTTAGCATTTTTTAGATTAGATTCATAACATTTAGTCGTAAAGGGTGCCACTATGCTATATAGGTTATTATGAAAAGAGTTAAGTAAATTTATCTTTCTATTTAACTCTCATATATCATTTTTTCATATATAATTTTTTAGTTTATAAAGATACATGTAGGTTTTGTTAATAGAAAGAGGTGATTGATACTAACCCATGATAAAAGAAGTAAAGTGAACTTAACTCTTACATTTGTTTTTTATTTATCATTTCGTAGATGAATTTTATAATAATTAATTGTACTTTTTTAATGAACTTTAACGGTAGTAATATGAAAGTTGTTGCTAACTCTATATGTGTGCGTGTGTGTGTATTATGTGATGAAAAATTTTATTTTATCATATAACAATTGTTTTTGCAAATCTAATTGTGCTTAGATTGCCACTATAAACAATTAATGAGATATGTGCATTGATCTAAATTGTCAATTTTTATTATTATTAGATTAGAATTGTACATATGTTGCTAATTAATATCAATAATGACAACTTAGGCATGATTTTTACCACACATTATTAATAACAATATAATTATTATTACATTTAATCCAATGGCATAACTCATTTTTGATATGCGTCTGAAAATAAAAGAAATATATAATGTGGTCATATAAAATGTATACTTCTTTGCTGTGGCATGCCGGGACGAAAAGCAATTTCCCAGTAACTTTATCAGTAGAAAGAATTGTGGCTGCAATTATTCTTTATATGCGATCATAGATTGCCAATTTACCCCCCACAAATTCTTCACTGTAATTGTAAAATTCCGCTAAAAACGTTAAATGAGTACATAAATGTGGCAATAGGAGGGCAACTATGGGCAAACACTCAGCTTGAATATGCATTAGTCTTATTTTCATAAAAAGGATCATAAGGGGTTTTGGAATTTGATACATGTATTCTTCATAAAAACCAGTCATTTCTTATCTGTTTCATAATGACCAATACCATCTGCCAATTTTGGCCTGCCTTTTACTTCTCAAAACATCCATAGCATGACTGCAAGTTTCCCAAAATCTGCACTGTGGAGTGGTCTCTTAAGAGAATGTAGAAGTGCAACCAGCAAATTTGGCCACAGAGCACAATCCATAAAGATAAACCAAAAATGAATGCACAAAACTAAATTTACCTTTGTAGAATACTGTCAATATCTCATAAACACCAAAGTGAACTTCCAAGCCTAAATTTCTTCCCAAAGTCAACCATCCAACACCATTATACAAACCTGAAACAAGTTAGGACAAGATCCATTTATCTGACCATGGAAGACCAAAACTCTGAATGCCAAAGCTTTTTATACAATTGAATTTTAGGATAGCAGAAGCAAGATGCTATAGGAATTGCTAGAAGCAACATAGTGCAGAAAGCCAGAAACATGTTCAAATTAGATTCTACAAGCAATCTGCCAAAATATCAAGGACTGAGACTAACCACATTTTCCGCAACAGCAAAAACAACAACTTTTCAGCAATAAAATCCCACTATTAACAGCTTCCATGCACAGCCAAAATCAGATCACTGTCAGCTGAAAAAAATATGTGCTAATAACCCCACAACTGCTGCAAAAGAGTGATCAACTATGCAACAGAAAGAAGGCTCACAACCTTGGAATAGATTGGAGATAGAGAACCTCTGTAGTGTTCATTAACATATCACAAATAAATGCAAGCAGAAGTGAACATCTATATGTTGTATATTATATTAGGCTGCCATGGGACCAAAAGAACTCAACCCTTGAGTTGAAATCAGTAGCAAATTCTAGTACTGGATTTTCAAGCTGAAGTAAGTGACAACACATAATTTAAGCATTTGAATCACAAGAAAGATATACACACAGAAATTCATTTGTCACAACAATTGTTTCTATTCCTCTTGAGTCCCATTATTGGAAAAAGAAAGATTACTGTAACTTTTTTGTGCACAAGTGCTCATAAAAAGTGAAAAACTTAATGAAATTCCTTTTAAGTTGAACATCTTTTCCTTCTTGTTGCGTTGGAGCATTAGCTCTGCCAGCTGAGGAATGTAGTGGCCTAAGAAAAAACGAAACCTGATTATAAATATTGCTAAGTCCTTTCAATTGACAAAAGATTGAAATTTTTGTTCAAGGAACATACCGGCATAGTTCTCTCCTATGATATACACGTCTCTGTTTTTTGTACTGAGAAACTTGAGGAACCAATTTTGCAAGAACACTAAGTTGTCCCGGCTATAACATAAAATAAATACAGCCAAAGTTTCAGCATTCTAGGGAAAAATATAAATCATTAATTATTCCCCAAGTCCAAAAGGAAACCAAATATTGCAAAAGGAAAAAATAAATAAATAAATAAATTTAAAGCCAAGCTCGAACGGAAATACTGATCCGCCTTCTAATCTTTTCTCTTCTCAAGTGCCAAATTAACTATTTACCAAGACTAAAAGCTGGTTTATAATCAATGCCTTTCTTTCTGAAAATGCATATGCATCCAGTGAAGGAGCCAGAGAAAGGAAGCACTTCCGATATGTAGCTGTGATCTTGTAATTAACTACAACACTGAAAATTTCAGAATATCAAAATGGAAAACATGCCTATGATCTTGTCATTTACACCTTCATAATAGGAAGAATCTGTAGAACAAGAAAATCCCACTCTAATTAGTAATTCTAAATGCAACATATTTGCTTCTCTGTTCCAGTTATATTTATTCCTGACCAGCGCATTTCCACTGGGTTTGAATGGTCATTTTCAGAAAATGCCCCAGCCCCAAAGATGAACACCCAAGCCCTTCTATTAACCAGAGAATAAAGAGGCTTGGAAGCTGGATCAATTTCAGCTTCAACAAAATAGTATAAGAGAGCTCTCTCCTTGTTTTGATCAACAGTCACATAACCAGAAAACTGCGGGAAGCTGACTTGGGGTTTTCTAGGTAACTGACATATTCCGTCAGCTATTGACAAAAAAGAGAACGAGCCATCCCACTTCATGGAAAAGCATACTTGTGTGAATAGAGCTAAACCTAAAGCTATCACCATCTTTACAATGGATGCCACAACTTTCAAGTAATAGTACTACTTATTACTTCTCCCAATTCTAACACAAGTTACTGGAAGTTTACCAACTAAGAAGCAAAGATCAGTTGTCAATGCTATTAGTTGGTGTCAACTGCAATAAATCATCATTGTCCTCGACTTCACTAATCCATCCATAACATGGTTTGTGCCTGCGATTTGTTGGAGTACTATCTATAGTTTGGGGAGTGCAGGACGGTGCAAAAGTACATTGTCCTCCCACCTGGTGCCGAGCATGACATCCTATAAAGTAACAGAACTCCATTAACACTCAGCATCTACCAAACATCATATTCTCATCCTTCATAAAGTATGAGTATAATAGGAGCATCTGTCAATAAAAAGATTACTTTTAAGACAACATAAGTTAAATAGCTCTTACTGGACAAAGAGAAGTCCTTTCTTCCATTTACATGGACTAAATTCCAGTAGACTGTTCGGCAATCCTTTTATTGATAGACCAACCTTTAATGAATCACCTACACCAATATAACTTAAGAACTTATTTTGGTTGTGGATGAAGAACACAAGATCAATCCTTCAATTCAGCCATTTTATACAATTCATACCGATATAGGAGTGGAGTAGACCTGCAACAATCATGCAACAGAGCTTGGAGCTTGGAGCTACAGTTCAAGGATCTATCGTCATGGCCTAAGGCAGTCTAGGTTAAGCAAGATCTAATACTGTGACTAAACATTCCATACCAAAATGATGGGAGTTTAATTAAATTAAAGGAAGAAATGGAAGGGATACGTTTGATGCTGTCATAACATTATATTACATCTGGCTAGAAACTAAATTAGATTATCAGAAAACTTGCATACATGGCATAAAAACTAATATCCCAACTAGAAAGTTCAACAGAAAATATGTGAAAATAAAGTGGATTTTAATTTGGGGGGCTTGGATTTCTCGGACCAATAATTTGATTTCCTAGGTGAGAGAGCAAAGGCTGCAGTTTTTATCAGTTTCTACTTCCAGATTCTTGTATTATGTGTGGTGATTACATATTCACATGGAATCTCCATGTACAAAACAGAGCATTCACAAAGATTCGATAATGAAAAACTACTTTGCTTGTATAGGATAAGACCTTTCTAACTTCTTGCCCTCCATCTTCTCAAATATTCAGGATCTTGAGAAAAAACTGAATATTGAAGAGCTAAAACAATTCCAATTCTCTTCATCATACATAAACTAAACGAACAATAAATATAAACACAAAAACTAAGCACATTTTTCAACCACACCAACTGTATTCTTATCCTTGTTCACAAGAATTATTTCTCTTATTTTCCTCTTTCGCAGGTGTGTTTTTAGGTTATACAGTATGGATGTCTAGATTGCTCTCTCCATAGTGTACAATCATAGCAAACACAGAACATCAACAAGTGGCATTAGCAATTTTCTTCTCACAAGCAAGTAATTGAGATCAAAATACTACTACCTGCAAAGGCAAGGGCACTTTTAACATCTAAATCCGCTTCTTGACTTTTCTTTTGTCCAATATGGATATCTCCATCGTGTTTCTCGGCCTAATGAAAATTTAACGCACATATTTTCTCTTCATAGACAACTTCTTTATCTTGCACAGATTCTAGCTACTCATTACACTCATGTGCACCACTTTCTAATGGTGGATGTTCCAGTGCATGCTCAAGTAAAGGTACCTCTGGCTCTTCAAGAATAGTGTCGATAAGCAGCCTCCTCAATAAAAACCTAGCTATCATCTCCAAGACCTTGTGAAATAACCAAACAATTTTTGTTTCACAGTGGTGCTCCACGCACATACAAACACACAGATAGCAAAAGTGAAACAAACAAGAAATGGAAAGTATAAAGTGAACAAGAAAAGCCCATTTCTAAGTACATAACTTTAACTTATTCCTAGGCCCATGATCTCAACAACAAAAACAACATTTGGGAACCAAACAAATAACAAATTCACCGATCAATAACCAATATGGCACTCATATCCGACCGCACAAACAGCTTAAACCACCTGATACCGAAAACCAAGTGATTCTTAAAACCGAGGATAATAAGTAATCAAAAGCATTGAGAAAATAGAGAGGGGAAAAAAAAAAAAAAAAAAAAAAACCTTGAGGAGGGTTTTAAACACATCTGCAGACAACATCAGTGGAAAACCCCATGGGGTGCATAGCATCCAGCGCCGCGTGCATCCTCGTCAAACCCACCTGCAAAAAAGTTCTCAAAGGGCTCAAATCCCTCATCTTTATGAAGTTCATGCATGAACTCATCAACTCAAAAAAATTTCACCCAAAAAATGAAAAATTTGCCTCGTTGTCAGTAGCAAGACAAGAAAAACAACTGCAATGACAATTGTCTGCCAGGACCACTGCAGAAGTGAAATAACTCCAAGAATCATATTCTTTAAAATTAATACTTATAAGAGAAGATAAACATAATACTATTTTGATATATTTAAGAAAATCTCTACATAAGGCGTCCAAAAAAGTGGTAACTTGTAAGCATTGCAACATAAAAAGACAGTTTCTAGTGACATTTGTCTGTATTTTTCAGACAATTATCTTAGGTAAGGATTCTACCTCGTCTTTCTGATCGAAGACAGAAGATAAGACGGGAATTAGTTGCATCTTGTCTGTGAAATGGACTATCCCAAGTAGCCCTTTTAGCTGTTCCAATGAAACAATGATGGCTGGACCAGCCATGAAGTTGATTAGAGTTGCCTTTGAGAGAAAATCAATGATGACTCTGGAAATTACACGGTTAAGTCAATGGACTGTTAAACACAAATGTTTCTAAAATTGACATCATTACAGCAAACCTTTGATTTTGAATATGTAGATGATCCTAGTACAATAATACCTTAGAAAACCTGGAGAAGCTTGGAATAATCTCGCGAAGAATGTCATCGTGAATGCCAGTTTAAGGTAAAGAGTTGGCTCGTCAGTGTTAAAACAGTTTCACTGAGCATAGTGCCCATTACAAGAGAAGCAATCGAGACGGGACCCACAGCAAGATGTCTAGAACTCCCAAGAACAGAATACATCAAAGGCGGAACAACACTCAAGTCTACATAAGAACCACAACACTTAATATCAAGATTCTTCAATTTCTTGGATATTTTAAACAAGAAAACAGTAAGATATAGAGAATGTTTGATCTTGGCAATTACAAAGCCTAATTATGGCTGGCAAATTTGCTAGCTTTGCATAACTAATCCCTTCTATTAGAGAAACCAACCAAGTCATAAGAATTTGAAAGATTTCATAGAAATTGTTTGTTTGGAAATCTCTTGAAACCTAATCATAAGCTCTTCTCTCCGTCGGAACAATAGGGCCATTATGCTCATTAGACTGGTTCGCCGGAACCCCGAGAAATCGGCCGTAACGGCCGTTTTGGAACCGGAACGGAGGTTGGGGTTCCGACGCGACGGTTTAGAACGGCGGAGGTTGGGATCGGACGTTAAGTTCCGAGAAATCGGTCAAAACGGCGTGGCGATGCGATTTTTCAGACAGTCGCCGTGACGCGGAACGGAGCGGAACGAGGCAGTAGAAGTCCATGAATTTTATATCCGTAGACAGGAAATTCTCCAAGAAATTTAACAAAGAATGCCAAGAATTGAAGAGGATTCACCACCGGAATTTAATAACAATCGTCATAGCTTGTAGCTGGACAGAATTTAAGGCCCTGATTTCGCTCTATGTGGCTAATGGAATGGGGAAATTGGAGATGGGGGAGAGTTTAGGTGGGGAGTCGCAAAGAAGAAGACGAGTAGTATTTTCTTTTCATTTGTCTTTTTTTAATTTAATCTTATTTTCAGCAAATTTTATATATATACATATATATATATATGTTTGTATATATATCTTTAATATTTAGAAATTATATTTGGATACTTTTCAATTTTTTAGATACGAAATTTTATAATAATTAAATTAAATATTTATTCAAATTTATTATAAATAATCTAAAAATTATAAATATATTAATTTAAAATATATAAGTTTGTATTTTTAATCAATAATTTTTATTATATTTTTCATTATATGCATATTTCACTTTCCAAATTACAAAGAGAAGGATAATATATAAAAAAATATTTGTTGTTTGAATTTTCGAAAAGTTTAAATCTTGTTAAGAAATATAATAGTTATAATTAATTTATAATTTATATAAAATGATAGAAAAAATTTAATTATTACTTTACTAGCAAAAAATTGAAAACCATTCTAATTAGTTTCTAAAACATTTTTTATCTTAATGTATTTCATAAAAATGCTAAGGCATGTTACAGCATTTTGTGCAGTATTGTACTATACTTTGTGTTACTAATGTTTATAATTTTATTATATTAATTTTACTTTTATTATGATCCTGAATAATTGAATGAAATATTTATAAAATATTATCATAATAAACTCTATGAAATTTAAAATAATTTATAATACATAAAATTATTGTAATTATTTAATATAAGTACAATTAAATATTTTTATATGTTTTAATATTTTTTAGATATTCTTTGAAATTTTTAAATATTTTAAACTATAAAATGCATGCAATGTTCACGACCGTTCCGCGACATTGCAATGGAATTGAAACGGCAGTTTCCATTCCATTCTTGCAAACCATGCTCATTACTGAACTTGTCGAAGAGATGAAAATAGCTAAGGCAAAATGAGAACGGTTAAACGTGATTCACAGGTACACATATGTTAAAAGCATGCATATGAACTTTCATGGTTAGTGCAAACAAATAGGGAAATAACATGGTTTTTACCTTTTCTCTGCACATAATTTTAAATCTTCCAGGCCCACTCATCCATGGGCTGATCAAGCTTCTGTTTCAAAACCCACATAGTTCCCTTAGTTTCAGCTCCTTCATCAAATTCCACCCCAGATGCAATCATTCTTAACATTCGAAATAACTCATTCAACTGTTCAAACCCCAAAATCAGAAAGAGAAAAATCTTCAACTACTAAGAATCCAAAAAAGAATTTGAGAAATCAAAACCAGAAAACGACTGAAATAATACAAATTCGTAACAAACTCACCTTTTGCTAAAACTTCAATAGCTACAGCTTTTGATCTTCTTCTTTGTAATAGGAGAGAATCGCCGTTAAGATTATACAGACCGAAGAAAAAAAGGTAAGTTTTGATAAGAACCCACAAAAACAAATAAAGCAGTCGAGGAAAAAAGAAGAAGAAAAACCCTATTTTCTACTGACCATCCACGTGCAGATAAAATAATATACAAGGGAAAAAGCGCAGTGTACAAGTTTATAAAGCACACTTTCCCCAAAACGACGTCGTTTTGGATTTTAAAACACGAAAAAAAATAGAAAATAGTGCTCACGCGCGGCGGCACTTTTCACACGTGCTTGTATAATATAGTAATACATATATACATATACAAATATGCCATTATAATTCTTCAATTATAATTTATATATATACATATATGGATTATGAGATTTTTATTGAAAAATATAAATAATATATTATTTAATAAATATATATTCGGATCAAATATTAAACGGATCGGATACGCATTTACCATATCTGTATCCATTTATAATCGAATATCTACTAATCGAATACATATAATATCCTCTTTAAACAGATGCGGATAAATTTTGTATAAACGAATACGAATGTGAACGGTAAACGAATTTTTGAATATCCATTTACAGCCCTAGTGTCTCCGAGTATTAGGCTTAGGAGCATTGTCGTGTTATGTCCTGAATTTGAGGCGTGACAAATTTATTTGGAATTGTGAGAAATAATTGAATGGTAATTTTTTATTATAATTTATCTTAATAATTCATTTTTATAGGTTGTTTTGAAATTTTTGCTTTTGCTTTTCCATATTTTTTCTAGTTTTATCCTCATACATGTTCTACATTAACCAATTGTATGGTGGCAAAATCTGAAGAGAGACACGTTTCTTCTGACTATATTTGGGCCCAAAATCACTCTCTTTGTACACAGAATCAGCGAAAAGTACAGGCACAAAAAAAAAAAAAAACCGACAAATGGTGTCGTTTAATAGGAAATGTTAAAAAAAGAAAAAGGCCGAAGACTTTACGCGCATGAGCACTGTGGCCACGTGCATCGACAGATAATAATAATAATAATAATAATAATAAAATATAAAAGAATCCAGATCAGCTAAGGCATGGAAATTCTATCAATGGTGTAAACGGATATTAAACGGATCGAATATACTATTTTTATATTTGTATTTATTTAATTTTTTGAGTATTTGAATACGAATACGAATTTGACGGATATTTAAAAATAATATTCGAATTAGTATCCATTGGATATCGATCGAATTCGGATATATCTGTATTCTATTATAATTATTCAAATTCATTCATATTTGATTAAATTTTTTCATATTCGAATTATTTTTTTTTATATTCATATTCAATGATAATTATTTGGATATCTATTTATGACTATCCAAATACGTGAATTTATTAACCTATAACAAATACATATTTTAATTAATAGAAGGAACTATACAATTTCATTAAAAAGAAATCAATCAAACAAATAGCATAATTTTTAATTAATAATTGACTTTATAACTGATTATTAATACTAATTAATAAAAATAACGACATTTGAGTGTATTAATTATAAAATCAACTAACAATAATTATGTTGATTAAATTTATTCTTCAATTTTTTCTCTATATTACAATAATTTTTTAAATTTATTCTTTTTTCTTCCCAATTCTTCAATTATAATTTATATATATATATACATATATAAATTATGAGATTTTTATTGAAAAATATAAATATAATATTATTTAATAAATATATATTTGGAGCAAATATTAAACGGATCGGATATGCATTTACCATATCCGTATCCGTTTATAATCGAATATTTACTAATTAAATACGGATAATATCTATTTTAAATGAATGTGGATAAAATCCGTATAAACGAATACAAATGCGAACGATAAACAAATTTTCGAATATTCATTTACAGCCTATCATTGCAATTACAACTAATGATGCAGCCACGTGACACCATTATGGCCACTATTCATGCTTCAATTAGTGGTGTGTAAGCAGCAAATTTTTATTTTTTTGAACACTGTGTAAGCTAGGGATGGCAACGGGGCGGGTCTAGGGCGGATTTTGCAGGACCCGGGACCCGCCCCGCCCCGCCTCCTCTTTGGCCCCGCCTAACCAGTTTTTTTTTTTTTGTACTTTTGTATTTTTGTATTTTTTTTTGTATTTTTTTATATTTTTGTGTATATATTTTTTACCTTCTTTTCTTCATAATTACTTGAATATACAGATTTTGCTCTAGTGAGAATTGAATTTGAAAGAATAAAATTGAAACAAGTTAAAAAAAAAAAAAAGAAGCCCTAATTTTCTAATATAGTATTATAACCTAATAAATACTTATACTTATATATAATATATATGTTATATGTAATATAATATATAATATAAATATATATATGTAATATATATGTTATATGTAATATAATATAATATATAATATAAATATATATTATATAATATAATATAGGATGGGACCGGGGTGGGTCCACCAAAACCCGTAACCCGCCCCGGACCCGAGCGGGTCTTGATAATCAAGACCCGCTACTTGTCCCATCCCCATTTTTTTCACCCCAAACCCACCCCATCCGGAGTGGGGCCCCGATTTACCCGAACCCATTGCCATCCCTAGTGTAAGCTGCTAACTTAATCTTGCAAATGCTAACCATTTTCATTGCCATTGATCATTTTTCTTTAATTTTATTTTTTGAGTTACAAATTATTTTCAACATAGAAACATATCAAATACATTTATGTCTTTACTTATAACAGCTATATTTCGGAAAAAAATACTTTGGAAGAAACAACAGTGAGAAATTATAACAACTGTTTAAATATGGCTCTACCGCAAGTCTTTGCCTGAAAAGCCACACTAATTATTGAAGTCTTGTGGTGGAGTTTGAACAATTAAGCAACTCTGTCGGTGGGGCTAATTGCACTTTTAGCAGCACCATTTTCTACTGTAAAAAATCCCTCTGAACGCTCTACTGCAAAATTTTGAGCATCTGTGAGTGTGGAAGAAGATCAACAATGGTTTATTATTATGCTGCTCTTATTTCATTAGTGAAATTACAGGAGATAAGCCATAGGGATCAATATCCAAACTTTCTTCTTGATCACAAACAACAAATTCAATCTCTCTATGACAAATTCAGCCTTTTGCAAGCATCACTGGAAGATTATTATTCACCGACAGATATTGATGATGAAGCAGCTGATTATCTTGAAAGACAGTCAGAGATGCAGCATGTCAAGCACAAGATATCATTGAATTTCAAATTTCAAATAAGATTAATCCTCAACAACTTCAAGACTTAGAAAAGGTGAAGGAAGAAGTTGATTCCATTGTGGAAGAGGTCATAAGGATCAAGATAACCCACACGATTGAAGATTTGCAGCTCAACGATGTTTATTCTGTAGAGACTGGAGCATCATGGTGGGGTTTGATGAGCCTTTGACAACAATAAAAGAACAGCTCCATGGAGATGCATCCAAACTTCAGGTCATTTCAGTTGCTGGGATGGGGTATTGTTATGACCACTTTGGCTAGAAATGTTTTTGATGATAAGCTTATAGTATATCATTTTGATTGTCATGTTTCGATCACTGTATCTCAAGGTTATCATTTGCAAATATTCTTCCACGTATTCTAGATTCCATGAATATAAAAAATGAGGCATTAAGTAAGAAGGATAATTGTGTATTAAAAGAACATATATACAAATATTTGAAAGGAATGAGGTATCTCATCATAATGGATGATATGTGGGATGAACTAAAGTGGATATTTCCAGATGATTCCAAGGGAAGTGAGATAATGATAACCACTAGGATAAAGGATGTGGCTCTTTATGTTGACACTTCTGAATTTTTTCATCAGTTGCAATTTCTTAATGAGGATCAAAGATGGAATCTATTTCATGAAAATGTATTTTGCCCCCCAAAATTGGAGGATATTGGAAGGCTAATTGCAAATAGCTATCAAGGACTTCCACTTGCAATTATTGTGGTTGTTGGACTCCTCTCCAAAGTTAATAAGACAAAGGCAAAATTTTATTTTTCATTCTATAACTTTGCCCGACTTGCGTTTTTGCCCTATAACTTGCAAAATTATAATTTTAGTCCTATAAGTAACAAAAAATTATCCTTTTTAGTCCTTTTTTTGACAAAGCCGGCCAAAGTCATTGGAAAAGCTGACGTGGCTCGCCAGGCATGTGGCAATCTGGAGTTTTTGTTGTGTTGGACTGCCTAGTAGACATTTTTTGACTTTTTTCTTGCTTAGTTGGCAACATGCATATTTTTTGTCTTTTTTTTTATTTCAAATATATGATAGAATTTATACACACACACACACACATATATATAGACATATATTTAGATATACACACATGTATATACATATGCGTTTATATAAATATATATTTACATATAGTTTATCATTATTTACAATATAATCTTAACTTACATAATTAAAATAACTTAATTAAATTTCAAACAAATGATATAATTTATATAACACACACATATATACACATATTATATGTAAACCGATATATTTATATAAATATATATTATAATTTATGATTATTCACTAATTAAGAAATAAAAATCTAACCTACCATATTAACAATATAATTTAACTTAATTAAGTTTCAAATATATGATATAATTTATATGACACACATATATATACACACATTATATATAAACCGATACATTTATATAAATATAATTATAACTTATGATTATTCACTAATTAAGAAATAAAAATCTAATATGCTATATTAACAATAAAATTTTAAGTTACATAATTAAAATAATTTAATTAATTTTATATAAAATTAAAAAAATAAATTGAAAGTAAAAACTGAAAAAAAAAGGGAAAAAAATAAAGTCCTTGGCCTTCCCCACCACCCCCTCTCCCATCTACCATGGCCAGCCACCATGTGGCTGCCATGCCGGCATCAAACGTGCCCAGATCTGGGCAGGTTGGTCGCCGCCTTGCCTGCGGCCAACCCGCCCAGATCTGGGCAGGCGGCCTCTGGCCATAGCCATGGCAGGCCTATCCAGACAACACCCGCCGCCTAGCTCATGGCTGCCACGGCCAGCCGGCCATATATAGCTATGGTAGCCCAAGGGCAAGGCAGCGATTTGGGGGGAGGGGGTTTGGGGTCAAGTGGTAATGTATGTATGTGTATATATATAAATGTCCATATTTAGATAAATAAATACACACACACACACACACATCTAGTTGGCATTTTTTTGAGTTTCTTTTTCCAACCAATCAAGCCATGTTAGCTGAGTTTTTGCCAACATGGCAAAAAATTCAAAATTGGCACACTCCCGGCGAGCTACGTTAGCTTTTCTGGTGGGTTTTTCGTCTCCAGAGAAAAAAGGACTAAAAATGACAAATTTTTAAATATTTATAGGACTAAAATTGTAATTTTACAAGTTATCGAGCAAAAATGCAAGTCGAGAAAAGTTATAGGACGAAAAATGAAATTTTGCAATAAGACACTCTGTGACTGGAAAAAGATTGCAAGAAATGTAAGTTCAGTAGCTACTGAAAATGATGAGCACTTTTCAAAGATACTATCTTTGAGTTGTAACCACTTGCCTCATCATCTAAAACCACACTTTCTGTATATGGGAAACTTTTCAGAAGATTATGAAATTCCTACCTCAAACTTGATAAATTTATGGGTTGCCGAGGGATTTCTAAAACCAATTGAATCTAAAAGCTTAGGAGAAATAGCCGGGGGGGGGGGGTATTTGGAGGATCTGGTCAATAGAAATCTTATTTTGGTCACTAAAAATAGGTTCAATGGCAAATTTGAGCATTGTAGAGTTCATGATGCTTTGAGAG
Organism: Jacaranda mimosifolia; assembly: GCA_018894105.1. NCBI lineage: Eukaryota > Viridiplantae > Streptophyta > Magnoliopsida > Lamiales > Bignoniaceae > Jacaranda > Jacaranda mimosifolia. Next base: position 28,883,177 of record CM032122.1, read on the forward strand.
AATTGTGCATGAAAAGAGCTCGTCATGAGAATTTCCTTCATATCTTGGATGAAAAAGAATTACTTATGTCCAGAAGTCGTAGGAAAAGTACGCCGTCTCTATATTAATCATGGTTGCTCAAAGTTTAGAGAAGTAGAGAAACATGACTTAGATGGCTCATCTATTCGTACTATTCTTTATTTTGGCTATTATAGCAATGATAGCGAGTTTTTACCATTTGTTGTGGGCTCTAAACTATTGAGAATATTGGATATGTCAGTTTACATATTTCCTCATGAAATTTTGGAACAGTATCATTTAAGGTACCTCA